>CAKXYN010000064.1:618750-1237500 GCA_935064755.1 Tragelaphus eurycerus
TTAATGCCTATCCTAATTTTTCTTATTGCTTTCCCATTCCTTTTTATTTAATTTTTTGGATTAAAGTATCATTTTAGGCTGAATCTAGATTGTGTGGCAACATAGAACATGAATGTCATGAGCATGATTTTAACTTCTCTGAACCTGTTTTCAAATCTATAAAGTTTAAATAATGATTCACTCTATCTTAGGATTCTTGGGAGAACAAGATCATTGTTATTGTTGATATTCAGTTGTTAAGTCATGTCCAACTCTTTGTGATCCCATGGACAGCAACACGCCAGGCTTCCCTGTCCTTCACTATCTTCCAGAGTTTGCTCAAACTCACTCATGTCCACTGATTCAGTGATGCATCCAGCCATCTCATCCTCTGTCACTCCCTTCTCCTTTGGCCCTCAATCTTTCCCAGTATCAGGGTCTTTTACAATTAGTTGACTCTTTGCATCAAGTGGCCAAAATATTGGACCTTCAGCTTCAGCATCAGATAGGCACGTTATTAAAACTGGTACAGTCCAAGCATATAGTACACATTAAAAGTTAATTTGATTATCATCAGACACAGAGGATTTGGGGTCCAGTTGCCTCACTATTGCTGAGGTTAATGAGTGAGCTGTGAAGAACTACGAAGATATCTAATAACTTAATCCTTTGCAACACATCATGAAACACTCAGTAACTAAAGTCAAGATCTTATATAAGATATATTTTAAAACTTGAAAATTCCACACTTTGGAAGATATTAATATTGTACTGAAGACATAATATCTATTGTATTACAAAGCTCTAAACACAATTGGTCAAACACACCTGTAGCATGCTAGAAATAATATATTCATTCACTGACTCATTGATATATTGATCACTATAAGTAGAGTGATATTAGAAACAAATAAATAATAAACTCCAAATTAAAGAAATATATAAGGGAGGCACGTAATTACAATACAATGTAATTATAATATTTAGCATCAAATCATTGGGCACATGTAAGTTCTTTTTAAATGTTGTCATAATAGTGACAATAAAGGATTGACCACCTTGATCACTGATGACCTTCAAGGTAGAAATTTTAATGGAACATCTCTTTATACGTAATTTTAAACTATTGTACAGCCCAATTTTGTAAAACCCAACATTCTGAAAACTAAGATCATGGCATCCAGTCCCATCAATTCATGGCAAATAGATGGGGAAACAATGGAAACAGTGAGACTTTATTTTCTTGGGCTCCAAAATCACTGCAGATGGTGACTGCAGCCATGAAATTAAAAGATGCTTGCTCCTTGGAGGAAAAGCTATGACCAACCTAGACAGCATATTACAAAGCAGAGACATTACTTTGCCAACAAAGGTACATCTAGTCAAAGCTATGGTTTTTCCAGTAGTCATGTATGGATGTGAGAGTTGGACTATAAAGAAAGCTGAGCACTGAAAAATTGATACTTTTGAACTGTGGTGTTGGAGAAGGCTCTTGAGAGTCCCTTGGACTGCAAAGAGAAAAAACCAGTCCATCCTAAATGAAATCAGTCCTGAATATTCACTGGAAGGACTGATACTGTAGCTGAAACTCCAATACTTTGGCCACCTGATGTGAAGAACTGACTCATTTGAAAAGACCTTGATGCTGGGAAAGATTGAAGACAGGAGGAAAAGGAGACGACAGAGGATGAGATGATTGGATGGCATCACCAACTCAATGGACATGAGTTTGAGCAAGCTCGAGGAGCTGCTGATGGACAGGGAAGCCTGGCATCCTGCAGTCCATGGGGTCGCAAGGAGTTGGACATGACTGAGCAACTGAACTGAACTGAAAGCCCAATTAGATGCATAGTTTAGTGAAGATTACATAAAATGTAGGGATAACAGAGACGAGGCTACCTTTTCATAAAAGTGCCTAAATTTGACCTGATTGTAATATAGAATCAATGTTCTAGTTTATCCCTAAAGGATATCCTAGTATTATGAGGCTAACAATTCACTGGCTCCTTGAGAATACTAAAAACAGATCTAATGCTTTGATTAGAGTAATGTTTGAAGAGCAAATGAACGTTTTGGATGGTTTCTGGTGATTGGACGAAATTGTCAAAAGAGGCAAAGACCAAAAAACAAAAAACAAACTAAAAACAGACCTTGTTTTGTGTCAGTTTGGGTGTTGTTTTTTTCTTTTCTCCACAGTTGCAGAATAAGCTGACTTCCAGCAACTACTTAATTGAGTGAGAATGACTTAGAAAGGGAAGGCGGTACACAGTGCTTAAAAACTAGTTCTAGCAAGAAAATCTGAATAAGTGCACTCCAAAGGGATTTGAAGAATTTACATAACAGAAATTAGGAATAAATTTAGAGATGAAGGATCTGATTTGCAGAATCTGATGTTGCTTTACTGGATGAGGAGGAAGTTCTTGGATTTTACTATAAAGGAAAATTAAAGGAGATAATTATCCTTTGGATTATTTTGTATTTTCTGTGTTAATATTTTATCATGAATATTGGAATCAGTCATCCCTGGAATTGAACTGACTGTGTAATTTTAGACAAACTTTGTGAGGAATAAGTACCTCTTTTATAGAAATGCTGCATGCATGAGAAGTCACTTTAGTCATGTCCAACTCTTTGGGACCCTATGACTATAGTTGGTCAGGCTCCTCTGTCTATGAGATTCTCCAGGCAAGAATCCTAGAGTGGGTTGCCATGCCCTCCTTCAGGGGACCTCCCTGACCCAGAGATCGATACCTTGTCTCCGGCATCTCCCTGCATTGGCAGGAGAGTTTTTAACCACTAGCAGCACCAAATACTAATATTTAGCAGCACCAAATACTAATATATATATTTATATATATAAGGTATTTATATATATATATATATATTAAGTTGACTAGTATAAGACCAGGTACAGAATCAGTATTCATTAAATATTAATTTTGCTTTGATTTCTTATATAGATATTGATGCTTCACCTCTTAAGACAATGGCAATGGCTTTTGAATACAAAAGCAGATTTTCTATGAAACAAAGTATGTAAACATGCCTTTCTTTTTTGCTCTTTAGATTTGTTTAAGTCATGACCTAAAATGGTCAGTCCTGAGTTCTCTAGTGATGGTCAGACCTTTACTTCCTGTTAGGGAAGATATTCAAACTAAAAGTAAGGCAGAAGCACTGGTCTCCCTGATAACTTCTACCTTGTTGGAGAGGCTTCACATATATGACAAGCTGAAATACTGTCATCTGAAGTCAGAAAGAAGCTACTCACAAATGTTTCTCACAAAGTAAACCTCACATTCTTCAGCCTTTCATTTTTGGTGCCTTATCTCAATTTATTTTTGGTGAACGACATGGAATTTTAAATCAACAGACTGTAGTTCAGATTCATTCACTTTCTTTTTGTTTGTCCTTTTGCAAGTTAAGCATATCAATAGATTTATATAGTTTCTCATCTATAAAACTGATATATGAACACTTCTCTCTCTGACACATAGTAAACAGTCACTTGAGTGTAGTAACTTTTAGTATTATTAAGATAAATAATATTTTAATTTTTACTTATTAATAGTGTTTGTAAAATACCTATCCCATTGACAGTAAATATTCACTCGTGTGGTATGTTTAGTATTATTTATTAAGGTAAATAATATATTAGCTATTACTCATTAATATCTTAAAAATGTGTTACCTGTAATCTTTTTGTTGTATTTTTATGGGATCTTCACTGTATTTACTTGTGTTTCATCATGTGTTACAACATCAAATAACCTGGTTACCAGATATCATCATAGATCTCTGTAGCTTGCTACACATCTCTAGAGGGTATTAGAAAGAAGAATGTTAAAATAAAGTGGCAGCCTCTTCTAAGTCATTTGTTATCTTCACTAATTGTTTTAAGTTTTCCATTGCTGCTATAACTAAAAACCACCAATTTGGAGCCTTAAAACAACCTAAGTTTATTATCTTCAAAAAGTGAAGGTGTTAGTAGCTGCATCATGTCTGACTCTTTGCTACCCCATGGACTGTAGCCCGCCAGGCTCCTCTGTCCATGGAATTCTCCAGGCAAGAACCCTGGAGTGTTGCCATGCCCTCCTCCAGGGGATCTTCCCAACTCAGGGATCAAACCCTGGTTCCCACATTGCAGACAGATGCTTTATCATCTGAGCCAGCAGGGAAGCCCCGATTTTATCTTACAGTTCTAGAAATCAGAAGTCTCAAAATCAAGGTGTTGGTAGGATTGCATTTCTTTTGGAAGCTCTAGTGAAGAATATATTTACTTGTCTTTTCCATCTTCTGAAGCATCCCTTCATTCCTTGGTTTGTAGCACCTTCTTCCATCTTCAAAACCAGTGACCCAATATCTTCTAATTTCATTTTCTCTCTTTGACCTTTGCTTCCATCATCAATCTTCTGTGATTCTCAATCTCATGCCTCCTTCTTTCGACTGCAAAGACTTCTATTATTTTGTTGTATCCACCCTAATAATTCAGGATGATCTCATTTAAGTTTCCTAAATTTAGTCACACTTACAAGATCCCCTTTCTTATATTAATATAAAATTTTTATATTCAATATTCTGGATATTAGGACATGGATATCTTTGGGAAGTAGGAAAGCTACTTTGGGATCATACAGCATATGTTAAGAGAAATATTCAAGTTTAATCTTGTTCATATTTAAATTTATAGTATATATCCAAGAGGATATAACAGAGGAAGCTTTTATTGGGTTTTTACCATGTAACAGAATCTGTGCCTGTTAATTTACATAATTTAATTAAATTATCTAAGCCACATCCATTTTAGTAGGTAGGTTGCTTTACCCTATTTCACAGAAGAGAAAATAGGACTTTTAGGGCAATTTATCCAAAATAGGCCAGCCAGTGGTAGAATCAAGAATTTGAAACAAACCCTAATAGAAGCAGAAGATATTAAGAAGAGGTGGCAAGAATACACAGAAGAACTATGCAAAAAAGATCTTCATGACCCAGATAATCATGATGGTGTGATTACCAACCTAGAGCCAGACATTCTGGAATGTGAAGTTAGGTGGGTCTTAGGAAGCATCACTATGAACAAAGCTAGTGGAGGTGATGGAATTTCAGTTGAGCTATTTCAAATCCTAAAAGATGACACTGTGAAAGTGCTTCACTCAATATGCCAACAAATTTGGAAAACTCAGCAGTGGTCACAGGACTGGAAAAGATTAGTTTTCATTCTAATCCCAAAGAAAGGCAATGCCAAAGAATGCTCAAACTACCACACAATTGCACTCATCTCACATGCTAGTAAAGTAATGCTCAAAATTCTCCAGACCAGGCTTCAACAATACATGAACCGTGAACTTGCAGATATTCAAACTGGTTTAGAAAAGGCAGAGGAACCAGAGATCAAATTTCCAACAACCGTTGGATCATCAAAAAAGCAAGAGAGTTCCAGAAAAATATCTACTTCTGCTTTATTGCTGGAGAAGGCAATGGCAGTCCACTCCAGTCCTCTTGCCTAGAAAATCCCATGGACAGGGGAGCCTGGTAGGCTGCAGTCCATGGGGTTGTAAAGAGTCGGACACGACTGAGCGACTTCACTTTCACTTTTCACTTTCATGCATTGGAGAAGGAAATGGCAACCCACTCCAGTGTTCTTGCCTGGAGAATCCCAGGGACGGGGGAGCCTGGTGGGCTGCTGTATATGAGGTTGCACAGAGTTGGGCACGACTGAAGCGACGCAGCAGCAGCAGAGTTCCAGTTATTTTTCTCTTTGACAGAAATATAAAATACTACAGTAAATAGAGAGTAGGCTTTCAGTACGGAGAAGGCAATGGCACCCCACTCCAGTACTCTTGCCTGGAAAATCCCATGGATGGAGGAGCCTGGTGGGCTGCAGTCCATGGGGTCGCTAAGAGTCGGACACGACTGAGCGACTTCACTTTCTTTCACTTTCTGCTTTATTGACTATGCCAAAGCCTTTGATTTTGTGGACCACAACAAACTCTGGAAAATTCTTAAAGAGATAGGAATACCAGACCACCTGACCTGCCTCCTGACGAATCTGTATGCAGGTCAGGAAGCAACAGTTAGAACTGGACATGGAACAACAGACTGGTTCCAAATCAGTAAAGGAGTATGTCAAGGCTGTATGTTGTCACGCTGCTTATTTAACTTATATGCAGAGGACATCATGAGAAATGCTTGGCTGCATCATCAGAGATGCAGATGACACCACCCTTATGGCAGAAAGTGAAGAAGAACTAAAGAGCCTTTTGATGAAAGTGAAGGAGGAGAGTGAAAAAATTGGCTGAAAACTCAACTTTTAGAAAACTAAGATCGTGGCATCTGGTCCCATCACTTCACGGCAAATAGATGGGGAAATAATGGAAACAGTGACAAACTTGAGTTTCTTGGGCTCCAAAATCACTGCAGATGGTGACTGCAGCCATAAATTAAAAGATGCTTGCTCCTTGGAAGAAAAGTTATGGCCAACCGGACAGCATATTAAAAAGCAGAGATATTATTTTGCCAACAAAGGTCTGTCTAATCAAAGCTATGGTTTTTCCAGTAGTCTTGTGTGGATGTGAGAGTTGGACTATAAAGAAAGCTGAGCACCGAAGAACTGATGCTTTTGAACTGTGGCATTGGAGAAGGCTCTTGATAGTCCCTTGGACTGCAAAGAGATCCTAAATGAAATCAGTCCTGAATATTCATTGGAAGGACTGATGCTAAAGCTGAAACTCCACTACTTTGGCCACCTGATGCGAAGAACTAATTCATTTGAAAAGATTCTGATGCTGGGAAAGATTGAAGGCAGGAGAAGGGGATGACAGAGGATGAGATGGTTGGATGGCATCACTGACTCAGTGGACATGATTTTGAGTGAACTCTGGGAGTTGGTGATGGATAGGGAGGCCTGGTAGACTGCAGTCCATGAGATCGCAAAGAATCAGACATTACTGAGCGACTGAACTGAACTGAACTGACCACTTCCAAAGTTCACACTCTTTACTGAGTTATGCTCTGTCTATAAATCATTGTAATTTAACTAAAAGAGGTTAAAAGTATTCATATAGTATAAACAAATTTTTTTAAGATTTGTATATTACTTTATATGGCTAATTGCTTATATATTTACTAGTAATTTTACCTTTTATTGAACTAAAAATGGAAAACATTCTAATAGAAAATATCTTTCTATTACATATGTAGTTATTAAATATGAATGGTTTTGCTAAAAAGGTTAATTTTTGTTTCATAATGGATAATTTTTTTTAAAGATTCACATAAATTTTAGAATAAACAGTATCAAAAAAGTTAACGTGGATGTTGAAGAGTTTTGTACTTTAATCAAATTAGTGTACTGAGATGCTATTTATCTTCTAAGTTTTAGTGGAAGGCCCTACATTGCAAAGTGCCCTGAGTGGTTAAGGTATTTCTCAGTGAGACATTGAGGAAAACAGAGCAAATCTTATATTGTATGAATTCAGCAGTTCAAATATCGATCTTCCAGTCTTATAAGAAAGACTAAACACAATTACTTTAAGGCACTAAAGTGAAATGAAAATAAAATAAGATAATTACTTACAGTTATCATGTGTTCTATTCTACTCCTGTAGTCATCTAGTCTACTGATATTTCCCCCCAGGTTACCAAATGAATGACCTTTTGGATTGAATGATTCTTTAATTACTAAAGCAAGTGTGTTAGAAAGCTAGTAGAAATAGAAATGTTATTTACCCATTGAGAGTACACATATAATAAAGAGACTCCAAATTTGAGTTGAAAATTAACCTGCTTCCTTCAGATTTTGCCTAAATATTATATCTTATCATACCAAAAAGGCACAGTCTAGCAAAAAGGTTAGCCAGTGTAACAGTGCAAAATTGTTCCTGGTTGAAGCAGCCATGTTACCATTATACCTGCCAACCCGTTTATTTAGCTGTTTTCATCCTCGGATTTTTTTTTATAATTCTCTACCAAATTCAAAATAGGAACCATTAGCTCATCTCATTTTTTATAAAAATTTTGCCATTCCCTAGCTCGGAGAAGGCGATGGCACCCCACTCCAGTACTCTTGCCTGGAAAATCCCATGGATGGAGGAGCCTAGTAGGCTGCAGTCCATGGGGTCTCTGAGAGTCGGACACGACTGAGTGACTTCCCTTTCCCTTTTCACTTTCATGCATTGGAGAAGGAAATGGCAACCTACTCCAGTGTTCTTGCCTGGAGAATCCCAGGGATGGGGGAGCCTGGAGGGCTGCCATCTCTGGGGTCGCACAGAGTCGGACACGACTGAAGTGACTTAGAAACAGCAGCAGCAGCAGCAGCAGCCCAACCTATAGGTTTTAAACTGTTTCACAGATTCGTTTAGAAGCCACCTAAATAAAGATGAAAGGATTGCTGAGAAAAGGAAGACTTAAGTGCTCCAGACCTCCCAACCTATGCCACTCAGAGCTTTTCAGTTATTTGTTTTGACTGAAAGAGAGAGATGAAACAAGAGAGAAGTGTTTGAAAACCACTGTTCCAGCACTTCATACCTGGTTAACCAATACATTAGCAACTTTAAAATTAACAGTTTGTAGTTTCAAACTGTGAATTATAAATTCAAGGACCATAATATAAAAGTGAACTAGAATTTAGCATATGTATTTCAATTTCTGGATATAATGACTTATTTTTCAACTAATATATTTAACTTCAAGTTTGAGACTCAAAATGAATTAAACTGAAAAACACCCTGCAAGCTTGGAACTTAAATGGAGTTCACAGGAACTGATTTCACTACAGTTGTTATTTAATGGATATACAGTAGAAACATTGCAGTTGACTTTAGTAATCTATGGTTTTGGTTGCAGTGATTTTTTTTTTTCTGTGTTCAAGTTCAGTGGATACTAGGAATGCATCTAGACATTCAAATGACTTGCTTTCATCCATCTAAAGATTTGATTTATTTTGTGTTGATTGTGATTAAATCTCATCTATTTTACCCTAAGAAAATAATCATTTCTCAGCAACTCAAATTTAATTGAACTTATAAAGATGAATTTTCACTTCACTTAAGAGATTATCAAGGCATTTTCCCAACAGGATTATATTGTCCTCGTTGAAGGAAGCAATTAAAGTGTATATGAATTCTATGACTTGTCCCAATTATACAGTAAGTAATTATCAAAATGAGAAAAGAAACTAAAGGCTTACAAACTAGTGTTTGTTCTCACCATGATGTTTCATCTCTTATATATAAAAACTTTGATGATACAAATAATTAGAAATTGACATTATGAAGAATTTGATGCTGTTGATCTTTGATAATTGTAGTAGTTGGGATTATTTGAATTGCTTGATTGACTGAAACAGACTCCTAGGACATGATTGTTCTTGTCACTGATTTTCTGTTCTAAGCAGAATATTTTCCTCTGTGCCATTCTGAATATATTATACTAAAAGCTGTAGCAAGGCCTTAGCAACCAGGGTGCTGCTAGACACTTCCTAAGTCTCATGTAATATTTTGGTGGTAGTGATGCTCCTTGATGATTGCTAAATATATCAGTTACAAAATAAGGTCTTAAGGAAACAGCCTCATTGATCCAGGTGAATGCAAATAGGAGTGTTTAAGGATGACTATAGAAACAGATTTTCTTCCTGATTTGGAATAAAAACGAATTTGTATAAAAAATTAAATGTTGTTGTTGTTTTTCAGTCACTCAGTCATGTCTGACTCTTTGTGACCCTATAGACTATAGCCCACTAGGCTCCTCCATGGGATTCTCCAGGCCAGAATACTGGAGTGCATAGCCATTCTTTTCTCCAGGGAATCTTCCTGTCCCCCTCAAAACACCTTAATTTTTATGTTTAATATTTTGGATCAATTTTTATTAATAAACCTTCCTTGAAGTTCAAATGAATAGGATCAGGCAAACATAAGTGATAGAAGAAAGAAAATATAAATATAGTTCAGGAAATCTTCATGTTTACTAAGGTAAATTCAAGGAGAATTATTTAATCACTTGTTTGCATAACACCTCAAATGAAGGGGTTCCCTGATAGCTCAGTTGGTTAAGAATCCACCTGCAATGCAGGAAACCCTGGTTCGATTCCTGGGTTGGAAAGATCTGCTGGAGAAGGGATAGACTACCCACTCCAGTATTCTTGAACTTTCCTTTTGGCTCAGCTGGTAAAGAATCCACCTGCAATGTGGGAGACCTGGGTTCCATCTCTGGATTGGGAAGATCCCCTAGAGAAGGGAAAGGCTACCCACTCCAGTATTCTGGCCTGGAGAATTCCATGGACTTTATAATCCATAGGGGTTGCAAAGAGTCGGACACGACTGAGCGACTTTCACTTTCAAATTAATGACTTAAGGTACATGGCCTAAAGTTTTGGAGGAATTGTCTCCTGGAAGAATGCAATAGTTTTAGATTCTAGGGGGAATTTGGGTACTTGGGAGAGGATTTGATGGCTTATTAGACTTGTGTTTGTGAAAAGTGTCTAGAATGACTCAATAATAAGATAATCGTTTCAAGTTGTTGTCTTCAGATGGGAACAAAATCAAAAGCATTGCATTGGCAGCATGTGCTAATCAAATGTACATAAACTGACCAGCAAATTATAGCAACCTTTTCAAATAATTTAAATATTTGTTTTATCTAATTAATTGGATTAAATGATAAAACAGCTCAATATGAGAAAAAAGGAAAATCTATTGTCTGAACTCTTCAATGTAATCAAGATTATAAAATCATTTAAAATACCAAGATAAAATAATATGTTGATGAATATTTCTAGATAGATAGATAGCTATCAACCCTGATGGCTAATGCATGTCACAGGACCGAAGATTGTAGAGGCCCAGGGCACATGTTTGTATAGCCAACTTAGTGCCTGTTCTGATTATCCACTGTCATATAAACCCACCCAAAATGTAGCAACTTAACAATATATTTTAGACTTGTCTCGTGATATTGTTGTTCACTGAGCTCAACTGGGTGTTTCTCACTTGGGTCTTATGGGTTTTCAGTCAGACAGTTTCTTTGGTTTTAGTCATTTGAAGATTTGAATGGGCTGAACATCCAAAACGGTTTCTTCACTCACATATCAGATGCCTCTCTGTCCCTCTGTGAGGGCCACTCTTTGTAGCAGAGTAGCATGGACTTCTTAACAAGAGCCAGGAAGCAGAGATGACAGGTCCCGTTCAGGGCTTCACAGATTACATATAATTTGTGAAGCCCAGAGTCAGGTAAAAATTGAGGCTCCCATGTGAAGCACGGGGCCATGTATGAGGCCAGCCTTGGCTCTATTTACAGGAGTGTCTGCTGCTGACACAGTGCCACTTGAGCTGCTCCCTGTGGAGGAATGTCATGTGCGTACAGGGCTTAAAGAATTCATAATGGCCATCTTAGAAGTAAGCTAACTGTAGTAGTTTAAAAAGAAGTGGAGTCAATGGCTGACTTTGAATAATTGGAAGATTTTACATTAAAAAAAAAAAAAAAAAAAATCCATGAGACTCCCCTGTAAGTCCAGTTGTTAAGACTCCAAGCTTCCTAAGCAGGGGGAGTGGATTCAGTTCCTATTTGGGGAACTAGGATCCCATTTGCCACACTATGTAGCCAGAAAAAAATCTCTGACTGAGCACTGGCACCCATTTCCCATAGCTGACTAATGGCTTCCCTTTGAGACAGAACATGGAACTTCCGTTGTACACAGTCTTTACCTAGCCCGCTGCGTATTTACATTCCCTTCTTGTCCACCGCAGGCATTTGTGTTTGAGAATTTTTTGTGCTATTAGCATAAAGTTCTGTTTTGTTTTGTTTTTTTGGTGATATAACTGTTTTATAACTATTGTATAAAAAATTATGTGTACTGTTCTAAAATTTTATATATTTTCAAATTTGATGTTATGTATTTCTTATCTCCCTCTTATGGTTTCTCATTGTTTTCCTTTTAAGATAAACTATGGATTTAATTGAACAAAAAACAGAATTCTTTACTTTGACAAAACATGAATAAAAAATAAAGCTTTGTATTTTCTAGCAAGGTCCCCTTCATACTTAATTTCACACAATATGTTTTATTATGGTGGCATAGATTTTTATCTAGTTATTTTAATCATGACTGATCCCTTTCATAGATATAGAACAACTTAGTAAAAGGAACAGATGAGTGAGAAAAAAATTCTGACCAATAAATATCTTATAAACCTTACCATCTCCCATAGATTTTCAAACCTATTCATGTAGAAACCAGGACTTGGATATATGAAAATAAATGTTACTATGTTAAATAATCTTTATTAGTACTAAAAGTGATTTACAAAGATTGTATATCATAATTACATAAGCAATTGTACTTACTTTATGTTTTTATATACTTAATAGTACTTTTGAAATAAAAATTCTAGTTAAATGCTAAGGAGCTACATTTTTTGACCATTAAAAGACTATTAAAAGAAATCACAATGCTTTCCTTTTGCAACTTTCACCTAATTATAATTACCACATGAATATTAAATGTGAAAATATAGTACAGTTTTAAAATTAATAAGAAAATTGAATGTCTTATGAATACCACCTCATTTACTTTAAAACCAATCCACTCAATTTAGTGGCTAATTATTTTTCAACAAATTTTCTTATATAATATTAATTTTACTAGGAAATATAGCTCAAATTTTTAAAAATCCATTTCTCTCCATAAATCTAAACACATTTGTACACATTCTGAAACTGAGAAGTTATTTCTAGAAAATAGGTAAATGCTTTAATGTTTTATAAAAGCTGTTATACTTTCATAGAATTACTAAATTTATCCCAGTGGGCATTGGCTGAATTTTTCCAAGATATTTTTTTTTAATTAATTGCACAGCCTTCTTCAAGAACTGCAGAGTTTCTTCTCAGAATAGGGAAAATGGCAGATTAGGGGTAAAAGGAATTGAAAAAAGAAGTTGGAAGTTATTTTTTGAAAATAACTAATCACTTTGCCCTTTTTTTCTAATGCTATGTATCTTCCCTGGAAAATAATTTTATTGACTAAGAGTATGGCCTTTTTCTGGGATAGCTGTATGTGTGCAGTCACAGCAGGCAGGCTGCTTGGGGGTTAAATATCATGAACAAGTCTCTTTACCTCTTTATTCTTCAGTTTCCTTATCTGTAAAATGGAAAGACCAATAATGCCCATCTCCTACGGCTGTTCTAAGATTTAAATAAGTTCGTGTATGAAAATCTTTTGTAACAGTGACTGGAAATACTATACATTCCCTGGAGATCTTTCCAACCCAGGGATCAAACCCACGTCTCCCACACTGCAGGTGGATTCTTTACCAGCTGAGCCACAAGGGAAGCCCTGATAACTGTGATCTTCAAGCTAAAGTAACAAATCCTGGAACTTTTAAGATTTTCCAAAGGTTTCAGAATCAGTACTTCTAAAGGAATCATCGTCCATCCTAAATGATGATACACACTTCACTCTAAGATGGATCATTCTGAGAATGTGACTGCTTTGGAGATAACACACGTGTTCTGTTTCTTCTCCTTTTATAGAAAAGAAAGAAAGAAAGAAAGTCGCTCAGTTGTGTCCAACTCTTTGCAACCCCATGGACTGTAGCCTACCAGGCTCTGCCGTCCATGGGATTTTCCAGCCGAGAATACTAGAGTGGGTTGCCATTTCCTTCTTCTTTTATAAGTGCACTTCATAAAGAACAATATCCATCTCTTGCTACCCAAAGTTTACTGACTTCTGTGGTTTAAAAGTCTCAGGGATGGTTTAAACATCTTCCAAGATGAAGCAATCTTGAGGAAATATTTTTAAAATTTCTGATTGATCTATGATTATGGTATGATTTCCCTCTTCTAGCTCGTGGAATCTTCAGTATATATCTGATAAATGAATTCAAACATCTTCAGAGCCTTAAACAAAGAAAATTTAGAAAATTGTATGGAGAAAGAGAATAGCTGAGTAAAAAAATTCTTTTACAAGTCAGTTAATTTCCAGTTCTTCCTTTTCAACAAAATTGAAGGTGATGTTAATTGAATTGTCAGCTGAGATCATTAACAGTAATTTTTTATTACAGATTACTATGTGATTTCTGGCACATAATTTGGAAGGAGTTCAAAGAATTGAATGACATTTCTGTAACAAAACTCCGTTTATTCTCATTTTTTTATTTATGGATATTAGTTTTCTCAGGACTGAAATATAAAAATAAAAACTAATAATAAAAATTATCTTGAATACCATCTTATTAGAGCAATAAAAATATTCAGCCTTGAGTACAAGAACTGGTTGTATTAATAGAATCAAGAACCATCCATCTCATTAAGAAATGAATTTCCACTTTATTATGATTTTGTTTAGTAATTATCAAAACTGATGTTTATTTGTCTTAATCAAGTAGATACTAAAAATAATTATACTAAAAGTTAAAGCTGAAAAGAAAAGATTCTCCTGATCACAGGAAATTTTTGCTTTTTTCTTTTTATATACATATTTTTGTGGCAGAAAATTTTAAGAGGATGCTCAACAGAGGTCTTTAAGATGTAAAACATTTATTCTATTAAAATACATTTTGAGGGAGATGTCAAATCAAATAAAAATTCAAGGATAAAAAACTATGTAAAGTATTTTAACTGTTTCACCAAAGCTTGTTAATTTAGTATATTTTGTAATACATCATGGTGCACATTAAACTGATGTGACATTTAGAATCAATCAGATACAAATAAAAATTACAAACATTATTTTAACTTGCCAATACTTATGATGTATTGGGAATTGCATATTTTCAAGTGTTAAATTTATGAAAAAACATTTTAGAAGTGAAATATATGAAAGTACATAGTTTTAAAAATATTTCTTTAGAAAGCATATGAGCAGATATACCTAAAACTACAAACTGGCAATTCCTTAAGGGATCATCTGGTTCTAAGATTATATGATTACTTTGAATAGAAAATAATATTTATATGCATTTAATAAAATTTTAATTGGAATCTTATCCAGAACTGTTTTAGAATAGTTAATGTTATGATCTTTCAAAACCTATTTTCCAATTTTAATGTTTATTTTCATGTGGAAATTCTTTGGCAACTTGATAGTCTCCCTAAAATTTAAAAAAGGATTAAGACACAGGTAGAAGAAACACAAGTAGAAACACCCCATGGGCCAGGCCTTTGGGGTTAGTTTGGGGAGAAGAGTAGGAGAGAAGGGGAAGCCAGGAACATTCACTAAAGCACTGTTTATTGTGATAGAAAATGCCCTATATAGATGTTAACAATATAATCCATTTTAAGTACTTAATTTAAAAAATGGCATTTTAGAAAGCTGTATGTAGAAAATGAAAGTAAACCATTGAGGTTCTTTGGGGGATGTTGGTATTTTGACAGGGGTTTTGTACTAACAACATTTTGAAGAAAAAAATGGTGCATTTACAAAATTCAAAGAGTAATAACTCTCTGACTGACAAACCAGCCCAATGCCTTCAGGAATGAGGAGAGAAACTTCTGAGGCAGATGCTTGTTACCAATTCAGAACAATTAAAAAACATCGACCTGGATAAAAATGTAGAATTGTAATAGCTATTATTGTCCAGATGTTTTCTTCAGCTGCCCACCTCACAGGACCACTGTGCTAACCTGGGAGCTGGAGAATTGCAGTCCCATTTCTAGATTCAGAGTAAAAGAAAAGGAGAACCTGCTGCCAAAGCATAGCCCATCTATAGAACAAGGAAGATAATGATGACTTTCCCCATAAAGAACAGATCATTTGACAAATATATGTTGGTAAATATATTCTAAAAAGACCAATTTGAAATATTTCTAACATTTTTTAAATTATGTTAAATTTTAAAATGCACCATAAAGTTTGAAAAACATATATTCATAGTTTACATAATAATAAATCAGCACCCAGAGTAAGAAATAGAACATTACCGTTAAAAAAGTTTATTTTTTAAAGTAACATCTATGTCATTCCTCTGATTTCTCCCACTCCAATTAGGATGCAGAGATCTTCAAAAATTATGTGTCATTCAAAACTTCTCTAACTGTCACTCAGTCCTATTTTAGTACTGTCATTTTCGTTAGAATCCTGGTGTGTTAAATACTCTAAGATCTTACTATAATCTAGTTCTATTTAAAAATATTTTTAAGGTGATCATACAATGAAATACTTTTAAAAATCCAGGCCTAAAGATAAATTTTTAAAGTATAATTTCATTCTTTAAATGGTGTGTTTTTGTTTTTTCTGCTTTCACTTTATCCAAGAATAATTAGATCAAAAAAGACTGCCTTTCTAACTACAAAAGAGTTATCTCTTATATTCTGGAAAAGATTATTTCGTTTCCCTAACTGTAACTGAATTATACCATGAAACCTCATAAAGATCTAGGTCCCCAACTCTAGTTTCCCTAGATAACACTATTGTCTTCTGTTATTTTCCCTTTCTAATCATGAAACTCAAAAATCAATTTCTAGCTTCCCACAGAGATTAAAATTCACCTGAGCCTGCTTTTGAGCTTCCCAGGTGGCGAGTGATAAAATATCCACCTGCAGTGCTGGAGATGTGAATTTAATCTTGGATCGGGAAGATCTCCTGGAGGAGGAAATGGCAACCCATTCCAGTACACTTGACTGGGAAAACCCATTGGACAGAGGAGCCTGGTGGGCTACAGTCCAGGAGGCTGCAAAAGAGTCGGACATGACTTAGCAACTGAGCATGCACACATGAGTCTGCTTTGTAGGGATTCCTGTTGTCTGATCCCAACCTTGTTGCTCACTAAATTCTGAGAATAATCTACTTCAAACAAATTCACTTGTTTTGTGTATTCACCATCCACCCATCCAAAAATCTATCCATGTTAAAGCAATTCCTTCTCTAGAGTAGTACACAGAGAATTTCATTGCTTTGATTGTATGAGGTTTTTGTTATTGGTTCCATCTTTACTACCCATCTTGTAATGTTCTTTTACATCCCATATGTATATGTGATTAGATGCTGCATGAAGGCAGGGAACCACACTCATGTTATAAATTTTATAAAACCAAGTTTTGGGGAGCATGGATGAAGGCAGGGCTCAGTGCATTATCAACAAAGGTCCGTCTAGTCAAGGCTATGGTTTTTCCAGTGGTTATGTATGGATGTGAGAGTTGGACTATAAAGAAAGCTGAGCGCAGAAGGATTGATGCTTTTGAACTGTGATGTTGGAGAAGACTCTTGAGAGTCCCTTGGACTGCAAGGAGATCCAGTCAGTCCATCCTAAAGGAGATCAGTCCTGGGTATTCATTGCAAGGACTGATATTGAAGCTACAATACTCTGGCCACCTGATGCAAAGAGCTGACTCGTTTGAAAAGACCCTGATGCTAGGAAAGATTGAGGGCAGGAGGAGAAGGGGATGAAAGAGGATGAGATGGTTGGATGGCATCACCGACTCAATGGACATGGATTTGGGTGGACTCCAAGGGTTGGTGATGGACAGGGAGGCCTGGCATGCTGTGGTTCGTGGGCTGGCAAAGAGTCGGACACGACTGAGCGACTGAACTGAACTGAATGCATTAACAGTTCTGACTTTAGAATAAACCTTAACCAAGTGTTTCCAAACCTTAGGACAATCCAGTAATACAGTGCCTACATCATTATAATTGTATTGTAGCTTTACTGTCTGTTGATTTTGGTAGACTATATGCAAAAAGCCAATTGAGTCTTTTCTTACCACTTCCCCTTTTAATAAGCTCTGGCAAATCAATTTTTCTCCTGATAATTAAAAATTTCCTTATAGCTTTTCTGGACACTTTGTGAATTATTTAATTTTTTAAATTTTGAATATTGAAAGTCTAGTATACTGGCAAAGCAGAAATATTTCATCAGGTTTGAATTCTCCCTCTCCCAGCTCAGGCCTAACCGAGGCTCAGAAACTTATGGGAAGAGGTGGAGACACGATCAGTCTTTTTCTACTTTTTCGCCTACTTCACCTCTCTCTCCCTTCACCGTACTGCCATTGACTCTTCCCAGGCTGGAGAAATAGAGGATGAATAGGAGAGGGCATGAAGTTAGAAAGGCCATTCTTGGAACTGTGAGTATGTGTATATTTTCCAAGAGTGGGCTCATTTTTGGATTGGGGGAAAAAGTGAAGACCATTGAGGGGAACTGGGCCTTCCATTCTCATCTAGTCATTCTGTGTGCCACAGAGCATATTAAAGGTTTCTTTATCCTGAGCAAGGGAGCAGCTACTAGGGGGTCCTACCCCTTGTGTCCTGTACCCTGCCTTTGCAGTGATAGGAAGAGGGACTCTGAGAGTTTCATACTTTTCTGAAGACCTGGTCATGCCCAGCCCAGGGCCTTGTATGTAGGAACTGTACAGCCCTTTTCTAAGTCATTGAAATTCCCCAACATTCAGAGTCACATGCAAATTTCCTGGAATACACCTGTAGATAGATTTCTGTTATTTGTTTTTATTGCCATGGCCAAGGAGTTGTTCTAAACAACTTTTAATATAAAACTTCATTATTTTACATGTGGAGTTTTGAGTTACCTATCGTTAATCTTAGGGAGTGGTTAGTGTTCATATTCTTTTATATGTGGAAACTGAGACTCAGGAATTTAATTTTTTGCCTGGAGTCACACACTTGTGACAGAGCCTTCTGATCCTCTGTTCTTCAGGCTCACCATATAACCTCCTACAGGGAGCCAGTTAAACTGGTGACATTCCAGTTTGCCTTGTGAAGTGTGCTGTGTACCCCAACTATGTGACACATTACCTTCTGTGATCGTAGACAAACTATTGAATCTCAATGACTTTATCTGTTCAAACAAAATGATAGTAATTATTCCTATCTCAGACACTTATTGGAATAATTAAAATAGTTTGTGACACGTATAAGGCACTTAATAGTGTTCGAATTGAATGAAGTTTCACAGATAATAAGATGGCTTTTGTCTTAATTTTCAACTTGAGATCTGTTTTTCTCTTCCCCTATCATCAATGGAGTGGCAATTAGAAGTACTCTCACAATAGATAATGTATAGTTAACTTCTGAAAGGAATAGAGTTTTAAAAGAAAAGTCAGTCATTATTATAGATACCATTCTTACAGAATTCTGTATTACAGAATATCTGAATTTTCTTGTGAAGGTCAGTTTCTATAAACATACCCAATCCAGAGGTTTTGTATCAACTTGGCATATGAGATACAATCCCTTTAATCCATGTTTCATGGACAAAAGTTAATGCAGTTCTTACTTTTCCTTGATATGAGTAGAGCAAAGTGCTCCTTGCATAATTCAATGTTTCACAATGGCTTCAGATAGAGGGAAAACTTGTAACAGTTGCAAGATGATCAGCTAACTTCTTGTCATCAGGGTTTTACAATCTGAGCACCATATGGTTGGTGTCATTTATTTTGCATTCCTGCATAGTCTTTCTTTCTTGTAAATTACCAGCTAAATTGTACATTCACCTTAAAGGAATCTGAAGTATATGGCAGGTTGTCAGATTTGCCCACACAGTATCAGATGTCAGACCACCCACTGAGAGTTTTAATTGAAGTTACCTTTTCGCTGAGTGGATGGGAATTATGTGATTTTTGATTCTGTAGTTAGAATGGAATATTTTATAGATAATCACTGTCACTTACAAAAAGAGAAGAAAAACAGAGCAGCTTAATTTCCCAAGTCTTTTCTGGGAGGATCAAACCTCTTTATTAAAGTGTGTGTGTGTGCGTACTGTCACTCAGTCAGGTCCAACTCTTTGTCACCCCATGGACTGTTGCCCACCAGCCTCCTCTGTCCATGGAATTTCCCAGGCAAGAATACTGGAGTGAATTGCCATGCCCTCCTCCAGAGAATCTTCCTAACCCAGGGATTGAACCCACATCTCCCGCATTTCCTGTATTGGCAGGCAGATTCTTTACCACTGAACCTCCTGTTAATTCATTATTAAAGTATTTGTCTATCCAATGAGCTCTTTCAAATTAATTCCTCCCTATAATTCCTCCTGATGACACCTAATAGCGAATGAACTAGTTGATGCTCTTTCAGGTAAGAAGACAATATCTATGCCAGCATCTGCACTTGATGCTTTTAGAAATGATGAATGTTTTAGCTAGGAAACTTTGCACCTACTGGGAGACTTACACTTTAATGTCATCTATCAAAAATGTAAATTGCATATTACTCCAGGGTTGGGGCCAATTATTGTAATTATTGTTGTTTATTATTTTTTTATCACCATCAATGTTGTACCTAGTGACTCTGGTAGAAATGTTACAGTTAGAAGAGGAACTGTTATTTTCATATTTCCTAAGCAACATCAATTTGTATGGCTAACATTTTAGCAATAAAAAGCAAAATGTAAAACTGCAGCCTGCTGTGAAGGGAAGTCTACACATTGAATGAACACTGCAGGGACATACTCATAAATATTCATTAAATAGGGTTTCATTGAAAATGAAATGTAAGTATTGAAGGTAATGCAACACAAGTCGGTAAAAGGCTCTTCCACCTCAGTGAAGGAAACTGGGTAGAATGAGATAATCTAAGAAAATAGGATAGAGTTTTTGTTGTTGTTGTTGTGTTTTGTTTTTTAGGATAGACTTTAGAGCATGCGTTTTGTACTTCAAACTATGAACCAAGAAGAAGGAGAGTAAATCTAATTGTCATATTTATCTTGGTGCTTCTGATGCCCAGTTTTCATAATAAAAGAAAGCAAGGTTTTTAAACATCCTATCCAACATAATGTGAATTTGGTAGGTGGTTTGAAAGTCTAGGGAATTCTCTTGGAAGAGGTAATGAAGCATAGTCTTCTGGATGGATATAGCATTGTTCAAGCACTCAAGGTGACCTGCTTCTTAAAATCTCTTTGGCCTCTAATGAGTCACTAAGATCTGTAGCTGTTTGAAAGAAAGATAAATGAAAGTGAAGTTGCTCAGTCATTTCCAACTCTTTGCTATCCCATGGATTGTAGCCTACCAGGTTTATTCCAGTCCATGGGATTTTCCAGGCAAGAATACTGGAGTGGGTTGCCATTTCCTTCTCCAGAAGATCTTCCAGCCCCAGGGATTGAACCCAGGTCTCCCGCATTGTAGGCAGACACTTTTCCGTCTGAGCCACCAGGGAAGTCTTAGCTATTTGCTACCTGAAAAATGCATAGCACTACTTCCTCACTTGCATGGTTTTGTTAAAGAGAAAGTATGTCTGTATGTGCAAGTGTTTTATAAATGATGAAGCAGCATGAAACTATTTCCTGTTATAGTTTCCTGGTATTTATTTCAGTATACTTATAGAGCCTAGTTCCAACCTCAGTGATGGCTTACTTTTATTCACCTTTTTATATTCATTGCCTGTATTCTCTTTACTTGCAATAGATGAATTAATAAGTGAATTCAGATCCTCAATTGATAAATATTAAGTAAGACCCTGTTAAATTGCAAGCATCATTCTAAGAGCTTAGGGTAAATCAATAAACAAAACAAACAAAATATCCCACCTGTGTGGAGCTTATTTTTATTTAGGGAATGTCAACAAAAATCTAACATCACTACATAACAAATTAAGTTTGTTATAGATGAGAAGCACTTTGGAGGAAAATAAATAATGAAGGTGGAATAAGAAGTATGGAGGGTAGCAGGAGTGTAGAAGAGCTGGATACAGTAATTTCAAAAGAGACTGGTCATGGAAGCCTTCAATATGCAAATATTTAAAGCCAGACTTTGAAGTGCATGAGGAAGCAAGTTCTATGGATATCTAAGAAAGAGCATTTCAGGCAAAGGAAGCAGAAAGTGCAGAGATCCTGAGGCAGAAGTATGTCCCTGGTATTCATAGTAACCATCAATAACTCTTGAGGGACTAGGAAAAAGTGACTGTGAGAAAAAATGGATAGAAATAGTCTCAGAGTTAGGAGGCCAGATGTCATAGGGACTTTAAGGTCATTGAAGATTTGACCTTTTATTTGTGCATAAATAGAAAAAAAGAAAAGTTTTGACAGGACTTATGACAAGATTTGACCTATGTGTTAACCAGATTATTCTGACTTTTGCATGGATGAGTTAGGTGGCCAGTCAAGAGAACACTGTAATAATCCAAGTGAAACAAGATGGTAGATTAGGGAAGAATAGTAGCACTAAGAGGGGTGAGAAGTGTGAAGATTCTAGGTGTCTGAAAGTGAAGTGAAAAGTGAAATTGCTCAGTGTGTCCGAAGTTGCTGCCAACACAATCGGTTCATAGTTTGGATGATAAGTGTGAGAGGAAAAACAGAAGCAGGATTACCTGAGCAAATGCAAAGGTTTACACCTGAGCAAATGGAAGAATTGGGTTTCTATTAACTGAGTGCAGTTTTTGTTTTGTTTTGTTTGTTTTTAGTGTGTTTGTGTCTGAGTGAGCATATGAGTACTTAAGGTCAATATAAGGTAAGTTACTTGCTTATTTTTCAACCAGTTACCAGTATGAGTTTTCCTGTTTCTATAGTTATTAAACAAGAAATGGCACTGCTTCAAGTTGATTTATGTTATTGTGGCAATAGGTTAGTTCTTAGTTTTGTTTTTTTAAAGGTTGATTCATAAAGAACAAATTAGGCTATAACTCCTTTTTCTGTGTCATTTATGTTGTTATTTATTACTAAGCTACAGAATTATAGAAAAAAAATATGCTGATGTGTTATGATTAATTCCAGTGTGCTAAAGAGCAATGAACTGTGTTCAGTCAGAAAGTGAATCTCTCCTCAAGTCGGAAATCTGTGAGAAAAAGATAAAGATTCATATAATTTTAAAAAAAATATTGATAGGCTATTTCTAAAGTTAAATCTGGAAGAAAAATAGAAAGAAAGAAATTGACTCCTATGTTCAATCAACAGTTCAGGGGAACTGTTAAGATAGTGACGTCACCCATGGTTACTGAAGTTTGTGTGTGTGAACAGATTCTTTAGGTTTGTGGTGGCAGGGAGGGGAGAGGACTAAATGGTTGGAATTACTAAACTAGTTTTTATTTGTTAGTCTTCATTAGAGTGATGGTTTCATCACATGTCTTATGAGATAAAGAGAATGAATGAGTTAGCACTTTTAAAGACCAGCTGGTAGATAACTGACTGAAGATCAGGGAATAACTCATGTGCATGCAGAACGAGTCAGGTAGCTGTGACTCATCCCAGACACTGATTGCCTCAGGCAGCTACTGTGTTACAGCTCAGCTCATGTGTAAATGTGGGAGTATCTGCTAACGTTCTTTTGCTATAAGTCACCTGAAATCAAGAGAGATTAACATCAGCATAAAGGTGGCAGGTATGATGGGTAGTGATGCCAGTTATTAGAAGGAAGCTCAAAGAATCACAGATGTCCTAAACAACCATATCTTGAGAAGGACAGACAACAGGAAGCCTCAAGAATCTTGGGAATCTTAGAAACAAGTAGAAGAGATACTGGTGATGAGCAAAAATGGGTATCTTGGGAATTATGGAACAATTAGATGGGGAAAGAAGGAATCAATCATCAAAGAGATGAGATGGCAAACAAGTTAAATATTCAGAGGAACACTGGAGTTATCCAGGGTAGTTTTAGAATTGGATTAGAGAGACCTATGAATCAGATGCCAAAGTCTGTAGTGACTGATGGTACCACAAAGGAGAAACTAGAAGTTCAGTGAATGGCAGGAAAAAAGAGCATGGAAAGATGGTGGTTTGAAAGCATTGTTGTACAGAGAAAGGACATGCTTCCCATCACCTGACTTGCAAGTAGGTAAAAATGAGCCTCCATTAAGAATACTTCACAAAAGCCATCTTTCAGTTAAGGCCATGTGTTGGTGGTGGAAAAGTGGCTCTCTTGGGGGTTGAAAAAGACAACAGGTGTTGGAGACAGTTTATTTAGTTTGCCACAAAATTACAGGTAACTCAGACCCCCTGATGCTTGGGAAGACCCCTTTAGGAAGGGTCAGATCTGATGTAATTAGTTATTTTTCCTTCTGGCCTTTTCCATTTCCTCTTTCAGAAACGTGTCATGAGATGATAATGACCATCAGATCAATCAATGACACTTTCTTGTGATATTTTATTTACTTTCCCTTAATGTAGATGCAAATCCCATTAGGCAATGACCAGATTGTTTTTGTGTCTGAATAAAATTAAGCAGACTCTTTGTGCATTCCAGAGATGCTAATCTCACCAATTTTGCCTAATCTCAAAATCTCAGCTGGTTTTCATAGATTCTTTTTTTGGGGGCGGGGGAGGGCAGCATTATGCAGCTCCTGTAATCTTAGTTCCCTGAACAGGGATTGAACCAGGTCCCCACGGTGCAGCAAGCACTGAGTCCTATCCACTGGATCTTCAGAGAATTCCCTGATAGATTTCTTTTTCTTAAAATATTTTCAGATCATAGTTCTTTCTTTAAATGTGTATTGTAATTGAATAAGGATCATTTACCAAATAACAATATGGTAAGCAAATACTGCCCTCACTGAAGGAGAAATGTTAACACCTGAAGATACACAATGTTATATCAGTATTGAAGAAAGTGAATGTGTTAGTTGCTCAGTTGTGTTTGATTTTTTGTAACCCCATGGACTGTAAGTCAGCCAGATTGCTCTGTCTGTGAAATTCTCCAGGCAAGAATATTAGAGTGGGTTGACATGCCCTCCTCCACAGGATCTTCCCGACCCAAGGTCTCCCACATTGCAGGCAGATTCTTTACCATCTGAGCCATCAGGGAAGTCCCCAGTATTGAGGAGGGAGATGCAAAAGACTTTGGATTGTTTTCTAAGACTAAAATATCATTAGATAAAAAACATACGCACAAGTAAAACAGCTATGAATGAACGGTTTTAAGTGCATCTAACAGTTTACCAGGATTACAAAAATTGGGAGATAGTTTACGTGCTGTGCAGATAAAAAATTATCAGAGCTATTCATTCTACTTTTTCGTTTTATGAAGAGGTTGCAAGAAAAAGTGAATAGTAAAGATTTGCATTTGAATTATAAGGAGATATTGTGATGAAACTCAAATAGAGATAGTTTTTAAATGAAGGGTAAGAATTATTGTGAGTAACTATGCACTTATCATAGGGCTGCTTAGCTTTGGTCCTTTTCTGAAATGGAGATCACATTGTATACCTTATCTTTATTCCTAGCAAATAAGATTTTCCCCTTATCTTATGTATCCTGAAAAAAGCACATTCTGTAAATAAATTACAATTTCCTTGTTTTTGATTAAAAACAAGGTTTGCATTCTCTCAAATTGTTTTCTCAGAAAACCTCTTGATGATTCAGTCTCAATCAGAAAATGAACCTTTATTTAGGTAAAGATCAAATCACAGAGCAGGTTGAGTCCACAGTTTTGCCACCAACATGTCCTTATTTAAATATCTGATGAGGTTGAATTTTAAAAGCTCAGATGTTTTTCTTTGGAGATATAAGAGGTTATGCATGCCTGTGGCATATTCTCCAATAAAAGAGCCAGGATTTAGTGAAGACGTATGGCCAGTCCTTGTAGGTATTTACTTTTCAGTTCATGAAGTGCTCACAGCAACTTTGTGAGGTAAATATTGTTATCTCTGTTGCAGGAAGGGAGGCCCCTTCCAGGGCCCAAACCTGGGCTCTTGTCTAACACTCGGAAATGAATTGTCCAAGGAGATACATGTACTGACAAAGCAAGAGATTTTATTGGAAAAGGGTGCCTGAGTGGAGAGCAGTAGGGTAAGGGAACCCAGGAGAATAGCTTTGCCATATGGCTTGCAGTCTCGGGTTTTATGATGTTGAAATTAGTTTCCGGGTTGTCTTTAGCCAATCATTCTGACTCAGAGTCCTTCCTGGTGGTACACGCCTTGTTTAGTCAAGATGGATGCGAGAGAGGATTCTGGGAAGTGGTCAGACATGTGGTGTCTCCTTTTGACCTTTCCCCAACTCTTCCAGTTGGTGGAGGCTTATTAGTTCTATGTTCCTTAGCAGGACCTCCTGTCCTAAAACAACTCATGCAAATGGTTACTATGGTGCCTGGCCAGGGCAGGTGGTTTCAATCAGTGTGCTTTCCCTAACATCTCCATTATATAAATGAAGAAAGTGA
Organism: Tragelaphus eurycerus; assembly: GCA_935064755.1. Lineage (NCBI taxonomy): Eukaryota > Metazoa > Chordata > Mammalia > Artiodactyla > Bovidae > Tragelaphus > Tragelaphus eurycerus. Next base: position 644,743 of record CAKXYN010000064.1, read on the forward strand.
AGTTTAGTAGTTATGTGTTCTCTCCTAGACCTCAACATTATTCACAAATAAAGCTAGCTTTTCAGACTAGCCATTGCTCTTAAATTCTGTGCTAAGTTCCTTCTTCCTGAGAAATTTAGAATCTTTTCCTTTTTAATTTGACTGCCTTAGTTCAGGCCATCATTATTTTGCTGAAATCCAAACTAGTTCTTTAGATTGTGAAGCCTTTCTTGATCTTGCTCATATCAGATCATTTATAGTTAAACCATCTGAGGCTTGTAAGAAGAGACTTGCCTAACCTCATACAGCTAAAAAAAAATTTCAGAGATGAAGTTTAGCTGCAACTTAGTGAATGAGAGATACAATTCTTAGTTAAAATCTTGGGATAAAAATCAATAATAAAAATCTAACCTAAAACTTATTTTATGTGACATGAAAATATGGAATTTCCTATCTGCCCTGAAGGTCAATAGCTGCTAGTTTCATTGGACCCCAGGATAAATGAAAAATCCAGTAAAGCCGCTCCTCCACAAAGTCAACCAATTTCCAGCCTCTTGAAGTTCAAAGTGGCTGGTTCCATCTATTATGAGAATATAAAATCTACATAGGGCATGAGCGTACACACACACACAAACTTTCTATAAAAATGATTCAGGAAAAAAATCCAGTAAAACCAAAAACTAGAATTTGAATACTCTAACTTGTTTGTCTGAGATTTTATTTAATTTTTGTATATGTATTTTTGAATATTTTTAACCAATTGTTAGTGTTAAAAGCATTCTTTTAGTAACTGCTGCTGCTACTGCTGCTGCTAAGTCGCTTCAGTCGTGTCCGACTCTGTGAAACCCCATAGACGACAGCCCACCAGGCTCCGCCATCCCTGGGATTATCCAGGCAAGAACACTGGAGTGGGTTGCCATTTCCTTCTCCACTTTTAGTAACTAGGGTGAAAAAATTACTAGAATTTATAAAGTCTAATGAAATATTGAATTATACCATGAGGGAAGGTGGTAACTAATATGATTTTTAGTCTCCAAAGACATATATCAGTCCCCATGGATGGTGTAAAGACTTCAGCAATGCTATTCTGAGCTTGTTAAAAAATCTTAAAGATATTTTCAAGGGTAACACCTCATGGAAAATATTGAAAGTGAAGTCGCTCAGTCGTGTCCGACTCTTAGCGACCCCATGGACTGCAGCCTACCAGGCTCCTCTGTCCAAGGGATTTTCCAGGCAAGAGTACTGGAGTGGGGTGCCATTGCCTTCTCCCATATCTATGCACTGCTGCTGCTAAGTCGCTTCAGTCATGTCCGACTCTGTACGACCCCACAGACGGCAGCCCGCCAGGCTCCGCTCTCCCCGGGATTCTCCAGGCAAGAACACCGGAGTGGGTTGCCATTTCCTTCTCCAATGCATGAAAGTGAAAGGTGAAAGTGAAGTCGCTCAGTCGTGTCCGACTCTTAGCGACCCCATGGACTGCAGCCTACCAGGCACCTCCATCCATGGGATTTTCCGAGCAAGAGTACTGGAAAATATTGAACTAGTTGCCAAAACTTGTCATAGACATAGATTATGTTGTTCAAAATTATCACTGACTTCCTGAAGATTATTGGATCACTACATTAATATTAACCCTTTAAAGGGAGTAGTTTCCTCTTTTGTGTTTTTTTTTCCCAAGCATTTATTATTTTCACTTGCAACTGGCACAAGAATTTCTACAAGCAGGGTCATCTAAGTGTCAGCAAACTGCAGCCAATGGGTCAAATCCAGCATGATGCTTATTTTTGTACAGCCCTTGAGCTAAGAATGCTTTGTACATTTTTATGTGGTTGAACAAAATCAAATGAAAAATCCTTCAAGACATGTGAAAACTATGAAATTCAAATTTCAGTGTCCATAAATAAACTTCTATTGGAACACAGACCTGTTGATTCATCTAATTACTGCTTATGACTGTTATCATGTTACAGTGGCAGCATTGATTAGTGGAAACAGAGACCCTATGGCCCTCAAAACTGAAGCATTTACTATCTGGACCACTGCAGTTAAAAAATGTGCCAAATCCTGATCTAAAGCAATAATTTTTAAGTCTTCCAAAATTATTTTTAATGTGGGAGACATCTGTTTCCTTTTTTCCCCAAAATGTGAGCCTCCTTTAATTTATTTTTATCAAGTCTCTCTCAAGGCCTAGCATATTCATTGTATCAGTAAAATTGGTAATGTCAACCATCAAGATGATTAAAGACTTAATTGCAAGAAATATTTTCTTGAGAGAATATTTTATGAACAGAGGCCTGTGTTGAAAGGATGGTCCTGGATATCTCATTTTTTAAATAAAAGAGTTGTTCTTCTTCAGACTATGTTATAACTGAAAGAGTTTGAATTGACCCAAATTCCTGGGTAGGACATTCAGTCAGTCTTAATACAGTGAATCAGATCAGATCAGATCAGTCGCTCAGTCGTGTCCGACTCTTCGCGACCCCATGAACCGCAGCACGCCAGGCCTCCCTGTCCATCACCAGCTCCCGGAGGTCACTCAGACTCACATCCATCGAGTCAGTGATGCCATCCAGCCATCTCATCCTCTGTCGTCCCCTTCTCCTCCTGCCCTCAATCCCTCCCAGCATCAGAGTCTTCTCCAATGAGTCAACTCTTCACATGAGGTGGCCAAAATACTGGAGTTTCAGCTTTAGCATCATTCCTTCCAAAGAAATTCCAGGATTGATCTCCTTCAGAATGGACTGGTTGGATCTTCTTGCAGTCCAAGGGACTCTCAAGAGTCTTCTCCAACACCACAGTTCAAAAGTATCAATTCTTTGGCGCTCAGCCTTCTTCACAGTCCAGCTCTCACATCCATACATGACCACAGGAAAGACCACAGCCTTGACTAGGCGAACCTTAGTTGGTAAAGTAATGTCTCTGCTTTTGAATATGCTATCTAGGTTGGTCATAACTTTCCTTCCAAGGAGTAAGCGTCTTTTAATTTCATGGCTGCAGTCACCATCTGCAGTGATTTTGGAGCCCAGAAAAATAAAGTCTCACACTGTTTCCACTGTTTCTCCATCTATTTCCCATGTAGTGATGGGACCAGATGCCATGATCTTCGTTTTCTGAATGTTGAGCTTTAAGCCAACCTTTTCACTCTCCACTTTGACTCTCATCAAGAGGCTTTTTAGCCCCTCATCACTTTCTGCCATAAGAGTGGTGTCATCTGCATATCTGAGGTTATTGATATTTCTCCCAGCAATCTATACAGTGAATATTGTTCATTATATCAACCTTATAAGTTTGTTGTGAAGTGTAAATGTAGTAAGTTTTATAAACAAAGTTTTCAGGGTACTATTTATTCTGATTTGTAATAGATTGTCGATGTATTTTAATCTTTTTCTGTGTCTATTCAAATGCTAGCTGAGTTCTCTGTTGTCTGAAAGCAAAAATCAGATCTAGAATTCTATGTAACAGCTCCAACAAAATAGCCTAAGAGTGTTGCATTTTTTAATCTTTCAAATACTTATTCTGGTTTTGTAGTTTATAAATCCAGTTTCTACATCTGCTTTCTTCTTAAGGGCACCATGTTTCATCGTAAGCATGGCCATATAGGTGTCTACCTCCTACACTTCCTTATAAGTACCGTGCATTTCATGTTTATTACAGTGTGTTTAATTTGCATTATTTCAGGTTCCTACACTATGGGTTTATACATTTCAGGTTAATAAGCACTATAAAAGTACTTTTCTCATTTATTCTAGCATTATAAGGGTAATGACGTCTAAGCAGTGTGACACCATGGTGAGTCTGTTTGGATGACTGGAATTACAATGGCAGATTGGCAACCTGCGGACATTATTATTGAAGTTTTACTGTTGCATTTTCACATATTTTAAATTAAAATTCTCAGCTGAAAGGGTGCCTCAAGATTGAAGAAACTACCTTTAAAATGAAGCAACTTGTGTAACTTCTCATGAATCAGCGTATGGATTCTATCATTCTTTGAGGTTTACAAGATATATGCCTTGTTTTGCTGTACCACCATTGTTTTAGCATCATAACATGGAAAGGAAGACTTTATTGCCTTAGTTTTTACCCTAACATTGGTGCTCTTGCTTCAGCATTCAGTCATATGTTAGGCGGTTTGTATATCAACAAATTGAAGGACTTTGAAGTGATTCTGGGCTTCCCTGGTGGCTCAGACGATAAAGCGCCCACCTGCAATGTGAAGTGATTCTAATTGTACTCTATCTTTCTTGAATTAGTACATTTATTTTCACTGCTTAGAAATGTTACAGAAATAAGATTTCTACCTCCCCCTCCCCCAGAGTAGTATGTAAAATCGTGTAAAATAAAACTCAGGTGAACGCAGAGACATACATAGAAATATAAGGCAAGTATTCTGAATTAACTTGTACCACAAACTTTCAAATTGTGGAATTAATAATTTTATTCCTTTACCATCTTTTCTTGGAGAAGGCAATGGCCACCCACTCCAGTACTCTTGCCTGGAAAATCCCATGGACAGAGGAGCCTGGTGGGCTGCAGTCCATGGGGTCACAAAGAGTCAGACACGACTGAGAGACTTCACTTTCACTTTTCCCTTTCATGCATTGGAGAAGGAAAGGGCAACCCACTCCAGTGTTCTTGCCTGGAGAATCCCAGGGACGGGGGAGCCTGGTGGGCTGCCATCTATGGGGTCGCACAGAGTCGGACACAACTGAAGTGACTTAGCAGCAGCAACCATCTTCTCTATTTCCATGCTGCAGCTCTCAGACTTTAATGGGCATGAAGACCATCAAGACTGTTAGAAAAATGACCAGATTTAAGATACATTGGTTCAAAGTAAGTGCATGAGCTGTGAATTATGAGTACATAACTAACAGATAATGTTAGTTCAATTAATGCCTTTTGTGACTATATTAACTGTTCAGGTGGCTTTTTGTTTGTTTCTTAATGATAAACTCAGTCTCATAAGTTTATGAAATAATTCACCTATCAGTGAGAGGTGTTCGGGTATTTACAAATGAAACTTGTTTGTCCCGTTAAACCACTGGAACTTTGGAATTCTTTGAGACTGTGGTCCATCTTGACTACTCATCTTCATCTGTCTTAACTGATACTGCTAGTGTATATAAATATCAAGGAGGCACAAATTAGAACCTGTATATTGTTCTAGGCTATGACAGTTAAGAACAAATGAGTATTTAATCATTAGCTTGGTTTTTGCAGTGCTATAGCTTGATAGGAGGGCCAGAATACTTTCCAGATTGAGGGAGGCCTTTACCCCTTTTACTGTACTCTGCATCCCATTAAATCAAATCCTACAGAGAGAGGAACTGAGAAAAGACGTCACCTCAGGAGCTGTCAGCATCAGTAATTGATGACAGATATCCATGATGGAGGCTTGCCATGCTCTCCTCCCATGGACAGAGGAGGCTGGTGGGCTACGGTCCTTAGGTTTGCAAAGAGCTGGACGTGACTGAAACAATTTAACACACACGTATCCTTGATAGTAAAAACAGAGTTTAGGAATGGTGATCTGTGCCCCACACAACTTTCTATCAGCTGATTCAGGGGTGATGTTTGGGGGGTGAAATGAGTAAATCAGTATTTCCTGAATTTAGCCGATCAACACGAAGGCCTGATGAACCTATTTTAAAAGTTGATTTTTTTTTTAAGCAATGAAAGTTGAACACAAAACAAAACACAACCAAAAGGTTATAAGACAATGAACCTAAATCTCTTCCCTTATCTAGACTATATATCTTATTTCAAGAAGATATTAGTGTAATTAGTTTTGTATGCCTCCAGAAATTTGCAGTATATGTATATATTTATGTAGCATGTTGAAAAATATGTATACAGTAAACACTTATAATCTTTTTGCTAAAATAGATTTATTTATGAGACCGTTTATAGATGTCTTTTTCTTAATATATTCCCATCTGAGGACGTTTTAAAAATTCAAATATCCAGGCCTCCATCGGTTCTACTTGAGTGTACCTGGACAAAAAAATTCAGAAATGTTTATATTTAAAAAACTGACCAGGTAATTCTAATGGTCAGTCATATTGAAAACTTTGTAATAGGTAATTGATAAGGTTCCTTTTATCTCCAAGAGTTTTAAATTCCATGATATGTCCACATAAATGATAAAACTGCGATAGTTTCATTGGTTCTTCATATAACCACAGTCTGTTTAGTCTTGACAATTAAATAACTTTGAACTTAGATCTGTTGTGTGCCTTACTTCACGTTTCTATAGAGAAGCATTGTATGGGTTATGCAAAATGGGCTTATAGAAATGAGTCATTAGCAGAATATTTTGTAAAAGCATACCACAAAATGCCGAATGTGCAAATACTAGAAAAATTACAGTTCGTGATGTAGCTTAAAATTTCAACTGGAAATGTTCATCTCACTGTTCTCATGGGCAGAAGAGCTCAACTGTGTTGAACTCAACCAGCAACATTGATTTTCCATGTTCTTCTCCCTTCTGCTGAAAAGAATCAAGTTAAATCCCTAGGGAATGAAAACTAAACAGCTCTTAACATGAAGGTCCTTGTCCTATTACATTTATCTTGTAGGTTAAAATCACTCATTGATCGCTAATCACCTGTGGTTGTTTACACACAACAGTTTGCCTGGATAGCACAGAGCCACAAAGAGGATTATACATACTGCAGGAAGCAATCAATAAAAAAGGCTCATAATGATCTTGCTGAGAGGAAACTGAAAGATTTTCCCTTTGTGACAGTCTGTATAAGTGTGATGGGATTGTCAAAACAGACATAAGGCTTTCCAGCTGACAGAAACATTTTTTTTTTTAAACATTTGGCTATCATATCTCCTTTTCTTGTCTCACTATAATGATATTACAAATGAAAAAATATAATTTAAAATTTATCTTAGTAGATGATTAAATTCTTGCTTTACATCTTTGCTCAAATAATTATTAAGCATGCCATTTGTCACCTTTAGAGTATTATTAGGTTATTTTTGGTTTTGGTTTTGATTTTGGCTTTTGCTGAAGCATCCACTCAAGTATGCTTTTATCTTTTGAGAAGCTGGATGATATTTATCTCAGTGTTCTTAGAAAATGGTTCAGTGCCTCTTCAAGTCAAAAATGATTATTTGGTCTTAAACAAAAAACACATTGTGTATAATCAACTAAAATATATTGCAGTTTATGCTTCAAGCACTAATCTGTGAACAGTAAATAAAGTCATGGTTAAATTAAAACTCACCTTTAAAAATTTCTTCTCTCTTGTAGATTCTGGTCTACAGTATAGATTATACCTCATTCCCATTGGAAGAAATAATGGAACCTATTAACTCAATCAGCCTGAGTTTCTTTCCTGAGCTTTGTCCCGAAACATCTATAGGAAACTACAGATTTAATATGTTCCATTCTGAAAAGCCAATATGAACAAATTAAATTTCAAAATGAATCTTTTACTCTATCTCCCAACAGTATGATGAGGGAGACTGACCCTTCTGAGAACACTTGTGCATAAGGAGACAATATCTCATCTAAAATTCTTTGAGATCTTCTCATAATCATATCCCTCCTGATTTCATAAAGTATCCTTATAATTTCTCCCCAGATGATATTTGATAGTGACATAATTCTCATAAACAGGTTAAGATTATTGAATTTCTGTGTGCACTGTCAACCAGGTTCTCTTGAAACCAGCCAGCTGCTTATTATTATACATTTATAATAATCAATATTGACTTATACTGTATTATATGAATACTGACTATAGATGCTTTAATGATCATCATTTACCATCATTTATTTTCACTGCTTCTGAAACTTCACAATTCTTACCCCATTTTCCATAATTATAGAATATTTTATTTTAAAAGTTTTAAACATTACACTTGGTACAGCTTAATAAAAGGGCTTTTGAGGCACTTTCAGGGGTTAATTACGGGGAGAAAATAGTGGAAGTTGTCTAGCCTATAAATGTGTATAGACTTTGATAGTGAATGTCAATATCCACATACCAGATAGTTTTGCTTGCTGCTTCAATTATATGAAGATCACAGTATGGAATCATAATTTGCTTCCCAAACTACCCAGGCCTTCCAGAACATTGCCTGAAATTAAATCTTCTGCTTGTGCATGGCTTATGAAAAATTGAATGGCAGTTCATTTTCACAACACATGACAAACATAAAAGAAATTATGAATTAATTTTAAGCCCTGCTTAGTGAAGTCTTATCAAATTGATGGCACCCTTTGTCTCACTGAAGTCAGGCGTCAGTTGATATGCTTAATTAGAATCAGGCATCACTAAATGTTTCAGAGTGACAGCTTGGATCATCCTATTGGACCCCCTACCCCCCATGGTTTGAAGCTTAAAACAAACAGTTGACTTAAAAGATTGACTAGAGATGCCTTTTCACTTCATGAACTACATTAAACACATCAGAATGTGTTATTATGCTGGATGTTCCAATCAACAAAACCCAAAGGCTTTTGAGGGCTTGTTTAGACAGATGAAAGGATAGAGAGAAATATTTTTTTAAAAATTTATATTGGCTTATGTGTCGTTGACTCTTCAACAGTTTTTCTTCAGTTTCTTTCAAGGGAAAACAACAAGTTGTTAGAATTAACTGTCCTTCTGCCATCGTCTTTGGATTATTCAGAAATCAACTATGCATTTGATTAATTATTTAGATTTTTTGGCCTCCATCTTAGCCACTTCGGCATTCATTAGACACAATGATCAGCTTCCACTTGACACTATACTGTGAATACACACACATTATCATTTTTCACTGTGAAAGTATTCTACTTATGAATAATGTCCACTGATGCTATGGGACACAGACTCTTTGTTGTTAATCAGATGCCAACACTGATAGAAAAAGCTGCCCAGTCCTCCACATTTGTAGAACTTTGATGATCCTTCTTTACCCACTAATAAGTGTGTTCTTAGGTTTGGAGTATATTTTTCCAGGGAAATACCATGATCAAGAATATTGAGGAAAATATATATGTATATTTACATTTATATTTATATAAATACATATTTATATATATATGTATTTATATAAAACATATATTATACATAGACATCAGATCAGATCAGATCAGTCGCTCAGTCGTGTCCGACTCTTTTCGACTCCATGAATCGCAGCACTCCAGGCCTCCCTGTCCATCACCAACTCCCGGAGGTCACTCAGACTCACGTCCATCGAGTCAGTGATGCCATCCAGCCATCTCATCCTCTGTCGTCCCCTTCTCCTCCTGCCCCTAATCCCTCCCAGCATCAGAGTCTTTTTCAATGAGTCAACTCTTTGCATGAGGTGGCCAAAATACTGGAGTTTCAGCTTTAGCATCATTCCTTCCAAAAAATCCCAGGGCTGATCTCCTTCAGAATGGACTGGTTGGATCTCCTTGCAGTCCAAGGGACTCTCAAGAGTCTTCTCCAACACCACAGTTCAAAAGCATCAATTCTTCGGCACTCAGCCTTCTTCACAGTCCAGCTCTCACATCCATACATGACCACAGGAAAAACCGTAGCCTTGACTAGGCGAACCTTTGTTGGCACAGTAATGTCTCTGCTTTTGAATATGCTATCTAGGTTGCTCATAACTTTCCTTCCAAGGAGTAAGCGTCTTTTAATTTCATGGCTGCAGTCACCATCTGCAGTGATTTTGGAGCCCAGAAAAATGAAACACTTGTCTGTATTTTGGCCAGCCTATAATGATAATATACTGTTTTAGAGCTAAGACCTATATGGTCAGTCAAGTTTCAGTTCAATTCTTTCACTCAGTCATGTCTGACTCTTTGCGACACCATGAATCGCAGCACGCCAGGCCTCCCTATCACCAACTCCCAGAGTTCACCCAAACTCATGTCCATGGAGTTGGTGATGCCATCCAGCCATCTCATCCTCTGTCTCCCCTTCTCCTCCTGCCCTCAATCTTTCCCAGCATCAGGGTCTTTTCCAATGGGTCAGCTCTTCACATCATGTGGCCAAAGTATTGGAGTTTCAGCTTCAGCATCAGTCTTTCCAATGAACACCCAGTACTGATCTCCTTTAGAATAGACTAGTTGGATCTCCTTGCAGTCCAAGGGACTCTCAAGAGTCTTCTCCAACACCAGTCAAGTTTATGTCTGTTTAATTAACTCAAAAGTAACCCTGGAAAGAGGTGGTGGTATTGGTTTGAAACAATAAAAATTGTAAAACTGTCCTCTATCATTCACTGAAAACTAACCTAATAGCCATTATAGGATGAAAGTAAGACATCTCAGGTTCAGATGATTATGATATGGTTCAGATTTTACTTTATTTCCAGCCTATCTCAGTCTCATAATAGCACCAGCAATTACTGAACATGTCACATGTTCAGTTCAGCGTTATACAGTTCCAGGAATATATTTTTTTCCAATTTGGAGGGGAAAAAAGTTTCCATCTATTAAGAGCAAAATGCAGTCAAAAGAGGTGTGAAACTTTTGTGCCCATGGGAATAGACTTGTATTTGTTTCCCTTTTTTCATGGTTTATTACAGCTTCAAGTATTTCCTTGCATGACTGATAACTTTATTAAAATGGTGGTAGTCATGATAAGGATGAAAGGTACCAATCTGGGAATTAGTGTTAGAACTAAATTTTCATATATTAATTTAATTAAAAGTACAGTTTATTTACTCTTAATTCTCTTTGTGGACTGACAGTGTAGCATATTAATAGCCCTGAAAGTAAAAAAAGGGCGTAACAGTTTCTAAAACATTTTTTTCTTTGTAAGTGCTTCCACATTAATTACTTTCATCTCTTTACTCTCTTCGCTCACTGTAACCCCAGCAAGATCCCTGCTGAGCCATCCATCCTTTGTTTGCATTTCAGAATCAGTTCATGTTTCAGTGAGGCACCCATCACTCCTACCAGGACACAAGCCAGATCAGGAAAGCATGGAAGGCTTGAAGTTAACTTCCGTGAAAGGTCATTCACAATCAGTTACATTTCAGCTTTTTTCTTCCTTAGGTACTTGGAGTCTCTGCTCCTCCTTGAGTTGGGTAATATTTTGTGTTATCTGCTTTGTCGGAGAACTCTAAGAATTGAAAGTGAGCCAATAATTGAAGCTTTTGGAGGAATTAAACTTCTTAAATTTGAAGGGTCTTTGATTTTGTTGTACTTTACAAACAAATTTCTTTCCCAGCCATCTGATTTTCACATTTCCTACTATTATTGCCTGTAAAAGTAAGAACATTTCCTACTATTATTGCCTGTAAAAGTAAGAACAGCATTTAGGGAGCCCAGCAAAGCTTCCCAAGTGTGAAGCTGTGACATTTTGTTATTCCAGAACCACTTCAGGAAGCAACGTTGTATTTCTACTTAACATTTAATGTTTTGCAGCTGCTAAAGAATTATTCACTGAGTAGTAAAACAGAGGAAAATCAATCTCTTCCTAACATCATTAGTAATAAATATGTTTGCTTATATTTTCCAAGAGAAGTGACAAGAAACACAGATAATGAGCAACTATTTGACAGACAAATGTGCCAGCCAATATTAGACAAAGCAAAATGTAAAATAAGAAACTGAAACATTTTATCATTTCTTATAATAAAACCTCATTTTAAATGTCCAGTTAATATTACCAAAAATTTTGGCCCCTGTGGAAGGAGAATTATAAACATGGCAGGAAGAAAGGATTGTACTCCTTCTTAAGAACAATCATTTCTTGCAAGAAAATGTATTTTTGTATTCTATTTTATGTTAATTTCCAAATTGAGCTCAATTAAAATGAATCATGAATGATCATAAATGAGAAATACTGCATTAAAAAAAGACAAAAATAGAATTTCTGTCTAAAGCTTTGTTTACACACAAGTCAGTAGAAATGTTCCCCAGCATTCTGTGACACTCTATTCTAGTCTGTAGGGAGAAACTGGGAGGAGCAGCTTCTGGTCCTGGAGAAAATGATTAGGATGGAATGTTATTAGATCCCTCTCAGAAACTAAGGGCATTTATTCATTGCCAAGTGTGGAGTTTAACTAGCAAGTCTAGCTAGGAGGAAAGAGAGATGTGACCTCATTGATCTCTCCTATTATCAGTTTTGATAAAGCTGGAAAATTGTGAGACTCACTTGTAAGGCCATCTTTCACCTTCCCTGTCATCCTCAGAGTATTTGACTACTCCTTTGCTCCTTCCCTGTTTTCTAGTCTGATGATTGGATGCAATGTATTTTAATTATCTGTTTTGTATTTTTGCTTCCCCTCCTAGATTATTAGCAGATAGCTCCTTGAAGGAAGTGACCAAGCCAGATTCACATTGATTTATTATATAAATAAATATATAATAAAGAAAAGAATTTCAACCAAAGCTTTACATTTGTTCTAAGAATTCTATGAGTGACTTTATATTTGACAAACTTTGATGTGAAGATAAAGTGAGATAGAGGCCATTTGTGAATAATTTAGATCCTTAAGCCCCCTTTACCTGGCCTTCGATGGAAATTTGATTGGATTGCTTTTCATCCAATCTGGGCTTCATTTGATCTGATTTGAAAGTCAATAATGTGATCTGCTAGCAGGATTCTAATATATGCCTCATCTGCTTGATTTCAGGAGTTTTTTGAGAAATTCTGAAATAGATGGTGTTTTTCATCACATCTTGGCTTCCTTCAGGAAGGGTGGTGGGACCAGGAACCAGAAATCTCTCCCTGGTGACGTTGGTTGCATCTGTGCAGCAATCAGTATTTCCTCCTACACCTCTATCCTAACAAATACAGTTTTTGATGTGGGCGTAAACCTAATTTCCCTGTGCATAATGTTAGTGCCTCTGGAGTGTGCAGAGCTGGCTGGAATCTGTACTAAGTGGTTTGGGAATCAGGCTTTCCTTGTCATTATTTGCACAGTCTGTAGTATTCAGCTGCCAACCCATGCCACATTATTTGTGTGATGCTTGGTGACAGTCTGTGTTGACTTTTAGCTATGATTCTTGACATAATTTAATGAGCTAGAATGCCATTTTCCCCTGGAAGAAATATGCACATATTTTCAATGCCAATGAAAAGTTGTTTATTTTACACATATATTATTTTTCTGCATCCAGGATTTTGACTCTTGAAATGTACTAACATGATACATTCAGTATGTAAAAATGTACTATTTCCCACTTGCATTTAAAAGAGATTTGGTCTTCAGCATAATTGAGGGAGGAAAATGTACCCCCTTGCTTGTACTAGGCTTGCTTCTTTTCGCCCCTTCCTAACTAGCTTTTAACAAGCTGTCAATCTTCCACTCTATATGTTGCATTCGTAGGGAAAGGACAGGGATGTGTTGCAAGCTCCCGTGAAAGTAGACTGCATTACTTAAGGGAGGCAGCTCCAGGCTGTCAGGGTGGGTCTTAACACCACAACTTTGAGTCAAATACAGTCTGACTTTTCCTGGTGCCATAAACCAATGCTGAGTACTTATATTACTTATATTTATGTGTCTGTGTCATCTGTGGCATCGGCTTCTTCTGCACAGAACCCAGTTTCATATAACAGGAAAAATCTCACTCAGTGTTTTATTTCCTTCATTATATTATTTAAAATAACATCTACTGTTTTAGTAGAAACAGTAACCTTTAGAAAGGTTAGTTGCTCAGTCCTTGTCTGCTTCTTTGTGACTCCATGGAATGTAGCCCACCAGGATCCTCTGTCCATGGGATTTCCCAGGCAAGAATACTGGAGTGTGTTGTCATTTCATTCTCTACGGGATAGCCGCAGCACAAGGATTGAACCCAGATCTCTTGCACTCCTGGCAGATTCTTTACCATGTGAGCCACCAGGGAAGCCTTAGAACATTTAATAGTAGATGTAGTATGCATTCAGTCTGAAGAAAAGAAAAAGAAAACAACTCACAACTTAAACTGAATAAACCAAAATAGCCTGTTATTCCACCACATTGATAATTAATTTAATATTTTGATGCATTTCATTTGGGGTTCATGTAAAATTTTCTGCAGGATTTGTGTGTTTGTATCTATATACAGATGTTTAATTTTTTGTTATTCACAGAAAAGGTCACATTTTATATTATTTTGTAACATACATTTTTATTAGCAATAGTTTATGAGCATTTCTCATGTCAGTAACTGTTACAGTATGGTTTTTAATACACTGTCATGTGGCAGTATAGGAATTTACTTAACCTACTGCCCCATTAATGGATATTTAACTCATTTTTAAGTTTTTGCTATGCATATATTCTCTCTTTGCATCTCCTGGATCATATCTTTAGGACAGATTTCTAGACATGGAACTAACCAAATTGAAGGCTACCCTGGTGACTCAGTGGTTAAAAAGAAAAAAGAAAAAATCTTCCTGCAACGCAGGAGACCCAGGTTCAATCCCTGGATTGGGAAGATCCCCTGGAGAAGGAAATGGCTACCCACTCCAGTATTCTTGCCTGGAAATACCATGGACAGAGGAGCCTGGTGGTCTACAGTGCATGGGGTTGCAAAGAGTTGGACATGACTTATTGACTTAACAGTAACAACCAAATCAAAGGCTAGGTCCATGTTGGATCTTTTTATGTCTATTGCAAATTACCCTACAGAAAGATGAGCTCTTCTCATACTTCCACTGGTAAGAATGAGACTTTCGCTGAACTGACCTCTACTCAATGGGACATCCACTATCTTTAATCATTGCCAATATGCCAACTGGAATATAGAATCTTTTTAAAAATATTCACATTGGTGAATTTAAACAGTTCTCATATGTTTAATACTCATTTCATTTAGAAGGAAAAACCAACTTAAATAGTAGCTGTCATTTTTGAAAGAGGGGTTCCTTGAATCACATTGCTTGGTTCTCCACAATGTTTCACCCATGTCCTGTGGCCTGGGTGAAATTAGCTTATCTTTATAATGCAACAGTGGTAAATACTAACTAGCTATTAGGATTAATGTATTCCTACATATAATAATAATAAGGAAAATAATATTATATACATCTGATGGTACTTTCTACATGATAGGCACTGTCTTTAGTGTTTTACATATGTTAACTCTTTTACTATATTATAAAATTATATATAAGGCATTTAGCACATGCTTGGTACCCTCAATGAACATTAGCTGTTGTTTTTGGTAAATATTATACTTTTCTTACAACATGTGCTACACATGGACTCTTAGGAATGAAAAATCATTTTACTAAAACATTTGCAAATTGTCCACATAAAATCGCTTTAAAATATCCAGTGCAGAAGTTTATTGTGAACAATAATTTAAAATTCATTTTTTGTTTAATGTATGACAAGATTATGAGAAGGACAGATGTTTGAAAAAGTAGGTTAGTAAGTAATATCATTATTATTGACATATCAAGTGCCAGTATTTGGTGTTCTTACTCATTGTTAAAATTGTAATATACAGATTACATGGAGTAGACTCAAATAGGCATTTAGTGAATTGGAACAGTGGAAGCAATTTATTTGGATAGTAAAAAAAATTATTTCTCCATTTTACTGAATTATAGTATCTGCTGCTATCAGAGTTCAAAAACTGAAAGATAAAACAGTTAACTACTTGTTCATTTATTCTTCAAAATCCTGATATTTGGTTTCTGGTGGATATGAGTGTGTGTTATTATTACATTTGTTTTTAGGATACTATTTATTTAACAAATATCCAGTGGAGAACATCATGCTTGACTCTGATATAGATTTTTTTTAATGTAAAAATATAATTTGTTCAATGTTATCTTCTGAAGACGCAATCAACACTACTTGCCTTCACTTCCATTTGAAAAACACATAACCTTTAAAATCATTGGTTAGTTCTGTGCTGACATTCTTTTTGTTTTAAGTTTATTTTTTTATTTTATAGTAGAATTGATTTATAGTATTGTGTTAGTTTCAGGTGTACAGCATAGTGAATAAATTATATATATACATATATCCACTCTTTTTTTAGATTGTTTTCCCATATAGACCATTGTAGATATTGAGGAGCGCTCCCTGCGCTATACTGTGGTCCTTACTAGTTATCTCTTTTATGTACAGCAGTGTGTATGTGTCAAATCCAATGTCCCAGTTTATCCCTCCCTCCCCTTCCTCCTTTGGTAACCATAGGTTTATTTCTTACATCTGTGACTCTATTTCTGCTTTGTAACTAAGTTCATTTGTACCATTTTTTAAAAATTCCACATATAACATACACGTGATTTTATATGATATTTGTCTTTCTTTTCTCTAACTTAATTCAGTGTGACAACCTCTGCAGTGGTGTTATTTCATTCTTTTTTTTTTTTTTTTACTGCTGAGTAGTGTTTCATTTAGGTAGGTAGCATATCTTCTTTATCCATTCCTCTGTCAATATACATTTAGATTGCTTCTATGACTGTGTGTTTTAAAATTAGTATCAACATTTAAAGCTCTAGAAGGCAATGCGGGAGGAAGCATAGAGACATGACTATGAGCACACATTTTGGTGATGGAAAAACCTGTCTTCAAACCTCAAGTCTGCCACTTCAAGCTGGCTGGCACTAGAAATGTTATTTAAATTCTCCAGGTTCTAATTTCTTTATTTATAAAATGAAGATATTTACCTCAGAAGATGATGTGGGAAATAAATGAGATAAGGAATGTTAAGTGTATAGCACAGGGCCTGGAACATGAAGCACATTACTAAAGTAAATGTTAGTTGTTGACTTTATAATTACTATGTGGACAATGCTGAATTATCCAACATGTGTTCTGTTGATGTGTCAAGATTTGATTTTGAGTTATCTTCAGAACATAAATGTGAAGATGATCAGCAGACAAGTATGTATAGTTGCCTTAACTCAATGAGAAATACATTTGTTTGTCATTAGTGAATATATTGGGCTTCTCTGGTGGCTCAGAGGTTAAAGTACCTGCCCACAATGAGGGAGACCTGGGTTCGATCCCTGGGTCAGGAAGATCCCCTGGAGAAGGAAATGGCAACCCACTCCAGTATTCTTGCCTGGAGAATCCCATGGATGGAGGAGCCTGGTGGGCTATAGTCCATGGGGTCGCAAAGAGTCGGACACGACTGAGCAACTTCACTTTCACTTTTCACTTTCAGTGAATATATAAACAGAGATAAACAGTTTCAGGAGAAAGATGGTGCCTGAAAAACTGGGTGTAAGTAGGCCCCAGGACATAGGAAGAGAATATTTTATACAGAGAGGAAGAAGGAAGTCTATGCCATAGCAACAGGAGGAAGGTGAAAGATGAGTGTGGGTGAATTCATGAATATTTATCTATTTGTCACTCCAGTACTTGTGCTTATGAATCTTAAAATGTAATGTGTTTTGTCTTGATTCTTACTAAAGTTCTATTTTAAAGTGATTATGTGTCTGGAAGCTTTAGTTGATTACAAAAAACTCAAATTTACTAGCTATCCAGAAGAACCCTAGCCAGAATAAAAGAGTTTGGAGAAATTGATAAATGATGCATCTTAAAAATTGTTTTGTATTTTTTTTAAGAAAATATAAGACAGTTTGTTAGATTTTTAAGAATCATAATTTTATACCCTGGAAAAGTTTTGCCCATTGGGAAGACATCTTTCTTCACTCTGTTTTTTAACTATAGTCAACCCATATAAAAAATGGTACTTACATATAGAGAGAAAGAGCTAAATAATTAGATAATCAATATAAATAAGTATTTGGAAAAATAACTCCTCATACATTCTCTCTAGACTTATAGTTCCCTTTATGTAAGGATAGCATGTTTTCAGTTCAGTTCAGTTCACTTCAGTTGCTCAGTCATGTTCGACTCTTTGCGACCCCATAGTTGCAAATTCTCAAGGTATAAATATACTTTCTGAATATATTCTTAATTATTTCAATAATTGACTGCCAAAAGGAGAGCTTTATATATGATCCAGCCTTTAGTCATTTTTCTTTCCTAGCAGAAATGATACATTTAAGAAATATAAGACTTCTTAATCTGCAGGGTGGAAAAGAGCAAAACTGTAAATAAAATATAATTAGAAAGATTTATTTTCCTATATGACTTGGGGCATTTTACAAGTTCTACTTCTCCTTACTTTATTTTCAGAAAAACTCCTCTAATAGCCAGTGCTATAAATGTCAATTTATAGACTCTGAGGTAAAAGAAGCATCTGAATTGTGCTTTTGAAATCCTATCTTTTGCTACTTTGAAACTAAATATGATGAATTGTTAAATAATCTTCCATTGGTAAAACCAAGTCCTAAAACTGAAGTCATCCATAAATGTTCAGCTTCAAAAATACTAAAGAATATCTGTATGATATTGTGTCCGAAAGTGAAGTATGACATTGCAATAAGCCTAAAGAAGAAAATTAAATAAATTTAATAAAATAAATAAATAAAATTAAATAAAACTAGATTTTATACCAATCTATTACCATAGATTTACCAAGAGACTTTAAGATGTCAGAAGGAAATCATTATGTCTTGGCATTGCTAGATCAATTACCTTTGCAGAATCTAATAAATTTTGCCTTCTGATTTTGATGGATGTTTAACCACCTGCTTCTGGAAAGATTTCCGTTTATAGACCTGAAAAATGCTTCAACAGAGTGCTTATTAAGTGTTAGCAATTGAAAGATACAAATAGGTTTTGTGTGGTTACGGTGGCTTAAACAAATGTTGGGACCACATTTTATAACTAAGAAAATGAAGGAAATTTAATGAATTATTGTTTTTCTTCATTTGTTAAAATGTTCCAAAGAATATTTCATGCAGTAATCTATGTTAAACTTTTAAACTGCATTAACTCAGTGGAAAAAAAATGGTAAATACTTTGAAAATTTGTCTCTGTAAATATTAAGATTTTCATTCAGCCAAGTCTGTTTAGCCTCATTTATAATAAGTATTAGTTAAGCATTTGATGACATGAAAAATAATTACTGAAAAATATATTTTTTCGTAGTTACAAAAGCATTTGGAATTGGAATGTTTAACATTGTGTTATAAATTTAATCATTAAATAAATGTTTATATGAAAAGGAGGGTTTAAATATATGTATTCATACTCCAACTTATTCTTAACAAGTCTTAAAAAGTAAAAACAAAAGATATTTATATAACTAGATTTTAGAAATAGCTATTTCTCCATCTAACTAGAGAAAATAAATATTAAAAATTTTCCTTGGAAATTTTGTGGTAGCTTTTCAATTTATTAAATTTAGTCTGATATATTCACATAATCTGATAAAATCAGATAATGGCTAAGACTTTTGCTTGGCATTTTTAACAGTATTGATTAGCATATTAATAATAACCGAAGCTATAACATAGTTGATCTGGTCTCTTCCTATTAGATATAACCTCTTTAAGAACAGGTGTCATTCTGATCTTTGTATTTTATATCTTATAACCTTTTTGTGAATTTTAATATATGTCTTTACATACATAATTTCACCATGGTTTAATATTACATCATCTTATATAATTCTTTCACAGGATAACTGATGCACATGCAGTAGAAAGTATATGTGTTTGTGACCTAGAGTATTCTTTAGTGGATACAGTACCATACTTGATGCCATACCAGGTGTTATTCCCTTTTCTTTTTTGTAAAATAACATTGTAGCAGGAGTAGAATATGAGGGGTGAGCATTCTCAGGGAAAAATACCTCTTTCTCACTATTTAAGTCTAAACACTTTAGGCATGAGAACCTCCTTCCTACACAAACATAGATAAGCATGTGAGCTGGGACAGGCCAATCAATCTATTATTGTTCAGTTGCTCAGTCATGTCAACTCTTTGTGACCCTATGGATCGCAGCACATCAGGCTTCCCTGTCTCTCACCATCTCCCAGAGTTTGCTCAAACTCATGTCCATGGAGTGGTGATGCCATCCAACCATTTCATCCTCTGTCATCCTGTTCTCATCTTGCCTCTGTCTTTCCCAAGATTAAGGACTTTCCAACGAGTCTGCTCTTAACATCAGGTGGCCAAAATTTATTGGAGCTTTAGCTTCAGTATCATTTCTTCCAATGAATATTCAGGGTTGATTTCCTTTAGGATTGACTGGTTTGATCTCCCTTCAGTCCAAGAGACTCTCAAGAGTCTTCTCCAACACCATACTTCAAAAGCATCAGTTCTTCGGTGCTCAGCCTTCTTTATGATCCACCTCACACATCCATACATGACTATTGAAAAAACCATAGCTTTGACTGTATGAACCTTTGTAGGCAAAGTAATGTCTCTGCTTTTTAATACACTGTCTAGGTTTGTCACAGTTTTTCTTCCAAGGAACAAGTGTCTTTTACTTTCATGGCTGCAGTCACTGTCCACAGTGATTTTGGAGCCTGAGAAAATAAAGCCTATCACTGTTTCCATTTTTTCCCCACATATTTGCCATGAAGTGATGGGACGGAATGTCATGATTTTTGTTTTCTGAATGTTGATTTTTAAGCCACCTTTTTACTATCTTTCATCTTCATCAAAAGGCTCTTTAGTTCCTTTTCACTTTCTGCCATAAGGGTGGTGTCATCTGAATATCTGAGGTTATTGATATTTCTCCCAACAATCTTGATTCCATCTTCTGCTTCATTCAGCCCAGCATTTTTCATGATGTACTCTGCATTTAAGTTAAATAAGCAGGGTGACAATATACAGCTTTGACATACTCCTTTTCCAATTTTGAAGCAGACTGTTGTTCCATATCTGGTTCTGTTTCTTCTTTACCTGTGTACATGCCAATCAGTCTATTCCACCTTCAAGACATAGTTTTAGGGAGCTCCTGCCCCAGTGAGATCAATAGTCTCAAGTGCCACACTTTCCTTCAACTCTTTATGCTGAGCCATAAAGATGGAAAATATAAGCCTCAAGCTTCTGGCAGCCATATTGCCACAAAAGGAGATATCCTACAAAGAATCCTTGTGACATCCTTTGATTCTAGGATCCTGTCCAGTTTTAACCTAATACTATCATGGATTTTTTAACTAATAAAGGTGGCTCAGTGGTAAAGGATCTGCCTGCCAGTGCAGGAGGCTGAAGAGCCATGGGTTTAATGCCTGGGTCAGGAAGATCCCTTGGAGGTGGGCATGGCAAGCCACTCTAGTATTCTTGCCTGGTGAATCCCATGGACAGAGGAGCCTGGTGGGTTACAGTCCATAGGGCCGCAAAAAGTCGGATGCAATTAAGCACATAAACACCCTTATTTTTGCTTAAGCCTTTTTAAGTTGGACTTATATTACTTGCAACTGAAATATGTTTGATATAGTAATCTGTATTATGGTTGGGCTTTCCCAGTGGCTCCACAGGTAAAGAACCTGCACAGTGCAAGAGATGCAGGAGACTTGGGTTCGATCCCTGGTTCAGGAAGATCCCCTGGAGGAGACCATGGCAACCCACTCCAGTATTCTTGCCTGGAAAATGCTATGGACAGAGGAGCCTTATGGGCTACAGTCCACTGGGTCACAGAGTTGGACATGACTGAAGTGACTGATTCTAGGAATCAGTGTACTAAAATGGACTGGAATGGGTGAATTTAATTCAGAGGACCATTATATCTATTACTGTGGGCAGGAATACCTTAGAAGAAATGGAGTAGCCATCATAGTCAACAGAAGAGTCCGAAATACGTACTTGGATGCAATCTCAAAAACAACAGAATGATCTCTTTTCATTTCCAAGGCAAACATTCAATATCATGGTAATCCAAGTCTAGCCCCAACCAGTAATACTGAAGAAGCTGAAGTTGAACGGTTCTATGAAGACCTACAAGACCTTTTAGAACACCCAAAAAAGATGTCCTTTTCATTATAAGGGACTGGAATGCAAAAGTAGGAAGTCAAGAAACACCTGGAGTAACAGACAAATTTGGCCTTGGAGTACAGAATGAAGCAGGGCAAAGGCTAATTGAGTTTTGTCAAAAGAACATACTGGTCATAGCAAACACCCTCTTCCAAGAACACAAAAGAAGACTCTACACATGGACATCACCAGATGGCCAACACTGAAATCAGATTAATTATATTCTTTGCAGCCAAAGATGGATAAGTTCTATACAGTCAGCAAAAACAAGACCGAGAACTGACTGTAGCTCAGATCATGAACTCCTTATTGCCAAATTCAGACTGAAATTGAAGAAAGTAGGGAAAACCACTAAACCATTCAGGTATGACCTAAATCAAATCTCTTATGATTATACACAGGAAGTGAGAAATAGATTTAAGGGACTAGATCTGATAGAGTGCCTGATGAACTATGGACGGAGGTTCGTGACATTGTACAGGAGACAGGGATCAAGACCATCCCCCAAAAAACAAATGCAAAAAAAGCAAAATGGCTATCCGAGGAGGCCTTACAAATAGCTGTGAAAAGAGAGAAGTGAAAAGCAAAGGAGAAAAGGAAAGATATACCCATTTGAATGCAGAGTTCCAAAGAATAGTAAGGAGAGATTAAAAAACAGCCTTCATCAATGATCAATGCAAAGACATAGAGGAAAACAATAGAATGGGAAAGACTAGAGATCTCTTCAAGAAAATGAGAGATACCAAGGGAACATATCATGAAAAGATGGGCACAATGAAAAACAGAAATGGTATGGACTTAACAGAAGCAGAGAGGTGGCAAGAATACACAGAAGAACTATACAAAAAAGATCTTCATGACCCAGATAATCATGATGGTATGATCACTCACCTGGAGCCAGACATCCTGGAATGTAATGTCAAGTGGGCCTTAGGAAGCATCACTACAAACAAAGCTAGTGGAGGTGATGGAATTCCAGTTGAGCTATTTCAAATCCTGAAAGATGATGCTGTGAAAGTGCTGCACTCAATATGCCAGCAAATTTGGAAAACTCAGCAGTGGCCACAGGACTGGAAAAGGTCAGTTTTCATTCCAATCCCAAAGAAAGGCAATACCAAAGAATGCTCAAACTACTGCACAATTGCACTCATCTCATATGCTAGTAAAGTAATGCTTAAAATTCTCCAAGCCAGGCTTCAATAGTATGTGAACCGTGAACTTCCAGATGTTCAAGCTGGTTTTAGAAAAGGCAGAGGAATCAGTTATCAAATTGCCAACATCTGACGGATCATGGAAAAAGCAAGAGAGTTCCAGAAAAAAACATCTATTTCTGCTTTATTGACTATGCAAAACCCTTTGACTGTGCAGATCACAACAAACTGTGGAAAATTCTGAAAGAGGTAGGCATACCAGACCACCTGATCTGCCTCTTAAGAAATCTGTATGCAGGTCAGGAAGCAACAGTTAGAACTGGACATGGAACAACAGACTGGTTCCAAATAGGAAAAGGAGTACATCAAGGCTGTATATTGTCACCCTGCCTATTTAACTTATATGGAGAGTACATCATGTGAAACACTGGGCTTGAAGAAGCACAAGCTGAAATCAATATTGCCAGGAGAAATATCAATATCCTCAGATATGCAGATGACACCACCCTTATGGCAGAAAGAGAAGAAGAACTAAAGTGCCTCTTGATGAAAGTGAAAGAGGAAAGTAAAAAAGTTGGCTTAAAGCTCAACATTCAGAAAACGAAGATCATGGCATCTGGTCCCATCACTCCATGGCAAATAGATGGGCAAACAATGTAAACAATGGCTGACTTTATTTTGGGGGCTCCAATATCACTGCACATGGTGATTGTAGCCATGAAATTAAAATATACTTACTCTTTGGAAGAACAGTTATGACCAATCTAGACAGCATATTAAAAGGCAGAGACATTACATTGCCAACAAAGGTTGATCTATTGAAGGCTATAGTTTTTCCAGTAGTCATGTATGGATGTAAGAGTTGTACTATAAAGAAAGCTGAACACTGAAGAATTGATGCTTTTGAACTGTGGTGTTGAGAAGACTCTTGAGAGTCCCTTGGACTGCAAGGAGATCCAACCAGTCTATCCTAAAGGAGATCAGTCCTGGGTATTCATTGGAAGGATTGATGTTCAAGCTGAAACTTCAGTATCTTGGCCACCTGATGTGAAGAGCTGACTCTTTTGAAAAGACCCTGATGTTGGGAAAGATTGAGGGCAGGAGGAGAAGGGGACGACAGAGGATGAGATGGTTGGATGGCATCATTGACTCAATGGACATGAGTTTGGGTAAACTCTGGGAGTTGGTGATGGACAGGGAAGCCTGGTGTGCTGCAGTTCATGGGGTCACAAAGAGGCGGACACGACTGAGCGACTGAACTGAACTCTACTGAAATATCCCATTTTGTATATGTACCATGGCTCTCTTATCCATTCATCTGCCAATGGACATCTACGTTGCTTCCATGTCCTAGCTATTATAAACAGTGCTGCAGTGAAAATTGGGGTACAGATGTCTCTTTCAATTCTGGTTTCCTCAATGTGTGTGCCCAGCAGTGGGATTTCTGGGTCATATGGCAGTTCTATTTCCCATTTTTTAAGGAATCTCCACACTGTTCTCCATAGTGGGTTTACTGCTTTGCATTCCCACCAACAGTGTAAGAGGTTTCCCTTTTTTCCACATCCTCTCCAGCATTTATTCTAACTGGTGTGAAATGGTACCTCATTGTGGTTTTGATTTGCATTTCTCTGATAATGAGTGATGTTGAGCATCTTTTCACGTGCTTGTTAGCCATCTATATGTCTTCTTTGGAGAAATGTTTGTTTAGTTCTTTGGCCTATTTTTTAATTGGGTCATTTATTTTTCTGGAATTGAGCTGCAGGAGCTGCTTGTATATTTTTGAGATTAATTCTTTGTCAGAAACTAAGCACTTTTTATGGCACCCCACTCTAGTACTCTTGCCTGGAAAATCCCATGGACTGAGGAGCCTGGTAGGCTGCAGTCCATGGGGTCACTGAGAGACAGACATGACTGAGCAACTTACCTTTCACTTTTCACATTCATCCATTGGAGAAGGAAATGGACATCCACTCCAGTTTTCTTGCCTGGAGAATCCCAGGGATGGGGGAGCCTGGTGGGCTGCCGTCTATGGGGTCACACAGAGTCAGACACGACTGAAGTGACTTAGCAGCAGCAGCAAGCACTTTTTAAAATTATTGTTAAGGATAAACATAAAAAGAAGGAAAACTCTAAAGATATGGTATATTCTGATACAAAATATATATGTGCTCTCTGTTACCAAGTTTATGTAGTCATAAAAATAAACTTTGATTTAAGAAAGGGACATCATGGAACATCTACTCTAGTCTTTTGTTTTATAGACAAAATAACCATAGTATGTGCATGCTAAGACCCTTCAGTTTGGTTCAGTTGCTCAGTTGTGTCTGACTGTTTGTGACCGCATGAATTACAGCACACCAGGCCTCCCTGTCCATCACCAACTCCTGGAGCCTACACAAAGTCAAGTACATTGAGTCGGTGATGTGATCCAACCATCTCATCCTCTGTCATTCCCTTCTCCTGCCCTCAGTCTTTACCAGCATCACAATCTTTTCAAATAAGTCAGCTCTTCACATCAGGTTGCCAAAGTATTGAAATTTGAAGTTTCAGTTTCAACATCACTCCTTCCAATGAACACCCATTGAGTAATGGAATATTACTCAGCCATTAAAAAAATGCTTTTGAATCAGTTCTAATGACGTGAATGAAACTGGAGCATATTATACAGAGTGAAGTAAGTCAGAAAAAAGCCACCAATACGGTATACTAACGCATATATATGGAAATTAGAAAAATGGTAACGTTGACCCTATATGCAAGACAGCAAAGAGACACAGATGCAAAGACTCTGTGGGAGAAGACAAGGGTGGGGTGATTTGAGAGAATAGCATTGAAACATGTATACTTTGGCCACCTTATGAGAAGAGTTGACTCATTGGAAAAGACTCTGATGCTGGGAGGGATTGGGGGCAGGAGGAGAAGGGGATGACAGAGGATGAGATGGCTGGATGGCATCACTGACTCAATGGACGTGAGTCTGAGTGACCTCTGAGAGCTGGTGATGGATAGGGAGTCCTGGCGTGCTGCAATCATGGGGTTGCAAAGAGTTGGACATGACTAAGCAACTGAATTGAACTGATTATCATATGTGAAACAGATCACCAGTTCAGGCGATGCATGAGACAGGGTGCTCAGGGCTGGTGCCTTGGGATCACCCTGAGGGATGGGATGGGTAAGGAGGTGGCAAGGGGATTCAGGATGGGGAACACATGTACACCCATGGCTGATTCATGTCAGTGTATGGCAAAAACCACTACGATATTGTAAAGTAATTAGCCTCCAATTAAAATAAATAAAATGTTTTAAAGTGCTTAGTTTCTTTTTAACCTCTATATCTTTTAATAATTAATTATCTGTTCTGCTATTTATAAAATTCATAGTAGATTTATTAATTTTTAAAAATATTAATAAAAGCAATTAATTGTATTTAACCACATAAATGACAGTGAAAGAAAAAAGTTCACATTTATAAATCAGTGCATTGACTGGATTATCTTAACTAATACACAAATCATATTATCTTTACCTAAAGTTATTTACCACAAGACACACTTTGTTTAAACTCCCCAAAAACATTATTATCTTGCAGAAGAAGTTTCATTTTAAAAAAAAGGCACTGTCACTTTTTGAACAAAATTATGTTAACTCTTAAAATTGATTGTTATCCAAATGAATACAGATATTAAGGTGAGATCCTGGTTAATGGTGGACAGTCCTGGATTGCCTTGATCTGTTTCAGTTGGCATCTGTTTTCCTGTTGTAATTATTAATGGGGTCTCATTTTAATATTGTAAGTATCCCAGTTTGGAGAAAAATTATATAGTCACCCCAGATACAGCCATCAGAGATACTTTATAGCCAAATGGTAAAAGAAAATGCTGATAAATGAAGTATGAGGGAATATAACTTCAAATTGTATATGTGGAAACAATATATAAAATCTAAAATACTATCATCAATATATTCTATAATTTGTGGAAGAAAAGCATGAAAGAAATGTAGATGCTTCTTAATGAACTTTGCTATACTCACTAACTTTCAATAAACTATTCCTGAAAAACAGGAATTGAATGTCACCGCCAGCTACTTGTTTTGTCTACATCAGTGCATTGTATAGGAAAACTCGGTGCTAAATGAAGCATTCTTTACTAATCATCTACATCAGTAGTCACATGAAGAAAGTCTTTCTAAACTAAATCTTGAGATAAATGTAAAATGTTATTATTGTTATAGGCATTATCATTAAAGAGCATAGCAGTATAACCCTTTTCATTGGGAACCTTGCATTTAAAATTTATAGAAAATTTGTTTTGCGAGATGAATTTCATTTTGAACTTCCTGGATAAACTGTTAGGTTAAAGTGGAATCAGCATTTTACTAAATCTGCCACCTATTCCAAATGTCACTTTTGTGTCCTACTTTCTTCATGTATATTCTTTCAGTATAAATATAATACTTCTGAAGGAATAAAAGAAATTAATCATTAATTGATTAGAATTATTTATAATTTATTATTAACCATATTAAACTACAATAAACTAGGTTCAGACACAGTGGGCAAACTAAAACCAAAGCAACTTTTCCTGGACTTTCTTTTTAAATACACTTCCATCATTTTATTTAGATTACCTACTTTTGCCTGGAAAATCCCATGGACGGAGGAGCCTGGTAGTCTCCAGTCCGTGGGGTCGCTAAGAGTCGGACACGACTGAGCGACTTCACTTTCACTTTTCACTTTTATGCATTGGAGAAGGAAATGGCAACCCACTCCAGTGTTCTTGCCTGGAGAATCCCAGGGACAGGGGAGCCTGGTGAGCTTCCGTCTATGGGGTCGCACAGAGTCGGACACGACTGAAGCGACTTAGCAGCAGCAGCAGCATTCAGCCACATACACATATGCACACAAATATAGGAATGGTGGGCTGGCTCACAAATTTGACAACTATCCATTGAATCTGGATATAATACTGTGTATTTGCAGGATCCATGAAAACCTCTTTAAGGTATCAGCAGATCATAGGAAAAGATTGACAAACTTTGTTCCTAACGGGGCAGATATTAAAGGTTTTAGGTTTCATGAACCATATATATGATCTTGGCTGCAATTGTTTCATTCTGCCATTGTAGCAAACAGACAGCCACAGATAATGTGTTAAAAATAAATGTGACTGTGTTCCAATAAACCTTATTGACACTGGAATTTTATTTTCATGTAAATGTCACAAGTCTTGAAACAAAATTCTTCTTCTGAATTGTTCCAACCATTTAAAATATAAAAGCCATTCTTAGCTCATAGGCCATAGAAAAACAGTCAAGAGGTGACATTTAGCCTGTGAGTCATAGTTTGCTGAGCCCTGTCAGAGAGTATTAACACTGTGCCCTGTCAGAACCGAAAAAATAATAAAGAATTGCGTGTGGCATACAACAAACTTCTCAAGTGTGCTTTAAGATACATATAATGCTTTGAAAAACAGGAGTTGAATTTTTTTTTCGTTAGAAAATGCAGAATGTTATAACAGTGGAAAAATTCTATCACAACAGCTCCTAACTGGTTTTTACATAAAGAGTCCATGACAAATACCCTGTCAAAAGAATGCTTTATTATGTAGAGATATAATGTCAGTTTCATGTATAACCAGCTTCCTTGACAATCAGATAATGCTATAGATAGGTGTGACATCATGTCTAGGCATAATCATAGTTTGACTGATAGGTTGGAATATGGAATATAAACAGGAAACTAGAAAATAATTGATTGACTTAAACTTTAGTTAAAAATAATTGAAGAAGGACATTACTAACATGTGAATGTATTAGGAATATCCTCAAATTGTTGCTTCTATAACTGTCAAGATATAATCTAATGATGAAGAACCTTGAAAGTAGTTGACATCATTTAATTTATTGGTTAATGAAATTGTTCATTTTGAATACATTTCTATTATATAGATCAGATCAAATCAGATCAGTCGCTCAGTCGTGTCCGACTCTTTGCGACCCCATGAATCGCAGCACGCCAGGCCTCCCTGTCCATCACCAACTCCCGGAGGTCACTCAGACTCACATCCATCGAGTCAGTGATGCCATCCAGCCATCTCATCCTCTGTTGTCCCCTTCTCCTCCTGCCCCCAATCCCTCCCAGCATCAGAGTCTTTTCCAATGAGTCAACTCTTTGCATGAGGTGGCCAAAATACTGGAGTTTCAGCTTTAGTATCATTCCTTCCAAAGAAATCCCAGGGCTGATCTCCTTCAAAATGGACTGGTTGGATCTTCTTGCAGTCCAAGGGACTCTCAAGAGTCTTCTCCAACACCACAGTTCAAAAGCATCAATTCTTTGGCGCTCAGCCTTCTTCACAGTCCAGCTCTCACATCCATACATGACCACAGGAAAGACCATAGCCTTGACTAGACGAACCTTTGTTGGCAAAGTAATGTCTCTGCTTTTGAATATGCTATCTAGGTTGGTCATAACTTTCCTTCCAAGGAGTAAGCGTCTTTTAATTTCATGGCTGCAGTCACCATCTGCAGTGATTTTGGAGCCCAGAAAAAGAAAGTCTGACACTGTTTCCACTGTTTCCCCATCTATTTCCCATGTAGTGATGGGACCAGATGCCATGATCTTCGTTTTCTGAATGTTGAGCTTTAAGCCAACCTTTTCACTCTCCACTTTGACTTTCATCAAGAGGCTTTTTAGTTCCTCTTCACTTTCTGCCATAAGGGTGGTGTCATCTGCATATATGAAGTTATTGATATTTCTCCCAGCAATCTTGATTCCAACTTGTGTTTCTTCCAGTCCAGCGTTTCTCATGATGTACTCTGCATATAAGTTAAACAAACAGGGTGACAATATACAGCCTTGACGTACTCCTTTTCTTCTTTGGAACCAGTCTGTTGTTCCACGTCCAGTTCTAACTGTTGCTTCCTGACCTGCATACAGATTTCTCAAGAGGCAGGTCAGGTGGTCTGGTATTCCCATCTCTTTCAGAATTTTCCACAGTTTATTGTGATCTACACAGTCAAAGGCTTTGGCATAGTCAATAAAGCAGAAATAGATGTTTTTCTGGAACTCTCTTGCTTTTTCCATGATCCAGCGGATGTTGGCCATTTGATGTCTGGTTCCTCTGCCTTTTCTAAAACCAGCTTGAACATCTGGAAGTTCACGGTTCACATATTGCTGAAGCCTGGCTTGGAGAATTTTGAGCATTACTTTACTAGTGTGTGAGATGAGTGCAATTGTGCGGTAGTTTGAGCATTCTTTGGCATTGCCTTTCTTTGGAATTGGGATGAAAACTGACCTTTTCCAATCTTGTGGCCACTTTGAGTTTTCCAAATTTGCTGGCATATTGAGTGCAGCACTTTCACAGCATCATCTTTCAGGATTTGGAATAGCTCCACTGGAATGCCATCACCTCCACTAGCTTTGTTCGTAGTGATGCTTTCTAAGGCCCACTTGACTTCACATTCCAGGATGTCTGGTTCTAGGTCATGCCATCATGATCACGCCATCATGATTATCTGGGTCGTGAAGATCTTCTTTGTACAGTTCTTCTGTGTATTCTTGCCACCTCTTCTTAATATCTTCTGCTTCTGTTAGGTCCATACCATTTCTGTCCTTTATCGAGCCCATCTTTGCATGAAATGTTCCTTTGGTATCTCTGATTTTCTTGAAGAGATCCCTAGTCTTTCCCATTCTGTTGTTTCCCTCTATTTCTTTGCATTGATTGCTGAAGAAGGCTTTCTTATCTCTTCTTGCTATTCTTTGGAACTCTGCATTTAGATGTTTATATCTTTCCTTTTCTCCTTTGCTTTTCGCTTCTCTTCTTTTCACAGCTATTTGTAAGGCCTCCCCAGACAGCCATTTTGCTTTTTTGTGTTTCTTTTCCATGGGGATGGTCTTGATCCCTGTCTCCTGTACAATGTCACAAACCTCATTCCATAGTTCATTAGGCACTCTATCTATCAGATCTAGGCCCTTAAATCTATTTCTCACTTCCACTGTATAATCATAAGGGATTTGATTTAGGTCATAGCTGAATGGTCTAGTGGTTTTCCCTACTTTCTTCAATTTCAGTCTGAATTTGGCAATAAGGAGTTCATGGTCTGAGTCACAGTCAGCTCCTGGTCTTGTTTTTGCTGACTGTATAGAGCTTCTCCATCTTTGGCTGCAAAGAATATAATCGATCTGATTTCGGTGTTGACCATCTGGTCATGTCCATGTATAGAGTCTTCTTTTGTGTTGTTCGAAGAGGTTATTTGCTATGACCAGTATGTTCTCTTGGCAAAACTCTGTTAGTCTTTGCCCTGCTTCATTCCGTTTTCCAAGGCCAAATTTGCCTGTTATTCCAGGTGTTTCTTGACTTCCTACTTTTGCATTCCAGCCCCCTATAATGAAAAGGACATCTTTTTTGGGTGTTAGTTCTAAAATGTCTTGTAGGTCTTCATAGAACCGTTCAACTTCAGCTTCTTCAGTGTTACTGGTTGGGACATAGACTTGGATTACTGTGACACTGAATGATTTGCCTTGGAAACGAACAGAGATCATTCTGTCGTTTCTGAGATTGCATCCAATAGACCACTCTAAATACTCAAGAATAAAGATAGCTTATCATATGAAAGTATAGTTTAAGTTCACTTCAGTTCAGTTCAGTCGCTTGATAGTATCCGACTCTTTGCGACCCCATGAATTGTTGCACGCCAGGCCTCCCTGTCCATCACCATCTCCCGGAGTTCATCCAAACTCACGTCCATCAAGTCGGTGATGCCATCCAGCCATTTCATCCTCTGTTGTCCCATTTTCCTCTTGCCCCCAATCCCTCCCAGCATCAGAGTCTTCTCCAATGAGTCAACTCTTCACATGAGATGGCCAAAGTACTGGAGTTTCAGCTTAGGCATCATTCCTTCCAAAGAACACCCAGGGTTGATCTCCTTTAGAATGGACTAGTTGGATCTCCTTGTAGTCCAAGGGACTCTCAAGAGTCTTCTCCAACACCACAGTTCAAAAACATCAATTTTTTGGCACTCAGCTTTCTTCACAGTCCAACTCTCACATCTGTACATGACCACTGGAAAAACCATAGCCTTGACTAGATGTACCTTTGTTGGCAAAGTAATATCTCTGCCTTTCAATATGCTATCTAGATTGGTCATAGTTTAGTGCTAATTATTAGCAAAATATGGAATTAATATTATATTTTTATTAAACTCATGTAAATTCTTTTTTAACATGCTGTTGCTGCTGCTAAGTCGCTTCACTTGTGTCCAACTCTGTGCGACCCCAGAGACAGCAGCCCACCAGGCTCCCCTGTCCCTGGGTTTCTCCAGGCAAGAACACTGGAGTGGGTTGCCATTTCCTTCTCCAATGCATGAAAGTGAAAAGTGAAAGTGAAGTCGCTCAGTCATGTCTGACTCTTCACGACCCCATGGATTGCAGCCTACCAGGCTCCTACATCCATGGGATTTTCCAGGCAATAGTCCTGGAGTGGGTTGCCATTGCCTTCTCTGTATAGAGATCTTAAATGACATTAAAATAAAAACACCTATATATGATGAGATAAGTTTTTTCCCCATCATTGGTATAATATTGTTAATCTACAGATTTTATCAGAGTTCATCAAGTATATCAAGATATATATTTAAATTTTATTTTTAAAATTTATTATCTAATGTTTCATATTTAAGCATGCTTGAAAATTATGAAGCATGATAATAAAATAACCATCTGTCAACCAGTCACTCAACTGAAAATCTAGAACAGGGTCCATAAACTATGTGCTCTATTTATATAGTAGGCAAAATCCAGCCTGCTAGCCTGTTTTGGTGAATAAGAATTTATCAGAACACAGTCAGTTGGTGAGGCAGAGATTAAATACTTGAGTGATGTGGTCTGGCCAAGTTCTTCATTTTAGAAACAAAGATATTAAGCAGAGAAATATAAAGAGACTTACCTGAGGTTATACAGCATATTAGTGGTAAATTAAGATAAGAACCCAGTTTTGTTTTATTTTTTTTCCTCTTAATATTCTGCAATCGAAGGAAACAAGCAAAAGCCAGCTTGTGAGAAAAGAAAATGACAGCATTTTAAATTGGCCACAGGATCTTTCACTTTCATCATCATCTTCTCCTCTCCTCTCCACTTGCCCCATTCTCCTCCTCATTCCTTAAAAGCTAGTGGTAAGCTTAATGTTGTGATTTTAAAAGAAATTTAATTTAATTTAATTTAATTCAATTTTATTTGTAGGTATTTCCATTCTAAAATGTATTTTATGTATTCTCAATTAAAATGTTCTTTATGAAACATAAATTCCTCCATGGTGGTCCTGATTGGGTATTTGAATGTTTCTTAACATTTCCAACATTTCCAAACACTTGATGTATTTAACATTGTTATGTGATAACACAATGTTACATTTAATGTATTTAACATTAAGAAATGTTTCTTAATATTTCCAACATACTAAGTACACTTCCTATAACATACTCAATACACTTCCTATAACATACTCAATACACTTCTTTGGTGGTTCAGATGGTAAAGAATCTGCCTGGAATGTGAGAGACCTGGGTTTGAACCCTGGGTGGGGGAGATCCCCTGGAGAAAGAAATGGCAACATACTCCAGTATTCTTGCCAGGAGAATTCCATGGACAGAGGAGCCTGGTGAGCTACAGTCTATGAGGTCACAAAGAGTCAGACACAAATGAACCTGACTAACACATACACAAATACACTTAAAAAGTGGTATTCAATTGTATTTGTTCTATTCAAAATAAAGCATGATGATACTGTTCATGATTTAAACTTATTGGTAAATAACATTAAATATAATCTCATCCGTGAATCCTAAAGAAGATTTGCAAAACCCTGCATATTAAATAGCCCATGGATTTCTATGGGGATTAGAAATTTTATTTTCTCCACTAATTTAAGCATATGGAGGACTTTCTTAAGAGAACTCACTGATTCGTACCAAGCTGGATACTTTTCTCCACTAATTTAAGCATATGGAAGACTTTCTTAAGAGAACTCACTGATTCGAACCAAGCTGGATACTTTTTAATGAGTTAATAAATAATATGCTGAGCGTGATGAAATGGTGATTTCAGGCATCCATCTGAAAGGCTATCAAAACAAAAAATATTAGTGATACAGCTGCAGGACTATGACTCATGCTATAAAATTACAGAAAAAGCAAATTTGAAGAATACTGTATATGACAAATTTTAAATATCTTAACATTAAATGTGTGTCTTTCTGAGAAAAATATGGTATTTATCTGTATGGATAAGTTGTTTGGGTTAAACCAACCCTAATTAATCACTGCCTGCATTAAGTCAAAAAGGGCAATATCAGAAAAATTTTTTGCCTCCACACTAATGCTTAATCCTACAGATCGTAATGAATATATAAACATCAAAGCTTATTATATTTTAGATAGCTATAATCTATGGGGGAACTTCTGAAGTATTGTTTTTTGCTCTATTTTATTTTAGATAGATATTCTAAAATTGGATTTTCTTTTATTCTTCAATGATATTTCTTGTTTTTTTTCCCCCTCTTTTGCTCAGTATTACATAAGGCAAAAATTTGTCTATTTGAATGCCTTTGCCAAATAGCTTTCAGTGTTTTTTTTTTCAGCTTTATAACTCATTAAATTTTTCACTGCAAAACTGAATAAATTGATTTGTCAATTTGCTTTTAGTTTTCATTTCTTAATATTAAAAGCATTTGTAGATCAAATTTTAATTTCTGATTAAACCTTTGACTATGCTTTTGAAATTTAGATATGCAGTTTTCTTACTGTCATTTTTATAACTAATACCTGAGTGGAATTTTTCTCTCTGTTTGGCCCCAACAGTTGTTATGTAAAGTCCTTTTCATTTAAATTTCAGGGAATTTTGGAATGTTTGCAATTTTATTTCTAACTTTATTTTTTTATATTACAGTCATTCCTCTGTATCCATGGGTAATGATTCCAGGACCCTCTTCCTCCTCTACAGATACCAAAATCTGTAGATGTTCAAGTTCCTTATATAAAATGGTGTGGTATTTGCACATAACCTATGCACATCCCCCCACATACTTACATTTTCTCTAGAGTACTTATAATGCCTGCTGCTACTGCTGCTAATACAATGCAAAAAAGTGAAAGTGAAAGTCACTCAATTGTATCTGACTCTTTGCGACCCTATGGACTATACAGTCCATGGAATTCTCCAGGCCAGAATACTGGAGTAGGTAGCCATTCCCTTCTCCAGGGGATCTTCCCAACCTGGGATCAAACCCAGGTCTCCCACACTGCAGGTGGATACTTTACCAGCTGAGCCACCAGGGAAAATAGTTGTAAATACAATGTAAAATACTATGTAAGTAGTTTCTGATGCTCAACAAACTTAACTTTTCCTTGCTGGAACTTTCTGAAATGTTTTTCCCAAATATTTTCTATCTGCTGCTGGTTAAATTCATGGGTGGTTGAATTCATGGCTGCAAAACCTGAGAACATAAAGGGCTGATTTTATTTGGATCAGATGGCCTAAGAGCTATCTACTCTTGGAATTTATTCAGGTTTTTTGGTATTTATATATGATAATTTTAAAATACTTTTGTGGAGTTTTAAAGCAAAGATATAGGATATTGTGCATATGTATGCTCAGTTGTGACTCTTTGGACCCCCGTAGCCCACCAGTCTCCTCTGTCCATGGGATTTCTCAGGCAAGAATACAGAAGTGGGTTGTGATTTCCTCCTCCAAGGAAAATTCCCCTGACCCAAGGACTTTAATTATAAATACATAAAAAGAAATACATTACTTCTATTGCATTAATTTTATTTTTAAGATCTTTGTATATACTTGTCAGTTACATATTTAAGTAAAAATAGAAGCAAGTTATTTTTTTTTTCTGTGTCTAAAGTTTCTGCCCACTATAAACCTTTTTTTTTCTTTCTGGTTTAAATACAATATTACTCACTTTGTGAAGGCTTATGCCTGATCTATATGTTGTATAGATTATCAGTGTTACACCATCAATGTACGAAATATCACTTGGGTTTATACTGTTGTGATTCCTGTTTTCACATCAAATTTAGATGTCATTTCCTAATCTGTCTATTTTCAATTGTCCTATAGCACATTCTTTAGGTGTGTTATCATGGGTATCATTTGAACTTGACACTGTAAAACAATTTAATGATATATTTTCTGTTTTTGTGATTCCTTGCCGTTTACTCTGTATACTTTACATCCCTTAGCTATATGAACTAGAATATAAATAGTAAGTACCTATCTCTATACTTTTTTCTGCTCATCTCCTGTCCTCTTCTTTCTTTCTTTCTTTCCCTTTCCTTCCTTTCTTTCCCTTTCCTTCCTTTCTTTCTTTTCTTCTGAGTACTGTTGGCTCTGTGTGAAAACAGAAATACACTACTGTAGAAATAATTGAAAGGAAGCTCAAAAAATTATTCCCTTGAATGTATACCACAGACTTTTAGTAGTTCTTGGCTTTGGGATGTCTTTATCTATTCCCAACTTTACTAATCAAAGCTGATTATAATTTGATTTCTCTTCCATGGCTGGGCCAATTTAGGCCCTAAAATAGTGTCTATACATATAAACTATATGTATATAGTTTTATATGTCTATACATATAAAATAGTAAAATAGTGTCTATACATATGGACTATTTTAAAAATGTTATAAAGTAGACAAGCCATTTGTAGTAGTTGAGATATATGCATACCTAGTTCCCTTGCATATACTGCGTAAGTTGAAGACAGACTGGCATTAAATTCAGATGTTGAATATAAGGTGGATGTAGGTTTCTATAAACCTAAAGAAAAACCATATGACAAGACAGAGGACTCAGTACCGCAGAGATAGTGATGGTGCCTCTTCTACAGGTTGGGAAGGATAGACTCCATGCTGATGGAGGATCTAAATTCAGCCTTCTGAAAATTAGAAGAATTTCATTAGAGAAGCTTCATTAGTATTGACCTTAAAGCTTAATAATGGCAGTTCTTACTATCTACTATCTTGAGCCCCAAAGTGACTTACAGTTGATCTGTCATTCATGAAAATCTTCATCCTGAAGTCATCCTTCTGTCTTCAGCTCCTTAACTATCTGCTGGTCTGAGTAACATGTGACAGGGAGACAGAAAAGTAGTAAGCTGTTTTTAAAAGTCTTGAGTCTTTGTACTCAGTTCATGAACAGTTTCTACTGAGAAGATGATTTTTAAAAATGAAGTTGGACTTTGAAATTCAAGCACAAGACAGTGAGTTTGCAACAAAATGAAGTTCAGAATACAGAATTCTGACCTATATATATATAGTTATAGTTATAGTATATATATATAGTTTTATTTTCTGTGTCTTTGAAGGCATTTCTGAGGTCACTATAAGGAGTCAAATAAGAAGCTTCTTATTCAAGTGCCATCTTAAATTGAAGGCTTGGTGAAGACAGTATTTCATCCTCTCTTTATAATACAATGTGTTAAGTCAAACATCCTTTTCAGGCTGAGCTTACTCATCCAAGTCTATATTTGGTGAACGTTCTACCATGAACTGTCACAGTTTAGTTAAAACTTTCAACATGAATGTTCTATTTCTCCGTTATTTGAACATTATTGAAACTACTTTTCAATTCTAAAACAGATGCTAGAAAGTCTCAAATATTTCCTAAATAATCATTTCTTTTTTTAAGTAGGAAATTTAGTCCCAAAGTTTAAAGTTCTGAAAGGATAAAGAATTTACTATGCAGTAAACTAGGAAATTCTCTATTAATGCAAAAGCATGTGTTAGTTCCATTAACTAACAAATACATTCTTGGATGTGTCTCAGTAACTGCAAAGTTATCCTTCTGGTACAGAATAGCCTAAGGGTACTTTCTAATTAAAATTTTGAAAGCTGATACTCAGTATACCGTATCTGTCTGCAATTCTAAATTAAGCTGGGATCTCTTGTGTTGTATTAGTCTATAATCTTTCACTGCTGTGTAACAGTTGAAAAAATGCTAATTTAGTAAATCAGATCAAGTTCAACCCTGAACTATTATTGCTATACCAAATAAAGTTTGTGGTAGTTATGATCGAGTTGCAATTTATGAAACCTCATAATCCTACTAGTAATAAAAATAATAATTCCAACAATAATAATATCCTCTCGTTTATTTCACTCCTGCTGTGTTCCAGGCCTTTTAAATATATCATACCATCTGACTCATGCCACAACTATGTGAATTATTCCAATTCTATGATTAAAACAGCTGAGGTGAGAAAAGAAGATGGTTTTAATTAAGACAGAGATGGAAGCCATGAAGTTAAGTAGGGGAGAGGGGGTAAGGGGGGCAGTTGAAAAAGGGGTTCATTAAAGAACTTTAAAATCTTACAAGTAACATTTTTGTAGTTTTATAAATTGCTTTTCTAATGTCCGTAAACCTTAGATTATGTAGAAAGATAAAAGAAAACACAGAAGAAAATAAAAATGGCCAATTCTGTCTCACATGTGCGTACTCCACATCCTTAGCAGATTTCAGGAGAGACTGTGGATTAGTTAGATGGCATCTGCAGTTCAGGAAAAGAGTCTGAGTTACAGTTTTGAATGTCATCAGTGTTAAGAGAAGTTGAAGTTTCAGGTATGGAGAAGACTTTTTTGGGGGTGTGCTGTATTGGGTCTTTGTTGCTATGCGAGGGCTTTCTCAAGTTGGCAGGGGCTAGTCTTCATTGCAGTGAGTGGCCCTGTCATTGTGGTGGTTTCTCTTGTAGCTTCTCTGGTTGTGGAGCATACGCTTGGTAGTTGTGGCACACAGGGTTTGTTGCACCACGTCATATGAAATCGTCTCAGACCAGGGATTGAACCCGTGTCCCCTGCATTGGCAGGCTGATTCTTACCATTGGACCACCAGGGAAGACCTGGAGAAGCTAATTTAAAATAACTGTGTAGACTGAGTGAAAAAAAAAAAAAAAAAAAAGAGGACAAAGGCTAAAGCATGGGGAAACATTGGTATTCAGAAAGCAATAAAATTAGAGATATTAGGAAGAGGAACTAAAAAGCCTCTTGATGAAAGTGAAAGTGGAGAGTGAAAAAGGTGGCTTAATGCTCAACATTCAGAAAATGAAGATCATGGCATCTGGTCCCATCACTTCATGGGAAGTAAATGGGGAAACAGTAGAAACAGTGTCAGACTTTATTTTGGGGGGGCTCCAAAATCACTGCAGATGGTGACTGCAGCCATGAAATTAAAAGACGCTTACTCCTTGGAAGGAAAGTTATGACCAACCTAGATAGCATATTCAAAAGCAGAGACATCACTTTGCCAACAAAGGTTCGTCTAGTCAAGGCTATGGTTTTTCCTGTGGTCATGTATGGATGTGAGAGCTGGACTGTGAAGAAGGCTGACCACCGAAGAACTGATGCTTTTGAACTGCGGTGGTGGAGAAGACTCTTGAGAGTCCCTTGGATTGCAAGGAGATCCAACCAGTCCATTCTGAAGGAGATCAGCCCTGGGATTTCTTTGGAAGGCATGATGCTGAAGTTGAAACTCCAGTACTTTGGCCACCTCATGCAAAGAGTTGACTCATTGGAAAAGACTCTGATGCTGGGAGGGATTGAGGGCAGGAGGAGAAGGGGACGACAGAGGATGAGATGGCTGGATGGCATCACTAACTCGATGGACATGAGTCTGCGTGAACTCCGGGAGTTGGTGATGGACAGGGAGGCCTGGCGTGCTACGATTCATGGGGTTGCAGAGAGTAGGACACAATGAGCCACTGAACTGAACTGAACTGAGGAGAATTAATCATTCAAACAGGGAGTTAATACCAAAGCTAACAGAAGAGAAATTTTATGATATAAAATCTCTCAACTGAAAATGTTGAATTCTGGGATGAAGTAAGATAAAACTTGAAGGTATCTAGTGGGTCTGTCAGTTGGTTAGCAAGTGAGCAAGAGGCTGTGTACAGGCTTGAGAGCTCTGTAGGAGGGTGTGGTAGGTGACTAGTAGGGAAATTAGTGGAAACTTTATAGAAGCCAGTGTGTACAGACAAGTAGAGACAAGGTGAGTAGCTAGAAATTCACAGAAGAGTTTTATTAGAGGGACTTAAATACGTGTATTTGTGGAAAGAGAAAATATGGAGACAGAGAGAGAGGATACCAAAGGAAATCTTGAAGGAAGATCTTGAAGGAAGATCCACATCTCTCAACAGGATGTCCCAAGGGGCCTGCTTCAGATCAGATCAGATCAGATCAGATCGGTCGCTCAGTTGTGTCCTACTCTTTGCGACCCCATGAATCGCAGCATGCCAGGCCTCCCTGTCCATCACCAACTCCCGGAGTTCGCTCAAACTCACATCCATCAAGTCAGTGATGCCATCCAGCCATCTCATCCTCTGTCGTCCCCTTCTCCTCCTGCCCCCAATCCCTCCCAGCATCAGAGTCTTCTCCAATGAGTCAACTCTTCGCATGAGGTGGCCAAAATACTGGAGTTTCAGCTTGAGCACCATTCCAAAGAAATCCCAGAGCTGATCTCCTTCAGAATGGACTGGTTGGATCTTCTTGCAGTCCAAGGGACTCTCAAGAGTCTTCTCCAACACCACAGTTCAAAAGCATCAATTCTTCAGCGTTCAGCCTTCTTCACAGTCCAGCTCTCACATCCATACATGACCACAGGAAAGACCATAGCCTTGACTAGATAGACCTTTGTTGGTAAAGTAATGTCTCTGCTTTTGAATATGCTATCTAGGTTGGTCATAACTTTCCTTCCAAGGAGTAAGCGTCTTTTAATTGCATGGCTGCAGTCACCATCTACAGTGATTTTGGAGCCCAGAAAAATAAAGTCTGACACTGTTTCCACTGTTTCCCATTCTATTTCCCATGAAGTGATGGGACCGGATGCCATGATCTTTGTTTACTGAATGTTGAACATTAAGCCAACTTTTTCACTCTCCACTTTCACTTTCATCAAGAGGCTTTTTAGTTCCTCTTCACTTTCTGCCATAAGGGTGGTGTGCTGCATATCTGAGGTTATTTATATTTCTCCCAGCAATCTTGATTCCAGCTTGTGTTTCTTCCAGTCCAGCGTTTCTCATGATGTACTCTGCATATAAGTTAAATAAACAGGGTGACAATATACAGCCTTGATGTACTCTTTTTCCTGTTTGGAACCAGTCTGTTGTTCCATGTCCAGTTCTAACTGTTGCTTCCTGACCTGCATACAGGTTTCTCAAGAGGCAGATCAGGTGGTCTGGTATTCCCATCTCTTTCAGAATTTTCCACAGTTTATTGTGATGCACACAGTCAAAGGCTTTGGCATAGTCAATAAGGCAGAAATAGATGTTTTTCTGGAACTCTCTTGCTTTTTCCATGATCCAGCAGATGTTGGCCATTTGATCTCTGGTTCCTCTGCCTTTTCTAAAACCAGCTTGAACATCTGGAAGTTCACAGTTCACATAATGCTGAAGCCTGGCTTGGAGAATTTTGAGCATTACTTTACTAGCATGTGAGATGAGTGCAATTGTGCGGTAGTTTGAGCATTCTTTGGCATTGCCTTTCTTTGGGATTGGGATGAAAACTGAATTTTTCCAGTCCTGTGGCCACTGCTGAGTTTTCCAAATTTGCTGGCATATTGAGTGCAGCACTTTGACAGCATCATCTTTCAGGATTTGGAATAGCTCAACTGGAATTCCATCACCTCCACTAGCTTTGTTCGTAGTGATGCTTTCTAAGGCCCACTTGACTTCACATTCCAGGATGTCTGGCTCTAGGTCAGTGATCACACCATCGTGATTATCTGGGTCATGAAGATCTTTTTTGTACAGTTCTTCTGTGTATTCTTGCCACCTCTTCTTAATATCTTCTGCTTCTGTTAGGTCCATATCATTTCTGTCTTTTACCGAGCCCATCTTTGCATGAAATGTTCCTTTGGTATCTCTGATTTTCTTGAAGAGATCCCTAGTCTTTCCCATTCTGTTGTTTTCCTCTATTTCTTTGCATTGATCACTGAAGAAGGCTTTCTTATCTCTTCTTGCTATTCTTTGGAACTCTGCATTCAGATGTTTATATCTTTCCTTTTCTCCTTTGCTTTTTGCTTCTCTTCTTTTCACAGTTATTTGTAAGGCCTCTGCAGACAGCCATTTTGCTTTTTTGCATTTCTTTTCCATGGGAATGATCTTTATCCCTGTCTCCTGTACAATGTCATGAACCTCATTCCATAGTTCATCAGGCACTCTATCTATCAGATCTAGGCCCTTAAATCTATTTCTCACTTCCACTGTATAATCATAAGGGATTTAATTTAGGTCATACCTGAATGGTCTATTGGCTTTCCCTGCTGCTGCTGCTGCTGCTAAGTTGCTTCAGTCGTGTCTGACTCTGTGCGACCCCGTAGACAGCAGCCCACCAGGCTCCCCCGTCCCTGGGATTCTCCAGGCAAGAACACTCGAGTGGGCTGCCATTTCCTTCTCCAATGCATGAAAGTGAAAAGTGAAAGTGAAGTCGCTCACTCGTGTCCGACTCTCAGAGACCCCATGGACTGGAGCCTACCAGGCTCCTACATCCATGGGATTTTCCAGGCAAAAGTACTGGGGTGGGGTGCCATTGCCTTCCCCCATTGGCTTTCCCTACTTTCTTCAATTTAAGTCTGAATTTGTCAATAAGGAGTTCATGGTACTGACATAGGGCCCTGAGTGAAAGGAACACTAGATCCTGAAACCCAGCCCATCCCTGCTTGCCCAGCCATGTCAGCTGGAACAGAGGGTGCTTTTTTTTGTTAATAGTCCAAATAGGGCTGCTTTTTCTGATTTAGTCTTCTCAGAAAGGACACCTTTAATAATTCATCCTCCCAGAAATGATGACTTCTTTTTTTTGACTTCTAATTTGACTTCTAACTTGCACAAGTATTTG
Source organism: Tragelaphus eurycerus (assembly GCA_935064755.1). Taxonomy (NCBI): domain Eukaryota; kingdom Metazoa; phylum Chordata; class Mammalia; order Artiodactyla; family Bovidae; genus Tragelaphus; species Tragelaphus eurycerus. The sequence goes on from CAKXYN010000064.1 coordinate 687,484, forward strand.
CTAGTAGCAGCCCAAAATTTAGCATGAAGCTGGTAGTTTTGTTTTTATTTCTATTCTCCATGTCATGTTATAAAAAATCTTTCAAGATTTAAGCACAATTTTAACGGTTACTGTCTAATATCTTATTAAGGCAAGAATTTAGCACACATTTTGAACATCTTTGAACAGCTATATAAAGAAACAAATGATTAGCAACATCATATAGACCTACCTACCTCATAGTTCAGTCAGTAAAGAATCTGTCTGCAACGCAGGAGACGTGGATTCGTTTCCTGTGTCGGGAAGATACCCTGGAGAAGGAAATGGCAACCACTCCAGTATTCTTGCCTGGAGAATCTCATGGTCAGAGGAGCCTGGCGGGCTACAGTTCACGGGATTCCAAGAGTTGGACACAACTCAGTGACTAAACCACCACCACCACCATATACTTTTGTATCTAGATGAAATGTATTTGCTTTTTTAAAAGCACAGTAGCAAAGTAGAATCTGTTTGTCATGATTATAACATTTGGTTGGCGTTCCTTGCCACTTGCAAAGAATTTGTAAATCTGTGTGTTTTCATACATCTTACACACAAAATTTTATTTCCTTTTTTTTTGTTTTCTTGTTTTTTAGAAGTTTTATTTGGAGTATAATTGATTTACAATGTGTTAATTTCAGTTGTACAGTTAAGAGATTTAGTTATACATATGCAGGTATACTTCTTTTATGTACTTCTGATTAGTGAGGAACAACATAGAGTCCTATAGTTTAGGGATCCCCAGCTCCCAGTACTGGCCAGTACTGGCCTGAGGCCTGTTTGGAACCAGGCTGCACGTCAGGAAGTGAGTGGTGAGTGAATGAGCAAGCAAAGCTTTATCTGTATTTACAGCTGCTCCCCATCACTGGCGTTACCACCTGAGCTCTGCCTCCTGTCACATCAGCAGCAGCAAAATAAATGTAATTCACTTGTATCATCCTGAAACCATCTCCTCCCACCACCCACCTGGTCCATGAAAAAACTGTCTTCCATGAAACCAGTCCCAAGTGACAAAAACTTTGAGGACTGCTGCTGTAGTTCATCCTGTTACCAAACTGAAATGACAGAAGGTCAGCATTGGAAAGTACCTCAAAGTCTTCTTTAGCAACCTTGGACATGTTACATTTGACCACATTCAGAGGGTGTAGGACTTGCCTGTCGTCACATAGCTGGCCAGTAGCAGAGCCATATGACTCCTGATTCCCCGTGAAGTGTTCTTTCCACTAGATCAGGAAACAAAGACTTAAACTTATACTTTTTGTGGCAGAACGTTAAAGGACTTCTTCACAGAGCATCATATTCACCATGTGTGAGGCAGAAGCTTGAAATAAAATCCTCTTGCTTTCTAAATTTGCCCTGCTTATAAATGTTGGAGGAATCAGCTGTAATTCTCACTTTTTTCTTTAAATTTTTAATAATTGTTCTTCCTAAATGGATAGAAAGGGGCATGGTTAAATGTGGCAGTTTGATTTTTCATGATAGTCTTATACATTTATGTCCTTGCATTCAAATAACATTTTTTTAATTTTATGCCAATTTTTTTAAGTAAGAATATTGTTTGAGTTATATTTAACATTTTGAAATAGTGCATGAGGATGGGATTGGCAATCACGTAGATCAAATTTAAAGAAGACCTTGGATTTTGTGGTCGCTATCTAGATATCATATCTGAATAAGAACACACACAGTCATAAAGAAGTCTGTTGGATAGTTGTGAAGAGCAGTGTATCTTGGTTTATATTTTTGGTCACTGCTTTCCAAATTGTGTTTCTTGAATTGTTTACAGGTATTATTTGAATTAAGAAGTGTGTGGTCTATAAATGATGCTATACATTATTATAACCTTTTGCTACCCTTATGTGAAAATGTATATAAAAATATCCCACAGGTGGGAAATATTTTTATTTGGGTTTTTTTCCTTCAGGATCTTTCATTAAGTAGCCAAGTTTTAAGACATCTTTGGACACAAATGATATCTTTACCTGAAGTAAAAGTCCTCTTGCTGCTCTAAAGAAATTGCTAAACTAGCTGAAAACATAACACACTTCATTACAGTAAATGCAAATGTTACTGATAATACTGTTAAAAAGCTTAAAATATACATATATAAGTATACATATTTTTATAGTATGCATGTGTATGTTGTGTGTTAGGTTCGAGGAAAGGGGCTATCTATACAACTATCTATTTGGAGCCAAGCTTAGTCATGTCTTAAGGATACTTCAATTTTATACAATTCAGTATTATTTAGCTTGTACTCTTTTTAAGAATTGAAGATTTTTAACTTTGAGTAGTGTAAACTAATACTTGAGATACATATTATCTTCATCACAATTTGGTTTCTTGTTTCTCTCTGTAACAATAGAGCCAGTGATTTAAAATCCCTCATTCCTATGCTCAATATCTTTCTGTTGTTGTTAAGTCACTCAGCCATGTCCAACTCTTTGCAATCCCATGGACTGTAGCATGCCAGGCTTCCCTGTCCTTCAGTATCTCCTGGAACTTGCTCAAACTCATGTCCATTGAATCTATGATGCCATCCAACCATTTCATCCGCTGTCGTCCCCTTCTCCTCCTGCCTTCAATCTTTCTTAGCAGCAGGATATTTTCTAATGAGTAAGCTCTTCACATCAGGTGGCCAAAGTATTGTAGCTTCATCTTCAGCTTCAGTCCTTCCAATGAATATTCAGGAAATACTGATTTCCTTTAGGATTGACTAATTTTATCTCCTTGCAGTCCAAGGGAATCTCAAGAGTCTTCTCCAACACCATGGTTCAAAATCATCAATTCTTTGGTGCTCATTCTTCTTTATGGTCCAACTCTCACATCCATACATGACTGCTGGAAAAACCATAGCCTTGACTAGACGGACCTTTATTGGCAAAGTAATGTCTCTGCTTTGTAATATTATGTCTAGGTTGGTCATAACTTTTCTTCCAAGGAGCAAGCGACCTTTAATTTATGGCTGCAGTCACCATCTGTAGTGATTTTGGATTCCAAGAAAATAAAGTCTGTCACTGTTTCCATTGTTTCCCCATCTATTTGCCATGAAGTGATGGGACCAGATGCCATGATCTTAGTTTTTTGAATATTGAGTTTTAAGCCAGCTTTTTCACTCTTCTCTTTAACTTTCATCAAGAGACTCTTCGGTTCCAGTCAAAAGTCTACATCTCTGCCTTTCAAAGCACACTTTCATGCATTCCTCTTATAGGCGATAACTTGTTTTCCTAAATCTCAAAGTGTATGACATGAACTAATCTGAAGATGCCAAGAGATATATATTTTTTGTTTGTTTTGATTTGAAATACTAATATGAAGTAAAACATCAGTCTTGAAGGAACTGTCATCAGAAGCAAATATTATTGTGTTACCAAACAAATAATATAGATAATTAAATAATAAACTAAGAAATTATGTGAATTATTTGTACCACCCATTTTTTACATTACATAAAAAATATGGAAACTTACAGATATAATTTAAGATTGTTCAGATGACCCAGGTGGCTGCTGAACGTATATATACATTCCATACACTAACTCTAGCTGCCTGTATTACCACACTCAGTGATAAGCAGACTTTATGAATTGTTATTTGCTTGCTCAGCAGAATCAACAATGATAATCTGGTAGATTTTAAAAGACAAAAATTGAACAGAATACTATATAAATAGATGAAATATTCCCTTAAAATAGTGTCAAAATCATGCATAGACCTTGCTAAACCCCCAAATTGAGAGTGGTTTCATTAAGCAGGATACATTTTGCAAGGTAAGTGTACAGAATTGATCTTCCCTGTGGCTCAGATGGTAAAGAATCTGCCTGCAATGCAGGAAACCCAGGTTCAGTCCCTGGGTCGGGAAGACCCTCTGGAGAAGGGAATGGCAATCCACTCCATATTCTTGCCTGGAGAATCCCATGGACAGAGGAGTCTGGTGCTCCACAGTCCCTGGGGTCACAGTCAGGACAGCTGAGCAACTACTACTATACAGAAATATGACATGAACCAAGCCTTTATGTGCATGCATGCTAAGTCACTTCAGTTGTGTCTGACTGCAACGCTATGGATCGTAACCCACCAGGCTCCTCTATCCATGGGATTCTCCAGGCAAGAATACTGGAGTTGGGTTGCCATGCCCTCCTGCAGGGCATCTTCCTGACGCAGGGATCGAACCCACATCTCTTATGACTCCTGCATTGGCAGGTGGGTTCTTTACCACTACTGCCACCTGGGAAGCTGGAACCAAGCTTTACATTTATTCAAAGAGAAAAGTCTAGAACTGCTGCTAAGTTGCTTCAGTCGTGTCCAACTCTGTGCGTCCCCATAGACGGCAGCCTACCAGGCTCCCCTGTCCCTGGGATTCTCCAGGCAAGAACACTGGAGTGGGTTGCCATTTCCTTCTCCAATGCATGAAAGTGAAAAGTGAAAGTGAAGTCCTTCAGTCGTGTCCGACTCTTAGCGACCCCATGGACTGCAGCCCACCAGGCTCCCCCGTCCATGGGATTTTCCAGGCAAGAGTACTGGAGTGGGGTGCCATTGCCAATAATGCCAATGCTGAAACTTCTTTAGTAGATGAATTGGAAATGAATATCTGAAGAAAAAAATCCCACAGTTTCAGGAACAGATTTTCTAAACTTTGCAAGTCACACTTAACATCTAATAGCAAGACAAGGTCAACAACAGCAGGGTCCTGGGACATCAGCGTGGTAGGGGAGCTCACTGAGATTCAGATTTACTGGACTGGACATGTGTAGAAGATGGATAACAGCAGGGTGGCAAAGCAGCTGATATACTAGCTTAAATGAAGTGATTGTAAGCACAGTAGGCGAAAGAAGTACTCTAAGGCCTTCAAGCAATGTGGCAGAACTCCTGACTGCTGGACAGTGATCGCAGCAAACAGACCATAGTGGCCTCCAGCAGGCAGAACCTGAGAGCCTCACTTCCTGTAACCCTGCCGGGCACACTCCAGGACTCTTGCCTGAACTGGAATAAGGTGACTCTGATGAGATGTTTTAATAGTATGTTTTCTCTTAAAAAAACTACTTTGAATACTTTATTGTACTAATTTTAGCACAACTAATATTTCCACTAAAAAGGAGTTCTTGTCAAAATTTATCCTTTGGCATTTTCATAAGGGCCTTTTTTTTTTTTCACTTTTAAGTCACCCTAGAAGGCAATGGCACCCCACTCCAGTACTCTTGCCTGGAAAATCCCATGGATGGAGGAGCCTGGTAGGCTGCAGTCCATGGGGTCACTAAGAGTTGGGCACGACTTAGCGACTTGACTTTCACTTTTCACTTTCATGCATTGGAGAAGGAAATGGCAACCCACTCCAGTGTTCTTGCCTGGAGAATCTCAGGGACGGGGGAGCCTGGTGGGCTGCCATCTCTGGGGTTGCACAGAGTCGGACACAACTGAAGCGACTTAGCAGCAGCAGCAAACTTCCCCTATACCCTCTGGTTAAGTTTTTACTTTTTTGACATAAACCTGCTTGGAAGTTTTTTAATAAAGTGTGTCAAACAGAAAATAAATACTTTATAGTCAAAAGATAGTCAGTAAATGCTTTACTGAATCCTAGGCTTTCTGGAAAGCTATCACAGAGTGAACTTTAATGTATTCACTTTCTCTAACACTCTACAATTATTGAGAAATCATCTTTAACTAGACCTAATTGAACGGTCCATGGGATTTTCCAGGCAAGAGTACTGGAGTGGGTTGCCATTGCCTTCTCCAAATTGAATAAGAAAAGAATATATAAGGAGGCTTAAAAAAAAAATTTGCTTGTTACTGTCAATGTGTATATAGGTTTATATATATTTTTCACTTTATTTATTTTTATTTCCTACTTATTGTGTAAATGAAAATGACTTGAGGATGATTTCAGCATCAAAATGTGACCAAACATAGGGAATAAAAATTAAATTATAAGCAATTTTATTTTTTTGTAATCAGAATTACAGGGACAATATGCCATGTGCTGTGATTTTAATTATTTGATAAAGGAATGCAGACCAGTTCATCTGGAAAAACAAATTATTTCCTAGTATTGAATTTTATATGTACTTTATTAAATGAATCCTTACAGAGAGTTTTAAAGTAACATAATTGCAATATAATTTTGAAGAATAACAGGAAAATTTCTTCAATATTTTTATCACCCATTTATAAAAGCCAAGAACTAAATGCCATTAGTAAATATTTTAGGACTTCCCTGGTAGCTCAGACAGTAAAGAATCTGCCTGCAATGTATGAGACCCAGCTTTGATCCCTGGGTTGGGAAGATCCCTTGGAGAAGGGAATGGCAACCCACTCCAGTATTCTTGCCTGGAGAATTCCATGGACAAAGGAGCATGATGGGCTACAGTTCATGGGGTCACAGAGAGTCAGACGTGACTGGAGCAACATAGCAAGCAAGCAAGTAAATATTTTAGAGATTATCTAAACTTTTGATAATTTACGCTAAATTAGCCCATGGACAGAATATAAAAAACTAAAGCAAGAGTTAGCCAGTTCCTTGAACAGTCTGTCCCAGATACTATAGATTAACATGAGTTTGTTTTAGAATTAAACTATAGTCAGTACAGGACTAGATTCTGTGATGAGTCTGAAGTGCCAGTGTTCTATGCTGTTGATTCAATAGCAATGCATATTGTTTAAACATGATGTAAGTCTATGTTAGAGCTAACATTTGTTATGAAAATCTGGGAACTCAATTTGTCTTCTCACCACTTTTGCACAGAGGGGTGCCTCAAGTAGAATGTCAATTGTTACCGAAAAGGAGATTTGACTCATCCCAAGTAATTGCACAATAATTTATTTAAAATCTCAGAGTTCTGCTTCATGAAGCATGGAGAGGATGGATATTTGTGCTTAAAAATTTCACCATAAAATAGAAGCTTTTATGGCATATTTTTTATTATATCACTATAATATTTTTTAAATGAACTATATACAGTTATTTTGGAGAAGGCAATGGCAACCCACTCCAGTACTCTTGCCTGGAAAAACCCATGGACGGAGAACCTGGTAGGCTGCAGTCCATGGGGTCGTGAAGAGTTGGACACGACTGAAGCAACTTAGCAGCAGCAGCAGCATATACAGTTATTTTAATGCATTCAGTAGGTACAAAATCATGTATTGAATTTCTGACAGAGTTTCTCTTTTTAACCCTTTTCATAGATTCTGATACCTAAAATAATAGGAGTAATTTAGATTAGTATTTTGTAAATACATATCAATTAGAAAATACACTCTAGTTTATTAAGCTCCTAAGATAAAGTAAGCCCAGTCCTTTTTCTAAAGACTAATAGAGTACATGTGTTTAGTGGTGATTCAAGTAAACTTTAAGAAAGGCTTGTAATAGTCTATGGTAAGTATTATGAGAGAAGATATCCAGGATGCTTTGTGAAAACAGAGGAAAGTCACCTCAGCAGCCTGAGTCCTGAAGGTTATTTAATTGTTAGTCATTCTAGCTAGCTAGAAGGGACAGCATTTCACTGAAATTTGAATCCAAATGCAAGAAGTTGTATGGTTGCAGTCCAGCTGTTTTATGGGTAGGTAGGAAGAGATTAAGGAGGAAAGACATAGAAGCCAGATAATTAGGTCTTCACTTGCAATGGAAAGAAAGTTGGATTTTATTCAAAATTACAAGCGAACATTAAAGCTGGGACATTTGTAGGAGGAGTGGCTCAGATGGTAAAGAATCTGCCTTCACTGCAGGAGACCCAGGTTCAGTCCCTGAGTCAGGAAGATCCTCTGGAGAAGGAACTGGCAACCCACTCCAGTATTCTTGCCTGGAGAATTCCATGGACAGAGGAACCTGATGGTCTACAGACCACTGGGTCGCAAAGAGTTGGACATGACTGAGCAACCAAACTTTCACTTCACTTTCAGACTCCGGAGCTACTAGAACACAGCATGGAAGACCTGCCTAGATCTGGATTTAAATCCTGGCCTTGTCAGCTAAGAGTTAAATGACTTGGGCAAGTTATTTAACTTTAAACATGTGTCCTTATCTATAGAATACTTGTGTAGTGTATAGTTACTGTGCAGTAAGTGGTAGTTGTTTCTGGTGATGCTAGCTGCTACTTCTTAAAAAGTAGAATTGAAGACCAAATTCTAGAGGTAATAGAAGCATTGAGTGCTACTGAAGAGTTGACTGGGAATAAAGGTAGAAGAGTAGATTTGGAGTTTGGTGTTTCAGATGTTAAATTTGAGAGAGTGTGCAAATCTAGTGAAAATCAGTTTGTGAGTTATTGGTAGTGGTGTGTTAAATGGTAAAGCTGTGTGAATTGTGATTCACCACTCGTTCTATTGCCTAGAAAGGATAATAGATAGGATATTGATAGCAAGATCTTAATGGTGAAAACCTGGATACACTCTATACTATTTAAGGGATAGTGTGGAAAAAAAAAACGATGAAGACTGTAAATGATAGAGGGGACCATAGAGAAAGGGGAAAGCAGTGTCAATAAAAAAAGACTCCAGGAAGGGAACTGTTCATACTAAGGATTGCCAGTGAGAAGTCAGCTGTGATAAGAGCTGAAAAATATCCACAGAAAAGAGCAACTAGGAAATCACTCACAACTTTCAGAGAGTGAAAAGGGCTAAAATCAAATTTCCATGAGATGGGAAGTAATTGAAACTTGAAGAAATGGAGAAAGAATATATAGACTTGGCTGAAAATAGAAGAGGTTAAGCATATGTTTTTCTAATTTGAGCATATTATCACACCCCATGGAAAGAAAGAGCTGTTTGAGGATAATTATACAAAGTGGTTAATAATTTGGTAATAAAAATTTTATTTGGAAATTTCCCCTGGATCACAGAGAAACAGTAGATGTGAAATCCTAAAGTGAGGTACCATGTCCTTCGTAAAGACATCAGCTTAGATTTCCTAGGCTTCTCTGAGGCCATGACATGGGTTCCCTTTAGTCACAGGGGCTTCCCTGATAGCTTAGTTGGTAAAAAAAAAAAAAAAGCCTGCAATGCAGGAGACCCCAGTTAGATTTCCAGGTTGGGAAGATCTGCTGGAGAAGGTATAGGCTACCCACTCTGGTATTCTTGGACTTCCCTTGTGGCTCAGCTGGTAAAGAATTCTCCTGCAGTGTGGGAGACCTGGGTTCAAGCCCTGGGTTGGGAAGATCCCCTGGAGAAAGGAAAGGCTACCCTCTCCAGTATTCTGGCCTGGAGAGTTCCATGGACTGTGTAGTCCATAGGGTCACAAAGAGTTGGACACAACCGAGTGACTTTCACTTTAGTCACAGGGCACAGAGAACTAGTGGTGCCCAACACACACTTAGTGCAAACCTCCCTATGCACATCTAGTAAGAAAGTCCCTTCTCAGAATTTGCCAGGGCTAAGGATGTGTTAGGATTACCTCTGAACCCATATGGTTTACAACCAAGAACTGGCTCTTACCAAGGGGACTACCTGAAGTGCAAATGAGTAGAGGGGTCTATGAAGAGTGAGTCTCCAGGAAATCAGGAGCCATGAAAGGAGCGATTCATGGCCACCTGTGACAGCTACAGTGGAAAGTGCCCACCTGGGGAGCTTCTGAAGAACACAGCAAACCAGTGAAGATACAACAGGGCTAGAAAACATAAAACATCTGACAACAGCATTAACAAAGTAAGCATATTCCACTTTCCCTTCCCTAGTGGGAGAGGAGAGAGTTAAGAAACACAGTCTAGGTACTTCTCTGGCGGTCTAGTGGTTAAGACTTCGCCTTCCAATGCACTGGGTGCATCTTCAATCCTTGGTCAGGGAGCTGAGATCCCACATGCCTCGCAGCCAAAAAAAGAAAACATAAATGAGTCAATATGGTAACAAATTCAATAAAGACTTTAAAAATGGTTTCTATTTAAAAAAAGAAAGAAACACAGTCTGCCACATTCCTTTCCTTGGTGGCCTGCTGCTGCTGCTGCTAAGTCGCTTCCGTCGTGTCGGACTCTGTGCGACCCCATAGACGGAAGCTCACCAGGCTCCCTCGTCCCTGGGATTCTCCAGGCAAGAACACTGGAGTGGGTTGCCATTTCCTTCTCCAATGCATGAAAGTGAAAAGTGAAAGTGAAGTCGCTCAGTCGTGTCCGACTCTAGCGACCCCACAGACTGGAGCCTACCAGGCTCCTCCATCCATGGGATTTCCAGGCAAAAGTACTGGGGTGGGGTGCCTACCAGGGTCCTCTGTCCATGGGATTTTCCTGCCTGCAATAGAAGTAGCTTCAGCTTAGATAAAAGTTCAGAGTTTTGACTATTATTTAGGACTGAACTAGTATTTAGTAGATATAGGATTTGTGATTTAAAGTGATTAGTTTTCTACAAATAACTGGAAAAGTTATGGATTGTTTGGATTTTTATCACAGTAGTGGTGGAGGAGAGGGACTTTCCATTCAATAAATGTAGAGATGGGAACAAAAATCAGTTGTGTCGTAACTGGATGCAGAAGTCTTGCTTATTCAGCTTATTGGTACATGTTATTAAATAAGATCCCAAGAGGGAGACAGTAATGAAGTCCGCATTTGGGAAAACTGAGCTTGAGCAGCAAGCTTTCACATATGTGGAACAGGAGATAATGAGGGACAATAACAGTTAGATATATTTGAAGGAGGAGATGAGAGATCAGAAATAAGTTGGAAGAAATGTCCTATTTTCTTTGGGAATTGATGAGCCTTCCTGCTGAGAGTTAAGACAGTGGGAAAGTGGTGGGTAGACTAAAAAAGACTGAGGCAAATGATAGAGGTTTGGAGTTTAATACAATACTGCAGTGGTTCTCAACGTGTAGTCTCTAGGCTTGGAGCATAGTGTCTCCTGGTAACTTAAAAAATGCAAATTATCAGGCCCCAGTGACACCTACTCAATCTGAAACTCTAGACACAAAACCCAACAATCTGTGTTCTAACAAACCCAGCTGGTGATTCTCACACAGGCTATAGAGTTTGAGAACCACCCTGGTAAAATAGAGTGCTTTAAAAAGCAAGGTTCTGTGTTTACAGTAGAGCAAAGCAAGCAGATCCAACCAGTCCATTCTAAAGGAGATCAGTCCTGGGTGTTTTTTGGAAGGAATGATGTTAAAGCTGAAACTCCAATGCTTTGGCCACCTCATGCAAAGAGTTGACTCATTGGAAAAGACTCTGATGCTGGGAGGAATTGAGGGCAGGAGAAGAAGGGGATGACAGAGGATGAGATGGCTGGATGGCATCACCGACTAGATGGAAGTTGAGTTTGAGTGAACTCTGGGAGTTGGTGATGGACAGGGAGGCATGGTGTGCTGCAATTCATGGGGTCGCAAAGAGTAGGACGTGACTGAGTGACTGAACGGAACTGAACTGAAAGTCATTTGTTAATTCGGTGCCTTTTGCAAATTATTCTGCCTGTCTGTGCCTTAGGTCTGGAGAAGGCCATGGCACTCCACTCCATTGCTCTTGCCTGGAAAATCCCATGGATGGAGGAGCTTAGTTGGCTGCAGTCCATGGGGTTGCTAGGAGTTGGACACAACTGAGCGACTTCTTTCTCCTACCTCATTTCACTGTTCACTTTCATGCAGTGTGGAGGAGGAAAGTGGCAACCACACTCGAAAACGAAGCACTGTTCTTGCCTGGGGAGAATCCCAGTGCGACTTTGTTTGGGGCTAAGCCTGAGTGGGCTGCCATGAAGGCTATGGAGGGTCAATAGCACACAGAGCTTACTTTCTTTTGGTCCCTATAGGACTGAAGTGACTTAGCAGCAGCAGTGCCTTAGGTCAGAGAAGACAATGGCACCCCACTCCAGTACTCTTGCCTGGAAAATCCCATGGGCAGAGGAGGCCTGGTAGGCTGCCGTCTGTGGGGTCGCTAAAAGTCGGACAGGACTGAGCGACTTCACTTTCACTTTTCACTTTCATGCACTGGAGAAGGAAATGGTAACCCACTCCAGTGTTCTTGCTTGGAACATCCCAGGGACGGGGGAGCCTGGTGGGCTGCCGTCTATAGGGTCGCAGAGAGTCGGACACGACTGAAGTGACTTAGCAGCAGCAGCAGCAGCAGTGCCTTAGGTTCTTCATCTGTAAAATTAAGATATCTAATAGCAGCCAACTCATAGTATTCTTATAAGATCTATATGACTCAATGCATCTTCAGTCTTTAAAACAGTCTCTGCTATATTGAAAGCAAATTCTTATTATTGTGGAAAATAAAATGCTCAGTATTCTTGAAACACCTGGTGGTTCTGATTAATCTAATGTGCTATGCTTTGAGATATTTGCTCCCTTAGGGCATGGATTCATTGTTTTAATCCCCTGCCACAAGACTGTGAGCCCAGGAGCTGTGTCATTTTTTCCTTTTTTGTGTAATGTCTTTAGCAGCATGAGGCAATGACTCAGGAAATGGGGAAAGAGTGAAATAAAATGTGCAGAGCAAGGCATATAGAATTAGTCAAATTCTGCAAGAGTTTTGAACAAAAACATGAGAACTAATTATTGAGGAATAAGATTATGTTTTGATTTTTTTAAAAAACACTTAAGTATTTCTTTGAAGAAATATTGCTAGCAGACCATATCTAAGGTAGTGACCTGGTGAAGGACAATTTCTGTGTTAACTAGAGAAGCCTAGTTTCCAGTGTATTTGAAAGAAAATATAAATTTGTGTTGATTATTTTTCCATTTACTTAGATCTACAGAGCTTCATTCTTCAAGTCTTTAATAATGTTTTCCAAGACCCTTATCCTTTAATCATAACGTTAGCCACATAGATGATTCCCCAGTGGTTCTGTATTTATTATCAGTGATATAACTACATTTAAAAATCTCCTATTTGTCTTTTTCTGGTTATTCTCTAATAGTTTGGAAATGTGAAATAAAATACCTTAATGACTACACCTTGAGAACTGAATCCCATTCTAATTGTTTTGATGCATGAGCTAGCAGGATAATTGATTGACACTAAGACCACTCAGTAAACAGCCAGCTAACAGAATTAGATTAATCAAAACATATGGTAACTACTACTGTGCAGAACAACTTGGAATCTGCAATGTAGCCTGAGGGTAAATAATCAAAAGTCTGCTCAAAGAGCAATTGATTGGGGGCAAGAAGAGAAGGGGACTACAGAGGTTGAGATGGCTGGATGGCATCACTGACTCGATGGACATGAGTCTGAGTGAACTCCGGGAGTTGGTGATGGACAGGGAGGCCTGGTGTGCTGTGATTCATGGGGTCGCAAAAGTCGGACACAACTGAGGGACTGATCTGATCTGATCTGATTATGTGATTAGGATTAAGAGAGGCTGAAAGATAAAATTGTAAAGTTTTAGGAAGGAATTTGATGAAAGATTTACTTCATTCCTAAGAAAACAGTTCTAGTATTTAGAATAAACATTGAATTTTTAGAGATGTGATTATCATGTATGTTTTTATAACTTTGCTATAAACTTAAGACTTTTCATAGTGCTTTGTGTTTTTTATAAAATACATGTACTTTTGAGACCTCATATTTTGACTCATTCATTCACCTAACAAATAATTCTTAAGCACTTACAATATACAAGGCTCTAGATAAACATTGTTGAGAAGAGGTAAAATAAGCCACAAATCCTGACCTTTGAAATTAAATTTTGGCGGAGAATTAAAATTTTTATAATTCCAGCTGAGCTATTTCAAAGACTAAAAGATGATGCTCTTAAAGTGCTTCGCTCAATAAGACAGCAAATTTGGAAAACTCAACAGTGGCTACAGGACTGGAAAAGGTCAGTTTTCATTTCAATTCCAAAGAAAGGCAATGTCAAAGAACGTTCCAACTACCACATAATTATACTCATTTCACATGCTAGCAAAGTAATGCTCAAAATTCTTCAAGCTAGGCTTCAACAGTTGGAGAAGGCAATGGCAACCCACTCCAGTACTCTTGCCTGGAACATCCCATGGACGGAGGAGCCTGGTAGGCTGCAGTCCATGGTGTTGCAAAGAGTTGGACACGACTGAGCGACTTCACTTTCACTTTTCACTTTCATGCATTGCAGAAGGAAATGGCAACCCACTCCAGTGTTCTTGCCTGGAGAATCCCAAGGACGAGGGAGCCTGGTGGGCTCATCTATGGGGTCGCACAGAGTCAGACACAACTGAAGCGACTTAGCAGCAGCAGCAGGCTTAAACAGTATGTGAATCAATAATTTCCAGATGTTCAAGCTGGATTTAGAAAAGGCAGAGGAACCAGAGATCAAATTGCCAACATCTGTTGGATCATAGATAAATCAAGAGAGTTCTAGAAAAACATCTACTTCTGCTTCATTGACTATGCCAAAGCCTTTGACTGTGTGGATCACAACAAACTGTGGAAAATTCTTAAAGAGATGGGAATACCAGACCACCTGACCTGCTCCCTGAGAAACCTGTATGCATGTCAAGAAGCAACAGTTAAAACCGGACTTGGAACAATGGACAGGTTCCAAATTGGGAAAAGAGTACATCAAAGTTGTATATTCTCATCCTGCTTATTAAACTTATATGCAGAGTACATCTTGCAAAATGCCAGGTTGGATGAAGCACAAGCTGAAATCAAGGTTGCTGGGAGAAATATCAATAACCTCAGAAATGCAGATGACAGCACCCTTATGGCAGAAAGTGAAGAGAAGCTAAAGAGCTTGATAAAAGTGAAAGAGGAGAGTGAAAAAGTTGGCTTAAAGCTCAACATTCAGAAAACAAAGATCATGGCATCTGGTCCCGTCACTTCATGGCAAATAGATGGGGGAACAATGGAAACAGTAAGAGACTTTATTTTCTTGGTCTCCAAAGTCACTGCAGATGGTGACTGCAGCCATGAAATTAAAAGATGCTTGCTCCTTGGAAGAAAAGCTATGACAAATCTAGGCAGCATATTAAAAAGCATAGACATTACTTTGCCAACAAAGGTCCATATAGTCAAGCTATGGTTTTTCCAGTATTCATGTTGATATGAGAGTTGGACCATAAAGAAGGGTCAGCATTGAAGAATTGATGCTTTTGAACTGTGGTGTTGGAGAAGACTCTTGAGAGGCCCTTGGACTGCAAGGAGATCAAACCAGTCCATCCTAAAGAAAATCAATCCTGAATACTTGTTGGAAGGACTGTTCTGAAGCTCCAGTACTCGGCCACCTGATGCAGAGAGCTGACTCATTAGAAAAGACCCTGCTGCTGGGAAAGATTGAAGGCAGGAGGAGAAGGGGACGACAGAGGACGAGATGGTTGGATGGCATCACCAATTCAGTGGACATGAGGTTTAGCGAGCTCCAGGAGATGGTGATGGGAAGCCTGGTGTGCTGCAGTCCGTAGGCTTCCAAAGAATTGGACACGACTCAGTGATTAGACAAAAACAAAGTTCAAGGTGAGGAAAAATAGAAAATCCTTAGGAAAAGGTATAGATAAAATACTAGCAAAGGTAAAAAGAAGTGAAAACTTTTGTGGGGACTTCAGAGAAAGCTTTAGGATTGAGTCCCAAATCTTAAAAGTTTGAACAATCTGTAACACATATTGATAAAAAGAGAAATGTCTTATTTTACACTACTGTCTAAGATGGCCCTATTTTGTTTTATCCTTCCATAATAATTTAAATTATATATTTGATTTTGTAGTCTCATTGTCATTTCCTAGATACATGAAACTAGAAGTAAAGCCATGAGTCATAAATCATAAATGATCAGTTTTCCACTCTTACTTTGATTCAAGACTCAATAATGTTCTTCTCACATGCCACTCTGAATATTTATTATTAGGTGCAATGAGCTCAAACATGGAGGTGACCTATGGTCATATCTTTCTAGAAACAGAACACTGGCTAATGGGATTTATATACTTCCAAGCCTGGGATCTGAAATGGTATCAAGCATCATAGAAATGGATTGTACATTCTTCTGAAGATGAGTCTATTTACACCTTCAACTGTCTTTGGATACATCATTGTTTTTTTTGCTAGACACCTCGGTCTGAAAATAATCTGGTTTTTATCTCACCAATTTGAGGATTCAGGGAAAGTAGACAATGAGTTCACATGGAGATTTAATGGAGGATGCTCAACAATGGGGATCTCCTCCAAACCCCTCCTTTTGATCCCCTCCACTACTATCTACCACTGTCCTTTCCAATCAGTGAGGAATACTTGACTGGAAAATAGGCTATGGGACAGAGACAATGACAAGACAAGAATTATTATATGATAAGAAGGTGACAATCTGGTGTTATGTAAACCATGGAATAGTATTGGTTCCAGAATGAAAATGTAATTGATTTTCAAGGAGGGAAAATGTCCTAATACTAATACTTAGAAGTGTAAAATAGTTCTTTTAAACATGACAAATATGTGCAGGATATCTTTGAAAATATGAGAAAATGGAGATTCCGACAGAGTGTTTGACTTCCCCAAGGTTGCACAGGCTAGTATGAGCTTTTTTTGGAGACAATATCTTTTGATTCCTCTTCCAGTGTCCTTTTCTCATGTAACCTGAATGTCTAGGGCTTCTCTAACCATCTTGTCAACTCCTTCCCACTCTAGTCATCATCTATCATATTACCTTTCATCTTCTTTTTTTGTGGCATTTTTGTGTTCATGTCATTTTGATTGATTTTCTCATGTTTATCTTTATTCCACTATAGACTAATTCTCCTGAGAACAATAATATATCCTATTCACTACTGTTTCTACATCTGGTTATCACTACTGTATCCCAAGCACCAGATACACTATTGGTAAATCCACAAGAAATATTTATCAGCTGACTATTTACTATAACAAAGTGGTTGCATGCATGCTTAGTCACTTAGTCATGCCTGACTCTTTGCAACACCATGGACTGTAGCCTGCCAGTCTCCTCTGTCCGTGGGATTAAGTTTTGACAAATCAGGGTAATCACAGCTGAGTGATATATTAATACATTGAGTGCAACAAGAGTTATGGAACTAACATAAATATTGCCAAATTCCCACATTTGGGTTTTTTTTCAGGGCTGCCCAGGTGGCTCAGAGGTAAAGAACCCACCTGCCAAGCAGGAGACATGGGTTTGACAAGTTATTCTTTTACTGATTCTCTATCATGGATAAATATGCCTTACTACAAGCTAGTCTCTCTAACTTTTTTATTTTCAGTTAGTTTTTCCAAGCTACCCTGAAGAGCACAATTCTGCAAGTCAATGATTCTTTCCATGACATGTGTCCTTAAGGAATCTATGACCTTTCATGTTTCACTATCATTTTCTCAAGTAAACATTGACATTTCTTTTCATCTTCCCTCATAAATACTGTTTAACTTTTTAATAATTTGATTTTTGACCACTTGCCAATTTGTTAAGTTTATATGTTGTCACTTTACTGATTTGTATCCAAGTTGTATACTCAATATCTGAACAGAGGAATTCACTCACACATTCATTCCTTCATGTGTTCTTTCATTTAACAAGTATGCATTGAGTATTTACCTTGTGCTAGGTACTATAGATGTAATGTGATCAAAACAATCAAGGTCCTTTCTTCCTCGAGTTTCCAAACACATACACACATTCACATGGATATGACTATGACTACAACTGTGACAAATGCTATGAAAGTGAAAAGTGAAAGTCACTCAGATCAGATCAGTCGCTCAGTTGTGTCCGACTCTTTGCGACCCCATGAACTGCAGCACGCCAGGCCTCCCTGTCCATCACCAACTCCCAGAGGTCACTCAGACTCACATCCATCGAGTCAGTGATGCCATCCAGCCATCTCATCCTCTGTCGTCCTCTTCTCCTCCTGCTCCCAATCCCTCCCAGCATCAGAGTCTTCTCCAATGAGTCAACTCTTCACATGAGGTGGCCAAAATACTGGAGTTTCAGCTTTAGCATCAGTCCCTTCAAAGAAATCCCAGGGCTGATCTCCTTCACAATGGACTGGTTGGATCTTCTTGCAGTCCAAGGGACTCTCAAGAGTCTTCTCCAACACCACAGTTCAAAAGCATCTATTCTTTGGCGCTCAGCCTTCTACACAGTCCAGCTCTCACATCCATACATGACCACAGGAAAGACCATAGCCTTGACTAGGCGAACCTTTGTTGGCAAAGTGATGTCTCTGCTTTTGAATATGCTATCTAGGTTGGTCATAACTTTCCTTCCAAGGAGTAAGCGTCTTTTAATTTCATGGCTGCAGTCACCATCTGCAGTGATTTTGGAGCCCAGAAAAACAAAGTCTGACACTGTTTCCACTGTTTCTCCATCTATTTCCCATGTAGTGATGGGACCAGATGATGGTGTGATCACTGACCTAGAGCCAGACATCCTGGAATGTGAAGTCAAGTGGGCCTTAGAAAGCATCACTACGAACAAAGCTAGTGGAGGTGATGGAATTCCAGTGGAGCTATTCCAAATCCTGAAAGATGATGCTGTGAAAGTGCTACACTCAATATGCCAGCAAATTTGAAAAGTCACTCAGTCATGTCCAACTCTTTGCGACCCCATGGACTATACATTGGAGAAGGCAATGGAAACCCACTCCAGTACTCTTGCCTGGAAAATCCCATGGATGGAGGAGCCTGGTGGGCTGCAGTCCATGGGGTCACAAAGAGTTGGACACAACTTAGCAGCAGCAGCAGCAGCAAGCGACTTAACTTTCACTTTTTACTTTCATGCTTTGGAGAAGGAAATGGCAACCCACTCCAATGTTCTTGCCTGGAGAATCCCAGGGACGAGGAAGCCAGGTGGGCTGCCGTTTGTGGGGTCACACAGAGTCGGACATGACTGAAGTGACTTAGCAGCAGCAGCAGAACCATATATTCCGTGCAGTTCTCCAGGTCAGAATACTGGAGTGGGTAACAACACTCTTCTCCAGGGAATCTTCCCAACCCAGTGATCGAACCCAGGTCTTCTGCGTTGCAGGTGGATTCTTTACCAGCTGATCCACCAGGGAAGACAAATGCTCTAATAGATAGATATCTATGCTATGTGAACCTATAATAGGGCTATTGGACATCACCAAGTAGATAAGAGAAGGCTTCACAGAGAAAATAACACAAACTAAAATTTGAACCATGACCAATTGGTAATTAAGCAAACAGGGGAAGAAAACATGATTCAAATGGGGATGCAGGTGGGAGGAATTGCCTTGATTTAGTGATAAGAGGGTTTATGGTAAAGGATACCCAAAATAGCAATTTACTAGTGTAATCAAAGTTCAAAGGATAAAGGGGAGCTTTATCTAAGTTTGATAAAGCTGGTAAAGATTGAAGCATGTAAGATCATCTACAGCATATTAAAGAGTTTCTTAACCCTAAAAGAATTAGGAAACAACTCAGGTTTTTTAAGCAGGAATTTAAACATTTCATATGAGAAGTTAAAGGTGCCAAAATTGATTTTTAGTGATCAGGTTTTACTGAGACTGAAAATAATGGACAGAGTCCAGACTCTAGGAGCATGAGGGAAGGAAATTCATGCATTCAGTTTTGGCCATGTTGAGTTTGAGATGTCTTTGAAATACCCAGGGGTAGATGTAAAGTAGGCAGTTGGTTATACAGATTTGGAACTCAGAAGAGTGTTATGGCCTAGAGATATAATTGTATGAATTGATTTTGACTAGCTGATAATTGAATCTGTGAGCATGGATGAGCTCACATAGGGAGAAAATATCAAGTTAGAAAAGGAAAGAGAATTAAGGAGCAGTTTTAGAAGATTGTCAACATCTTGTGGCTTGAAGGAAAATGAACATGCCAACAAAGTTATAAAGAAGAAGGAAAGAAATAGGAAGAAGACCAGGAGACAACTGCCTTGAATCCAAGGGAAGAGAAAGTACCAAAAATGTCAGTGTCAGGGGATAAAAAGTCAAGACTCTTGTGTTTACAAGTAACAAATAAATGGTATTTAGTGAGTCTGAGTGAACTCCGGGAGTTGGTGATGGACAGGGAGGCCTGGCGTGCTGTGATTCATGGGGTCTCGCAGAGTCGGACACGACTGAGCGACTGAACTGAACTGAACTGATTGACCCATAATGATCATGTCCAGCATTGATCTGGCTTCATATAAGCCTCAGTCAGATACAGTGTCACCAAGAATCATACACCTCCTCCTGCTTTCTGTGACATTGACTTTGTCTTCATCCATGATTGACTGGATAGAAGAATGATTGATAAGGGAATAGTAAAGATGGCTTCCAGGAACTTCAGCTGAGCTTTTGGTTAGCATGCAATACTTATAGAGATGGATCCCAAGTTCTAGCTTGTGTATGTGATGACGTATTGGCATTTTTTACTAAGATTAATAAAACAGTTTTGGCAGGAAATTTTTAATTTAGTTGAGTTTAAGAGATATGTGAGCCATCCAATAGGCAGTTAAAAGTAAAAGTAAGTGGTAACTAAAGTTATGAAAGTGCATGGGATTACGTATAAAGACATAGAGAAACTGAAGAAAGCCTAGCAACTGGCATTGAGAGACCCCAGCATTTAAGGATTAGGTACAAATGAAACAACTGATGAATAAGAACAAAAAGAAGTAGTCAGGAAGAGAGAAAATCAAAAGTATGGGATATCACTGAAGCCAAAGAAAAACAGAGTGATCAGCTTTGTCAAATTATCCTGAGAATCAAGTAAAAATGAGTAAAATAAGGACCAAAAACATTCATTTTAATTAATTGGTGACATTAGGAGTTGTTTCACTAATAAACTAATGGCAAAGGCAGGTGACAATTAAGTCAGATTGGAGTGAATTAAGGAGTGAATGGGAAAGTAAAGAATGAAGAAGGGATGGCAGACTAAATATATATATAACCCTTCCAGAAGAATGAATTGTAAAGAGAAAGAGGTAAAGCAGTAACTAAAGGAGAAAGTGGGATCAGAGAGGTGATTTTATTTGTTTGATGAGAGACACTTGGGAATGTTAAATATAGAACAGAATATTCTAAGATAAAGGAAGAAATCAGAAATAAATAAGAGGGAAATCAGCAGATGGGAAGGGATGAGATTCAGAGTATGAAATAAAGATTTTATAAGGCAGGGACAAGGTCACAGGATTATTAAACATGAAAGTTTATTTTAAAAATTACTCAAAGAATCTAGGTTGAATAGGAAAGATGTGAAGATAAGACAGAGTTAATAGGTAAGAAAGGTCTTATATAAAGACTCCAGTGAGACAAAGGCTCTGTTTAGTGTAATTGAGCACCAATGTTTAAAGAATGTTCTGTTGTAACAAAGTTTGGGCTAATCCTGGTACACAGTGCAAAAATTTTCAAGATAACCATGAGACTGGAAGTCTTACCAAGGTTACTATAGGGACATTATCTTCTTATACAACCATGGGACTATTTTTGCCTTCCTGTTCTAGTCTTTTCATCATATGCTTTTATTGATTGGGTATGTATCTTTACAGATAAGTCTAGATTATGAACTCCTAGAATTCTTTCTTTCCTCTTCTTAAGGATACCAAAGGTTTTTTGCTTTTTTTTTTTTTTTTTGTAAAAGAATACTCTATAAATGTGTTCAAAGTATTGAGCTGAGATTTCTCATTTACCATCTTAATCATGACTGTATTGATACTTTTGAGGCTAATGTTAAGCTCCCAGGTAGTAGCAATGGCATAAATTTACTTCCATCTCATCTTCTATATTGAAGCATGATGTCTTAAAGGTAAAAATGTCTAGAAGTAATGTGTTATTGCTCCTGATCCAAACCCACCTACTCAGTAAAAACACAGTGGATTATACCAGCCAGTTGTGCCTCTTGGCCAAATTTAAATCACTGGAAAGTGAATGGGAAAATTGAAAAATTACTTGATAGAATTAACATATAAAAACCTCATTTAAAACATTAACTATTAAGTAAGAAATAATGTATACAAAACTACATTGATTAAAAATACATATTATCCTAAAATATATGTTCTTTTAAGTTTCCTTCATGTTATTTTCAATTTTCATTTTTATTTATATTATTTAGTTTATGTTTATCATTTTTAATGACTGCAAAAAATGCCAACGGGTTGATGCATTATAATTTACTAAGATATTCCTATTTTATTTGACATTTGGTTATTTCTATTTTTTTCCTTATTATAATACTTTAAGGAACATCTTTGGAAATATAGTTCTTCTTTCTTGTTGGATTGTTCCCTTGGATATATACCTATGAGTATAGATTGCTATATCAAAACATAAAGACATTCATATGATTGTTGATATGCTTTCAAAAAAAGATTGTATAATGACACACTCTCCCAGACTCATCAGGTATAAAAGTTCTTGCTTTAATATATATAAAATAGCTTCTCTGTTTAATTTGGTTGGATGGTAGTGGATGTTATTTCAAGTTAGTGTAAATATTCCTCTAATATTTGAGTACTGTAATTGGTCTATTTATATTTTATAGAATATAAATTATTATCAACTTTATTTGAGGAGAAATGAATTTTTTATCATTTAATCCATACATCCTTCTCAGTCCAGACTTCCACAACTATTAATCTCAGTTATGTCTATTATACATAGTTTTACATAAATTATTTTATTAAATTATATCAAATCTTTACTTGCAGCCTATATTTGACTATATTAGTGTCTGACTCTGGATCTCATAGTCACATGAAACTTGATTTGAAGCCCAAATATGAATCTCTAGTTGTCTTGCTGATGACTTAAACTTCCAGTTTTCTCATCTGGGAATAATAATAACTACAGTATAACAATTGTGGGAGGATTAAATATAAAATACTGAAGTATTGTGTTCAACAAAGTTCAGCTATTCACTGATTTAGATTATCAGCCAAACAAGTCAGGATAACTGATTTTATTTTAGATCATTTATCACTGTCTTTTAGATTCACCAAGCATTTGAGTTGACAGTATTTGAATGGTTTCATACCATGAATTGAGCTCCCCTCCTGGTGGCTCAGAGGTTAAAGCCTCTGCCTGCAATGCAGGAGACCTGGGTTAGATCCCTGGGTCGGGAAGATCCGCTGGAGAAAGAAATAGCAACCCACTCCAGTATTCTTGCCTGGAGAATCCCATGGATGGAGGAGCCTGGTGGGCTACAGTCCACAGGGTCACAAGAGTCAGACACAATTGAGTGACTTCACTTCACTTCAGTGGATCAAACAATAAAGTGTCCACCTGCAATGCAGAAGACCTGGGTTCAATTCCTGGATCCTAACCATCCCTGGAGAAGATACACTACCCACTCCAGTATTCTTCCTTGGTGAATTCCATGCATAGAGGAGCCTAACAGGCTATAGTCCATGGGGTCGTGTAGAGTCAGATACAACTGAGCGACTAACATAAACACACACACACACACACACCAGGAATAAAAGTATAGAATGTTGAATCTTTTTAGTGGGAATATTGACCAAACACATTTCCATATAAAGTTGTTTTAGCTCAAAGTGCTAAAGAATTTTGGTCATTGCTTATAGGCATCACTGACATACTGTATAATTCCAGCTATTTCTATGTTATATTAAAGCTGGGATCTTATTTCATTTGACGTATTATATCTGTGTTCAATGACATTGCCAGATATGTTTTCTGTTTTTTATACTGCTAGGTAGGGGCACATTTTGATGTGCTGTTTATTTTAATGTTGCTACATATGTCCTTTTTTAAGATAGTTAACTTATGTCTGTGTTATAGTGTCTGCTCTTTGCATTGTGTACCATGGTACCAGGCATATTTTCTTATATATAATCATAATCTAGTAATAATGCACATATTTATATCAGATCAGATCAGATCAGTTGCTCAGTCATGTCCGACTCTTTGTGACCCCATGAATCGCAGCACGCCAGGCCTCCCTGTCCATCACCAACTCCCGGAGTTCACACAGACTCACGTCCATCGAGTCAGTGATGCCATCCAGCCATCTCATCCTCTGTCGTCCCCTTCTTCTCCTGCCCCCAATCCCTCCCAGCATCAGAGTCTTCTCCAATGAGTCAACTCTTCGCATGAGGTGGCCAAAGTACTGGAGTTTCAGCTTTAGCATCATTCCTTCCAAAGAAATCCCAGGGCTGATCTCCTTCACAATGGACTGGTTGGATCTCCTTGCAGTCCAAGGGACTCTCAAGAGTCTTCTCCAACACCACAGCTCAAAAGCATCAATTCTTCAGTGGTGAGCCTTCTTCACAGTCCAGCTCTCACATCCATACATGACCACAGGAAAGACCATAGCCTTGACTAGGTGAACCTTTGTTGGCAAAGTGATGTCTCTGCTTTTGAATATGCTATCTAGGTTGGTCATAACTTTCCTTCCAAGGAGTAAGCATCTTTTAATTTCATGGCTGCAGTCACCATCTGCAGTGATTTTGGAGCCCAGAAAAATAAAGTCTGACACTGTTTCCACTGTTTCCCCATCTATTTCCCATGAAGTGATGGGACTAGAAGCCATGATCTTCATTTTCTGAATGTTGAGCTTTAAGCCAACTTTTTCACTCTCCACTTTCACTTTCATCAAGAGGCTTTTGAGTTCCTCTTCACTTTCTACCATAAGGGTGGTGTCATCTGCATATCTGAGGTTATTGATATTTCTCCCAGCAATCTTGATTCCAACTTGTGTTTCCTCCAGTCCAGCATTTCTCATGATGTACTCTGCATATAAGTTAAACAAGCAGGGTGACAATATACAGCCTTGATGAACTCCTTTTCCTATTTGGAACCAGTCTGTTGTTCCACGTCCAGTTCTAAGGTTTCTCAAGAGGCAGATCAGGTGGTCTGGTATGCCCATCTCTTTCAGAATTTTCCACAGTTTATTGTGATCCACACAGTCAAAGGCTTTGGCATAGTCAATAAAGCAGAAATAGATGTTTTTCTGCACTTTATAAATTTTGAAGCATTTTGCAAGCATTCATTTTCTCTTTGATATAATAAATGTTGACAAGTCATACACATATGAATATCATAAATACATAAATCACCTGCCATGATGTTTTCTTTTTATTTCAAGTAAAATGATTTTAATGACACTTTTGTGCCACATTTATGACTTTCAAAACACTCACTCGCAGAATTTTTAAATCTGTTTTGATATTCACCTCAAATATGTCAGGAACAGAGAATATGTATTAGTGTCAATTTACACATGAGAAAGTTAAGACTCCAAGACATTAAATAACATATTGCATGGTCATGTGTATAAAAAGTGAAATAAATAAGTCTAGAATCCAGGTACCTGACCATTAGCTCTATTCTAACTATTCATGTATGCCATTCTTTAGTTTGGTATAAGTGTAAATGCCAAGAATAAGACACTCTAGTTTCTAAGGACTAAAAGAAAATAGGCAATTTTGCTGAGAAACATACTAAGAAGGTTTATCTAAAGCAATAAAAAATAGAAACTACACAATTTATATTTTAATATTTAATTATTCTATGCATTTTTTTTCTTGAGAAAGAATAGGACTAATGGGAGTAAAAAGAAAATACTTTTAGGAGAGAAAAAGTAGAATTCCAATAGCCTACTATCCTAACTCTACCACATATCTTTGGATGCTTGGTTCATAGAATTTAAGAACCCACATATAAGGAGCCGGAGGATGTCATGGATTGTAAATTTACAGTAAGGGCAGTTAACTCTATAAGATGAAGAATGATCATTCTAGAGAATAAAAAAAAAAAATAGGAATGAAAAGTAGTAAATGACTGATTAATGGTCATAGTCAGACATGCCTTGTATCAGTTTTGAGTCAAAGTGCTTCCTGTCATATTGATGAGGGTGATCCCTATTGGTAAGAGATTGATTTCATCTCTGTCGCTACTGTGAGTTTCTGTGAGGGTAGTACTGATAGGTACCTGGAACATACAAATAACTTGTATTATTTTCTCTTTTTTAAGTTAAGTTTTGATTGCAGTTTACTTTGAAAAATACGTTCCAAATTCTGGCTCACACATTACATTCTTTTGTCACCACCAGACTCTTCTCTGTTGCCTGGCAACATGATACAACTCCATACTTGGAATGAATCTTGAAGAGGTATTGGTCACTAGTGAGTAGCATGTGGATAGTTGTCTAAAGATAGTGAATAGAGTTAGAATAACAGAGACACTCCTGAAATTCTACTTGTTTCTTCATAAAAAATCATTTTTATTTTACCTATTACTTTTATTTTTTCTCTCTGAAGGGAACAAGAAAGGAACAAAATATGAAATTCTTAAATGTAAAACTACAAGTTATTGATTTCTTCTGTCTTTTTTTCCTTTGTTATTTTGGATAAGCTCCTTAGCATATTTCTCATAGACATTGTCAATTTTCTTTTATCTTCATATTTGAAGAGGAATGCATTACTTGGTTTTACATGTACTTATCAAAATATATATCAATTGGCATGTAATAAAAAATAGTAAGTTACTTTACTTGAATCATGACTACAGGGCACCTTAAATTTCCCTTTGACCTTAAATTTTCCTATATCGGTTGTTGAACTGTTCCCTATTTGCCCTGAAATTATGAACTGTGAGTGGAGAGCACTGGTCCCACTCTGCTCAGGAAATGCTACGGATTTCAGTTTTGAGTTCAGTGTGTGCCCAAAGGATTAGTGCATAAATTCCTTACACGTGTTTCATGAACTTCCTGAATCAGAAACACCTGGATCTTTCAAAGGCAGGATCTTTGTTTGATCTATCCCAGATCAGAATCCTTGGCATTGAATTCTAAGAATTTGACCTCAATGTCCATCTCTCTACCTACCTCTTGGCTCCTATGCTTCAATCTCTTTTGGTCTCTGACTCATGCCAAATCTGTCTCCACTAGATCTTGGTGGCTCAAACAGTAGAGAATCTGCCTGCAGTGCAAGAGACCTGAGTTCAGTTCCTGGATTGGGAAGATCCTCTGGAGGAGGAAATGATAATCCACCCCAGTATTCTTGCCTGGGAAATCCAAGGGACAAAGAAACCTTGCGGGCTACGGTCCATAGGGTTGCAAAGAGTCGGACGTGAATGAGTGACTAACACTTTCACTTTCAGAGTCCACACACAACTCTTCCTCTGCCTGGATCTCTCATTTCCCAACTTTCCCACGAAGGGTTCCTTCTCCCCATTCAAGTCTCAGTTCAACTGTTACCTCTAGACAACAGAGTTTGCTGATACCTCAAAGTAACCCTACTGTCGCCCAGGAGTTCCTGTCTTGTTAACATGTTTTATTTGTATCAAAGTAGTTAGCAATGCTAGATTTTATTTATTTCTTTATTTTTGACATTTAATATCTGTCTCTTTTTTGCTAAAGTTGAAACTCTACTAGCACAGGAACTTTTCTATGCTTTGTTCACGGCTATATTTGTAGAAGGTGCTCCAATAAGAACAGGTAGAATAAATGACTGAATCTTTTTAATAAGCTCCTTAGGTTACTGTCACATATCCTCAAAATTGACACCATGGGGCCAGAGGATGTCTCAGGACTAGCATATATTTCTCAATTAAAACCAAGCAATGTGATGGCTGGGGTGATTTCCAATTCTATGGCATAAGCAGATCTCAGAGGCAAGTCAAATCTAACTGAACCCCCTAGGAGTACTTAGTACATCCAGGAGCCCAGTGGCTGTGAGAAAGTTTACTAGCTGTGACTGAAGATCCTGGCTTTGGGTTCTGGCTCTCTGGTTTATTATATTGGAGAAGGCAATGGCACCCCACTCCAGTACTCTTGCCTGGAAAATCCCATGGATGGAGGACCCTGGTAGGCTGCAGTCCATGGGGTTGAATAACCAAAGATTGTGGACTTTAGGGACCTCATCATGATGCCGTATCTCTCATAGCCAAAATTTCTGCATATATCAAATGAGAGAATGAGACCAGATTAGTAATCCATACTAGCTTCTACAAAATGCCAATTCATTAAAACCTAAATATTGGCTTACTCAAAATAATGCAAGAAATTGCAAAAGTTTGTATGGTACAAAAATGTAGGAAACTATAGCTCTCTCTCTTGGAGATTCAAAATACACATTTGTAATTTTAAAACAATAAAAAATCCTTTGGAAATAAATCTCTTAATATTATTTAACTGAGCATTCATCAAACTTATCTGATTATAGCACCTTTTCTTATCCCACAACAGCTTGAACTAATATTCCACAAAATTCAGTTTGAGAAATGCTGGATTAGATTATCTTAAAGCTATCTTCTGGTACATGTGGTCCAGAATTGTCTGGTGCCACGTTATAAGCACACTTGCCATCCACTCTAGAAATTCTATAATCCCCCTGGGAATGGCTATACATCTACAGTAAGAAAGAGCTATGGTGATTTGAAACTTTCTGCTTTATTTGCTAAAATCACTCCTTAGTGTCCACAAGGTTTGGAGTGATACGAGATAAGATCAGCCCCCTTCTATGAGAGCATGTGCAGGCAACCTTCTCACTCCATCCCAATAAATTCTAAATCTCAGAAAGCTGTGCAAAATTAAAAGATTTCAGGCCAAGGAAACCTTTATCCATGTAGCAGAAATTCATTCTTGTGCCAGTTGACAGGTTAAGAGAGAAACTTTTGTCTATTTTTATAGAAAATATACACTGAAAAATTAAAACAAGGAGTTTTAAAAGTTTCCCTTTATCTGTCACTAACATACGTTTCCATACTTCAGATGCCTCAAATTAATTTGCTCAAGAGAATGCATACCTATGCCTGAAGTCATGCATTTGGTAATAAGGTGATTTTTTAAAATAAATACCATGTATTACCCCATATATGTGGAATCTAGAAAAAATATTTCAAATAAACGTATTTGCAGGGCAGGAATAACGACACAAACATCGGGAACTGATGTGTAGAAACAGTGGGGTGGGATCAACTGGGATATTGGAATTGATGTATATGCACTACCATGAGTAAAACAGACAGCTAGTAGGAACCTGCTTCATAGCACCGGGAGCTCATCTCGGTGCTCTGTGATAAACTAGAGGAATGGGATGGGGGATGGGGGTGGGAACAAGATTCAAGAGGGAAAGGGATATGTGTATATGTATAGCTGATTCACTTCATTGTACAGTAGAAATGAACACAACATTCTAAAACAGCTATATCCCAATAAAAAAGAAAAAGAAACTATTACATTATGGATTGAATTGAGTCTTCCAAAATTCGTACGTTGAATTCCTAACACCTGGTACCTTAAAAGGTGATCTTCTTCAGAAACGATCACAGATATAGTTTCAATTAGTAACATAAGGATGGGGTCATACATGGGATAGAGAGGGCTTCTAATCTAGTATGAGTGGTGTCCTTATATAAAGGAGACATTAGGACAGCAAGACAAACATGTACAGAGGGAATGTGATGTGAAGAGATAAAGGAATAAGATGCCATTTACACTCTAAGGAGAGAATCCTAGTATAGATCCTTCTCTCACAGCCCTTGGAAATAACTTACCTTGCCAACATTTTGATTTCAGACTTCTGGCCTCCACAAACATGGGACGGTAAATTTCTGTTCTTTAGCCCATCTGATTCTTGAATTTAGTTTCAGCAGGCCTAACACACTGATACATAGGATCTAAATGTTGGGATCAAGTCTCTTAGTCCTGTAGGTACATTTGTCCAATTCTTAGATGAATTCCTCCCTTCAGAATGTCAAATGCATGAGTGGGCCTAAGGTGTTTCAGAGCAAGTCAGTGAGTGGTCCTCCCCAGACCACTTTCTTTGGTTCTTGTCCCCTAGAATAGCTAGTTTAGCTCAAGTCTTAGAGTAGAGCCCTTATGACATTTCAATGAACTTTCCTTTAGTCTTCTAGAAAATTTTGCTTCAGCTGAAGTAAAGATTGGAAGAAATTACAAATATTTGGAAAGATAAAAGGCAATGAAATTGCTTTGAAACTATACTTTATCTGGCCTCATAAGGTTGACCAAACAACATTTTGGGCAAAACTGCCTAGATTTTTGAAGTGGATGTTAGAAGTGGCTAATATAGAAAATTGAAACAAATCTTCCCTGAAATTACCACTACCATTTCTAGTGTTCTTTGAGGACTGGCATAATGCAGTCTACCTCCTAGCCTAAGGCAGAGAGGTCAGAGCTTTAAATGGTACTTGTAACAAAGGAAGAGTCAAATTGCTCTTGTCATTAATTAGTTCAGATGTTACTTCAAATTGACTTTGTCCCTATTATTGAATTAAGAAATTCAGATCTGAGGGAATCAACTGTGGGAATGCTACTAGCTCAGAAAATTTGAGCTCCTTTTTTTTTTTTTTTTTTTTGCAATTAGAAAAGGAATAAGTGCCCATGTTTAAATTCAGTTTAGCAGTAATCTTGATATAAGAGGGTTGACAAAATATGGAAATAATTATAATATGAAAAATATTATATCAAGGCTTGAATCCAAAAGCTTATAAACATTTCCATGACACTTTCTATATTTTGTTTCTCTGTTTGCAGTTCCTTTCTACATCCATTACCTAGTTTGCCTTGGTGGAGTAGTATCATCTGCAACACCACAATTGTCACCATTAACTTCATTTTCACCAATAAAACAGTCATTCAGGGCCTCATCCTCTGAACCTGTGCAAAGAGTAATGTGCAGACCCAGCTCTGCCCTGTGGTTATTTATAATTGTATCATTGTATTGAGTATATGCCATACTGTGATTCAGCTGGACTTAGCAAATGACTTAATAATTCTTTTCACTTTTATCAGGAAAGGAACTCTTACTGTCGAATTCTCACTTGCTTTGAGAATTAATGAGTTTGTCTATTAGTTGTGGCTTCACTGTCAAATGTTCCAAATGCCTTTCTTTATCAATACTGCTATTTTACAGTGTATTTTTACTTTTACTAAAGCTCATAGTCTCTACTTGGATAATGTGCCTAGAGCAATAGGAAGGATGCTCAGATACATTTTGGGAAAGCTCACCATTTTTCTATCACCTAAAGAAAAAGTATATACCTGATTACTGAATATGCCCACTTTTGAAATGTAGTTTCATATGTTCATTTATTATTTTGTTTCCAAATATATGAGAGATCTGGGGACACAAACATTGGAGTAAACAGGAACAAGTATATAAAATAAGATCTGTCTAGTCTGATAACCCCTATAAGGAGGCTGGTACCGAAAGTCATCACAATTTGCTTCTCTCTGTGGGAAAAGAGTTGCAACAAATGGCAGATCCTATTTGAAATGTTCTTTCCTTGTGGGGAATAAAGTTTCTGTGTGACTAAGGGGCAAGCTCATTCTTAAAAAGAAAAGATGAAATGCTCTTTTATATTCTCTCTTCTACCATGCTTCTGTCAGGCCTTTATAATAATCTGCTGTTTTCTTAGGGCTTTCCTTAGCCAATTCTAGGATGAATGAAGAAAAATAAAAAGTTGCTCTGACTTTAACTGGAAGAACAAGGGTGAGAGGGCCTACCTTTTTCACACAAGCTTACCTATCATGACTTCCAAAGGGTACAAATATTTCTTCCAACGATTATTAATAATGCTTCCTGGAAACAGAGTTGTGCACACAGAAATTAACATTCTTTCCTGTATTTTCTTTGTTCCCTGTACAACTTTCCTGAATTCTACATACCAATAGTTCTGTTTTTAAAAATGCATTTCTTGCCAAATATGTTTTATATACTGCTTTCTTCAACTGAACTGATTCTACTTTAATTTTCCTATCAGATGCACATCTTTTTTTTTCTTTTCCTTCAGTACCACTGCTCTCTCCTCAGCATCTTCATACCCTCCCTGCCATTTCTACCTACTATCGCTATCATCTCAATC
Source organism: Tragelaphus eurycerus (assembly GCA_935064755.1). Classification (NCBI taxonomy): domain Eukaryota; kingdom Metazoa; phylum Chordata; class Mammalia; order Artiodactyla; family Bovidae; genus Tragelaphus; species Tragelaphus eurycerus. The sequence continues at coordinate 719,129 of CAKXYN010000064.1, forward strand.
AATCACCTCTCAGCTTTGCTCGCTCTCTTGCTCTTTTTCTCCATCTCTCTTGTGCAATCCACTTTTGTTTTTCCCATTTAGAATGTGGAAGGAAAGATAAGGCAGGAAAGACCAGTCAGCTGATTGACAAGAATCTTCACGAGGTGGCACCTAATTTGGTGAATGCATCAGGCTTTGGCTCAGCTAACTACCTTCTGTCACATCTCTCACAGGTTGTTACTCATTAACTAAGCCTACAAAGCCCGAGGTATAAGGCAGCTGTTATCATAGAATGAGAAAACCCAGTGCTCAAATCAACTGCTACAACAGCACCAGCAAGACTTACACATTCCTTACCTTTAGGCAAGTCTGCACATGAAATCACATGCTGTACTCAAAACAATCTGAGTCAGTTTTTCTTAAGAAATGATCCTTACCTAAGAGAGCTTGAAGAACTCTTTTCCACTGTAGAGATAACTTTGACAGCAGTGTCATCATGCTTCAAGTCTGTTGCCAAAATCCCGTCTCCATGGGCAGGCTTGAATGGACATTCAGGGATGATTTTTTTCCCTCTGATGTTTTGTTTTCTTCTTATCTCCATATCTGAGCAACCTCTTTTGGACTGACACTTCTTTTTCAATGATGACAGATGAGTTGAGTCATAGTCCAACCTGGTAGTCTTCCCCTTTAACTTTCAGCTTTTCCCACTATAAATGTTAGAATGTGTCCAGGGAAAAGTAACCAAAAATCCCATTCACAGTGGGTAAAACAATAAAGACATTTAAAAAGACGTCTGAGAGTTTGTAGTGTCAGGGCAAGTATAGAAAGTGGCTCAATTATGTCATGGAAGACTCTTCTCCCACCCATCCTTTCTCCCATTCTCAGGAATTTGGTTTTGCCTCTCATGATCCTTACAGCTTCAAGTTGTCATAAAACAACCAACAGATCAAGAAAGGAGGGACAGGGGGAAAAGGCTCTCCACTCTCTCTTATAGGACCTTCACCCCACCTCATCCAAGCTCTGCCTCCCTCTTTACATTTCTTTGGGCAGACCTGGATCACCACCTCAGCTCTAGACAAATTACTGGCAGAGAAGAACAGAATTGGCATAACCGGTTTAGAATAATCATGATCCATGCTCAGCAGCTGGGCATATCGCCCAGGATGAGAGTGAGGGATGGCTTCTCTTAACTAGCAAGAAGTAGAAATGGCTGTTAAATAGGCTAAAATGAACGACTGCCACACCACACCCCACTGGGTGATTATATAGTTATTCTCTTAGGAAAAAGTGACTTCATTTATTTTTAAGTCTTTGGGTGCTAGGCAACCTCACAATTTTCCCCATGTACTGCTTACCTATCCTTTCTCATCCAGATTCTGCCTGTTAGCTATTTTTCACTCTCCCTATCTTGGGTGAAGACACTTTATAAAGAGAGTCAATAGTCCCTTTATAAAAATACATTTTGTTTTTTTACAAACACACTTAAGATCACAATTGTTTGAAAATTTTTACAAACAGCTTGCAAAGTTTTATGTGACTTAAATAACAATTCCAGTTAACAATGTTCCATTGCCTTAAAGATTTATTTTTCAGAGTCTTAATCTATTTTGAATATTATTTGATGCAGCCAATATCATGAAAATTGTTTACTCTATTGGCAACTTGATGATAATGGTAGTTCAAGCAGTATGTGTCTTCTTGAGATAATGTCATTATAATTTAAAGGGAAAATTAGTAAACAACTCACAGCTGTTTGGTATGAAATGTGTGTGTATAGTTATAAATATTCATAAATATTTTATCCTAATAAAATATATTAATTTTATTTTTTTCTTAAGAAAAATAGCAAAGGATAGTAGAATATAAAATGTGCTTTTTGAGTGTGTTTTCTTATTTAAAATATTTTAAGTATATTCCTTTTTAACAAACTTTATTTTTTAGAGCAATTTTAAGTTTACAGCAAAACTGAGGAGAAAGTGCAAAGCTTTTCCACAAACTCCCAGAACCCACACATATATAGCCTCCCCTAAATGGCAACCCACTCCAGTACTCTTGCCTGGAAAATTCCGTGGACTGAGAAGCCTGGTAGGCTACAGTGCATGGGGTCCCAAAGAGTCGGACACAGCTGAGCGACTTCACTTCACTTATTATCTACATGCTCCACCAGAGTGGTACATTTGTGACAATTGATGAACCTATATTGACACATCATTATCACCCAAGTCCAGAGTTTACATTATGGTTCATTCTTGGGTTGTATGTTCTATGGGCTTGAACAAGTGTATAATGGCATGTAACTACCTTTTATTAGGGCTTACCAGGTGGCACTAGTGGTAAAACACCTGCCTGGTAATGCTGGGGACATAAGAGATGTGGGTTCGACTCCTGGGTCAGGAAGATCCCCTGGAGGGGGGCATGGCAACCCACTCCAGTATTCTTGCCTGGAGAACCCTATGGACAGAGGAGCCTGGTGGGCTACAGTCCATAGGGTCTCAAAGAGTCAAGCACGACTGAAGTGACTTAGCATATGTGCATGCACCAGGCTCCTTTGTCCATAGGAATTCTCCAGGCAAGACTACTGGAGTGGGTTGCCATGCCCTTCTTCAGGAAATCTTCCCAACCCAGGGATCAAACCCAGGTCTCCTACAGTGTAGGCAGATTCTTTACCGTCTGAACCAACAGGGAAGCCCAAGAATACTGGAGTGAGTAGCCTGTCCCTTCTCCAGAGGAACTTCCTAACCCAGGAGTCAAGCTGGGGTTTCCTGCATTGAAGGCAGATTCTTTACCAGCTGAGCCACCAGAAATAAAAAATACTTTTAAAATCCAAAAATATATATATTGTCTGTATGACTTGTGTGCATTTGGTAAGTTGTATGTGGTTCAGTATTGTAAATCTATGACTATATTCAATCTGAAACTATTGTGCCGAATTCATAATTCATTAAAAACCTCTAGAACAGAGCTGTCCAAATAAACTTCTGCGATGACAGAAATGCTCTGTATCTGCACTATCCAACACAATAGTTACTAGCTTACATGTCTCTTGAACACTTGATATATAGTTAATGTTACTGGGAAATTGATTTCATAATTTTATTAAATTTTAATTAAATTTAAATAGCCATCTGTGGCTAGTGGTTACTGTGTTGGATATCATAGGTAGAAGGAAATGTCAGGTACAAGGGAGAATATTTCTGTCATATTTTATTGAAGGTTCTATACACCCCTTCTCAGAGTGTGGAAATGGTCTCTAGTGCAATGGATGCCCCACATATCAGAACATACAAGAATTACCTGGAGAACCAGTTTTATTAAGCTCCTCAACATCAGAGATGCTTGATTCAGTAGGTTTTGAGTGGGGTTTAGGTTCAGGTCATTCTGATGCAATTGTCCAAAGAACCAGATTTGAAACATCCCAGTATCATTTCCCTTGCCTGCCCATAGGAGCCAGCACCAGAAGCTGCTCTCCATTGCAAAGTGCCTTTCAAACATTTCTGTCTTTTTCCTACAATTCATAGTAAGCAATAAATTATCATTCTCTACAACACACATACATACCCATATATATTTATGAATGTATGTTTGTATAATATATATGTATATTAAATATGTATGTATACACACCAAAGGGCTTCCCTGGCAGCTCAGCAGTAGAGAATCCACTTGGAATTCAGGAGCCACAGGAGACATCGGTTCTATCCCTGGGTTGGCGGTGGGCTACTTCAGGGTTGGGATCACTGAGTGTAGCAGTGCCTGCATGGGACCTTTTGAAGGAGGTCTCCATAATCTTCATTACCTCCACCATAGTTTGGCCCCAGGTAAATAACAGGGAGGGAACCCTGTTATTTACACCCATCAACAGAAAATTGGATTAGAGATTTACTGACCTAGCCTCACCCATCAAACAAGGCCCAGTTTCCCTCTCAGTCTCTCCCATCAGAAAACTTCCATAAGCCTCTTATCCTTTTCCATCAGAGGGCAGGCAGAATGAAAATCAGAACCACAGAAAACTAACCAATCTGATCCCATGGACCACAGCTTTGTCTAACTCAATGAAACTATGAGTCATACCTTGTAGGGCTACCTAAGACAGATGGGTCATGGTGGAGAATTCTGACAAAATGTGGTCCATTGGAGAAGGGAAAGGCAAACCACTTCAGTATTCTTGCCTTGAGAACCCCATGAACAGTATGAAAAGGCAAAAAGATAGGACACTGAAAGATGAACTCCCCAAGTCAGTATGTGCCCAATATGCTACTGGAGATCAGTGGAGAAATAGCTCCAGAAAGAATGAAGAGATGGAGTCAAAGCAAAAACAACACCCATTTGTGGATATGACTGGTGATGAACATAAAGTCTGATGTTATAAAGAGCAATATTACATAGGAATCTGTAATGTTAACTCCATGAATCAAAGCAAATTGGAAGTGATCAAATAGGTGATGGCAAGAGTGAACATTGACGTTTTAGGAATCAGCAAACTAAAATGGACTAGAATGGGTGAATTTAACTCAGATGACCATTATATCTACTATTGTGGGCAAGAATACCTTAGAAGAAATGGAGTAGCCATCATAGTCAGCAAAAGAGTCCGAAATGCAGTACTTGGATGCAATCTCAAAAACGACAGAATGATCTCTTTTTTTTCCCAAGGCAAACCATTCAGTATCACAGTAATCCAAGACTATGCCCCAACCAGTAATGCTGAAGAAGCTGAAGTTGAATGGACTATGAAGACCTACAAGACCTTCTAGAACTAATACCCCCAAAAGATATCCTTTTCATTATAGGGGACTGGAATGCAAAAGTAGGAAGTCAAGAAACACCTGGAGTAACAGGCAAATTTGGCCTTGGAGTACAGAATGAAGCAGGGCAAAGGCTAAAACAGTTTTTCAAAGAAAATGCACTGGTAATAGCAAACACCATCTTCCAACAACACAAGAGAAGGCTCTACACATGAACATCACCAGATGGTGAATACTGAAATCAGATTAATTATATTCTTTCCAGAAAAATTTGGAGAAGCTTTATACAGTCAGCAAAAACAAGACCCGGAGCTGACTGTGGCTCAGATCATGAACTCCTTATTGCCAAATTCAGTCTTAAATTGAAGAAAGTAGGGAAAGCCACTAGACAATTCAGATTTGACCTAAATCAAATCATTGCAATTATATAGTGGAAGTGACAAATAGACTCAATTAGATCTGATAGACAGTGTGCCTGAAGAACTATGAACAGAGGTTTGTGACATTGTACAGGAGACAGGGATCAAGACCATCCCCAAGAGAAAGAAATGCAAAAAGGCAAAATGGTTGTCTGAGGAGGACTTACAAATTGCTGTGAAAAGAAGAAAAGTAAAAACAAAGGAGAAAAGGAAAGTTATACCCATCTGAATGCAGAGTTCCAAAGAATAGCAAGGAGAGATAAGAAAGCCTTCCTTAGTGATCAGTGCAAAGAAATAGAGGAAAACAACAGAATGGGAAAGACTAGAGGTCTCTTCAAGAAAATGAGAGATAGCAAGGGAACATTTCATGAAAAAATTGACTCAATAAAGGACAGAAATGGTATGGACCTAACAGAAGCAGAAGATATTAAGAAGAGGTGACAAGAATACACAGAAGAACTGTACAAAAAAGAGCTTCACGACCCAGATAATCATAATGGTGTGATCACTCACCTAGAGCCAGACATCTGGAATCTGAAGTCAAGTGGGCCTTAGGAAGCATCACTACAAACAAAGCTAGTGGAGGTGATGGAATTCCAGTTGAGCTATTTCAAATCCTGAAAGATGATGCTGTGAAAGTGCTGCACTCAATATGCCAGCAAATTTGGAAAACTCAGCAGTGGCCACAGGACTGGAAAAGGTCAGTTTTCCTTCCAATCCCAAAGAAAGGCAATGCCAAAGAATGCTCAAACTACCACACAATTGCACTCATCTCACACGCTAGTAAAGTAATGCTCAAAATTCTCCAAGCCAGGCTTCAACAATACATGAACTGTGAACTTCCAGATGTTCCTGCTGGATTTAGAAAAGGCAGAGAAACCAGAGATCAAATTGCCAACATCTGCTGGATCATTGAAAAAGCAAGAGAATTCCAGAAAAACATCTACTTCTGCTTTATTGACTACACCAAACCCTTTGACTGTGTGGATCAGAACAAACTGTGAAAAATTGGGATACCAAATATGGAAAATGGGAATATCAGACCACCTGACCTGCCTCCTGAGAAATCTGTATGCAGTTCAGGAAGCAACAGTTAGAACTGGCCATGGAACAGCAGACTGGTTCCAAATAGAAAAAGGTGTACGTCAAGGCTGTATAGTGTTACTGTGCTTATTTAATTTATATGCAGAGTACATCATGAGAAATGCTGGGCTGGATGAATCACAGGTTGGAATCAAGATTCCCTGGAGAAATATCAGTAACCTCAGATTTGCAGATGATACCACCATTATGACAGAAAGCGAAGAACTAAAGAGCCTCTTGATGAAACTGAAAGAGAAGAGTGAAAAAGTTGGCTTAAAACTAAACAGTCAGAAAACTAAGGTCATGGCATCTGGTCCCATCCCTTCATGGCAAATAGATGGGGAAACAATGGAAACAGTGAGAGGCTTTATTTTTTATCTGGGCTCCAAAATCACTGCAGATGGTGATTGCAGCAATGAAATTATAAGACGCTTGCTCCTCGAAGGAAAGTTATGACCAACCTAGACAGCACATTATAAAATAGAGACATTACTTTGCCAACAAAGGTCTGTCTTGTCAAGGCTATGGTTTTTCCAGTAGTCATGTATGGATGTGAGAGTTGAACTATGAAGAAAGCTGAGCATCGAATTATTGATTCTTTTGAACTGTGGTGTTGGAGAAGACTCTTGAGAGTCCCTCGGACAGCAAGGAAATCCAACCAGTCCATCCTAAAGGAAATCAGTCCTGAATATTCATTGGAAAGACTGGTGCTGAAGCTGAAACTCCAATACTTTGGCCACCTGATGCGAAGAACTGACTCATTTCAAAAGACCCTGATGTTGGGAAAGATTGAAGGTGGTAGGAGAAGGGGACAAAAGAGGATGAGATGGTTGGATGGCATCACCAACTCAAAGGACATGAGTTTGAGTAAACTCTGGGAGTTGGTGATGGACAGGAAGGCCTGGTGTGTTGAAGTCCATGGGGTCGCAGTGTTGGACACAACTGAGCGACTGAAGTGAACTGATATTTACCTTTACTAGTAAAATGAACTTTGACCTTTTAAATTACATTCTGCTTTTTGCAGGTTTTAAAAATCTAGTGTTGACCCATTAAAATGATTTATGCCTCAACAATGCGTTAGGACTCAAGTTTAAAATAAATCATTATCTGGATAGTCATGATTCAGTTCCTGAATGTTTTACGTAGGACCTCAGGGCAGACACAGAGACAGCAAATGGAGAAAGATATTCTGTTCCACTCTACATTAACCCATGGGCACCCCCGCATGGCTACAAATCTGATTCAACAAATGAACCAGTAGCTTTTTGTCTTTTTTAAGTGAATCAGGAATAAACCACATAGTTATGGTCTGATTGCCATAAAAATGAAACATAAATGTCTCATTTAAGAATTATTTTATATGTAAAATACTTATCTTAAAATATGGTGATGAAAATCAGTATAATAGTAACTTTTTATGCTGAATGTTAAATGAGTAGTTTTAACACACTCTCAGGTACATTATGTTAGTTTTAATATATATTTTTCATTTTATATAGACCCAGAAAAGGCAAGAATTTATGAATAGCACACATATAGTCTAAAGTTCTGTTTATTATAAAAATACAGATATTTATCATAGATGCTTAGTCCAAATAATGCAGCAATGTTTGTGCTTATTTGTTAAAAAGGAAATCTTGGAAGAGATTTCTATTTACAGCAATCTTAGTCTGTTTTTCTCATGTCGAAGTGGCTTTTAATTTTATCCATGTGGGTTACAAATCTGAAGCAATTAAAATTAATGATTGTCTGGTAAAATAGGACAAGAGGCTATTCAATCCCTGGGGGATAAATGGTTCTTCATTATCATTTATTATTCCTCCTGTTTCTTGTTACAATATGTAAATAAATAGAAGAGGGACACCTTATAGGCATTTTCATTATTTTGATGTCACTGGGACACAGTTAAATACTCTCATAATGAGTGGTCTCCGCACAGTTGGATCTCATATTCAGTGATAAAACATTTTCATCGAGATGACTTGAATATGCCATGGGAACATTAAACCATCTTACAGATCAATTCCTTATGAGTTCACTTGTATGTGGCCAAGAAAATTCACCCGTTTAGTTATTCATGCTGCTACTTGTGGTTTGTAAAAGATACCCTACATGTGCACTAAATGGTCCATTCTGTGCTAACTGTATTTGTAACATCACATCAGATGGAATTTGGACGTAAGATTCATTCTTCTTGTTGCAGAGTAGATCAAGTGTATATACACAAACACATATATATACACACACAAATCAAATTAAAGTAAATGCTTTTTTTGTTTCATGCTATTATATCTAAATATTACACATAAGTCAATAGAAGTGAATTACATAAAGGATTTTACATGTTTAACTCTTATGGGATAACTAAAATAAATTAGGAAAAATATATATGTATTTCATATTTTACTTTAAAATTGTGAAACATATAGACAATATATTGGTAGATACTAGCTTTGTAAGATTTTCTTTTGTGTGAATATTTCCATATTTAATCTTGATAAAAAGCAAAAAAGCCTTAATTAGTAATGCATTAACTCTATTTTAAAACCCATTAGAATTTAGCTTTCTATCTTACATCTGATGGCAAAATTTTAAACTCTTGCATGATTCATTCTTTTTTTACACTGAAACATTTTGTGTAGCAAAGGATCTGGGCAAAATTAGGTGACAGCATTAATCCTTTCTTTCTCTCTACCAGCATCTAATTCCTTTACTTTAAGTTAGAATTAAGGATATGTGCTTTGCCTGAAGAAGATGGAAATTTTTTGTTTTTAAAATAATTGTAAAAATACAAAGCAGAAGGCTAGACCAGCATCAACAGCTTTACAGAGAAAATGTCTGAAGCTTTAACCCTACAAAGAGGAAACAGAAGGAGAAGGATGGAAGCTGGTAGAGTTGGGCAACAAACCTTCAAAAACCATTAGATATAAAAAATGTTGACTTGACGTGAAAATGTCTAATGTTTTTTATCTTTCATTTTTAAAACATTCTCATTCCTGTGGATTTTCTTGGACCAAAGCATTCATTTTTTCTACTCTTAGTTTCCTAAAGATTATCTAGCCTACCAGTCTATGATTTGCAATATTTGGTTGCTTATGAGAGAAACTAACTAGGACTGGCTTAAGCTAAAAGGAGATATTGTTTGAAGATTATTTGGGTGTCATGAAACCCAAAGGCCAGAATGCCACAGCTCCCAAGGAAGGTACTGCAGCCAGGGACTTGGAGTCTGATAGAACTTTCTGCTTCTTTCTATGTGCCCATTCCATTCTTTCTGTAGACCAGCATTCTCTCTTTCAAAGGCTTATGGAAGAAAACATGCCACCCCTCACCCCTCACCTCCTTGAATTTGTGTTTCAAATCCAGCTGCAGAAGGGAAAAGGAATGAATGAATCTCTATAAATCTCAGTCCTAATTTCTTTAAAGAGAGACTCTGAGCTAGAATTAGTCATGTGCTTATCCTGGACCAATCATCTGTGTCCGCATGTCATCCTATTGTACAAATGCTGCAGGGGACTTTCTGTCATGAATGAAGTGAGAAATAAGGAAAAATTGTCATTAGTTGATCCGACACTCCAAAATGCCCCTGTTTATTGGTAGACTATTTTGTGTGTGTGTGTGTGTGTGTTTAATTGTAGGAATGACTTCAATTAGTTTCAAAATATCAACAAATATATATCAAATTCTCAAGGGGAATATATCAGTCTAAGCATTGGGGTATCTATGTTGTCATTTTTTTTTAACTGAGAGTGAAGTTTGGAGTAGCAAATGGTGTCACATAGAAAAATAATTCTTACTTCTGTTCAATGGTTGTGGCTCAGCATCTACAATTTACGTGGTACTTTGTTGCCATTCCACATATATAAAATTATCTCTGTCTCTATTTTAAGATACTTACTGTATATATAACAGCAAAGAAATGCTGAGTTTTTTGACTCAGCTCTTCTCAAACTTTAAAGTGCATTAGAATCACCTGGAGGGTTTATTAAAACACAGTTTACTTAGTCTCACAGCTAGAGTTTCTGATTCAGTAAATCTGGAGTGCATCCCGAGAACTTACTTCAGAATTTCCTCAGCAAAACTACCCTAAAAATGTAAAATATAAGCTCCAAATCCATGTGTGTGTGTGTGTGTGTGTGTGTGTATGTTAGTCACTTACTCATGTCCGACTGTTTGCAACCATGGACTGTAGCCCACCAGGCTTCTCTGTCCATGAAATTCTCCAGGCAAGAATACATACGATGTTTTTCAAATAGTGGGCTGTGACGTGTTAGTGCGTGATTAAACCAAATTAGTGGATTCTTTTTTTTCCAGATGAAACAGGATGCATTATATGAAGGCATATTATACTTAAGGTAATTATTATACTATGAATAATAGCATAATATAGTTTCACAATACAGGTCATGGTCATAAAAATTTACAGTAAACTGCATCAAATCATTTTTAAAAGTGGATGAGATATATAAATGATAAAATCTTGGAATGGGGCTACAGTGTACTTTTGTACAAAATGATGATAATGGGAATAGGAATATTCCTATTCAATATTCTGTTCTACAGAGATCAGTTATCCATCAAAGATGGCATGAGAGACTCATATTAATTTATTAGAATTCTGCCTCTATCGATGTTTCCAAATTCATGCACTTCTGATCTGGATAAAATACCCAAAATCACCCATTAAAAGTGAATAATAAACTGTGTTTCAGAATCCTAAGACTGTATTAAGTTTGCTAAGAATTGCGAAATTGAGGCCTATGTGAGTAGGGCTTTTCGTTTATAATTCTACTTTAATTAAAGCCCTTTATCAAATGAATTCTAAGGTTAATGGTGGTTCTTGAGTTCTTACTATGTTCACAGCACTATTCTAAGCAACTGTGCTTCTTCATAATTATCCTGTGAGGATTGTAACGTTACCATCACCTCCATTTTCAATTAGGGAAACTGAGGCATGGTGAATTTAAGTAATTTGCCTAAGTTTTCAGATTGTGTTCTTAACTACTATGCTATAGCTACATCTCATAGCACAACTATACCCAAGCACAAAACAAATAAATCTATTTTTTAAAGTTCCTTATCTAACCACATAATGTAAGAAGGAGAGTTTCAAAGTTCAATGAAGTAAAATAATGGAACCAAGCTTCATAGTACGAGGAGACCCAGGGCTAGAATTGAGGTTCACAGTTGGTTTAGTACTGGTCCCATTAAACCAAGAGTCATCCAAGATCTTGCCCATTGTCAGTAAACTTTGACTACTAATGTCCCATGGGCAACATAATACCATCAGTGCAAATATCTCTATGGATTGAGCCACACTTGAGATTGGCTGAAGGGATGGGTATGGCTAGCTTTCATGATCTGCAGAACCTCCTGACAATTATATTCATTTTACAGAGAAGGAAAGTGAAGCCCATGACAGATACATAGCTTTTCCTGTGTTATATTTTAATAAGGAACATAGGTAGGTTTTACACTTTGGACAGCCAGCCTCTAAAGCATTCATTGCTTTCACCTCATTCACTGATATTTCACTTGCCAGGTCCTCCGTTGTCAAATTAATTTTGAATTTGGAATATGCTTACTTTAGAGTCAGCTTTCCAACTCATGTGTAATTTATCCAGGCTTAAGGAACACTGTTACATCTTTAGAAGAAAACATCCATGTGCCCTGCATGTCTCAGTAGAGGAGGTAATTAATAATGTTATGATGTTTTCAGCAGGTAGCTAAAATATTGATATATTAAGAATAAATGGTAAAGTGTAATCTCAAGGTCAAACTTCACTTGATGATGTGTATCAAAAAATATCATTTCTGTTAAAACTCATTTATGGCAATTTCATCCCTTCCATTCCCAACTAGGTACTCACTACCTACAGTCCATTTATCTCAGAGTCCTCAGAGCGTATGTGGACATATGTTCAGGATTAAATCTATTTACACTTTCATTCTCATCAGGAGTCACTGCCTATCATACTGCTGCTCCCACAGAGAATCCCAATGGTCCTGCTGATTTCAGTTCTCTCCAAGCTGCCAACCCCTGAAATACTGGTATATATTCTAGACTCTAGACAAAGATGAAGGGAAAATCTTTTACCTTTTGCACCCTCCAATGCCATACCAGACATTATCACCTGGATCTGAAAGCATTATTACCCATAACACAGTCTATAAAAGGTTCCATACAAACAATTTTTTCTGCTGCTGGTCTTCAGCTCCTAACTCCAATCAGAAGCTTTACACACCAACAGAGGAAACATGCTTACTTCTGTGATGGCCAGTAACAGTCTTCAGACATAGACCATGGTTTCTTCTATGGAGATAATAGTCTCTCTAGGCGCCAGTATCTCCAGACATGTGGTGCAACTCTGAATGTCCCATAAAATCAACTTGGTTACTTGATAGAACAGTTGAACTCCTTAGAGACACAGTTGATTAGTCATATCCATTGCAGAAAAATCTGACTCCTTGATGTTCTCATAATAGAACTCTGGTTAGTATTTTTCCAGAACACAAGAACAATTTGCCCCAAAAGGGGATTTCAAGGAGTTTTAAAGAAAGCTTTTAAATGACATTTTTTCCCCATATTCTACCCAGCAAAATTTTAAAAATTCTGAGTGGATTTTATTTGAAGTACTTGGTCATAGATGACATTCGAGAAGTTCTAGGAGATTATTTTAACTTTGATATCTCTGAATCTATGTCATAAATAACCAGAAATATAATTTCAGCTGTATATCTTATAATAATGGAGAAAAATTACTAAGATAAGATGATGCAAATAATGAACATTTCAAGAATGTATGTGTGAAAAATTGGTAAAAATCACTGGTTGAAAGAATTAATATAATTTTTTCAAGAATTATAGCTAAAAGGGTAACTTTATTCTCCTGCTGACACTTTGTATTTTAAAATCCTAATAACGTTTTGGGAACTTACCTCTTAATTTTCCTTCAGAGCCAATTTATAAGACAAAGAGATTAATTTTCTTTCTAGTTACACTTCGTTTTTGCCCAAAGCTGGTATTAACCAGCATGATCACTATTTTATTCACAAATGGAGCTTCAATTGACATTTAACTAATTCCAAAGAACTGAATCCACCCTTGATTAATGAAAGCATATTACTAGTAAGTACAAAGGGTAAAGCATTTCAAAGTAGAGTGGCATCTTCAAAAGAATAGTGAAAACTTATTTTAAACAATGTGGTAATTGCATGTTTTTCTAAAGTTATCAGTTTAAAAAAGTAACAGAATTTTTCTTTTCTAATATAACTAGATTTTTAAAAGTCCATTAAAACAAGGAATTATAATAAAGAGTTGCATGAATATCTTAAACATTTGTCATCCCTAAACATTTAAATACACATTACCCACATTACTGTGCCAGTCTTTTGATGTAAGACCAAAAACTTTACTTTGCATCCTAGTCCATTAATGAGAATCCTTCACATTCTTTCTTATCTATAATACCCTAACTACAGACTTCCAGTTTCTAATTATTTGGAGTAAAAATCTAAATAAAATTGCTCACAAATATAAGAAGATATTCTATATGTTTTCTATCTTTAATTATTATACATATGTACCTAATGTGGCCCTTTGACTGTGTAGATCACAATAAACTATGGAAAATTCTGAAAGAGATGGGAATACCAGACCACCTGATCTGCCTCTTAAGAAATCTGTATGCAGGTCAGGAAGCAACAGTTAGAACTGGTCGTGGAACAACAGACTGGTTCAAAATAGGAAAAGGAGTACGTCAAGGCTGCATATTGTCACCATGTTTATTTAACTTATATGCAGAGTACATCATGAGAAATGCTGGACTGGAAGAAACACAAGTTGGAATCAAGATTGCTGGGAGAAATATCAATAACCTCAGATATGCAGATGACACGACTCTTATGGCAGAAAGTGAAGAGGGGCTAAAAAGCCTCTTGATGAAAGTGAAAGTGGAGAGTGAAAAGGTTGGCTTAAAGCTCAACATTCAGAAAATGAAGATCATGGCATCTGGTCCCATCACTGCATGGGAAATAGATGGGGCAACAGTGGAAACAGTGTCAGACTTTGTTTTTCTGGGCTCCAAAATCACTGCAGATGGTGACTGAAGCCATGAAATTAAAAGACGTTTACTCCTTGGAAGGAAAGTTATGACCAGCCTAGATAGCATATTCAAAAGCAGAGACATTACTTTACCAACAAAGGTTCGCCTAGTCAAGGCTATGATCTTTCCTGTGGTCATGTATGGATGTGAGAGCTGGACTGTGAAGAAGGCTGAGCGCCGAAGAATTGATGCTTTTGAACTGTGGTGTTGGAGAAGACTCTTGAGAGTCCCTTGGACTGCAAGAAGATCCAACCAGTCCATTCTGAGAGATCAATCCTGGAATTTCTTTAGAAGGAATGATGCTAAAGCTGAAACTCCAGTATTTTGGCCACCTCATGCGAAGAGTTGACTCATTGGAGAAGACTCTGATGCTGGGAGGGATTGAGGGCAGGAGGAGAAGGGGACGACAGAGGATGAGATGGCTGGATGGCATCACTGACTTGATGGATGTGAGTCTGAGTGACCTCCGGGAGCTGGTGATGGACAGGGAGGCCTGGCGTGCTGCGGTTCATGGGGTCGCGAAGAGTCGGACACGACTGAGCGACTGATCTGATCTGATCTGAATGTGGCCACTCTTCCCAGGTGGCTCAGTAGTAAAGAATCCACCTGCCAAGCAGGAGACACCAGTTTGATCCTTGGATCAGGAAGATGCCTTGCAGAAGGAAATGGCAACCCACTCCAGTATTCTTACCTGGAAAATTCCACAGGCACAGGAGCCTAGAAGGCTACAGTCCATGGGGTCACCAAAAAATCAGACATGGCTTGATGACTAAACAGTAATACCTAATTTACAGCAACATATTAGTTTTCATAACAGTTACTCTATTCATATTCATCTTCAGTGTCAAAATAAATGTTTATCCAGCATAAACAATGCTGGGATACCTTTGCCAAGCAGACAGTTCCACTTGCAGAGCAAAAGTGAGTGGATGAATCAGAGAAAATCCTACCACCTCCCAGATTGTGTAGGTTTTGGAAAGCTTTCAATAGATTTTACAGAGTTCAGAAGGATTGATGAATCCACAGAATTAAGTCAAGCTTGTATAAGAAAATTCTAGTACATTGATTGAGAAATTATTTGTGTGTATTATGGTAAAATATGTTAAATGTATAGTGTGAGAGTCACCTAATGAGGGCAAGCATGCAAAGAACTCATGGGGTAGAGATGAGTAGAGAAGAAACCATGATTTCAGTGAAACTTTAATGACAGATAGGTAAATTTAAATACTTAAGATGAAGGAGGGAAGGATAAAACTGACCTGTAAGGGGCAGTGTGGTAAAGTGTGCAAGTGCAGAATGTGTCAGATGTGTTCAGTGGTGAACGTGAACGTGAAGTCGCTCAGTCGTGTCCGACTCTTTGCGACCCCATGGACTGTAACCTACCAGGCTCCTCTGTCCATGGGATTTTCCAGGCCATAGTACTGGCGTGGATTGCCATTTCCTTCTCCAAGGGATCTTCCCAACCCAGGGATCGAACCTGGGTCTCCCGCATTGTAGACAGACGCTTTACTGTCTGAGCCACCAGGGAAGCCTGTGTTCAGTGGTAGCTAGAGTTAAATTATTAATACTTGAGTTAGGGGGATGGGATGGTACATGGTCTTCCTTTGGGCTCTTCCAAATCCTAGAAGATCTAACGAGCCCAGTCAGGGACTGCCTCTGTAGTGTTTGTTATGTAATATTTCAGCCAGCTACTGCTAAGTCACTTCAGTCGTGTTCGACTCTGTGTGACCCCATAGACGGCAGCTAACCAGGCTCCACCATCCCTGGGATTCTCCAGGCAAGAACACTGGAGTGTATTGCCATTTCCTTCTCCAATGCATGAAAGTGAAAAGTGAAAGTGAAGTCACTCAGTCATGTCTAACTCTTCGCAACCCCATGGACTGCAGCCTACCAGGCTCTTCCATCCATGGGATTTTCCAGGCAAGAGTACTGGAGTGGGTTGCCATTGCCTTCTCCAAATATTTCAGCCTAACACACTCTAATCCCCAACTCCAGACCAACCCAGCCCACCCCTTCATAGTTCAGTCCTGCTTCATCAGGCTTAAAAGCAAGATTTAATTATACCAAGAATTCATCAGCAAAAGACCTTTGAAAAGTATGCTAATCTAAGTTTCCATGGAAGATAAAGTAGAAAAAACAGATAAGGACAAAATTAAAATGGGCTTTCCAACTGCCCTAAAAGTTTTAATTTTATCCTTCAAGATTATGAGAATGATTTGAAATGGTTATTTAATGAGTTTAAAAAGGCTTATTTTTTTTGAAGTTGTACCAGTTTATACTGGCCCCATTAACAAGTGCAAATGCTGTACCTGATTTTGGGACACTTCTACTTTTTACATTATTTAAAAATTCCACTTATTTAAACAAAAAAACAAAAAAGAATAATTCATCTATTTCTCCCAACCCTAAACCCTTGGCCCTGCGCAAGCACCAATCTCTTCTTTGTATCTGTTAGCTTGGTTTATTAGGAGTGTGTGTTGTGTGTGTAAGATTCCATATGTAAGAGAGATGATACAGTATCAGTCTTCTCTGACTTATTTCACCTAGCATAATGCCCTTTAAGTCCATCTATGTTATCTCAAGTGAGGGATAGCTTATGGTGATCCTGTATCTTTTCAAATTAGTGCTTTTATTTTCTTTAGCAATATGCCTAGCAGTAGAATTACTGGATCATATGGTAGTCCCGTATTAATTTTTGAGGAATCTTATACTATTTTTCATACTGACTGCACCAAATTACTCTCCCTCTGACAGTGCAATAAGGTTCCATTTCTCCGCAGCCTTGCTAACACCTGTCATTTCTAGTCTTTTTGATAATAATCATTATAACAGTTGTGAGATGATATCTAATTGTTTTTTTTAATTGGGGTACAGTTGCTTTACAATATTTTGTTAGTTTCTTCTGTACAACAAAATTAATCATCTCTCTCTCTCTTTCTTTCTTTCATTCTCTCTCTCTCACACACACACACACACACACACACACACACACCCTCCATTTGAGCCTCACTCCAACCATATCCATCCCACTAATTTTTAGAGAAATACAAATCAAAACTATAATGAGATGTCACTGCACATCAGTCACAATGACCATCATCAAAAATCTACAAATAATAAATGCTGGAAAGGGTGTGGAGAAAAGGGAACCATCCTTCACTGTAGGTGATAATATAAGTTGATCTAGCCACTATGGAGAACAGTATGGTTCCTTAAAAAACCAAAAGTGGGACTACCATATGACCTAATTCCACTACTGGGCATATACTCAGAGAAGACCATAATTGTGGTTTTTATTTGCATCCGGACATGGAACAACAGACTGGTTCCAAATTGGGAAAGGAGTACATCAAGGCTGTATATTGTCACCCTGCTTATTTAACTTATACGCAGAGTACATGATGAGAAATGCTAGGCTGGATGAAGCACAAGCTGGAATCAAGATTGCTGGGAGAAATATCAATAACCTCAGATATGCAGATGACACCACCCTTATGGCAGAAAGTGAAGAGGAACTAAAAAGCCTCTTGATAAAAGTGAAAGTGGAGAGTGAAAAAGCTGACTTAAAACTCAACATTCAAAAAAAAGAAGATCATGGCATCCAGTCTCATCACTTCATAGAAAATAGATGGGGAAACAATGGAAACAGTGACAGACTTTATTTTCTTGGGATCCAAAATCACTACAGATGGTGACTGCAGCTGTTATTAATGAAATAATTTCATTAATTTAATGAAATTAAAAGACACTTGCTTCTTGGAAGAAAAGCTATGGCAAACCTAGATAGCATATTAAAAAACAAAGGCATTACTTTGCCAACAAAGGTCTGTCTAGTCAAAGCTATGGTCTTTCTAGTAGTCATGTATGGATGTGAGAGTTGGACCATAAAGAAAGCTGAGCACCAAAGAATTGATGCTTTTGAACTGTGGTGTTGGAGAAGACTCTTGAGAATGCCTTGGACTACAAGGAGATCCAACCAGTCAATCCTAAAAAAAAAATCAGTCCTGAATATTCATTAGAAGAACTGATGCTGAAGCTGAAGTGCCAATACTTTGGCCACCTGATGCAAAGAACTGATCATTCGGAAGGAGCCTGATACTGGGAAAGAGTGAAGGCAGGAGGACAAGGGGACAACAAAATATAAGATGGTTGGATGTCATCATGACTCAATGGACATGAGTTTGAGCAAACTCCGGGAGCTGGGATGTACAGGGAAGCCTGGTATGCTGCATTCCATGGAGTCACAAGGAGTTGAATGGATAATTAATGATGCAAAGCATCTTTTTATGTACCTATTGGCCTTCTGTATGTCTTCTTTAAAAAAAATGCCTATTCATATCTTCTGCTCATTTTTAATTGGATTGTTTTTGCTATCGATTTGTATGAGTTCTTTATATATTTTGTTGTTTAACCACTTATCACATATATGATTTGCAAGTATTTTCTCCCATTCAGTAGGCTGCTTAATTCTTTCTGCTGATGTTTTCCTTTGTTGTGTAGAAGCTTTTTAGTTTATTATAATCCCACTTTTAAATTTTGCTTTTGTTGCTTTTGCAAAAAGCTTTATCTTTACTCAAAATAGAGGGTATGTTTAAAAAGAAAAATATGGGAATCAGAAAAGACTTTGAAAAAGTTATTTGTTATTGGTAGCTTTGTAGTATGCTCTGAAGTCAAGAAGCCTAATTTATCCATCTGTTTTTCTTTCTCAATATTGCTTTGGCTATTCAGAGTCTTTTCTGTTTTCATACAAATTGTAAATTTTTTTGTTCTAGTTCTATGAAAAATGTAATTTGATAGGGATTGCATAGAATCTGTAGATTGCTTTGGGCAATATAGTCATTTCACATTAATGATTCTTCCAAGCCAAGAACATGGTATATCACTCCATCTGTTTGTGTGTGTGTTATTTCTTTAATCAATGTCTTATAGTTTTATGCATACAGGTCTTTTTGTCTCCTTAAGTGGATTTATTCCTAGATATTTTATTCATTGTTACAATGATAAATGGGATTGTTTCCTTAATTTCATATTGAGGGATACGGTTTCAGCATATGAATCTGGAGAGGACACCAACATTCAGTCCATAACAACCTGAAAAGCCTGTGAAAAGGGGTACAGCATAAAACCAAAAGGAAGTAACAGGGAATTGAGGAATAGTGAGGCAGGGGTGGCAAGAGACAATTTCATGAGCCCTTTTGAAGTGAGGAAGATGGGAAGAAGGATTTAGTGTTTCACAAGAGTAATAGGGACACTGATCAGATGAACAGCATCATAAATGTTAAGGACTTATAGGGAAGGGAAAATTGCAAAGGTCCTTTTCCTCTTTAAAATAATTTTTTTTATTTTACATTATATATTAAGTGAGAATTATTTTAGAATAATTGATAACACTAGTGAAGGCAATGGCACCCCACCCCAGTACTTTTGCCTGGAAAATCCCATGGACGGAGGATCCTGGTAGGCTCCAGTCCATGGGGTCGCTGAGAGTCGGACACGACTGAGAGACTTCACTTTCACTTTTCACTTTCATGCATTGGAGAAGGAAATGGCAACCCACTCCAGTGTTCTTGCCTGGAGAGTCCCAGGGACAGGGGAGCCTGGTGAGCTTCCGTCTATGGGGTCGCACAGAGTCGGACACGACTGAAGCGACTTAGCAGCAGTGAAGTAGAGTTCATTAAATCTTTGCTAGTCAGTGAGTGGTCCATATGGACCAGCAGCATTGATATAACCAGGGAGCTTGCTAGAAATGCATAATTGAGGTTCCTCTTCAGAGCTGCAGGGATCGGAAGCACTTCTCTAAATTAGGAAGTCAAGCTTTTGGTGAGTAGCTATATATTAAAATAAAATGACTTTAAGAAACCCTTTGTCTCATGTTCTAAATTGTGCTTAGCCTAAAAACAAATTTAAAAGATTTTTTATCTAATAGATATTTTACCTGCAGGAATAAAAAAAGGATATTTTAAAATTCTAGCATATCTCTTTATGTAAATTTCAGTGTAAAATATGTTTTGTTAAAAGATGGACGGGAAATAAGATTTTCAAAGAAAAAACATATATTTGTCTATCTTACCTGTAAAGCCTACATGATTAGATGCTTTTCCTTGAGTTAATAGGATATGAACTGGTATTGTTTCACAATTTAACTTATCAAGATAATAATAATTTTGATGCAAACATATTTATAAGTATTTGTAGTATATAATCAAAGATTATATATACAGTATTTAATGGGATTTATTTGATATTAGCATGCTCTGTAGTAGTTTATACTTTCCATAGAACCAAAGAATTTTAATGTTTGAATAGACCTTGTAAATGACCTAAAATAATTCACATTCAGTTTTGCAGTCCCTTCCTCAGTGTCTATGTATGAAGTTTTGAGTATCTGTATCACTTAAAATATGTTTCTCAGAATTTAACCAAGCACCAGATCCACAACAATGATCACTTCTGACGAACTGAAACTTGTAATTCAATTTGTGTAGCTTGAAGCTCCCTGTTAGCTTTGTTATTACAAAGACCATTTGTAATGGTTAAAATTATGTTTAACCAAAATTATCAGAACCCTCCCATGACTTCTTGCCAGTGTTCTCTACCAGACTAGGCTTGTGCAGTTGAGTTTTTGAAAGTAAAATATAGCTGCTGCATTATCAGGTGTTTGGCATAGGACTGACTTGTTGGTATTTGTCAAGACAAATTTGAGTCTTGACTCTCACTTCTCATATCAGCTATGCCTCTATGTTTTTTGCCATCTGCAAATTTTAATGTGTTTTATATCATTCTTTAAATAATAGACAAAAATGTTCAAACCTAAGGAAGTACACTGCTAAAATCAAGATATTTTTTATTAAAAATTAAATTAGTTTGGAAGAAGGTCCTATGTGAATTTATATTGGCTCTTTCTATTTGTTAACTTTCTGAATGCAAAGATGCTAATTTTTAGGCAATAAAAAATATTTCTACTTTATAAATAAACTGTGGAAAATTCTGAGAGAGATGGGAATACCAGAACACCTGATCTGCCTCTTAAGAAATCTGTATGCAGGTCAGGAAGCAACAGTTAGAACTGGTCATGGAACAACAGACTGGTTCCAAATAGGAAAAGGAGTACGTCAAGGCTGTATATTGTCACCATGTTTATTTAACCTATATGCAGAGTACATCATGAGAAATGCTGGACTGGAAGAAACACAAGTTGGAATCAAGATTGCTGGGAGAAATATCAATAACCTCAGATATGCAGATGACACCACCCTTATGGCAGAAAGTGAAGAGGAACTAAAAAGCCTCTTGATGAAAGTGAAAGTGGAGAGTGAAAAGGTTGGCTTAAAGCTCAACATTCAGAAAACGAAGATCATGGCATCTGGTCCCATCACTGCATGGGAAATAGATGGAAAAATAGTGGAAACAATGTCAGACTTTATTTTTCTGGGCTCCAAAATCACTGCAGACGGTGACTGCAGCCATGAAATTAAAAGACGCTTACTCCTTGGAAGGAAAGTTATGACCAACCTAGATAGCATATTCAAAAGCAGAGACATCACTTTGCCAACAAATGTTCGCCTAGTCAAGGCTATGGTCTTTCCTGTGGTCATGTATGGATGTGAGAGCTGGACTGTGAAGAAGGCTGAGCGCCGATGAATTGATGCTTTTGAACTGTGGTGTTGGAGAAGACTCTTGAGAGTCCCTTGGACTGCAAGGAGATCCAACCAGTCCATTGTGAAGGAGATCAGCCCTGGGATTTCTTTGGAAGGAATGATGCTAGAGCTGAAACTCCAGTATTTTGGCCACCTCATGCGAAGAGTTGACTCATTGGAGAAGACTCTGATGCTGGGAGGGACTGGGGGCAGGAGGAGAAGGGGACGACAGAGGATGAGATGGCTGGATGGCATCACTGACTCGATGGATGTGAGTCTGAGTGACCTCCGGGAGCTGGTGATGGACAGGGAGGCCTGGTGTGCTGCGGTTCATGGAGTCGCAAAGAGTCGAACACGACTGAGCGACTGATCTGATCTGATCTGACTTTATATTAAAAATGGAATGATAGTCATCAAGATTTCAAAATGCAGAAATACTTTCATGTATGTCATCAAAGAACAACTCAGTCCAAATATTAGCATCTGTTGTTTAAACAGAGTAAAAGACCATATCGAGAGAGGGTGTAATATGGCCAGATATGGTTACCATGGGAGTCATAACTGTGTCTTAAATTATGTCCGTGTTAAATCTCAATCATAACATCATTTTACTGTAAGACTTTTTAAATTTAATTAACTTTAGATTTTACAAATTATGTCTTTATTACTTCTGGAGAAAATGATAAAAGCCTCTAAAGATTATTCAGTGTATTTAAAATAACAAGTCTACCTGGGTCAAATCTAATAATTAATATTTCCCTAATGAAAATAAAATGAAGATTTCTTCTTAGTAGATAGTATTATATGCTATTTTCATTTATTAATATTACTTCACCTCTCCAATGTGCCTTTTATTCAAGGATATAATCATCTGTTGCAATTTGATCTCTATTTCATTGATGGACAAACTGGGATATCAGAGGTGTAATGACTTTCCTTGAGTTGTACGTCCCATTAAGGATGAAGGCAGCTTTATTATAATCTATGACCTCTGATATAAAATAGCACCTCCATTCTTCATCAAATTGCTAGTGATCCCTTTAAGTATCACTATTTTGAAAATCCATAAGTTCTTGATTTTTCTTCATCCTGTCTTTAGATTCTAGTGTAAGTGCCAGAAATGTAGTAGATGTTCAGTAAATATTGATTGTATTTTGAATATAAATATTCAATAGTATTGAATATACTGACAAACTAGAATATATATGACTCTTTCATTTAGAAAATGATTCCAATTGCAAAGAGCAAATAAATCAACTTTACTTATTCCCTCAACTTGCTCCTGTTTTATCCCTTATGAGTACACAGCATAAGCCCATTGCTACATTTGCCTTATCTCACAATCCCCCATCCCCCACCCACACAAACACATGCTTGTTCATTCTTGCCCATATGAAATTGGTCATGCTCTTCTTGCCACATTCAGTGATTTTCTTTTTTACCATAAAACTAAATTTATATATAGAGAAAAAAGAATGACAATTAAATGTATGTGTACTGGAGTGAGATGCCCAAATCAAATATTTAGCTCTTTGATTAACCAGCTGCTGCTGGTAAGTCGCTTCAGTCATGTCCAACTCTGTGCAACCCCATAGACGGCAGCCCACCAGGCTCCTCCATCCCTGGGATTCTCCAGGCAAGAACACTGGAGTGGGTTGCCATTTCCTCCTCCAATGCATGAAAGTGAAAAGTCAAAGTGAAGTCTCTTAGTCGTTTCCAACTCTTAGCGACCCCATGGACTGCAGCCTACCAGGCTCCTCCATCCACGGGATTTTCCAGGCAAGAGTACTGGAGTGGGGTGCCATTGCCTTCTCCAGATTAACCAGCTATGTAACATTAAATACTATACTTCACCTGTGTCTCATTTTCCTCATCATATAACAAGGACAATGGTAATTTCTGGCTCCTGAGCTGTTATAAAACTCAAATCATCAAATAGCTAGCAAGGTTGACTTCATCATACTTTCAGCTGTAAGATCTTGTTCTCATACTGCCCTGTGCCATATAATCAAGCTACCTTCTCCAACTTCCATTTTCATTTCCTCCAAAACCTACCCTTGTCTATCACAGACCATTTGATAAGATTATCAGTACTGCCCTGGTCGCCAAATCTAATGACCTTTCTCAGAATTGGTTCTTCTTTTCCCCCATAAACAGTTTTAAACACCCCAATGACTTTCTAAATGCTTCCTCTCTAACTTGACAACTCTTTTGAGGATCTTTTTCTACCTCTTTAGATTATATTTCTAGTTTCAAGACTTCTATTTCTAGTCTAATCAAGAGTTTTACCTTTGTAACCATCAGCATATAGTCATCCAGTCACAAAATTAAATTCAGTTATATTTTCATTTTCATTATTCATCTGTCTCTCATTTATCTCACGAGTATCTCCTCTGCTCCATCCTCACTGACATTCTATTTTTTATTATTTTTAATTGGAGGATAATTGCTTTACAGTATTATGTTGGCTTTCTTTAATCAGATCCTTAGTTGCCTGTATTTGAAAAGATCTGTCCAATCTCTTTCCTTGTCTTATTTACCTCATGCACAAACATGATCTATGTAAATCACAGATCTAATTGTGTGTCCCTCTCTTGATTACACATTTTCAGTTCTTTCCAGTTTCCAGCCAAACCATACCTTATTTTGTCTGTTCACCTGATTGTGGACTGAATTGTATTTCCTCCAAATTCATATGTTGAGATGGTCACTCTGGGTATCTCAGAATGTGACTGTATTTGGATATAGGGCTTTAAAGGAGGTAATTAAGTTAAAATGAGGCCAGTAGGATGGGCCTATATCTGATAGAACCAGATGCTTTATAAGAAAAGGAAATTAAGACACACAGAGATACCATGGGTGCCTTTGCACAGAAAAAAGATCACCTGAGGACACAGTGAGAAGGTAGCCATGTAAGTTCAGGGGAAAGGCATCAGGAGAAACCCAACCTGCTGATGCCTTCATCTTGAGCTTGCAGCCCCTAGACTGTGAGAAAATACATTTCTGTTGTTTAAGACACCCTGTCTGTTGTATTTTGTTTTGGCAGCTGTAGCAAACTAATACACAGCTCTTACGTCCTTCACAGTGTCATGCTTTAATCAAATGAGTTGTTATTTCAAATTCTGTGCTTTAGGTGATGCCATTCTTTTATTTTCAAATGTGTCCATTCTCTTGCCATCAATCAGCAATCTTCTCAAAAACTGTTTTGTGAAACATCCCCTGAATCTTTCCTGACTGTGACCTCCCGGAGCGCTTTGTTTCACCTTCCCTTATGGCACATATTACTTTATATCTTAGGATACATTATAGCTTATCATGTGCATGTTTAAGTCTTTAACAAGCAGTCATTTTCTTGATAAAAGAAACTATGTCTCCTAAGATATGTTTGCATCATCCTCCGTTTTCAGCACACTACATGGGACAAAGCAATGCTGAATGTCATGAAACAAGAACTAGTTTTCATGTTCCGAGGATTTCATATGTGGAATCTCATAAATATCGTAACTGTAGAAAGCAGGAGTCAGGTCTTCTTATTGTACGTATACCTGGAGATGCAGGTAGATTCAAAGATAGATAAATCTCTGTATGTACATACACATACACTCGTTACCAACAAAATGATGCTGGTTAGGTGTGCAGTTTTTAGAACTGAGTTCTCCAGAATGATCAGAGCAAGTATAGTGGTTTTGCTGGCCCAAATTAGTCTTGACTGATTTGGGGTGCGTGTCTGTGTTTGTGCATTTGTATGTGTAGTAGGAGTAAGGGAAATGCCACTGCAGGGTTTTATGAGAGGATCTTACTTGATGAATGAACCCCAAAAGGGTTCTGTATTAATGTGGTTTTTTTCTGGGTTACATTGTGATTTTTGTTGTTAAGTCTCCCAATTGTGTCCAGCTCTTTAAACCCCATGTACAGCAGCATACCAGGCTTCCCTCTCCTTCACCATCTCCCGAAGTTTGCCCATCTCCATTCTCGCAGCAATAAAGATTTTGATTTAGTTGTGTCCCCGTTCTATCCCCTCTTCATTTCTGCCAGGCACATGTCACTGGAGGGGAAAAGATTAATGAAAGGGCACAGAATATCCCCTAGTGCTGCTCAGAATTAGCATATGTCTCTACTGCTCACATTCATTGGCCAAAGCATGTCACATGTTAAAGCTTGATGTTAGTGGGAAGGGAATTATACACCTCCCCCAACAGAGAGGGACCCTTTATGAATAGGACTATATCATTGTTTGACTTTGAAGAAAATATGTGAATGTAAATACAGATACATAAAAATCCTAAATTCCCCTTGTTTCTCATCCCAACATTTTTCTCCACATGTTCATTTTTGTCTCCTCCTCACCTTTACCCTTGCCCTAACTCCATAGAATCATTCTTGGCTCTTCCGGCAGACATTCAGGTTTGCTTGTACAGGTATGCCCATCCCTAGAGGAGGAGAACATATCCCGAATGTGTTCAAAATACTGATCCTCACTCTACTGTACAGATCGGGCTCTGTACAGTTAGGGAGAAACACAGATTAATGTAAGACAACAGGACTAGGGCCATATCTTCCCTGTATAAACACCTACCCAATAAAGAAGCAAAGTTCTTTATGAAACTTAGGGTCCTTTCATGTTCTTGGATATATAGACAGTGATTCTTGGGAAAAATTGAAAACCCCCTTTCAAATTAGAGGCTTTTCTTTTTTTTTATTGATTTAATTTCATTCATTTATTCAGTCCTTCATCTGATGGTATTGAACTTCTATTCTGTGTTACATTCTGTGTTCCACTATGAAAGATACTGAATAACTATTAATTATAATATCTAACAGCTTACCTTCTCCTACAGAGTGTTTTTGTATATGTCAGATACCATGATAAGTGTCTTTAAAAATGCAATATTTCTTGAAATTTTTTGAAAATCTCTATCTAACTCTAAGAGATAGATACTATAGGGTTATAGTAGAAGAAACAAGACTTAGAAAGGCTACATAACATAGCTACATTTGCTCGCTAGAAATTGGTGGATTTAGAGCATGAATTAACCAAAGTTTCTTTGACTTCTGAGTCAACACTCTTAAACACTAAGTGTACAATAGTTTGATTCTTCGGGAACCTTATTATCTAGCTGGTGATGAGGGAAAGTAAATATCTAGGTTAAATTAAAAATAGAAAATACAATATAAAATTTGTAAGGGGTGTTTCATGGGAGAATAGAGAAAAGTAGGAGTGATTAATTTCTAACAGACAACAGAAGGGGGACATGGGAATCCTTTATCACAAGGGCAATGACTTATCTGAGCATAAAAGATGGTTAAGAGTTCCATAGGCAGAAGGCACGTATAGACTGAGCAAGATCAGAGAGGTATGGCCATGTGAAGAGGACAAGGCACAGAGCTGGGTGATGTTACATGAATAGGACACTTAGGTTAGAGAAGGTGAGGATCCCAAAGGACCTTAGTGACTACAGTAGTGGAATTTGGAAACTTTTATGGATGTCAATAGGAAGGTGCTTCCCCTCTAAATCAGTATCAACTTTTGATAAGTATTTTAGGGAATGTAAAATGACAACTTTAAAGTTGGCTTACAAACAGGACTTCAAAAAATTTTTTTAATTCAAACGTTATACCTCTAAAGATTAACTCTGTGATGTTTAAGGGCAATTTAGTCTCTGAAGTTCAAATGAGCATGAATGTAATTAGCCATGTGCTCCCTCAAAATGAGGATACATCTGTCTAATGTAGCTTGTAATTTGCCAATTGCATGTAAATCATGTTCTCCTGAAAAATCACTGAAGTTATATAAAGGAACAGTGCTCTTAACAATATTAAACCAAAATACTGACACTTTTCAATTATTATTTGATTTTTAAAATTTACAACATAATATCAGATCAGATCAGATCAGTCGCTCAGTCATGTCCGACTCTTTGCAACCCCATGAACTGCAGCACGCCAGGCCTCCCTGTCCATCACCAGCTCCCGGAGGTCACTCAGACTCACATCCATCGAGTCAGTGATGCCATCCAGCCATCTCATCCTCTGTCATCCCCTTCTCCTCCTGCCCCAAATCCCTCCCAGCATCAGAGTCTTCTCCAATGAGTCAACTCTTCGCATGAGGTGGCCAAAGTACTGGAGTTTCAGCTTTAGCATCATTCCTTCCAAAGAAATCCCAGGGCTGATCTCCTTCAGAATGGACTGGTTGGATCACTTTGCAGTCCAAGGGACTCTCAAGAGTCTTCTCCAACACCACAGTTCAAAAGCATCAGTTCATCGGCGCTCAGCCTTCTTCACAGTCCAGCTCTCACATCCATACATGACCACAGGAAAGACCATAGCCTTGACTAGGCGAACCTTTGTTGGCAAAGTAACGTCTCTGCTTTTGAATATGCTATCTAGGCTGGTCATAACTTTCCTTCCAAGGAGTAAGCGTCTTTTAATTTCATGGCTGCACTCACCATCTGCAGTGATTTTGGAACCCCCAAAATAAAGTCTGACACTGTTTCCACTGTTTCTCCATCTATTTCCCATGTAGTGATGGGACCAGATGCCATGATCTTCGTTTTCTGAATGTTGAGCTTTAA
Organism: Tragelaphus eurycerus; assembly: GCA_935064755.1. Lineage (NCBI taxonomy): Eukaryota > Metazoa > Chordata > Mammalia > Artiodactyla > Bovidae > Tragelaphus > Tragelaphus eurycerus. The sequence continues at coordinate 747,666 of CAKXYN010000064.1, forward strand.
GCCAACCTTTTCACTCTCCACTTTCACTTTCATCAAGAGGCTTTTTAGTTCCTCTTCACTTTCTGCCATAAGGGTGGTGTCATCTGCATATCTGAGGTTATTGATATTTCTCCCAAAGGGATAAAACTCTTTTCAATTGAACTAAATATTATTTAAATACTTCAGGAATAAGTCTGTTAAGGCATCTGTATATATAATAGTATCATCTATTCTGTACACTATGTTTCTTCTGATTTGATTGTTCTTTTCTACAGATAGTCACGATTCTTTTGACAGATTTTGCATAATGGCCAAATTGCTTATTAGTTAATACAGCAGGTAAAAAATTGAATGAGAAGCCTGAATTAATGAATTAAGGTAGGGCTTCATCAAAATTTCTTCTTTCTGTATGAAAATTGATGAGTTTGTTGATGATTTATTGCATTTTCCATTTGGAGGCATTTTATTTAGTGCCATTAGGTTACCATATAAATATAAAAGGCTAGAAAAATTGATACCATGTCTCTCTTAAATCTGATGATAGAATGAGAAGGTAAAATCTAAATCTCAGTCTTCAAGGTCAAAGAGGGATTTCTTGCCTGATTCAATTGCTATTCAATTTGATAGCAGTAAAGGAGTTAAGAGCATCTCTCTTATAATTTGGCTAGACTTTCATTATAAAAATAGAACACATTAACAGGAAACCATTAAACACAATTTACGTGTGAATAGCACCCTTGGTAGAAGCTTTGCTTCTGCCATTTACAGGATAAAGTAAAGGTAACCGTTTCATATCAATTACCAGTCACTGCGGACAACATACTTTTATTAACTCTGTGGTCAAAAGCATTCATATTTATATTTTAAGAATAACACAAATCCATTCTTTTCAGTATTAATCTGCATCTCACACAATTACTGCCCTGACATTTATTGGAGTAATAAATTGGCTTTAGTGTTTGTTGGCTTTTCCCTTCCTTTTGGCCATCCTGCTTTGCTGTATTGTATAATGTGCCTTCATTTTTTTAACTGACTGGAGGGAAAATGGTTCCAATTTCACATTAGTGAATGTGGCCCATTTATTTTAATTTCCTTGGTACCCCTAAGAGGAAAAAAAAGTATAATCAGAGTTTCAATTCAGAACAGTAGCTATAAACACAAAATGCAAACTAGCTTGGGGGTTTAAAGATTCTTTTATTTGATTTTTGCTGTGGTGTTGGGGTTGGTCTGTTGGAGATGGCTAAGAAGGGAGGGGGGGGAGGGGGGGGGGGGGGGGGGAGGGGGGGGAGGGGGGGGAGGGGGGGGGGGGGGGGGATTTATTATCAAAGTTTTAGTTTATGTTTCTTGGATCCATAACTGTGCCACATTGGTTGTAGCTGTCTAATGGTAACGAAGAGATCCAGATTCAAGTCTAGGCTATGCTTCTGTCTCTGTAACTCTGGGGCCCTAGTAGTTCTGTTAATTCGAGTTTTATTCTCTCATCTGTAAACTAGGGATACTAATAGCTCCTTTCAGAGTTATTGTAAAGATGTATTTAAATAACAAGTATTCAACAAGACTCCTTGAAGCTCACATTGTACTGAAACACTGAGCTAAGAAAGTTTACGTGAGCAAACAAAACCTAGAAAACTCTCTTCTCCTTTGGAACTTTTCTTTTGTCACAGGAGAAAACAAATGGTAATTTCATGGTACAGTGAAAGGGAAAGTCGCTCAGTCCTGTCTGACTCATTGGGACCCCAAGGACTATGCAGTCTGTGGCATTCTCCAGGCCACAACACTGGAGTAGGTAGCCCTTCCCTTCTCCAGGGCATCTTCCCAACCTAGGGATCAAACCTAGATCTCCTGTATTACAGGCAGATTCTTTACCAGCTGAGCCATAAGGGAAACCCAAGAATACTGGAGTGGGTTGCCATGCCCTCCTCCAGCGGATCTTCCTGACCCAGGAATCGAACTGGGGCCTCCTGCATTGCAGGTGAATTCTTTACCAACTGAACTATGAGGGAAGCCTTATGGTATAGAGTAAGTGCTTAATATTTCCAGAACTTTCTATAGCCTGTAACGACTTGGAGGGATGGTGTGGGGGGAGGGGAGGGGAGAGGGAGGAGGGTTCAGGATGGGGAACACATGTATACTGGTGGCGGATCCATATTGATGTATTGTAAAAGCAATACAATATTGTAAAGTTAAGCAAAATAAAAAAAAAAAAAAATAAAATGAGATGGCATTTTTTAAATGCCAAATTGATACCAATATTTCCAGAACTTTCTATAGCCTATAGCTATAAAATGAGATGGCTTTTTTTGTGTGTGCCGAATTGATAGATGTAGGGCCAGAGCTTCTCTTGAAAACATCCTTCAGTGCTTCTCAGAGCCCCCAAGGAACCTCTCTGGAGCTCAGAGAACTTACTAAAGTTCTCGCAGTTCTCTGCCTCCTCAGCCCACCGTGACAGCAAGTCTGTGCTTCTGACCTTGTAGTTGATGTAGCCCAGTGCCCCCATGGTGGCCCTGACCACCTCCATTAGTACCTATACTCCAGCCTCAGGGAATTCCATGTCCACTTTATCCTACTGCCTGATAGACAAGATAAGAATTTACAACTTCTTTCTTGATGAAATCTATTTTTTCTAGTTGTTATTTTTCTATCCTTTTCATGTTAAGTTGCTTCAGTCGTGTCTGACTCTTTGTGACCCTATGGACTGTAGTTTGCCAGGCTCCTCTGTCCATGGGATTTTCCAGGCAAGAATATTCCATTGGGTTGCCATGCCCTCCTTCAGGGGATCTTCCTGACCAGGGATGGAACCTGTGTCTCCTGCAGTTCCTGCAGTGCAGGAGAATTCTTTACCGCTGAGCCACCAGGGAAGCCCCTTAATCTGATCTTTTTTTCAGTATGAATGACTAGGAAATCTCACTGATTTCAAAGGAAATACCATTTCCCACTCAAAGGGCACATGCCCTGACACTCAGCTTCCCACAGTACAATTAACAGAACAGATCGGTCTTGACTAACACTATGGGTACCTATTGGTTCATGTCATCTTTATCATTTCGCCTTCAGTTGGAGGAGTTCTAGTGTTCCTTCTACAGTCCTTGAATAAGTTTCATATTTTTAAGTCAGCAACTTGAAAGTTTGCAATTCTGTTCTGTCATTGTTTCAGAGAAACCAGGGTCAAATTTTGGTCATTACTCAGTCCTACGGTGAGAGTTGGGGATGGTCTGTTCCCTTTTACTCATCTGGAATTAACTCCTGGAATTAACTCCTGGAATTTCATCTGGAATTAACTCCTGGAATTAAGATTACATTCTGTTTGTCATGTTGTATGCAGTATGGTTGAGACTGTGGGTACCACTTTCAAGGGATGTATTAATAGTAGAGATGCTAGATCTGAATATAACAATTAATCAAGAGCTCCTCTTCTTTCCTCTGAGGATTTTCAATATGATATTGTAAGAGAAAAAAATAATTGCCCCCTTAATCCTTTTGAATTCTTAGCTGAGGCTGCTATAATAAGAGACATATTAACAGGAGAAAAACAAAGAAGTTGATTAACAAGTATATATGTATACCTGGGAAAACCTAGGGAAAAGTGAGTGACTTCCTAAGGTGGCTTAGAATTTTAGTTTATATAGTATCATCAGCAAATAACGATAAATTTTTGAAGAAATTACAAAGAAAAGCAGTTTTAGGCTTCTAAGAGCTAGTAAGTAGAATACATTTTATAGATTCCTTTGGTACCTTCTCCAGACTGTTAAGGTCTAAAATTGCCTCTGGGAATTAAACTTTGTCCTTTCTGGTAGAGCAAGGAGGAGAAACACCTTTGTAAATTTGTGTCCTCCTTTTAGGATGGCAGAGAACTTTCTTTTTATCTATTTCTTTTCACCTGCTTTCAACTCAAAATAATCAGTATGCCAAAGTGCCATGTTTGGGGATAGCACAATCTGCTGTACTTCAATATGAAGTTACCAAAGCAGGGCACAAAGTTTAGAGCAATGAAAGTGAATCAGACAGTAAGGAGGAAACACAGGTGCTTTATTGATATTTATACATGGCAATAAATGAATCATAATTGTCATCTTTAAATATAAAGAGCAGTTTCCGCAAAAATGTGAGGGGATAGTAAATTAGAAACGAGAATAACTTTAAATTGTGATGCACATGACAGATGAAGTCTTTAAGATTTTGCACAAAGTAGTGCCTCTTGATGAGTGCATTTCTTGGTTAAAGGGTATTTTCTTGGAATGATAATAGACACTTGGGATTTTGAGTGTTCTTGAATGAATTCTTTATTTCTAACAGTCTTCACACTGTTAATACTTCATTATAAAGAATTTGAAAGGCTTTAATGCTGGCATGATTTGCAAATAACTGTTTTTGCCTTCCAAATAACAATATAATTGAATTTAAGACCAATATGCTCACAGTTGGATGAAATAATTTTTTAGAATGCTGAAATAACAGTATCTTACTAACTCAGAGGCAATTATGTCAGTCAGTGAGTTTATCTTCAGGAAGATCAAACCCAATACAAAGGTGTCAACTTCTAATTAGCTACAAAGTCATCTAGCAGTTATTTAAAATTATTAGCGTTTGAATAGAGCTTAAAATTTCAGACTAAAAGACAGAACCTAAGCTTATGTGATGCTCCAAATACATTCTTTAAGCCAGAGAAAACATCAGATAAATCTCCATTTTGCTATTCTCATTTAAAAGTGGTATTTTCTAAAGGTTATGTTTAATACTGCTATGTGTTTTAAGTAAATTGAAACTTTGTTAAAGACTGTGCAAGTGTTGAAAAGTTAACAAGATAGTTAACAGAGGATCTCAAAATTGAAAACAAACCAAGACTCATGGAAACTATAAAAAATTAATAATCACCAAATAGCTTCTAAATATCTTAGGATATGTAAACCACGTTTTTTCTATATAAATGAGTGTTACATTTATCCTTTTATTTGTCCTGAATAATAAAGAACAAACTTTTTAACATATCATCTTAAACATTGTGCTATATCATCACAAACTTGTCAGATTCACCCATATTTTGCTTAAGTGTAAACCACTCAATTCCTTCCCCGTCTATATTGTTCTCTCTTTTTTTGTCATCTGTGGACATTCTACTTGTGCTTCAAGGCCCTATTTAAATATTATCACTTTTGGAAGAAATAGTCACCTCCCCCTCACCTGTTACACTTGATGCACACTTCTATTAAAGGTTATTACTGTCTCCCCATACAACTGCATTTCATTCTTTACTTGTATTTCACCATTAACTTGTATCCAGAGGAAAGAGATCGCACTTTATCTGTCCCTTAATCTCTAATAGCATGTCATAAAAGATAGAGGCTTTAGAGCCAGGTAAACAAGGTAGGATTTTGAATCTTAGACTATTATGTTTCAGAGAAAATCATTCAATCTCTCCAACCCTCTGTTTGCTCATCTATAAAATCAGGGTAATAACCTACCTCTCAGACTTGTTATGGGAAGCAAGTGAGTTACCATATAAAGCACCTAGCTCAGTACCTAACCCTGAGTAGAGACTTAATAAATGATGATTACTATTCTTGAGGGAAGAGTAATAGAAAGGAGAAGATTTCCAAGTCTGAGTAGCAGTGAAAGTGGAAATGGTCCTTAGAAGAAGGGCCAGCAAACAAACTGAGTAGTTGGAGAAATTTTCCAGCAACTCACATATTTAAGTGATTTTCATATGGACAAAAACAAGTCTTTTTCACTCTGTGTCTCAAAGTGGTCAGTTTATACACCGTATTTTTGCTCTATTTATTTATAGTTGAAAGTTTGCCCTACGTATAGTTTTAAAGATAAAATTATGTCAAATTATTTTAATTTTATGGCCATCAGTCAAGAAACAGCACATTATATTCTTACAGAACCTGATTTTAAATTTTATGCTATATATAAAAATACTTGAATATTTAACCATAGACTCAATATAATTCTAGATTTTTAAAGAGACTTAGTTTTTATTTATCCAAATCCCTCATTATGCAGAAGTCTATGGTTGCTTCACAAACATTTTAATCAAATTCAGGTCTTTGATGCATACCTGTGTACCTTAATCTCTAGATTGTATAGATATAAAAAATCATTTCTTTGGCAACTTGTCAAATATCCTATTTAGCTGAATTCAATTCACATGACTGTCTCTTTAGAGGAATCAGAGATTGGTAGTCTGTGGCTATTTTATAATGGATTTATTGAAAAGGCCCTACCTGATTTCTCAGGTGGGAAAGATTGAAGGTGGGAGGAGAAGGGGGCAACAAAGGATGAGATGGTTGGATGGCATCACTGATTCATAGACATGGGTTTGAGTAAACCCTGGGAGTTTGTGATGGGCAGGAAAGCCTGGTGTGCTGCAATCCATGGGGTCACGAAGAGTCAGACACGACTGAGCTACTGAACTGAACTGAACTACCTGATTTCTCAAGCAGTGAGATTCCATAGATTCATTTGGAAACACCCTTAAGACAAAATTTAAATTACCTTTAGAGGTCATTATACACAAGGTTCTCCTTTCAACACTATGAAACACTCAAGTATGTTAATTGGTTTCCCTACTTTTCCTTTACCTCTGCAAACTCATTTGTAGGTTAGAAAGTACAGGAGTGAGTATCGCCTTTGATTAAAGTAGCCAAATATGCCTGTGTATAAATTAGATCCCATACAAAGTGGATTGTGTTATATAACTTTAATACCATATTTTTTAAAAATAGGACCAAACCTATAACAATACATATGTATTTATTTTAAAATATAAGAAAGACAAATAACCCTAAATGTAAACAAATATTATTTAAGAGGATATCACCACAGCAATGTTTTTGTATCAAAAATGGAAACTTCCCAATGTCACAAAAATGGGATAATATTTAAATCACTTATTTAATAACACCAAATACTAGCAGTAATAATAAATATATATATATATAGTTGAATTTAAGCAAGGAAATGTGTTCCCAAATATATCTATATATTATGCAAATAGATTATAAAATTATATGAACAATATGATGCTGTTTTGTTGCAAGTAATCACTTTCAAGAATGCAAATAGATCTAGAGATAGATACATAGAAAGGCACCAATATCTTCATAGTGAATATCTCTGGATGATAGACTTATTGGTGATTTTTGTTTTTCTTCTTAGTCATTTAGGTTTTCTGCTCTGAATATGAATCGTTTCATACTAGGAGAAAGGGAGAAGTTAGTTTTCACAAAGGAAATAATACTCCAAAGTGTTAAGCATTTAACTCCAAACATTTAGCATTTGGTTTAAACACTTTTAAATGTTTGCACAGGTATATACTAGAATGAATGATTGATTTTACCAGATTATTAAATAACAAGCATGATAAAAACCATTCTAGCAGTATACCTTGACTCTTACTGTAACTCAGTCCTCAAGGTCTCAATTCACAAGATTGTATGATAAGTTTAACAATGTTCAATGACCTGCTTGTAAAACTTGAATTAATAGTTTCTAAGTTGGGGATGTCCTGTTACTGAATTGTGTACTCTACTACATCATGTTATGGTAGCTTCTGTTACTCTTACATTTTAACTTATGTGTCATTTTGAAATTTTTGTTAAAAAGACAAATATCTTATATAACATAAATTTGTAGGTCACACATCCATCTGAACCTGTCATTTACCCAAATTGCAAAGCCATCATGTGTAATTTGTCTCAATTAGCAATTTTATAGTTAGTAATTAACTTTACTGTTAATTGATTCTCTCTGCAATAAATGCTTGAGGAAGTGAAATGAATATGATGTGATTTTTTTGTCAAAGAGAAAAATTTTAACTTGAGATTTGTGCAAAAGCTGCACTGCCTTGGAAGGACAAATTTTTTTTTCTTGCCAAAATTGACACCACAAGATTGATGGGATTTCTATCAGCTCTTTTTGAAAACTGAAAATTATGCTGATAATTTTGGTATTATTTTAACTTCTACTTTTTAATTTTTTTCTCATTAGAAATGTAATTTTACCTAATTTTTTAAACATTGATGTCTAGGTCTTGATGTTATACTCTCCCTAAAAGGTGTGCTTAATTGTGCTTTCATAAGGAAATCTATTACACTAACAGTTTGAGGAAGCCTGTATAAATTTGTAAAGGATTAATTTTATATTATATCTGAGTCATTCACTAATGCAAATGCTAATTTGAAAGCTTGGCTTGTTGTTGAATGACTGAATATATTCCAGTGTAGCAGTTTGAGTTTTGCTCTTAAACATTGCAGAAAAATGTTCCATTTAGAGACCTCATTATGCTTATGAAGGTATGGGAGGGACATATACAATGCAATTAGAAAACAAAACCAGCAAATTAGGCTTCATATTCTTACATGAATATTTGTAATTTGGAAGTAATCTTGTGTCCTTTAGTTGGTGCTAAAGGAAAGATCTAGGGTTGTGGTCTCTGTTTTTATATTGTGTAGGAGATTCAAAGAGAGGAAAGGATTTAAAGTACATAGTCCGGAAAGTGAGATGCGTTTAAGAGGAGAAAACCCTTTTACTCTTAAGGTCTCTGACTGGGCCTGAAAATTAGACTTAGGAAGGCAGATTAACAGGAGAAAAGCAGGCACATTCATTTAAGGTAAGTTTTATGAGACATGAGAGCCCTCTGAAGGAAATGACAACCCAAAGAAATGGTTAAGCCTGAGCATTTTTACTCTAGGTTTGATGAAGAGTGGAGAATCATGGAAACCCATGATAAGACAAAGGGTGTGCAGGAAGGGAGGTAAACTGAGGGGAAGAGCAAGGCCTGACTGTTTGGAGTCCTCTGGGTGTCCCTCAATCTTTGCAAATAGGATGCTCCTCCCACGAGGGTCTTCTGACCCACTCCAGGGAAGATGAGGGAGGTCAGAGAGTCCTTCCAGCTCCTACTGTTTCTGTGACCTGCTTCAAGGGAGGGGATTTATGACAGATCAGATCAGATGTCGCTCAGTCGTGTCCGACCTTGCGACCCGACTGCAGCCGCCAGGCCTCCCTGTCCATCACCAGCTCCCGGAGGTCCTCAGACTCGCATCCACGAGCAGTGATGCCATCCAGCCATCTCATCCTCTGTCGTCCCCTCTCCTCCGCCCCAATCCCTCCCAGCATCAGAGTCTTCTCCATGAGTCACTCTCGCATGAGGTGGCCAACTGAGTTTCAGCTGCATCATTCCTCAGAACAGGGCCCCAGAATGGACTGTTGATCTCTGCAGTCAAGGGACTCCAGTCTCCCACACCACAGCGTCTTGCCTCGCCTTCCTCACAGTCCAGCCTCACATCAATGACCACAGGAAAGACAGCTTGACAGCTTAAGTGTCTCTGCTGTTCTACAGTTCCTTCCTCCGGAGTCGCTTCATGGCAGTCACTCTGAGTAGAGGACAGTTCCGTTCCCTGTTCATCTATTTCATGCAGTGATGGACAGATGGTCTTGTGGGCCACCCTTCCTCTCCACTCACTTCATCAAGAGGAGCCTCTTCACTTTCTGCCATAAGAGTGTGTATCTGATCTGAGGGACGCATGTTTCTGTAGTGGTTGTGACTGCGTGCCCTTTGGAACGTTTTTCTGACAGTCTTGTTGCCTGAGAACAGATGAGGAGATCAGGTGAAGAGTTTGTATCAGAGGGAGTCATAAAGAGAAGATGGCCTGTCCTGATCAGCGGATGTTGGAATTGATTCTGTTCCTGCCGGGAAGGAAGCGGCGTGAAGCTGGGAGAAGCACTTTACTAGCGGTGAGATGAAATTTATGACAACTGAGTTCTTTGGGGAAGTTCTGCTTTTAGGCAGTTGATAATTTCAGTAACTCAAATGCCTTTAGCTCAAAATAAATCTGATGTCAAAGTGGCTTATTTCCGAGTGTCATATCCTAATTCCCTTCAAGCTTCACATCTTTCCCATGAATGATTTAACCACTGAGTATATCTCTTTATCCTTCTTTTTTCTCTTTCTGGCTTTTTCTCCTTGGTTTCTTCCTTTTAATAAACCTGTCCTGACTCTGGTTTCTAGTAAATGAGTGGATGGAGAAGGGTGGGCAGTGGTGAACACAAGTTTAAAACAAGATTGTGTGCAGAGAGAAATACACGCATACTGCTTGCAGGTCCCCACAGTACCTTTCTCATATCTCTTGGTGTCACTGAATGATGATTTACAAAGACTGTCGCTGGTCAATTATGATGCATTCATGGGTGAAATGGAAAAAAATAAAGTAATAACATTTCCTAAAGCTAAATATATTCAATTTAAAGAACTGCCCTTTATTTTGAGATTATAAAAAATTCTCTCAAGTTAAAACTGTCCCTTTGTTTAATGAAATGGTAGTATTTGTAGAATAAAGGTTGTTTGTTTTGTTTTTTTATATCTCCTTTGGGGAAAGCAATTAGATGGAAATTCTGTTTTGGTTTCCCAGATACATTTTTTATTCTAATTTAACTATTTTATGAAACACAACTATATCAGAAGCCAGTTAATAGAAAGTAAAAAAAATAAAAAGTAAGGCAGTTTCTCTCAACATTCAAGTTAAGATGCATACCTGGGAACTGCCAGACACTGTGATTCTAAGTGTGTAGAGAAAACAGATTTAAGACTATAAATCTTTATGCAGAAAGCCTGAAAAAAAGTGATAAGAGAGACATGGGGAGAAAAAGAAAGAGATCCAGAGGTCATCACATTTCTGATTTGTTGTCTCTAAGTCTAGCTCTTCTCTTGATTTTCCTTATATGAAATAATGCATTCCTTTTTTATTTCAATGAGATGGTTTGTGGTGGCTTCAGTCACTTGCAAGCAAGAGTGTTTCCAGGTAAAGGAGTTTCTGGAAAGGAAAAGGCAATCTCCAGTTTCTTTGGAAGGGCCCTTGAACATTTTCTTTCAAGAGTAATAATGCCCAAGAGCTTGACTTGGTTATGGTGGTGCAAGTCTCAGAGGAGGCTTCCATGATGCTGCTCTCCAGCGCTGGGCTCTGTTGCTTGCTGTTCTATAGATGGCCAGTAGGTGGCAGAGATCTCTATCTCCTTTGTCAAATTTCTGGTGTCTCTCCGTATCTTCGGAGAAGGCAATGGCACCCCACTCCAGTACTCTTGGCTGGAAAATCCCATGGATGGAGGAGCCTGGTAGGCTGCAGCCCATGGGGTCGCTAGGAGTCAGACACGACTGAGCGACTTCACTTTCACTTTTCACATTCATGCATTGGAGAAGGAAATGGCAGCCCACTCCAGTGTTCTTGCCTGGAGAACCCCAGGGACAGGGGATCCTGGTGGGCTGCCTGCCGTCCATAGCGTCGCACAGAGTCAGACTTGACTGAAGCGACTTAGCAGCAGCAGCAGCAGCAGCAGCTCGGTTTCTTGGTGCATGTTTCTTGTTAGGATAAACCTTTTATGTCTAGCACTCCCCCAGTTAGACGGGCAGCACTGGGGTCTCTCCTCAGCCCCAATGTAGAAGCAGCTTCTTCTGTTTATTCTGTTTGCTTTACGCAGCCTTCTGCTGTGGGGCTGAGTTAAAATTTAACATGTATTTGTTACTGTGATATAAAACAATCTAGGAAATCCTAGAACTGCAAAGTGAAAAGGAGTGTATGAGTATTTAATTTTCAAAAGCTGTAGGTACAGAAACAAGGTGGTTGGGGGCTTGTATGACTATGTTTTCAACACATTATTTTCATATCTTAGGAACTCTTTATTAAAATATGCATAGTATTTATTTCCACTTTTTTACCTTGCCTTTCTTCTCTATTGATGTATAATTTTCATATTTCTATTGTTTTTAGGGCAATTAAATAATAAATCTTCCTCAAGTCAGATTAGGAAATTTATTGTACATTTATGTATCTTTATCTTCATAAAGAGAACAATGTTTTTTTTTGCAGAGAAAATTAATAATATTAGCATGGTTATTATCCATAGTTTAATAACTAATTTTTAAAGCACTTTAAATCTGTATATACATGCAGATAATTGATATGCTAATTTTAAAACAATTCAAACTTATCTTCTGAAGTAGTCACTTGACAACAAACTGGTAATTATGTATGCACTGTAGTAATATTTAAAATTTAAAATTTTCAGTTACTCTCATTTGCTATACCTCGAGTTGAATAATTAGTTGTACCAATATGAGTTTATGCAACATAAAAATCTTAGAGTTTTCTTCACAAATAAATCCTAATTATTAGAAATATTTTTTCTGAATTATTTAACAATGTCACAACAGGATCCATGCCCAGTGAATACCATCAAGCCAACAGTTATGGCTAGTGGTGAGTTATCTTGTCTTTGGAAAGATGAATTCTCCATTGCCAAGACACCATTTAAGACTAGCTTGCAGGAAGATGCAACAGAGAATGTAATCTTTAAACACTGCCTAGAATATTAGCTCTGAAAAGTCAGGAAAGAAATCTTTCAAGTGAAAGTCCTGGGGTGAACTGCTGAAACACCACTGTCTCTGAATACTGAGGCAGAACTAGATGCAAGTTGGGGAAATCATAGTTTAGCTTCCTCTTCTAGAAGAACATTCATTTGATATACAATATAGTTTTTGTCCCTGATGCAAAGTTTCTTGAGATTCTTTGAATCTTCTGGGTACATTCCAGCTTACTATTATCTTTCACAACTTTACAGGACCTTGAAGGAAACAAATGGGGACTATGGCAAGTGCTTGTTTTTGTTTTGTTTTTTTTTTTTTATATATATTTTTGTATTTTGCTTAACTTTACAATATTGTATTGCTTTTACCATACATCAAGATGGATCCGCCACCAGTATACACGTGCTCCCCATCCTGAACCCTCCTCCCTCCCCCCTCCCCACACCATCCCTCCGGATTGTCCCAGTGCGCCAGCCCCAGGCATCTGTTATCGGGCATCGTACCTGGACCGGCGACTCGTTTCAGATATGATATTATACATATTTCAATGCTGTCCCCCAAATCATCCCGCCCTCTCCCGGTCCCAGAGTCCAAAAGTCTGTTCTATACATCAGTGTTTCTTTTGCTGTCTCGTAAACAGGGTTATTTTTACCATCTTTCTAAATTCCATATATATGCGTTAGTATACTGTATTTGTGTTTATCTTTCTGGCTTACTTCACTCTGTATAATAGGCTCCAGTTCCATCCACCTCCTTAGAACTGATTCAAATGTATTCTTTTTAATGGCTGGGTAATACTCCATTGTGTATATGTACCACAGCTTTCTTATCCATTCATCTGTGGATGGACATCTAGGTTGCTTCCACATCCTGGCTATTGTAAACAGTGCTGCTATGAACATTGGGGTACACGTGTCTCTTTCAATTCTGGTTTTCTCAGTGTGTATGCCCAGCAGTGAGATTGCTTCTGCACAACAAAGGAAACTATAAGCAAGGTGAAAAGACAGCCTTCAGAATGGGAGAAAATAATAGCAAATGAAGCAACAGACAAACAACTAATCTCAAAAATATACAAGCAACTTCTACAGCTCAATTCTAGAAAAATAAACAACCCAATCAAAAAATGGGCCAAAGAACTAAATAGACATTTCTCCAAAGAAGACATACAGATGGCTAACAAACACATGAAAAGATGCTCAACATCACTCATTATCAGAGAAATGCAAATCAAACCCACTATGAGGTACCATTTCACGCCAGTCAGAATGGCTGCGATCCAAAAGTCCACAAGCAATAAATGCTGGAGAGGGTGGGGAGAAAAGGGAACCCTCTTACACTGTTGGTGGGAATGCAAACTAGTACAGCCACTATGGAGAATAGTATGGAGATTCCTCAAAAAACTGGGAATGGAAAGTGCTTGTAATGATCTCTTTTATAATAGATCAAGGTGTTGGTTACAGGATTGTTCACTTTGCAAAAGTTCATTAGGCTATAAACTTAGGATTGGGATGCTTATCTCTGCATACAGTGGGCTTCCCAGGTGGCACAGTAGTAAAGAATCTGCATGCCAGTGCAGGGGATGCGAGAGACATGGATTTGATCCCTGGGTCAGGAAGATCCCCTGGAAAAGGAAATGACAACCCATTCTAATATCCTTGCCTGGAAAAATTCCATGAACAGAGGAACTTGGTGCAGTCCATGAGGTTGCAAAGAGTTGGACACGATGGAGCACACATGCACACTCTGCATGTTGTATGTTTAAATACACTTTTACTTAAAAATGAAAAAAAAATCTAAAAGGATATGTTTCATTTACTCCCATAAATTACTAGAAGGGGGAGTAATTGAGAGATAAAAAGGAAAAGGCAAAAACAAAAAAATAAAAACCAGGAAGTAAGAGAGGCGCTATTATGCTAAATTACCACATGGCATATGACTACCTGCAACAGTTCGCATTCTTCCAACACCTATGGAGTGCCAGGAAGATGCTCTGTGCTCTGCATATAACACCTCATTTAGTTCTCCCCAAAACTTGATGAGTTAAGCATTATCATCTCCATCTTACTGATGAAAAAAATGTAAAGTTCAACAAAGATATATGATTCTAGGGTCCCAAACCTGGTCACTTTAGGAGCTAGGATTCTGTTTGGAGATAGGCTCCTTCTCCCTACATACAAGGCTTTTTGGTAATCATAGGAGGTCCCTCTTCTCAGGCATCAGAAATGCTGACATCTGCCTGCCGTTTTCGAGGGTGAGGAATGAGGTATGGGTAGAAAGGCATAGAATGAATATCATGAAATCTCAAGGGGATTAATGCCCATTACTTCCTTTGAGGTGGAAATCCATCATCTCAGTGTGGAGAGGCACTGCTGTTAAATTCTCTGCAAACAGCCATCTGTCTGAGATCTCCCTGGAGTGGCTGCCATCCAGGACGACTGTGTTGCTGCAGTCTTTGAGTGGTTGGAGCACTTTAATGTCTATGTTAATATCTGGGAAATAGCAGCAGCAGCCAGACCACTCCAATGGTACAATTCAAATTGGGGTAAGTTTGATTGAGCAAAAACAGTCATGCTGACTGTGTGATGAAGAGGCAGAATTGGTAACAGTGACAAGCCCTGCAGTCAGCAGCTGCAGATTTTATGTAAAGGGTAAACTGATCTGGAAAATGGGAAGGGTTGACTGCCAACAACATTTTGGGGAGTTTTGTTCTGTACACCCCATCCCTCCTTTTATACTGCTCATCATATGTAGACACTTAGGAAATAAAACATACTTACCATATCACAAATTGCAGATGAGCATATGTAGATACTAGTGCTGAGAGAAGATAGAAGCTAGAACTAGTGTTCATTGCAAAAATCTAAACAGGGCTTTGTCTTCTACATCCAGAAGGTCATAACTCCCTAGTGTTCCTAGTAGTGAAGTCGCTCAGTTGTGTCCGACCCTTGGACTGTAGCCTACCAGGCTTCTCCATCTATGGGATTTTCCAAATACGGGTACTGAAGTGGGTTGCTATTTCCTTCTCTAGGGGATCTTCCCGACCCAGGAATCAAACCCAGGTTTCCTGCATTGCAGGCAGATGCTTTACCCTCTGAGCCACCAGGGAAGCCCTGGTGTTCTAGTAGCCCTTTAAGAATAACATGGACTTGACCACAGTTAGACTTCCATAGTAGAACATGTTGTAGTTGTTTTTTATTTGCTAAGTCACATGTGACTCTTTTGTGACCCCATGAACTAGCCTGCCAGGCTCCTCTCACCATGGGATATCCCAGGCAAGACTAGTGAAGTGGGTTGTCAGTTCCTTCTCTGGGGAATCTCCCCAACCTAGGGATCGAACCCATGTCTCCTCTTGGCAGGTGGATTCTTTATCACTGAGTCACCTGGGAAGCCCCATGGTAAAACATAAATCATCTGTTAAGTCAGAAAATACTTGAGTATCTGTTGGGTATAAAGTTTGGAGGGATAGGTATTTAGGGGAATAGAAAGAGAGAGGTCCTGAGACTTGTGCCAGTAAATGAGTACTACATGCAATGAGGACCACAGGAGTACATAGTCTCTCTTCTGGAAAACAGTTTATCTTTTGGATAAGATCAACTGTATTTTCAAGAATGTGAAAGAGGCTAGGATTGGGAATACTTTAGGTTTATGACACTTATATAACTTCTCAGAGTTACACTTTCTGTATCCCACTGAGAAAAATTTTCTCCTTGTATACAAGATAGTCATTTGTAGGCGGTCCTCTGTAGATCTCCCCAGGGCCTTCTGGCAAAAATAGAATGATTTTTTTTTTTTTAAGTCATCATTCAGAGCCATGAGAGATTCTGATGTCCTCTATCAGAAGCACAAGAAAGGCTGGTAAAAGTCAGATTTCCCACAAAAGGGCACTATGGATCAAGTCTTTCATAAACACCGATGACTCCTTGAATCATTTGTCTGCTGATTTGCATTATGAAATCATCACCATCCTGTCAATCTAGCTGTAGTTAAACACTTGGCTCTGTAGGAGTGCCATTTGGAGTTTGTGGCATCTTTCGTATAAAACTCTTTAGAAGAGAAAATAAACACACTCCATTTTATTAGCATTTAATTGCACAAGATAAACAAATAAAAATTAAATGCTTACCTCTAAATCA
Organism: Tragelaphus eurycerus; assembly: GCA_935064755.1. Classification (NCBI taxonomy): domain Eukaryota; kingdom Metazoa; phylum Chordata; class Mammalia; order Artiodactyla; family Bovidae; genus Tragelaphus; species Tragelaphus eurycerus. Next base: position 764,136 of record CAKXYN010000064.1, read on the forward strand.
CACCCGTCATTTTTCATGACCCCACATGGTTCTTTCTTTAGTTCTTTCTGGCTAATAATCTCTTCTTATGGTAATAATAATAACTACTACTTAGTACATGCTTCCTGTGGGCCAAGAATTTGAGATACTTTATTACATGTTATTTAACTACATTCTCAGTTCCTATTAATCATAGTATTATGAAGATTTTTCTAGAAATCCATTTTCTATGGATTTCTGTGGATTTATCTCAAAAACTATTTTGAAAAAATGGTTAATGAACACATAGGCCAAACTTAGATTTCCAAATGAGGGTATCAGTTCCTAAGAATCATTGAGTAACTAGCCTGTAATCTTTCTGACTTACAGTTACAGAGTATGACTTAAACATGATGAAAAAGCCTAGACAAGAAATACAAAGCATAAAGAAGAAAATTATGGTAGTCTGTTCTTTGGAAAATGTTATACACAAAACTGAAAGGAAGGTCACAGCTTAAAAGGAGATATATTCAGCATTTAAAATTGATAACAGGGATTATTATCTAGAATATACTAGTAATTCCTTTAAATCAATGACAATGCCACAGAATCAAGAGAAGCCAACTTAGTTGGCAAAGTATTTAGGAAAAGAAAAATGCAGAAAGGGAAGCCCAATGGATAATAAACATATAAAATGATGTTTAAACTTAATAGTAAGGAGGGAAACTCAAAACAATGAGATGCCATTTTGTATCAATCTGATTGGCAAAAACTTGAGAGGAATAACTATTAGTGTTGCTGAGGATGTGGGAACACTTGTGCACTGTTGATAGGAGTGTAACCTGGGTTAGTTTTTCTGAAAAAGTTATTGCTGCAGAGAAGCAGTTATAAGACTGCTCTGTGACTTTGGTTACACAGCAGAACTTAACTATGTGAAACACCTTTATTTAAAAAGTCACAGAGAGACAGCTACTTGTATTTTGTGGGAAACATTGTCTTACAAGAGGAAATGAGGCCATTTTATCAGTAGCTTTAAACCTTTTACTAGAAATTTAAGTTAGTAAAACAATTGAAAAAAATTTCAGATATCCGCATTTATTCAATCTTTATTCCCAGAAACCCAACACTTATGTCCACTATTGTGCCTTGAGTGTATGTGACACTAACAATTTTGGATGAATAGAAAAATTAAGAAAAAATGTTTTTTTAAAAGTCCTAATTACTCAAAGTGTATGTATAGCTATATGGCTAATTTTAAAAATCATAAGCGAAAAGAAAAAACACAACTAAAATGTAGACTATATCACAAACCTTACTCATTTAAAGAACAGATAAACCTAAAACCCTACTACATATTTTACACATCAACTATCAAGCATAATAGAGTCTGAGGCAGGAGCAGTTTGAATAAAGGAATTAGTAACAAAAGAGTCTGTATAGTCAAAGCTATGAGTTTTTCAGTAGTCAAGTACAGATGAGAGAGTTGGACCATAAAAAAGGTTGAGTGCTGAAGAATTGATGGTTTTGAACTGTGGTGCTAGAGAAGACTCTTGAGAATCCCCTGGACAGCAAGGAGATCAAACCAGTCCATCCTAAAGGAAATCAACCTCAGTATTTACTGGAAGGACTGATGCTGAAGCTGAAGCGCCAATAATTTGCCAACCTGATGTGAAAAGCAGACTCATTGCAAGAAGACCCTGATGCTAGGAAAGACTGAAGGCAGTAGGAGAAAGAGGTGATAGAGGATGAGGTGTTTGGATGGCATCATTGACTCAAGGGACATGAGTCTGAGCAAACTCCGGGAGAGAGTGAAGGACAGGGAAGCCTGGTGTGCTGCTGTTTATGGGGTAACAAAAAATCAGACACAACTGAATGACTGAACAACAACAACAACAAAAGGGGAAATAAATAGCTTTATAATACTTGTCCTGACCACGTGCCACAAAATGTTAAGAATGATTAGCCCACTTCTTTGCACTTGAGATCCAATAAGCAAATAAAACCCCCTTTACTTATAGCCTATTAATAACAAAGGCAGAATTTGGAGCTAAGTCGCAAGACTTTCAGCTCCCAATCTTACCCTCTTTCTATACTGTGTATTTGTATACTAAATATTTCCAAAATTCATTCATGCTATAAAGATCATTATAACTCAATTTGAAAATGTTTACTATGTAGCAGTTGTGTGGGAAAAATGGATTGTCCTAGGTTTTCAAGAAGAATATAGCTAGAAGGGTAAGCCAAATAAAATTTGGTTAAGTTAGGTGTAGTTCCATTTGAAAAAACAAATGCTAAAACAATAATGAAGCTTCACCAAGTATTTGATGCAATGAAAACTTATACTGATATTGTTGAATAGTATAGCACTCAGCAGAATTTCTGAAAAAATATCATTTACCTAGCTGTCTTCTCAAAGTCCTGGCAACTACTCCCTCAAAAATGTATCTTCTTGAACTATCTAAACACTCCAGCCCTTTTCTCTCATATCGTCTTCTTTAACTTTGTGTTTGTTTAGTTTTCTTCTTCATAATATAGTTACTTCTATTCTCATTTTGATCCCTGCATCTCTCAGTTCACTTCAGTTCAGTCGCTCAGTCGTGTCCGACTCTGCAACCCCATGAACCGCAGCACACTAGGCCTCCCTGTCCATCACCAACTCCCGGATTCCACTGAAACCCATGTTCATTGAGTCGGTGATGCCATCCAACCATCTCTGTCGTCCCCTTCTCCTCCTGCCCTTAATCTTTCCCAGCATCAGGATCTTTTCCAATGAGTCAGCTCTTCGCATCAGGTGGCCAAAGTATTGGAGTTTCAGCTTCACCATCAGTTCTTCCAATGAATATTCAGGACTGATTGCCTTTAGGATGGACTGGTTGGATTTCCTTGCAGTCCAAGGGACTCTCAAGAGTCTTCTCCAACACCACAATTCAAAAGCATCAATTCTTCTACACTCAGATTTCTTTATAGTCCAACTCTCACATCCGTACATGACTACTGGACCATAGTCATGACTATGACTATGTCATAGCCTTGACTAGACGGACCTTTGTTGGCAAAGTAATGTCTCTGCTTTTTAATATGTTGTCTGGGTCGATCATAACTTTTCTTTCAAGGAGTAAGTGTCTTTTAATTTCATGGCTGCAATCACCATCTGCAGTGATTTTGGAGCCCCCCAAAATAAAGTCTCCACTATTTCCATGGTTTTCCCATCTATTTGCCATGAAGTGATGGGACTGGATGCATGGTCTTAGTTTTCTGAATGTTGAGCTTTAAGCCAACTTTTTCACTCTCCTCTCTCACTTTCCTCAAGAGGCTCTTTAGTTCTTCACTTTCTGCCATAAGGGTGGTGTCATCTGCATATCTGAGGTTATTGATATTTCTCCCGGAAATCTTGATTCCAGCTTGTGCTTCATCCAGCTCAGCGTTTCTCATTTTGTACTCTGCATATAAGTTAAATAAACAAGGTGACAATATATAGCCTTGACGTACTCCTTTTCCTATTTGGAACTAATCTGTTGTTCCGTGTCCAGTTCTAACTGTTGCTTCCTGAAATGTATACAGGTTTCTCAAGAGGCAGGTCAGGTGGTCTGGTATTCATCTCCTTCAGAATTTTCCACAGTTTATTGTGATCCACACAGTCAAAGCCTTTGGCATAGCCAATAAACCAGAAATAGATGTTTTTCTGGAACTACTTGCTTTTTCGATGATCCAGTGGATGTTGGCGATTTGATCTCTGGTTCTTCTGCCTTTTCTATATCCAGCTTGAATATCTAGAAGTTCACGGTTCATGTATTGTTGAAGCCTGGCTTGGAGAATTTTGAGCATCACTTTATTAGCATGTGAGATGAGTGCAATTGTACAGTAGTTTGAGCATTCTTTGGCATTTTCTTTCTTTGGGACTGGAATGAAAACTGACTTTTTCCAGTCTTGAAGCCACTTCTGAGTTTTCCCAATTTGTTGGCATATTGAGTGCAGCACTTTCACAGTATCATCTTTTAGGATTTGAAATAGCTTAACTGGAATTCCATCACCTCCACTAGCTTTGTTCGTAGTGATGCTTCCTAAGGCCAGCTTGACTTCCTATTCCAGGATGTCTGGCTCTAGGTGAGTGATCACACCATCATGATTATCTGAGTCATGAAGATCTTTTTTGTACAGTTCTTCTGTGTATTCTTGCCACCTTTCTTAATATCGTCTGCTTCTTTTATTTCCATACCATTTCTGCCCTTTATTGAGCCCATCTTTTCATGAAATGTTCCCTTGGTATCTCTCATTTTCTTGAAGAGATCTCTAGTTTTTCCCATTCTGTTGTTTTCCTCCTACACTGTTGGTGGGAATGTAAATTTGTGCATCACAATGGAAAAAAATATGAAGGTTCCCTAAAAAACTAAAAACAGTGTTGCCATATGATCAAGCAATCTCACTTCTGTGCATATATCCAAAGAAAACTCAAAAAAAAATTCATTAAAAAATGCTTGCACCCCAGTGTTCACAGCAGCACTATTTACAAGAGGTAAGACATGAAGGACTCTGAATATCTATTGACAGAGGAATGGATGAAGAAGGTGTGGTGTATATGTACAATGTAATATTACTCATCGATAGTAAAGAATGAAATAGTGTCATTTGCAGTAACATGGATGGACCTAGAGACTGTCATGCTAAGTAAAGTAAACCAGAAGAAGAAAGACAAATACCATGTGATATCACTTATATGTGGACACTAAAAAGTGATACAAATAAACATATTTACAAAACAGAAAGAGACTCACAGACATAGTCAACAAACTTATGGTTACCACAGTGACAGTGGGGGACAAAAAGCATGCTGGAGTAGCCATGTGAACTTCTCTGAAGTAGACGATTTCAGAACAATAGAGATTATCAAGAATTAAGGGTATTACAGTTGAAGCACCTGCTGTGTGCTAAAATCATGACAGTTTTTCATTCACAGTATCCCATCTATTCCTCAAAAAAATATAATGGTCATGGAGCATTTACTCTTTGACTATAAAGAAATTAATAAAATGCAAAAATGGCATTGCATTGGTTTCATTTTATTAAATTAATTTCATTAAAACAGGTAACAAAAAACTATCACTTGAAAACTGTAAACAGGAGCTCACTGCATCATTATGGACTTTGCTCATCTTATACTGATTATTGTCATATAAGCCTATTTAAAACTGCTGCTCTCAGTTAGGCAAGACACCAAGGAAGATGTGTGGTCAGCAGAACCTTTCAGGTCAGCCTGTTGCCTTGTGTGATCTGTGGTTGGTTATCTTGTCTCATAGGTGCCTGATGCTCTTGTGTCTGTGTCACGTGTAATCTTGGTGGCAATTTTGACTGCTTCCCAGTGTCTCACAGCTCTGCCACATGGCTTGATGTTGTGTTTGGTATGTGCTTAGCCCATTTCATCTGCCTGCCAAGTTTGCATTTGCTCCACTTAATGCAGCTCCTGCCTCGATATCCTGCTACCATTTACCATTCACAAACATCTCACCCTACAGAGTAGAGCTGGAGCGAGCGTGGCTTCCATGTTGCTGGGCTGGCTGGAATCCAGGGTCTTGTTGCCAGTGATATGTGATTCCATTTAATAATAGAAAGGGCTGATGGTGTGGCTGGTGAGACTGCCTGAGAAATCCACATGCTAGCAAATCTACATCCCATTATCACTGCCCTGAACTTCAGTGTTTCAGGCCACTGACTTCATTTTTGGTTGCATGGTCCTTTGGAGAGCCAACTGTATACATTCTCCATTTAAAAAGTAGACAGTGTGTTATTTGGTCTGATATGAGAAACGGCATGATTTTTAAAAAATATCATTACAATAAAGATAGTCAGTGTCATTCATTTTTAAGTGTCAATTCATTAACATAAGCAAGAAATTAAAATATTACTTTTCTAGTATAAACATTATTCTTTAACAAATTGTCAATCAACTAAAGAAACTTAAAGCCCAGATTGTACTTAAAAACAAAATAAAAGAAGCATGCAGATAATTTAGCCAGGATATTCGTGCCACAGGCCTCCTCTACACTTCATGGATTTGCAGATTTATTTTATGCATATTAGTTGTATTTAACACACTCTTAGGTAGTGCTTTTTGTATGTCAGATAGTCTTTTAAGCACTTTACAAATATGACAAGATTTAATGCTCATAACATCCGTATGAATTAGATACTATTATCCTCATTTTATTGATTAATAAACTGAGACACAAGAAGCTTAAGTTGCAGAAAGTGGAAGGACTGAGAATCCACTGAGGCAGAGCTACTGCATTATCTCAGGTGATAACCTTGTCTGTGCTTTATCATCTCACCCACAAGAGGACATCCCCAGTGCTAAATCTCAGTATTACTTCTAGTCAAACTCCTCATTCTATGGAAATGTATTTTATTTTCTCTAACAAAACATGGAAGGACACTGTGAATATTTACTGATTGCAGAGAAACTTGATGTGATACTAACAGTTCAGTTTTGGCTCCAAACTAACAAGTAAGTGGGGTGGTGAAGTTTAGCCCATTGTTCACAGAAACTAAATGTGATTTACAACATTAAAAGGAGCAATATGATGAGAATTAGGTTTGCCACCTGCACACTGACTAGGACCCCTTGGATAAATGGAAAACAACAGCAACAGTGTCAAATGAGTAAGGCAGCCTAGTGTGGGCAAAAGATGACAGACTGGAGATCCCAGGTGGAAGTTCTAGTCTCTCTGATGTCCTGGAATAATTGAGTTATTTTAAGTGTTAGAAGAATTAGACTCCTCAGAGTCCCTTCAGCAGCAAGGAGATCAAACTAGTCAATCCCAAAGGAAATCAACCCTGAATATTTATTGGAAAGACTGATGCTGAAACTGAATCTCCAATATTTTGGTCACCTGATGAGAAGAGCCGACTCACTGGAAAAGACCCTGATCCTGGGAAGGATTGAAGGGAGGAGGAGAAGGGGGTTACAGAGGATGAGATGGTTGGATGGCATCACTAACGGACATGAGTTTGAGCGAACTCCGGGAGACAGTGAAGGACAGGGAAATGTGGTCTGCTGCAGTCCCCAGGGTCTCAAAGAGTCAGACGTGACTGAAAGACTGAACAACAACAACAAAAGGTGTTAGAATATAAGCCTGTAGTTTCTGGAGTCAAAGCAAGTCACCAAACCAGCTTCCCCCATTCCTCCCCTTTGAGAAATAGGCACATAGCTTGTCACCTTATGTGATTTTTTTGACCATCGGCATTGTTCAAGGGTCAACCATGCATCTAGACAGTGCCATCGCCCAAAATCCTATTTATAAACAAGCACAGATGAGGAAATAGGAAACAGAACTACTTAGATATTAGCTAAGGTTGATAGTGCAGGGTGAACTTCATTTTGTAGTGTGTTTACTTAGAATAATTAAGTTTTTCAAGGCCAATATGTCACTAATGCTATTTTGCATGTTTTAGCACCTTTTGCTTCCTCTGAAGTAAACATGTGAAAAGAGTAATTAAATAGCCATAGAGGAAATCCAAAGCAGTGGTTTTGGGCATATTAATCAGGTAGTGATTTCAGCAATAAACAAGTAGCCTTGACAGTGTGATGAAACATTACTGAAGAATGGTACTATGAAGACTGGGATTGTAATAGGTTGAAAGAGAAAGTATTAGTGCAAAAAAGTCAGGGCAGAGATGATACCTGATGTTAATGCCTCTGGTAGTAATAAAAATACATTGAATGAATTTTATGACACAAATACATTTGCTAATATGGAAAATTATGTTTCTTTTTCAAAGAATGTTATGAAGCATGAACCTCCTAAAGAATAATAACTAAAATAAGGTAATAAAGAGAGAGTGTGGCAGTCAGTGTGAATCTGAAGACTATAATCCTCACTTGGTTTTAACTCTTATTTAATTTCTGTGAACAAGTCATGGAGCCTTACTGCCCCACTGAATTGTCAGGTTTTGGTCAAAACTGATTTTTTAAAAATCTATTGTCTAATTGTCCTGTGGCCAGTTGGGCGCATCTTACTCATTGTACCAAGCTGACTCATTGAAGGTCGGCCATTATAAATTCACTTGATTCTCAACTCATTCACCACATTGAGAAGGAATTTACCTATATCCTTTGCCCTTCTTGTGATGTGGAACATGTACTTTACCTCAAATATATTCCCATTAGAAGATTTCCAGTAGTAAACCACTTCTACAACTTATTATAGTAATAGTCTTCTAATCACGTAAGCACATATTAAAAATAAAGTTTAATGGCAACGTCTACCATCTTTCTTATAGAAGTTCTATTCAGAATGCTCCTGCATGTGCTATATAACTTAGGGAATATTCTAAGTTTGCCCACTGGTTTATTAAAAAAAAAAGAAAAACACCATTGCTTCCAAAAACAGCTACTACAAAGAATTAAATTCTTTTGCTTTGGAAAAAAAATTTACTGTTCTGAGTCGAGAGCTGTCCTAAATTTCTTTTGTTTCCTGAGTGTTCAGGTGACCTTTCATAACCCTTACATATTCTTAAAGTGGTCTCCTTTCTCATTGTTTAGAAATCTTGAAGAATTAAAGAAACATACTCCAGCTCTCTTAATCCCTTTCCTTCTGTACCCACAGTAGCCAATGGTGCTTAATTATTTTGTGTTTTAAATGGTTCTTTAGTTATTTGTCGTGCATTTGTTGTGTTTGTTCTTTTGCTATTTGTTGTTTGCCCTCGAGGCAAAGAACATGTGGTATTTTCCTTGTATGTGCTCCACACAACCTATCATAGTTTTGAGCATCGAAAATTGCTCATCAGATGTAAACATAATTCACTTAGCGAGCTCTGGTTTCCTTTGAAGTTGTTTCACATAGTACAAGATTCCTAGGGCATGAGAAAACAAGTAGACTCCCTGAAAAGCCAGTCATTTGGGAAGGAGGTACCCAGTCTCCAGTGCCAGTAACCTCATAATTTTACCTCAGTTCCAGGATATAACTTTTTTTTTTTTAACCTCAAAAGGGGTTATCTTATGGAAAGGGCTGTCCAAGATTCCTCAGTTACTTTCTGTAATTCCAAAAGCCTTTTCATTGGGGTTGCAAAGAGTCGGACACGACTGAGCGACTGATCTGATCTGATCTTTCATTGGCTGTAAGTGATTTTTTCCCCATTGAGAATGAAGCATTCAAAGGTATGGGGTAAGAAAGATAACACTCAGTAGGTTAGTGCAGCTATTGGAGCTCACTCCTTGCAAAGGACAAAATATGCATCCCTGAACAAATGAGAAGAGCAATGGGGTGAGTTGCAGGACCGACAAGCACTGCCAGGGTTTCTGGCCATGAGGGTGCGGTGTGTTTGGAATCATCTGTGTTCACAGAGCCTTTGTAACAGGCCTGTGACTGCCTGTGCTTAGGAAGATAAGGAACATTAAGAGGTAACCATTTTCTGCTTAAAAATGTGAGAAACTCCAATAAAATAGGCAGGACCTTCATGTCGCCACAACGGTAGCCGAAAAGTTTGTTTAAGTTGAGCTACTGATAAGCTGAGAATAGAAATAAGGCCAATCCTCGGATGTTCCAACCACTTTCCTGAAAATGATCGTTCTGAGGTCAGTATTCAGGGTTCTCACAAGTCAAAGGCATTTTTCTCTGTCCTAATTCTCCTTGACTTTCCATAGCAGTTGACTCCGGCTCCCCACTATTCGTGATAGGCTGTAATTTGACATCCAGCCTGCTACATTCCTCTGTCCTCTTTCTTTTTTGCCTACTCTTTTCAGAGAAAAGATGCAGGAGGCTAAAAAGGCTGAATGTCCACTGTGATCTACTTCTGATTAGGTCTGTGTATGGTGAGGGGAAAGATAGGGAGGGAGGTCTATTATTCCTTGGAGAGGTCAAGGACACCCTTCAAAAGAAACTCTGAGCAAGTGACAGCCAACTCTGTCCAGGAGGAGTGAGGAATGGAAGTTAGGTGGGAAAATATGAGCAGATTCTAGCCTCCTCTGACAGGGCCTCCTGTGACCCTGAAAGAGGATGTTGGTGAAGTAAAGGATAAGAGAACCAACACACATGACACACAGTAGGTCAGCTTTGTGCTGGGCAACACATTCATGCATTATAAAAAGATATAATTGATCAGCTACATTAAAATGGAAAACTTATGCTCCTTGAAGGACACCTCTGAGGAAAATGGATAGGTAATCCACAGTGCAGCCTTCCCTGGTGACTCGGTGGGAATTCTCCACCTGCCAGTGTAAGAGAAATGGGTTTGATCCATGAGTCTGGATGATCCCCTGGAGCAGGAAATGGGAACCCACTCCAGTATTCTTGCCTGGGAAATCCCATGAACAGAAGAACCTGGTAGGCTATAGTCCATGGGGTCCCAAAGAGTCAGACGTGATTTAGTGACTAAACAAAAACAGAATCCACATTGTGGGAAAACAGATTTGCAAAATATGTACCTGAGATGTCACTGTCTCCTTTTATCTTAGAAAAATTCTTTAGAAAGAAATTTTGATTTCCCCTTTACCAGAAGATGAAAAAACATCAGAAAATTTCAACTTTTTTGATAAATTTTATAAAAAATTTCAAACATCAATAAAGTTGAAAGAACTTTACAGCAAGCACTCCTAAATCTACCATTAAATTCAGTCATTAACATTTGTATACTTACTTTACTCCATATTTATCCATCTATTTATCCCTTTATCCATAAATCTATCTTAGTTTTTGATGTGATTTAAAGTAAATTTCAGGTATCAGTACATTTCTGATACTTCAGATGCTTTAATATGCATATATAACCAGAATTCAATATTTTCCTCATAGCTTTTTTTTTTTCCTGTTGATACAAAGCACAGACACAGATGCACAAATCTTACAGACTGTGTAACACTGACAGCATGCTTCATCACAGTTATTGCCCAATCCAAAGTACAATCACTGATTTTTTTTTTTTTTTTTCAGAATAATTTTGCTTCTTTAGAAATTCTTGTGAAAAGAAAATGAAAATGAAGTCGTGTCCGGCTCTTTGCGACCCCTTGGACTTGTAGCCCACCAAGCTCCCCTGTCCATGGGATTTTCTAGGCAAGAATACTGGGGTGGGTTGCCATTTCCTTCTCCAGGAGATCTTCCTGACCCAGGGATTGAACCCGGGTCTCCCGTATTGTAGGCAGACAGACACTTTACTGTCTGGGCCACTAGGGAAGCCACCAAGAAATTCTTGTAGATGGAGTCAAAGAGGATGCATTTTGCCTATGAGGCTTCTTTTATTCAGCATAATTATATTGAGGACTGTCTGTGTTGTTGGCATATTAGTATTTTTCTTGTGTTGAATAGTATTTCATTCTATTATTATTATACTCTATTTTGTTTACTTATTCTTCTATTAATGGACACAGGTTGCTTGAAGTTTGAGGTCATTATCAATAAAGCTTCCATGAATATTGTTGTACAAATCTTTTTATGAATATAAATTCATATCTTTTTTGTATGAATACTAAGGAATAGAATTTCTGTGAGTTATTTCTCCAAGTGACTACCATTTTCTGTAAAAATAATATATGTCAGTTACAACTGTTCCACAATCTTACCAATACTGGTGTACTCAAACTTTAATATTATTCATTTTTGTAGTGTTTGTAGTAATTTTAATGATTATTTCCTGGATAGTAATGATCTTGACTGCTTTTTGTGTGCTTTTTTTTTTTCTCAGCTTTGTATGTGCTTATTGGCTGTTTTTTTTTTTTTTATCTTTTTTAGTGAGAAGTCTGTTCAAATATTTTCCCCACTTTTAAATTGGGTTGTTGAAATTTTTATTATTAGAATGTAGAATTATATATATTTTGCATAGTTTTTCTTTATCAGGTATACATTTCACAGATATTTTCTCCCACTTTGCCTATTCATTTTCTTAAAGGTATCTTTTGATGAGCAGAAATTTAAAATTTTGATGTATTTCAATTTATCAGTTTTTAAATACTAATTTCTATCTTCTAAGAAACTTTTGTTTAGCTCCAAGTCCTATAGATATTTTGGATTTTTTATTTTTCTTTAAAAGCTTTAATGTTTGGATGTCACAGTTGAGTGAATGTTCAAATTTCAAATTAATTTTTGTATATGATGTGAAGTAGTTTTTGAATTTTATTTTTTTCCATATGGGTATCTAACTTTCTAGTACCCTTTGCTGAAAAGACTTTTCTTTCTCTATTGTATTGCTTTCGTTCTTCTCAAAGACTTTTACATAAATTCCTCAAGATTTCTCAGGCCTAGGAACAAAAGCCAAAAATCACATTTGACTGAATAAATCAATTTATGTTCTTTCCCAAAACACATATGCCTAATGAAAAATAATGCTAATAAAAATAATTAAAAGTTAATAGTCACTGTGCTGTTTCTTAGCATAGGTTGTTCCACTTAATTTTCAAATCCACTCCATTAAATAAGGAGAAGGAAATGGCAACCCACTCCAGTACTCTTTCCTGGAAAATTCCATGGATGTGGGAGCCTGGTAGGCTACAGTCCATGGGGTTGCAAAGAGTTGGACACAACTGAGTGACTTCACTTTCTTTCTTTCTATAGTTCCTTTTGGAGAAGGAAATTGCAACCCACTCCAGTATTCTTGCATGGCGAAGCCCATGGACAGAGGAGCCTGGTGGGCTGCAGTCTACGGGGTTGCAAAAAGTCAGATGAGACTAAGCAACACTAACTAACACACACGCTATTAAATAAACATTTTTTATGATGATTGCTTAGAAGTAAGGAAGCAAACTTAGAGTGGTAGAATAATTTGTTAAAGTCACACAACTCCTAAGTAACATGCTGCTGCTGCTGCTAAGTCGGTTCAGTCGTGTCCAACTCTGTGCGACCCCATAGACGGAAGCTCACCAGGCTCCCCCATCCCTGGGATTCTCCAGGCAAGAACACTGGAGTGGGTTGCCATTTCCTTCTCCAATGCATGAAAGTGAAAAGTGAAAGGGAAGCTGCTCAGTCGTGTCCGACTCTTAGCGACCCTATGGACCGGAGCCTACCAGGATCTTCCATCCATGGGATTTTCCAGGCAAAAGTACTGGGGTGGGGTGCCATTGCCTTCCCCGCCTAAGTAACATATCCAAAGCTTAATCCAGGTCCAGATGAATCTCTAAACTGCCTTCCTAAGCAGTGTGCTGTATCATCCTGAAATGAAGATCAATATTGCTAATCATACATTTCATATGTGAGAATTGACTTAACATTAGGTAGGACTGCTTCTGCTACCTAGCAAAAAGTCATCCGTGAACCTGCATACCTGTAAAGAAGGTGGAATTTCAAACCAGCATTTTTAAAAATCGTATCATGATGGCTTTAATGACTTACATTTTCATGATTTATATTTTACTTATAGTGTTTAAATAAATCTACTTGCAAATATGATTTTAAAATAGTGTCAGTTCAGTTCAGTCACTCAGTCATGTCCAACTCTTTGCAACCCCATGAATCGCAGCATGCCAGACCTCCCTGTCCATCACCAACTCCCGGATTTCACTTAAACTCAGGTCCATCGAGTCGGTGATGCCATCCAGCCATCTCATCCTCTGTCATCCCCTTCTCCTCCTGCCCCCAATCCCTTCCAGCATCAGAGTTTTTTCTAATGAGTCAACTCTTAGCATGAGGCCAAAGTATTGGAGTTTCAGCTTCAGCATCAGTCCTTCCAATGAACACCCAGGACTGATCTCCTTTAGAATGGACTGGTTGGATCTCTTTGCAGTCCAACTAAAATAGCGTAACGGAGGGTAAAAATGGAATGTTGAGATTTTTTTTTTCTTTGTTGAAACAAAGCAAGCCATTCAGTGATCTGAAATAATTTCTGTAACCAGAGTTCTGATCTCAAATCAGACTTTCTTAGTTTCGGGAACTCTGAAGAAAGGCACTATGATTTAGAGTACTGCTAGGGTAAAAACTATTTGTTTGGAGACTATTTGGTGATTATAGTCTTAGTGTTTCAACAATGACCTAAAGAAAAAGGTATTATCTCAATATGTGTGAGATTTATTGCAAGCATATTACTAAGAACTGTACCTACTATTTTGCAAAAACATGAAAAATTGAGGCTTTACACAATATTTTCTTAAATATAAATCAGCAGTGACTTGAAATTGCTTTTATACATATAAAGATGACAATAGTATTTCCTCAAATGGACTCAAATACAGCAGTTTCGTTCTTTAAATAATAATGGAAAACTGAACATTGGCAGAATAACATATTTACCCCTGTTTCATTAAGAGCAGGCACCAATGCCTCTAACAGAAGCAAATAGATTAAAAAAAATAACAACTCTTTTCCTTTGTTTGTGTGAATGTTTATGCATCCTGGAGCTCTACTTTAGTGCATAGGAAATGGGGCTGTGCAGTATTTCTGGGCTCTGCTAATGATCTAGCTGCAATCTCCCCAGTGTAACACTTGTTAGACTCTAGTTACCTCCTGTTTCTATGTTTGAGCCCATAATTTGGATTCCAGGCTCATGCTTTTCTATGTTTACGCGGAAAAAAGAAAACAATCTCAGTGCAAACTTCTAAGTATCTCTTTCTTTAAGACTATATCTTAGAATATACAGATTTATAGCTCTCATTTCTCCCATGCTGCCTACATTTTAAAATCAAAGGGAGAATTTTTAAAAATTGCTAAATAATTGTATATCTATAATGTATCAGAGGGTGGATTCCACTGCTAAGCAAAAAAATTACTTTCTTACTCCTTAGTTTTATTTAGAATTGTGTCAACTATCCAACAAAGTTTACAAGAGCTAATAGTGAATATCTATGAAAATTGCATAGTATACTTAAAATAGTTTTTTAAAGATTTGGAGGACTTCCCTGGCAATCCAGTGGTTAAAATTCCATGCTTCCAATGCAGGGGTTGTAGGTTTGATCCCTGGTCAGGAAACTAAGATCCCACATTATGAGCCACGTGGCCAAAAAACAAACAACAATTCACTTTGAGTGTAAACAAAAATTGTTAAGTCAAGTTATTCATGATAAATAGGTGGAATTTATAGAGTTTTAAATATTTCTATCTTCATGCTGAAAGAAATATTAGATAAAATAGAAATGTTAAAAAAACTATAAAATAAATGTCATTAGATGAGAAATTCTTATATTTTTATCTGCCTTTACTTACTATATTTCTTATATTTAACTTATAAGCACAAAATAAGATTACTATATTCTGAATATATATTAAGTGCATTCAGTACATATATTCAGTGCATTCAGTGCATATATTCAGTGTATTCAGCACATAGAATATATATATTTTAAGTGCATTAGAATGTAATCAAGTTGCCCTAATGTGAAATATTGGCTCTATTATAAATACAAGTGTACTTCATTTAATTGCACTTAACAGATATTGCATTTTTTACAAAGTGAAGTTTTGTGCAACCATGTGTTGAGCAGGTCTATTGGTGCCATTTTTCCAATAACATTTGATTGTATCCTGTTTCAAATGTTGGTAATTTAGTAATACTTTTTAATATTTCAGACTTTTTATATTATTATATTGGATATGGTGATATGTCATCAGTGATATCTGTTTGACATTACTTCTGTAATTATTTTGGGGGTGTTGCAAGCCATGCCTATGAATACAATTGACCAAAAATGTATATGGCCAAACCAATAAGATGGCAAGTGATAGATATTGCTGTCTGATCTGACTGCTCCACCAACCTGCCATCCCCCCAATCTCTCTCCCTCACCTTTGGCCTCCCTAATCCCTGAGACACAACAGTACTGAAATTAGGCCAATTTATAACTCTAAAATGGCCTTTAATGTTCAAGTGAAAGGAAGAGTCACACATCTCTCACTTTAAATCAAAAGCTAGAAATAATCAAGCTTAGTGAGGAAGGCATGTTCAAAAACTGAGGTGGGAAGAAACCCGAGGCCTCTGGAACCAGAGTTAGTTAAGTTGGGAATTCTAAGGAAAAGCTCTTGAAGAAAATTAAAAGTGCTACTCCAATGAGCACAAAAATGATAAGAAAGATATATATATATAGCCTTATTGCTCATGTAGAGAAAGTTTTAAGGGTCTGAATAGAAGATCAAAACAGCCACAGCACTCCCTTAAGCCAAAGCCTAATCCAGAGCAAGGCCCTAACTCTCTTCACTGTGGTGAAGGCTGAGAGTGGTGAGGAAGCTGCAGAAGAAAAGTTTGAAGCTATCAGAACGTTGATTCATGAGGCTTAAGGAAAGAAGTCATCTCTGTAACACTAAAGTGCAGGTGAAACAAGTGCTAATATAGAAGCGATGGGAAGTTATCCAGAAAATCTCCCTAAGGTATCTAGTGAAGAGTTTCAACGTAGATAAAACAGACTTGTATTGAAAGAAGATGCTATGTAGATTTTCATAACTAGAGAGGAGAAGTCAATGCCCAGCTTCAAAGCTTCAAAGGGCAGGCTGACTTTCTAGTTAGGGGCTAATATAGCTGGTGACCCTAATTTGAAGCCAATGGTCACTTATTACTGGCTATACCTAGGGCCGTTAAGAATTATGCTAAATGGATTCTGTCTGTGCTCTATAAATGGAACAGAGCCTGGATGACAGTACATCTGTTTATAGCATGTTTTCCTGAATATTTTAAGCCTGCTGTTGAGATCTACTGCTCAAAAAAAAAAAAAAAAAGAAAAATAGATTTCTTTCAAAATATCCATGCCCTTTGACAATGTACTTGGTCACTCACGAGCTCTGATAGTGAGATTAGTGTTGCTCTCATGCCTGCTAGCACTACATCCATCTTGCAGCCATGGATCAAGGAGTACTTCCAAATTTCAAGTCTTATTACTTAAGAAATAAATTTCATAAGACTACTGCTGCCATAGATAGTGATTTTGCTGATGGATCTAGAGAAAGGAAGTTGAAAACCTTCCAGAAAGTATTCACCATTATAGATGCCTTTAAAAACATTCACAGTTCATGGCAAAGGGTCAAAATACGAACATTAACAGGAGTTTGCAAGAAGCTGATTCCAACTTTCATTAATGACTTTGAAGGGTTCAAGTCTTCATTGGAGGAAGTACCTGTATATGTGGTGGAAATAGAAAGAAAACTAAAATTAGAAGTGGAGCCTGAAGGTGTGACTGAGTTGTTCCAATCTCATGATAAAACTTGAATGGAAAAGGAGTTATATGGATGAGCAAAGAAAAGTGGTTCCTTAAGATGGAATCTACTTTTAATGAAGATGTTGTGAAGATTGTTAAAATGACAACAAAGGCTTTAGAATATTACTACATAAACTTAATTGATAAAGCAGTGGCAGAGTTTAAAAGGATTGACTCCAGTTTTGGAAGAAGTTTTACTGTGGATAAAATGCTATCAAACAGCATTGCATGATACAGAGACATTGTTTGTGAAAAGAAAAGTCAGTCAACACAGCAAACTTCATTGTTGTCTTATTTTAAGAAATTGCCATAGCCACCCCAACCTCCAGCAATCACCACCTGATCAGTCAGCAGTCATAAACATCCAGCCAAGACCTTCCATGAGCAAAAGGATTATAGCTTGTTGAAAGCTCAGATGATGGTTAGACATTTTAGCAATAAAATATGTATTAATTAAAGCATATATATATATATTTTTAGACATAATGCTATTGCATCCTTAATAGACAACAATGAAGTATAAACATAACTTTTATATGCAGTGAAAAACAAAAAAAAATTCATGTGGCTTGCTTATTTTGATATTGACTTTATTACAGTGGTCTGGAACTGAATCCACAATATCTATGAGGTACACTTGTATATTTTTATGAAGTGCAAATTTTTTTCATTTCCCTCAAGTTAGTGAGAAGTCAAGATTCCATTAACAGAAATTCATTTTATAGTCAACCCTAAGATTACATATCTATTCTATCAAGTAAAGGATTACAGTTTTAGCCAAGGTCAGATAGACAGTTCTATATATAAGTGAAATGGTGACTGAGAATTGAGATATGAGTTAGGATTTAGTGATAGATTGAGAATTGTCCAAATTCAATATTCCAATTCATATTGTGTTGATACCATATGCACATACTATTTATTATATTTGCTTGAGAAGATTGTAAAATAAATTTATAGATAATTCCCATCCTTTGGGATTTTACAATCTGGATAGGAGGGATAAGAAATGAATAAATCTTAAGCATACACATATACTTACACACACAAGTACACAGTATGTATCAAGTAAATATAAAGAACAGCCAAAGAAGACAGAGTGTGCCGCTGAGAGTCTGGAGACCTTGTACCAAGTTCTATCCCTATCACTGTGTTGTTTGTACAGCTAAATATTTTTATTGAAAAATGTTAATTTTTTCAGTTTTATTCTTCCAAAATATTCAAGATAGTCAAAAATAGATATAATTTACAAGTTATTTCCTTCAGACAAAGATAGTTGATGAAATTTATGTGAAGGAAAAATTTTGGAAGGAAAAATAATTTGAAACCATGCAGCACCCTCGGGTTCTAAATGGGCACTCTGAAGTCTGAAATGTTTGCTATGTGTAGGCAAAAATTGGAGTATGAGCTTTCTAGAACGCAATAAGAAGAAGATTTGATCAAGTTTACCATTTGAAAGATCTAAATAAAGCAGTTGCACAAGAAGAAACTCATGTATTCTCAGAACTGGGCAAGAGGAGGTGTCAAACCTACGCTCAGGAAGAGACGTTGTAGGACAGTGTTGGCATCGTCAGCTCATCATTGTGACCATACAGCAGACTTCCTGGGATTGATGCTATGACACCCCTCTAGATGGGCTGCTGGTTTAATCTTCGGAGAAGGCGATGGCACCCCACTCCAGTACTCTTGCCTGGAAAATCCCATGGACAGCAGAGCCTGGTAGGCTGCAGTCCATGGGGTCACTAAGAGTCGGAGACGACTGAGCCACTTCACTTTCACTTTTCACTTTCCTGCATTGGAGAAGGAAATGGCAACCCACTCCAGTGTTCTTGCCTGGAGAATCCCAGGGATGGGGGAGCCTGGTGGGCTTCCATCTATGGGGTCGCACAGAGTTGGACACGACTGAAGCGACTTAACAATCTAAAAATCAGTTATGTAGTTTTGGGCTGGCCCCTTACCCTTTCCAAGCTTTAATTTCCTTAGGTGCACAATGAGAGAATTAGATTGATTTAGAGGATAAATTTCAGCTTAATGTGCCAAAGAAAGGTGAAGTCATTGGTGTCAATGATGGTCAAAGAGTCTCTGGGGAAGAGGTGTGAATTTGGTCACATATAAGTTGATATCCTCCCAGAAACATTAAAGAGACTATTAGAAGTGGGGTAATGGAGAATGATCAGGGCTGGAGAAAAACTTGTAGTATCGGGTGTCACACATTAGAGCTGTGAGTAAAAGAAGTCCTCCTGGAGACAGTATATAGGTAAGAGACAAGAACCAATCTATAAAGGAATATCTGATAGTCCACATGGAATGCCAGGATTAAGAGATGAAAGAGGAACCAACAAAAATAATAGAGAAAAACACAGGTCAAGAATTTTAAAAGAATGTTCAATGATGATCTTGTGAATGATTATGAAAAATAACACTTGAGGATAAGATACATTAATAAGTATGATGCAATACAATTAATGAAATCAAATTGAATACATAAAGAATTTTGTTAAATAAATACTTATAGATGCTGCTGCTGCTGCTGCTAAGTTGCTTCAGTCGTGTCCGACTCTGTGCGACCCCATAGACGGAAGCTCACCAGGCTCCCCAGTCCCTGAGATTCTCCAGGCAAGAACACTGGAGTGGGTTGCCATTTCCTTCTCCAATGCATGAAAGTGAAAAGTGAAAGTGAAGTCGCTCAGTCGTGTCCGACTCTCAGCGACCCCATGAACTGGAGCCTACCAGGCTCCTCCATCCATGGGATTTTCCAGGCAAAAGTACTGGGGTGGGGTGCCATTGCCTTCCCTGACTTATAGATGCTAGTTACTGCAAAAGGCTTTTAAAAGTACTAGGGAAAGAGTTATTGCTACAAAGATATTTTATGTTATATGAATCTGATAAGTAAAAAAGAAAAAGAATACATTAGACTATCATAAACACCAAAAGACAAGCAAAAATTTCTGTACCTTTGAAAAAGATTCCAGCTGACTCACAAATCCAGAATGAACTTCATGTAAGTAGAAGCACTGGAAATGATCCCCCAAGAGCAAAAGTTGACAGGACTAGTGCACCGGGGGAGAAATGGGATTTTGAGCATCAGAAGCAGTGTGGACAAAGACTTGTGAGTGGAAAAAAGTTTGAGACTTTCAGGAAACAGCTAGTAACTATATTGGTCACATAGAATATTCATATATTGATATAAGGCAGCAGTTATTGATCTATTTGAAAAGTTAGATTGAGATACTCAAATGCTGGTGTGAGAAAAGTGAATTCATTGGATGATAGGAAGCTATTGAAGTTTTTGAGCCAGTAAATGGCATGAGCAGAGAAGTTCTCCAGGAAGACACATCCTGGCCATAATAGGATAAAACAGAGCAGGTTAGAGTCAAAAGAATGGGAAGTCTCAGAGGAAGTCCAGTTGTGGCAATAGCGTATGTAGATGGCCTGCTCTAGGGGGAGTCACAGCAGGAATGGAAAGAAGGGGATTGAGAGGGCTAGCTAGCACACTTGGCTAGGGATTGAATGTCAATTTGTAACTACTAGAAAATGACTGTGTGAACGAAGGCTAAGTCCCTATCTCCACTGGCATCGTTCTTACTTAGTAAAAATGGATTACAGTGTTTTGCTTCTACCTATCTCAGAAATGCTGTCAGAACTGATTACACATATTTTCCCAAAGTAATCTAAAGTGCTTTAATTCCTTGGAACTGGACACTATGTAAATACGATTATTCATTATGTGTAAAAGAGGAATACAGGATGATGGATGTGCCAAGCCTACACAAGAGGACTGTGTAAGAATATTGAGAGGGAAAGAAGCTGGATAATCAATATGCTGCTTAATGTGGAGGGCTAAAGACACTGATAGAAGGATACTGATGAAAGGGAAATAAAAGAGGGTAATGTATTGGGGAGTTAAAACTAATGAATGACGGTTATGTTATGTTAAATAACAAAGAGAAAATGTCAGTTTTATGGATTCTCTGCTAAATATTAAGCAATAAGGAAAAAGTTTAAAAGTCATTTCATTTAGATCATTGGTATGGTTTATGAAAAGAGATGAAAAGAAATTAGAACAGTTTTACATATAGGTGAACCCGCTCCAGTGTTCTTGCCTGGAGAATCCCAGGGACGGTGAAGCCTGATGGGCTGACGTCTATGGGGTCACACAGAGTCGGACACGACTGAAGCGACTTAGCAGCAGCAGTACATTCTAAATTTTATACCAAAGGTAGTCAGCACTTCTATGTACAGTCACATTAGAGAATAACTCTAGTGATTAGAAACCAACCACTAGAGTCCAAAAGAATGGTCACGGATATAGGCTACCAGCATTGACATTAAGGAGGCAAATGTAAAGTACTCTGAAAAATCACGTTAGGATGAGGTTTTTAGCTGATACTTGTATCAATGACCATGAAAAGAAAGGAATTCAATTCCATGAAACTTGGACTGTGAAATGTCTATTCTTTCAAATTTTCCTAGCATGATTGTGGATTGCATTGATCTAATATTTATCACAGGTTAAAAGTCTGCAATCAGCTGTCCGAACTTGTCAGGTGACACTAGTGGTAAAGAACCCGCTTGCCAATGCAGGGCACATCAGAGACGCAGGACTGATGCTTGGGTCAGGAAGATCCACTAAGGAAGGCATGGCAAATCACTCCAATACTCACGCCTGGAGAATCCCCTGGCCAGGCTACAGCTGATAGGGTCACAAAGAGTCAGACACGGCAAAAGAGACTTAGCACACATACACAATCAGCTGTCAGGCAATAATGCATCATTTAGCATCAAATAAGCAAAGTCACTATTAGACAACTAATGTTGTGCCTGCTTACAGAGAAGAGGCTCTGCTTGGGATTAAAAAGGTTAAGTTAATTATGTCAGTTTTTTGGGACTTCTGTCTCTCTAAATGTTACAACCGCAGCCTCTTGGGATCTTTTTCAGCAAGAATTTCTTGAAAGTTTTTCTTCTCTCAGCTGAAGGTGTCTTTTTAAGTTAATTTTTATTATAGTTGCTTTACAATGTACTGTTAGTTTCTGCAAAATGAATCAGTTATGAATATACATATAGCCACTTCTTTAGATTCTTTTCCCATAAAGGCCATTACAGAGTATTGAGAATAGTTTCCTGTGCTAATAAGTAGGTACTTATTAGTTATCTATTTTATATACAGTAGTTTGTATATGTCAGTCCCAATCTTCCAATTTATCCCTCTCCCTTCTTACTCCCTGGTAACCATAAGATTGTTTTCTATATCTGTAACACTATTTCTATCTCATAGATAAGTTCATTTATATCCTTTTTTCCTTTAAAGTGTACTCATGAATGTTGAAGAACATTCTAGAATCACAAGACGGAAGCTATAATGGTGAAATGGGGACTAGAGTTATTGCTCTGAGGGTAAGAAGTGTCACTTCTGTCTGTTTGTCTGACCAGTTGAGCAGAATAAGTCTCATCAGAGAAAGAAGAGAGTGCTAGGCTGACAGGTTAGATATTGGGAAAAGGCTTGGCCAACTCGCATCCAACAGTCAGAAGCATTGTGAAGATACACCCTTCCCAGTGCTTCTCAGGATATTGTTAGTATGATTATCAGAAACTGCAGGTTTTTCACAGGGGTTTAAATGTGTGTGTGACATCATACACTGATCCCACAGTTTCCAAAAGAGTCCTATGAGATGCTAATGTTCTTGCTTAGCATGAACATTATATTTCCCTCATGGCCAAAATCAGGAGGTTAAGGAACCCAAGGAGGCCTGTGATTCCCTTCTTCTGGTTCTGCTGCACCAACTCTGCTTTACATGTTTTACTTGATGTGGTTCTAGGTATTATTACACTAGGAAATAAGATTCTATTCTTAACATGAAGTAGCTAGGAGCCGAGAAATAAAGTGACTCACTCAAGTTCCCACTGGTTTCCCATTTTGGAGCACCACCTGCAGTATTAAACCAATTTGTAAAGGGACCCATGTGGACTGAATTTCATAGCCCCAGTCTAAGAGACAGAGTAAATGAAGAGTTGGTATGTCCCTCCAAAGAGGTGTCAAGCCTGGGGTTTTACTGATGAGACTGTTCCATTCTCACCTTTGTTAGCTGGTCAGCCACCACATAGACCAAGGAGAGCTCCCTTTTGCTTTATGTGAATTGGCTTTTTCTGTAGTAGAACTAACTGGCTTGCAAGGTAGATTTCTTACAATCAATTTGGAATGGCTCTGACTTTCTCTTACCCTTATATGTGGCAATCAACTCTACATGGATGCCTGGAAGATGCTTCAGGGATTGGAGGATGTGAATGGGACGGAATAGCTTATAAACCAGGGCATGTCACAAAATCTAAAAGAAGAAAGTGATTATAGTACCCAGGGCTATGGGGAGAACTAATGGGATCAGACTAATAGAAGGAGATGTTGCTTGAGAGTAAGTGGCATTAGCCTGTGTGAGAAGCTCAAAAAGAATATGGAATTATGCTTTTTGTGTCATTAAAATGTTGATCCCACCTACTCAGAAGTCAAAAGTATATCCCTGGTAGACAGATGAACTTTGTATGGTTGTTTTTTTTTATTTAATTGAGGTGTAATTGCTTTTACATTATTGTGTTAGTTTTTGTTTTACAATGAAGTGAATCAGCTTGCCCTCCCTGCTGGATATCCCGCCTACCCCACCTCCATCCTACCCCTTTGGGTCATCACAGAGCACCGAGTTGAGGTCCCTGTGCTATGCAGCAAGTTCCCTCATATGCTTTTACTCTATCTAACTTTCTGTTTGTCTGGATAAAGATGCAGGGCAATACTATTGAGAAGAGATGTAGATTTATGTGCTTGACAGTAATAGCTCTAGACATGGATTCTCTGCCTTTCTGGTGCCAGTAAAGACCCTCTTCTCCTCTGTGGAGAATTTAGTTATTCATATAGCATAAACTGTTTTAACACTTAAGGCTCACAAACTCCAAGCAAATCCTCAGCAAGATGTTAATTTCTTTTTTTACTTGCAGCCTCACACTCATAATAAGATGTCACTGGACTCTTTTCCCTATGAACCGCTTTATGAATGTGCTGGGTTGGAGATGTAGAATGAAGTGTCATTACAATCTGGGGCAAAGAGAACGCATGTATAGGAGAAAAATACTCAGTGCATGAGGCTGTAATCGATGTGTAAGAGAGACTCTGACATAATTCTGGCCTCTTTTGATAGCATGTTCTACTTTTCCTTTTCCTTCATAAGTATATAAATTATTTTCTCTGGAGACCTCAGAGTTAACAAGAAAATTGATGGGTTTTTTTTTTTTTAATTAAGCAAGGAATATACTTGAGAACAGGACTTCCCAGATGGCACTAGTAATAAAGAACCCACCTGCAATGCATGGGATGTAAGAGATGTGGGTTCAGTCCCTGGGCTGGGAAGATCCTTTGTAGAAGGAAATGGCCACCCACTCCAGTATCTTTGCCTGGAAAATCCCATGGACAGAGTTATAGGCAGGCTACAGTCTATGGGGGTTGCAAAGAGTCAGACACGACTGAGCAACTTAGCAGGTTCATACTTGAGAGTGGACTTCCTTGGTGGTTCAGACGGTAAAAAATGTGCCTGCAATGCAGGAGACCTGGGTTCGATCCTGGGTTGGGAAGATCCCCTGGAGAAGGGAATGGTATTCCTTTTCAGTATTCCTGCTTAGGAAATCCCATGAACAGAGGAGCCTGGCAGGGTACAGTCCATGGGGTTGCAAAAGAGTCAAACATAACTGAGTGACTAACTTCTACTTTTCATGCTTGAAAATACATAATTTGTAATAAATATCAATACTAAAAAACCCATGATGCAAAGTTCACTGGAACCTGTTCATTTTTTAACTTGAAGTGAATAGCCATATTTCTTATTATAGCATGTAATTTAATGCATTAAATAGGGTGTTATACAGATATTTTTAAATATGGTAATAAAAATCAAATGGAACCAATCAAATTTATATTATGGTAAACCTTGAGGCTAATATTTTACTATATCACTTATTTAAACTCTCATGTTACTAGTCATTAATAAGAGAAGGGTGAGATAATTAGGTGCTTCGAGTAGAGGGTGTACAGTTTAAGCATCTGTGTCACTGACACTAATGACTGATATCTGTGAGATTTTTCAGTACTGCAAATCTGACAACAAAATTCACAACCAATAGACTTCTAGAGGATTCCCAATTTGGC
The DNA here is from genome assembly GCA_935064755.1 of Tragelaphus eurycerus. Taxonomy (NCBI): domain Eukaryota; kingdom Metazoa; phylum Chordata; class Mammalia; order Artiodactyla; family Bovidae; genus Tragelaphus; species Tragelaphus eurycerus. The sequence goes on from CAKXYN010000064.1 coordinate 789,368, forward strand.
TTAATCACCAGAGATTATTATATTACAGTACCAACTGCTTTGTGAAAATAGCAGCAATACTCTATCAAAAATGCTTCTAACAAAATAGATGTCACAATAATGTTTTATAGCTAGCTAATCACTACCTTATCCAGGGAGAAACATTACAGAATGAGGTTATTTGTACTCCATGCCTACTCTTATACTATTCCCAAAGCACACGTGTAAGAATTTTGAGTTATAGCATTCTGTCAGAGCAATATTATTTTTAGGGGGATAGTGTAATGTGGAAGAAAGTACCTTGAAATCAACATTAAAAGCCAAAATGTCTCCTGCCTTCAAGACTTAATATCATGCAATGAGGGACAAATTTTTCACTATTCCTAAGTCTCAGTCTGCTCATCAAAAACCGGATTGGAATTCCTTGTTCCACTCAGTTTCAGGGTCATTATGATGATTAAATATGGTGATGAAATTGAAAGAATTTTGCAAACTGTGAAGCAAAATCATTGTTTTAATTTAAAAAATTTATGCCTCTAGTGGGCTTACAAACACAATTTCACTAATTGCCATACTAATTATAAATGCACTTTTTGACACTGGCTATATAGTTTTGACATCATATTTATAGTACTTTTTCCAGTTGCTTTTACTGGACTTTTATTAGTTTGAAATCATTCTAAGTAAACCAGTGATGCAGATGCTTAAACTGTACACCTTCACACTCTATGAGAAAGACTCTATGATTATCCGTTCTTTAAAGATGCAGAATTTAAAGCTTAACAAGGTTAAATAATTTGCCCAAGGAAATCTGAGCAAAGACCTATCTCTAGAAATCAGGCTCTTAACCATGATAACTTACAGCCTATTTTCCCAGAAATACATTCAGGTAATTTACACTGATGTAATAAGTGTATTGGGTGGTTCCTTATGTCTGCTCTTTCCCCTCCTCATGCTACATTCTCTTTCAAATGTATTTTCTTACTAAGAGCAAAATAGTTTTTCTTGCTCTCTTTTATAGATTCAGGTTTTGGAGGTTCTGAAAGCAAGTCATATGGATAGGAACAAAGATAGACTGGAAGATCTTTTTTAATCTTTCCCGTCTGAGAATATTTTTTTCCTTTTATTGAATTATATGTAATACAGAATTATCATTCATATGTCATTTAAACAGTCTACTTGGGCTTTTTCCTACTAATTCAGTGTTATAATTTTCTTAAAAGATAAGTAAACCATAAATCTTTCATTGGAGCAGGTTTTACTTTCAATACAAACGGGAATTCAAAGTTCTCACCATAGAAGTTCTCTGAGACTAGTATATATAATGGGATTTTTATGGTTACTCCTCGAAGATAAATGGCCATTTCTGTTTCTATTTTTCTGTAATGAACCATTTAATAAAACATTAAAATCCTCTATGTCATTTGCTAATAAGCTCAAGTGCTATATTTTAGACTTAAGAAAACCATTCTCCTTTCAGGCATTTTAATAAATTGAGAAACCTTGTCATTTATTATGGTAAACATGAACTTCATCAAATTAATAATAAAGGACTTCTAATTTATCTTTGGTTGCTTTCATTTTCTTGGGGATTCAGTTTTTATAATATGACTTTTAAGCCATGTATATATGTTTTTTTTTTTATTTTTCTACATTAAGATTAATTATTTGCTGATTGACAGTTTGATTTGAGTCCTATTTTCCTCCTGCCTAATTACATCTAATCGTTTTGTTATCCTTCTGTAATTTCATGACAACTCTACTGAAAGTATTGTGACTGTAGATTGATGTTACACAGCCTCTTATATTCTTGTGATTTAGGGCCTATTAATGGCAGACAGGGGAAAAAATAACAAGAACTTAATTGGTTTTAAATTGGCCTTAAATTGTAATTAGAGGAGAAGAGAAGTAAGTCATAACTTAGGTGTTTTTTATCACAACAAAATTTAGAGGCATTGATGTGTCAGGGCACTGTTTTTGTGGGGGGAAGGGAAACTTCCTAGTAATTAAGCATGTGTTAATGCTGCAGTGCTTAGCAGAAAAAGAGGCTAGCACGTGTGAGATGCTGATGTACCTTAATTTGCAGGGACTCTGAACGTCTCATACTAAGAGTCCAGCTCTAGGTCTGGCGATAGCCAGGCAGAAAGGTGAATATATAATTATATATATATATCAGATCAGATCAGTCGCTCAGTCGTGTCCGACTCTTTGCGACCCCATGAACCGCAGCACGCCAGGCCTCCCTATCCATCACCAGCTCTCGGAGGTCACTCAGACTCACATCCATCGAGTCAGTGATGCCATCCAGCCATCTCATCCTCTGTCGTCCCCTTCTCCTCCTGCCCTCAATCCCTCCCAGCATCAGAGTCTTCTCCAATGAGTCAACTCTTCGCATGAGGTGGCCAGAATACTGGAGTTTCAGCTTTAGCATCATTCCTTCCAAAGAAATCCCAGGGCTGATCTCCTTCAGAATGGACCGGTTGGATCTCCTTGCAGTCCAAGGGACTCTCAAGAGTCTTCTCCAACACCACAGTTCAAAAGCATCAATTCTTTGGCGCTCAGCCTTCTTCACAGTCCAGCTCTCACATCCATACATGACCACAGGAAAGACCATAGCCTTGACTAGGTGAACCTTTGTTGGCAAAGTGATGTCTCTGCTTTTGAATATGCTATCTAGGTTGGTCATAACTTTCCTTCCAAGGAGTAAGCGTCTTTTAATTTTGTGGCTGCAGTCACCATCTGCAGTGATTTTGGAGCCCAGAAAAAAAAGTCTGACATATATATATCTAGACTATATATATATATATACACATATATATACATATACATATATACATATACACACACAAAATCTTTCACCAAGACACAGGACATAAAATTGAGTTGCTTGGCAACTGGATTTGAGGAATGTCCCTCCATGTAGTTTTCTAATCCTTAAATATTTTTGTTATATATTATTGTCATATAATAATATATATACACCTCCTTATATATTATTATTACCACTGATAGCCAGCTCTGGCTCAAAGTAACCTTGATCCTGCAATGGTCTTGGTTTGGATGTCCATGGGAGGGCAGTCTGGTTGCCACATCTGTCATCTGTCGATTCTCCAGAGTTGTTTCTGGTCATCTAACTTGCTAAGTGGGAGTCCGTTTTTTGTTCCCTTCAACTGTCCATCTAAATCTGTTGTAAGCCTCAAAAATAAAAAAAAAAAAAAAAAAGACCTAATATAGAGAAGAGTCATCTTCAGTCAAGGGCATTATTGTTATTACATTCACTGGATATAATTATAAAATTAGATCCTCTGGGCGGGGGTGGGGGGGGCGGGTGCTGGTAAATTGTTTGCTTTAATTTGCTAAAACCTCTTACCTCTTTTACAGTAGAAAGGAGATAGTCTTAGATGATGAAAAGAAGTCCTTGTGAAGTCAAAAATAGAAGAAAGAGTAAAATATTTGGATTAGTATTGGTTGCGAGTATTGGATTAGTATTAGAAGGAGAGGAACAGACTAATCAAGTAAGAGGCAGAGGTGAGAACAGGATCCAAGCCTTTAGCTTATTTATATTCTCAAGCTTATCTTGGAAATGACACTTTATAGCTAAGAAAAGATTGCTTCCGAGAGTGAGATCAGGGAAAAATGGCTAAGTGGACAGTTAGGAAGAGAAGAGCTCATCATCACAAAGTCTACCTGAAGTCATCAGTTTCTTCCCCTTGAGGGGGTTCTCCGGGGAGCAGAATACTGGCAGGGGTGGCAGCAGCTTTTCTCTCACGTGAACATCCCGATGTTTAATGAGCACAGAACTCTTGCTGAAATGTCTGCCACACTGGATGCACCTGTAGGGCTTCTCCCCCGTGTGTACTCGCCAGTCCTCGTGAAATCTCGTACAGTTATTGGAACTTTTTTCACAGTCCACACACTTGTAGGGATTCTTGCCAGTGTGGACTCTCTGGTGGGCGCTAAAGTGCGAACTGTTGGTGAAGCTCCTCCCGCACTCACCGCACTGGTAGGGCTTTTCTCCAGTGTGGGTTCTCTGGTGTATGAGACTGGAGCTCTGGCTGAAGCATTTCCCACACTCTCCACATGTGTAGGTTTTCTCTCCTGTATGAATTCTCTGGTGGGCACCAAAGTTGGAGGAGTCGTTAAAGCTTTTCCCGCAGTTGAGGCATTTAAAAGGTTTTTCTCCCATGTGAATTCTTTGGTGTTGGACTAGACTCCTGCTTCTGCCGAAGCACTTCCCACAGACACCGCACTTAGAAGGGTTTTCCTTCTGGTGGGTCATGCGGCACATGAGACGCCACTCCTTCTAAAGCTTTCTCCATATCTGAGGAGCCAGAGGGCCTCTTCTCCACAAGAGGCCTCTGATGCACTATGGCTTTCCCCAAATCTCGAGGCTGATGCACCAGTTTTCCCTGTCCAATTCTATGAAGGTTTTCCCACTGTCTTCCTGAGATGTAATCCCTTTTATGATATTTACTTGGATCAACATTCTGGAAAACAATCCTTTTAGACTTTTCTACAAATGCCCTATGCTGTTCCATGTCCTTACAGATTACCTGTGTTGTATCCTCTTTGATACTACTTTCAATTTCAAATCACTTGGGTTTTGCAGTAAACCTGGAGGTCCCTGGAATTCTGGTTCTTGTATGATTTCTTCCTCACTCATTCTCTCACTGCCAGAATCTTCGACAAGTGCCTCCTGGGAGTCCTCCTCAGGTTCCCAGCCTGTAGGTTCCTGAGGTTCAATTTCCATGTCGTCTCTTTCTTGAACTGAGGATAATGGGGCTTCTTCTGGGGAGTTGGTGGGAGAAGCAGATGCCCGAGAGTTAATCAGGGCATCCATCTCCTTGTAGAATCTGCAGGAGTCTTGCACATGACCATTTTTCACTTTGTGGTGACTCTTCTGAAGGCTTTTGAATTTGGTCTGGCACTGTTTCGAAGTTTGGAGGAAACCACACTCTAGCTGCTCAGCCACAGTCCCATACCACTTGCTCTTCCGATGATAGGCTTGTAGCGCTTCATAAGACCAAGTCTCATGGAGGATGTCAAGGAAAGTCTTGGTTTCCTCGTAGCCCCTGTGCAGACCACTCAGGTTTTGAACTATGACAGGGTCACCATGAAGCTCAGGCTTCCAGATAAACTCAGCGCCCATTTCATCACCATCAGACTCCTCTGCAGCTTCTTCCTCCTCCACCAAATTGATCTGTTCTTTAGCACTGATGCCAGTTCTCTTCAGTCTGGGGAGAAACAGATCTCCTTTGGCTTATCTGTGGATGAAACATGCGCTGCAGGATTCAACAAAGTGCCCATGTCCTCAAAGAAGGCACAGGGTTCTAGCACACGGCCATTTCTCACTTTTCCGTAACTCTTCCGCAGATTTTTAAACTTGGTCCGACACTGTTCTGGTGTTCGAAGGAAGCCACATTCTCGCAACCATTACTAATCCAATACCATGACACTGACTGCAATTTTGAAGGAAGAGAGTTGTAGCTAAGATTTCTTTGCATCTGTAGTGAAGTGACTGTAGAATGCAGTAACAATACAGATGGCAAATGGTAACAAGGCAGATAAGAATATATTTACCGGTAATTTTTATGCCTCCTTTGTCAGGTGAATGAGCTCAGAATCTTTTATATCATTATTCATATAAAAACAGGATGTGCATGGGGAATTAGGCAGAGAGGCGGTTTTTATTTTCACAGTTGACTTTTTAGAATTATGAGAACTTCACTTCTTTAACTCCATTTGCTTGTACATCGTTTTGACACATTCTGTAATGAAATTTTATGGCAAGGTAAAGCATTTATACTGGAAAGTACCTATTTCAGTTAAATTAGATAAAAGCACATGAATTGGACATCATTCCCATTCCACTGCAGATGAATCTCACTTTTACAGAATTTGGAAAAGAGCATTAAGAGTGCTATGTTATAGCACTAATAAAGAGATCTTTGTATTTCATCTTGCTTCTTTCATGCCATTTCCCAGAGCCCATGAAATTGTCTGAAACACAATAGGTAAATGCTCATAAATATTTGTTGAATAATTCCTAAATAAGTAGATGAATACTAATCTAAAACTACTTGACTCTATGGCTTGCACATATAGTCTTGCACATATATATTTTAAACATTAATAAAATATTATTCTCCCATCATTAATTTTAACTGACCTACTTCTGCCAGAAGGTGTGAGGATAGTTTGGAAATACATATGTGTATTTCATGATTACTATAGAAAAAATTTATTCCTTTTATTCTATGAGGATAGTTTGGAAATACATATGTGTATTGCATGATTACTATAGAAAAAATTTATTCCTTTTATTCTATGCCATTTTTTGAAGAATTTTAAGCAGCAAATTTCTACGCAGGAATATCTAAAGCACTGAATTTGTCGATACTTCCTTGTCTATAGATAATTTCTGGTACCAAAGGTTCAGCATATCCTTGGGCAAGATATTGAGAACTTTTAAAGCAAATGCCAGGTCTTTCACATTCAACCCTGCAGGCTTGAGAATGAAATGTGAGTAATCTGATCTACAAATATATTCACAAATATGTATAACAGCTGTATGTAGAAAGAATATGAGCAGCTTCCCGTTGCTGTTTAATACTTTTCTGAGCTTCCACAATGTGCCTGGTGCTAACTGGGGCACTTCAATTATTCTCCATCTGTGCTCACTACCAAAGCTGCCAGCCATCATACTGCTCAGGGCCTGACACCTATGGCAGAGAGCCTGGCAGGGTAAATGGTGCGATCTAGTATTTCTTCCTGGGTAGCCTTGCTAGTTAATCTAGTAAAGGGATCTCTTTGTGCCCAGTATTGACTTAGACCATGAAATAAAGCCGTGGGTTAGCATGGACCCAAAGGCAACTTTGCATAGAAGAGATACTATGTTGGAATTCCACATAAGAGTATTTTCAGTGCCAATGGGACAGGATGGCTTAAGAGCAAAATTGCTATACATGAAGGTGTTCTAGGGGAGTGTGGGGGAAGTTTAGTAATCAAACTTGTGAATAGATTATAAAATGCATCAGCCTCTACTCCCAGTTTTGTTGTTGTTGTTTGGTCACTATGTCATGTCAGACTCTGTGACCCCATGGTCTGTAGCCTGCCAGGCTCCTCTGTCCATGGGATTTACCAGACAAGCATACTGGAGTGGGTTGCCAATTCCTTCTCCAGGAGATTGTTCCTACCTAGGGATCAAGCCTGCATCTCCTGCTTGGAAGGTAGATTCTTTACCACTGAAGCTCCTGGGAAGCCATTCCCAATGTTCAGTTCAGTTCAGTTGTTCAGTCATGTCTGACTCACTTCCTATTAAATAGTGTGCTATATCAAATCAGATAGACTTTTCTGCAAAAACCTTGGGAAAACCTTATTTTTTCTTTAACCTAATAGCCATGCTGCAATCTTGAGACTACAGTTGGTGAAAATGAAAACCTATGACTTCTGGCAATATTTGAATCAAGTCATACACCTTGTGACTTATGATGACCCCAAGTTGTTTCATGAGAATCCATGAAGTGGCAAGCTCTGTGCAGTAAGCTCTACATGGATTATTATTCCTAATTCTTTCAATAACTATGCATATTAGTTGTTATTCCTAACTGACAGCAAGAATCTGAGGCACAGAGGAGTTAGGTAATTGTGCTGAGTTAGCATGGCTATCGGGAAAGGCAATCGCACCCCACCCCAGTACTCTTGCCTGGAAAATCCCATGGACCGAGGAGCCTGGTAGGCTCGTCCATGGGGTCACTAAGAGTCGGACACGACTGAGCGACTTCCCTTTCACTTTTCACGCCTTGGAGAAGGAAATGGCAACCCACTCCATTATTCTTGCCTGGAGAATCCCAGGGACAGAGGAGCCTAGTGGGCTGCTGTCTATGGGGTCGCACAGAGTCGGACACGACTGAAGCAACTTAACAGTAGCAGCAGCATGGCTATAAAGCGTCTAAGCTGGAGATTTGAACCTGGCTGTATATGACAGTATAACTCACGTTCTTGTATACACTGTGTCTAAGGACTCAAAGCCCTCATGGATTTAGAACTGATTTCTGTGACTTCTGAATTCTCATCCTTGTCCTTTTTAAAACTGCTGATGAGTGTGTGAGTTGGAGAAAAAATTACTTAGCTCTCCTAAGGACATAGAAAGTAGTCATCATGGTACCACCAATGTTGGACTAGAGGCCTTCAATTCAGAGTCATTTTTATTTTTCATTTCTCTTTCCACATGGTACTCAGTATATACTCTGTAATAAAAACTTGAGTTGGGGGACTATGGTAGGGGGAGCAGTGAATTGGAATGTTTTCCCTTTTCCAGTTAAACCTGAACAAGCCATTTTATCTCATATGTTAGCAGATCACATAACTTAGACTATGTATAAATTGGACTTTTTGAGCTGATGTGAAAATAGAGAAAAAGGAAAAAAAGAGGAAGGGCAGGAAAGAGAAAATGGGAAACAAACCCTGGAAATGATTCAAAAGTACAAAAAGAAGAATCAGAACATGTGTTCTCCTCTACTTTCCTTGAGCAGTAAGATTTAAAGCAAATAGAAATAAACATTTCCTTGAGGCTTTTTCCTTTTACTCTCGCTCCCCAAGCAAATGTTCATTTTTCTTGAAGGAGATTGCTGATCAGAATCAAATTCTTCCTTCCTCTTTCTTGCCACATCCCATCCTGCCCTACAATTCAACTTGCTTACTCCTACACCTTCAAGATTCCTCCACGTTCAGTCAATCAATCATGAGAAGAGCCATGCTGTAATTTTGTGCTTTTCACATTCTTAACTTACTTTACAATGGGATTTTGAGGTGCTTTTTGCTGGCTCGAGCTGATAAGAAAATATATATATATATAAGAGTGTTGGCTTCTTGAGCTTACATCAGTGTTGTGAATTATATAATGAAACCTGTCTGGGCTGGAATTCTAAAGCTATTATCCTCCTAGCACTGAGATAGGACACTAAAAGAACTGTTTAGGATCTCTTAGCCATTTATAGCTTGATAAGTCAGTTTCTTTTCCTCTTAAAAAAAGGTTTGTTGAGAGTTAGTTATTCAACTTACCACATTGTCAATATTTTGCATTACCAACCCTTGGGGAACACACTAAATCCTAAGGTATGATTTCTCCACAAGGTTATTCTGCCTCTTAAATGAGGTCTCAATGTCTATTCTGGTGGTGTTTGAAAAGTTTTCACTTGGGATCTTCTGTGACCTTGCTGTTGTGTGCCATTTGTGCATCATTAAAAGGTTGTAATGAAGTTCTGCCGCACACAGATTGTAAAAGGTCAAGCAGAAAGTTAGGAGCCAATGAGGTTGGGAAGAAAAATTGTGCTTGCTGCAGAAGTTGAGGGATTCATTATATTGATGCTATGGGGTTTTCAGCAGAGTAATAACTGGGTTAGCAATAGAATGTAAATCTTCTCAGCCACTTAGTCTGAATCTGCTTCTTCTTGATTTGTGGGGATATATTTTTAACAGAGTACAAGGAAAGTCATTACACTCAGAGGAAAGCCAGTAGAATTGGTAAATGCACTATAGATGGTTCAGCCATAAAGAAGAGTAGAACCGGAGGAATAAAAGCATATCAGCCTTCCTAGTTGCCACTCAAAGAATTATTGTCAACCCCTATGAAATAATTGTCTCAGAAGAACTTTGCGTAAGTGATTACTTTTATTCTTAAAAGGATATACATTGTTGTTTTTAGCTTCAGTAGTCCAGAAGTACAAATATAGCTAATTAAACTGTTTAAAATAATCAACAAAAATAATTAAGTGGATTTGAGATCAAACATATAAAATTAGCAGCAACTTCAAACCAACTTATTAAGGACCAGTAAGACAAGCTAATGAGGTCCTGACTACTCTAAAAGGAAAAGAAACCCTAAAGTTACTGGTCCTCTACTAAATATTCTCTGGATGCATTTTCTTAAAATGAAATTCTACAAATTATGTGCAGAAGTGCAGCAGTTGATTGCATGTCTCACAAGCTTACATATGGAGTGAAATAATTTCTTCTTTAAACAAGCCCCAAACCATCTGTTGACTTAAGTCAATTCTCTGAATTTTACTTGGAAATAATTGGAAGTCTAGATATTCTATAAGACTGGCTCAATGTGTTTATTTAATTTATTCATGAGGTTTTATGTATGTGTATATGAGGGGAGAGGGATCATTTCAGTTCAGTTCAGTACCTCAGTCGTGTCCGACTCTTTGCGACCCCATGAATCGCAGCACACCAGGCCTCCCTGTCCATCACCAACTCCTGGAGTTCACCCAGACTCATGTCCATCGAGTCAGTGATGCCATCCAGCCATCTCATCCTCTGTCATCCCCTTCTCCTCCTGCCCTCAATCCCTCCCAGCATCAGAGTCTTTCCAATGAGTCAGCTCTTAGCATGAGGTGGCCAAAGTATTGGAGTTTCAGCTTCAGCATCATTCCTTCCAAAGAAATCCCAGGGCTGATCTCCTTCAGAATGGATGGTTGGATCTCCTTGCAGTCCAAGGGACTCTCAAGAGTCTTCTCCAACACCACAGTTCAAAAGCATCAATTCTTTAACTCTCAGCCTTCTTCACAGTCCAACTCTCACATCCATACATGACCACAGGAAAAACCATAGCCTTGACTAGACAGACCTTTGTTGGCAAAGTAATGTCACTGCTTTTGAATATGCTATCTAGGTTGGTCATAACTTTCCTTCCAAGGAGTAAGCGTCTTTTAATTTCATGGCTGCAGTCAGCATCTGCAGTGATTTTGGAACCCAGAAAAAGAAAGTCTGACACTGTTTCCACTGTTTCCCCATCTATTTCCCATGTAGTGATGGGACCAGATGCCATGATCTTCGTTTTCTGAATGTTGAGCTTTAAGCCAACCTTTTCACTCTCCACTTTCACTTTATCAAGAAGATTTTAGTTCCTCTTCACTTCCTGCTATAAGGGTGGTGTCATCTGCATATCTGAGGTTATTGATATTTCTCCTGGCAATCTTGATTCCAGCTTGTGTTTCTTCCAGTCCAGCATGTCTCATGGAGAAGGCAATGGCACCCCACTCCAGTACTCTTGCCTGGAAAATCCCATGGACGGAGGAGCCTGGTAGGCTCCAGTCCATGGGGTCGCTAAAAGTCAGGCACAACTCAGTGACTTCACTTTCACTTTTCACTTCTATGCATTGGAGAAGGAAATGGCAACACACTCCAGTATTCTTACTGGAGAATCCCAGGGAAAGAGGAGCCTAGTGGGCTGCCGTCTATGGGGGCGCACAGAGTCGGACACGACTGAAGTGACTTAGCAGCACCAGCAGCTTCAGCAGCGTTTCTCATGATGTACTCTGCACATAAGTTAAATAAGCAGGCTGACAATATACAACCTTGATGTACTCCTTTTCCTATTTGGAACCAGTCTGTTGTTCCATGTCCAGTTCTAACTGTTGCTTCCTGACCTACATACAGGTTTCTCAAGAGGCAGATCAGGTGGTCTGGTATTCCCATCTCTTTCAGAATTTTCCACAATTGATTGTGATCCACACAGTCAAAGGCTTTGGCATAGTCAATAAAGCAGAAATAGATGTTTTTCTTGAACTCTTTTGGTTTTTCCATGATCCAGTGGATGTTGGCAATTTGATCTCTGGTTCCTCTGCCTTTTCTAAAACCAGCTTGAACATCAGGAAGTTCAAGGTTCACGTATTGCTGAAGCCTGGCTTGGAGAATTTTGAGCATTACTTTACTAGTGTGTGAGATGAGTGCAATTGTGCGGTAGTTTGAGCATTCTTTGGCATTGCCTTTCTTAGGGACTGGAATGAAAACTGACCTTTTCCAGTCCTGTGGCCACTGCTGAGTTTTCCAAATTTGCTGGCATATTGAGTACAGCACTTTCACAGCATCATCTTTCAGGATTTGGAATAGCTCAACTGGAATTTCATCATCTCCAATAGCTTTGTTCCTAGTGATGCTTTCTAAGGCCCACTTGACTTCACATTCCAGGATGTCTGGCTCTAGGTCAGTGATCTCACCATCGTGATTATCTGGGTCATGAAGCTCTTTTTTGTACAGTTCTTCTGTGTATTCTTGCCACTTCTTCTTAATATCTTCTGCTTCTGTTAGGTCCATACCATTTCTGTCCTTTATTGAGCCCATCTTTGCATGAAATGTTCCCTTGGTATATCTAATTTTCTTGAAGAGATCTGTAGTCTTTCCCATTCTATTTTTTACTCTATTTCTTTGCATTGATTGCTGAAGAAAGCTTTCTTATCTCTTCTTGCTATTCTTTGGAACTCTGCATTCAGATGCTTATATCTTACCGTTTCTCCTTTGCTTTTCGCTTCTCTTCTTTTCACAGTTATTTGTAAGTCCTCCCCAGATAGCCGTTTTTCTTTTCTGCATTTCTTTTCCTTGGGGATGGTCTTGATCCCTGTCTCCTGTACAATGTCACGAACCTCATTCCATAGTTCATCAGGCATCCTATCTATCAGATCTAGGCCCTTAAATCTGTTTCTCACTTCCACTGTATAATCATAAGGGATTTGATTTAGGTCGTACCTGAATGGTCTAGTGATTTTCCCTACTTTCTTCAATTTAAGTCTGAATTTGGTAATAAGGAGTTCATGATCTGAGCCATAGTCAGCTCCTGGTCTTGTTTTTGTTGACTGTATAGAGCTTCTCCATCTTTGGCTGCAAAGAACATAATCATTCTGATTTAAGTGTTGACCATCTTGTGATGTCCATGTGTAGAGTCTTCTCTTGTGTTGTTGAAAGAGGGTGTTTGCTATGACCAGTGCATTTTCTTGGCAAAACTCTATTAGTCTTTGCCCTGCTTCATTCCATATTCCAAGGCCAAATTTGCCTGTTACTCCAGGTGTTTCTTGACTTCCTACTTTTGCATTCCAGTCCCCTATAATGAAAAGGACATCTTTTTTGGGTGTTAGTTCTAAAAGTCTTGTAGGTCTTCATAGAACCATTCAACTTCAGCTTCATCAGCATTACTGGTTGGGGCATAGACTTGGATTACCGTGATATTGAATGGTTTGCCTTGGAAATGATCAGAGATCATTCTGTCGTTTTTGAGATTGCATCCAAGTACTGCATTTCAGACTCTTTTGTTGACCATGATGGCTTTCCCATTTCTTCTAAGGGATTCCTGCCCACAGTAGTAGATATAATCGTCATCTGAGTTAAATTCACCCATTCAAGTCCATTTCAGTTCGCTTATTCCTAGAATGTCGACATTCACTCTTGCCATCTCTTGTTTGACCACTTCCAATTTGCCTTGATTCATGGACCTGACATTCCAGGTTCCTATGCAATATTGCTCTTTACAGCATGGGACCTTGCTTCTATCACCAGTCACATCCACAGCTGGGTATTTTTTTTTGCTTTGGCTCCATCCCTTCATTCTTTCTGGAGTTATTTCTCCACTGATCTCCAGTAACATATTGGGCCCCTACTGACCTGGGGAGTTCCTTTTTCAGTATCCTATCATTTTGCCTTTTCATGCTGTTCATGGGGTTCTCAAGGCAAGAACACTGAAGTGGTTTGCATTTTCCTTCTCCAGTGGACCACATTCTGTCAGACCTCTCCACCATGACCCGCCTGACCTTGCCCCACGGGCATGGCTTAGTTTCATTGAGTTAGACAAGGCTGTGGCCCTACTGTGATTAGATTGACTAGTTTTCTGTGAGTATGGTCTCAGTGTGTCTGCTCTCTGATGCCCTCTTGCAACACCTACCATCTTACTTGGGTTTCTCTTACCTTGGACATGGGGTATCTCTTCACGGCTGCTCCAGCGAAGTGCAGCCACTGCTCCTTACCTTGAACAAGGGGTATCTCCTCACTGCCACTCTTCCTGACCTTCAACATGGGATAGCACCTCTAGGCCCTCCTGCGCCTGCACAGCCACCGCTCCTTGGACGTGGAGTAGCTCCTCTCAGCCACCACCCCTGACCTTGGACTTGGGTAGCTCTTCTCTAAGAAACCTTTTTCTTTAGAACGATAAAGAGTCAGTTAGATATGCATTAATATTAAGACTCTTATTAGGCATTTTAACTTGACTCAAATCCATTGATTTAAGTTGAATGATTTAAAAGTTTTAGAAACATAAAAATGACTTTTTAGAAAGCTTTGAAATTTGGGAATGAAGGACAATGGGAGTTACAGATAATTTTTTTCAAAAACTTGTTTTGTTGTAATTATCAAGGGATAAAGTATTAGACTAAAACTTATGGTAGAAAAGCTACCTATAATTTGATTTGCAATAGGTGGCATTCTGTTTTTATAAAAATTGATTTATTTTCTTTATCAAAACGTTATAAATGGCTTCCTCAGGCCAGGTAGAGTTTGAGTATTTCTCCAGTTCAGTTCAGTTCAGTTCAGTCACTCAGTTGTGTCCAACTCTTTGTAACCCCATGAATCGCAGCACACCAGGCCTCCTTGTCCATCACCAACTCCCAGTGTTCACTCAAACTCATGTCCATCGAGTTGGTGATGCCATCCAGCCATCTCATCCTCTGTCATCCCCTTCTCCTCCTGCCCCCAACCCCTCCCAGCATCAGGGTCTTTTCCAATGAGTCAACTCTTCGCATGAGGTGGCCAAAGTATTGGAGTTTCAGCTTCAGCATCAGTCCTTCCAATGAACACCCAGGACTGATCTCCTTTAAGATGGACTGGTTAGATCTCCTTGCAGTCCAAGGGACTCTCAAGAGTCTTCTCCAACACCACAGTTCAAAAGCATCAATTCTTTGGTGCTCAGCTTTCTTCACAGTCCAACTCTCACATCCATACATGAACACTGGGAAAACCATAGCCTTATCTCTTGCGATCATTCAAATATAGTAATGCCAATATTTAAAAAAAATTTATCCAAAAATTCTAACTGATTAAATATCAACTAAGAATTCAATGATTTGAAAGTGTTCCTTGAGAGGAAACCAATAATTGGATGAATGGGAATATCACAGTCCTTTAGAAGTAGAACTTCTATGCTTCATTCATTAATATAGTCTCATTGTCCAGAGAAGATAGATATCTTTTCTATCTAGATTTTTTTCTCCAAAATATAAATACTATTGAAATCATAGTCTTTGTGATAAGGAAACATAGTCATTTATTGATATGTTATTTATTACTTTAAAACTGCTTTTTCTATTAAAATTTATGTAAGCAAAGTACTTTGGTTACTAATTTAACACTGATTTAGTATTATAATTATGTATAATAAATATTGCATTTATTATGTTTGTGTCTAAATATTACATTATATTAAATACTAATAATAGCATCCAGAGTCTTTTCTTGGCAGTGGTACCTATCTCATTTGTTTATTCATTTATTCTCTCATCCAACAGTTTCTTAGTAATTTCTCTCTATCAAGCTGTAGTAAGTTTCCCATCAGAAAAGAACCTATAATCTAGTAGAGAATTAGATATATAGGAAAATAAGTGCAAGCAAACATGGTAATGTATATAGTGGAAATTATAAGTATACATATACCAAGTAGAATCATTGTCAAAAGGGTATCTTGCTATTTCTAAGAAATCAAGGTGATTGTGAGAAATAAATAAGATAAGGTATGGCATTCAGAAAGCATTTATGGCTATGGGAGTTAATTTTATTACTATGAATCAAGTATTTATTAAGGATCTACTATGTACTGCTCTTTAGGTATAAAAATAAAAATGGCAAGTTCCTTGAACTCAAAGTGCTTACTGCCAAGTAAAGGAGACAGTAGAAGGATAGAGGAAATAAAATCATTGCATCATTCCATGATAATAAATACTTAAATAAAACTATGCATCATGCTTTTAGAAATATGCAGGGGAGAGACTAATTATCTTCCTAAATGGACTGGGAAGACTTTACTGAAAAGATAAAGTGGAGGAATAAGAAGCAACTTAGATAAATGAATGGGAGTTTGCTGGACAAATAAAGTTGATCCAAGGGGCAAGAATAAAAAATATACCAATAAGATGGTCTGAAAAAGTATGGCAAGGACACTTAATATTAAAGTATGAATTTCAGGGAAATGTCCCACAGTGAGTTAAAGAGATAGATAAGGTTGATCACATCATGAAATTTCTCAACATATGAGCATACAAATTCTTCTGAAAGGCATAGATCTTTCTCTTTGATTTGTAACATAGTAGTTTTAAAATGGCATAGCAAAATAAAATTTCAATACAGTTGCCCCTTGAACAGCATGATTTTGAAATGCATGAGTCCACTTGTATGCTAGATTTTCTTCAATAGTAAACACTAGAGTACTACACAATTCATACTTGCTTGAGTCTGTGAATACAGAGGAACCATGAGTATGGAGGAAACTCAGGTACCCTGGAACCAGGGCTACAGAGAGTAGATTTTCAATTGTGCAAAGGCTTGGCACCCCAACCCTTCTATTGTTCAAAGTTGAACTGTAAATCAATTTTACTCTAAGATATGACAAAACTAAATACAGTTAAGTCCCCTACATATGAAAGAGTTCCATTCTGAGAGTATGTTCATAGTCCAGTTTGTTCATAAGTCCAACAATGTTAGCGTGGTACCCAATTAACACAGTCAGCTGTATGATGTTTATAATTACTGTATTCTAATAGGTTTATAATAGTTTTCACACAAATAATACATTCAAAAACAAGCACAAAAAATAAGGAAAATATCTTTAATCTTATGGTATAGTATCATGAAAGGTACAGTAGTACAGTACAACAGCTGGCATAGAGATACTGACATCAAGTGAACAGACAAGAAGAGTTATTGATTGGAGGAGGGAGAGGAGGTCAGAGATGGTAGAGTTGAAGGATCATCAACAATAGGAGACAGTGCGAGCTGCAATTTCCCTCATGCCTGACATTGGTGGAGTACACGTTTGCATCTTTGAGTTTGCAACTTGAAGATTTGTATATAGGGGACTTACTGTAGATGCAGAAGAACTAAATAACATAATTAGTAAGGTTCAGTTCAGTTCAGTTGCTCAGTCATGTCCAACTCTTTGCGACCCCACGAATCGCAGCACACCAGGCCTCCCTGTCCATCAGCAACTCCCCTAAAGTAGATACTATAAAGGTATATTGAAATATACATCATGAAAATAGAAAATATACATTTTTCTCTTTTATGAAACATTCATAAAAGTTGACCATTATACTAAGTTATAAAGAAGATCTTAGTATGTTATAAAGTTTTAATAATACTAACATTTTTGTATCAATACATAGCAAAAAAGTGAAAGTGAAGTCGCTCAGTCGTGTCCGACTCTTAGCGACCCCATGGACTGCAGCCTACCAGGCTCCTCCATCCATGGGATTTTCCAGGCAAGAGTACTGGAGTGGGTTGCCATTGCCTTCTCCGACATAGCAAAACTAGATATTAATTTAAAAAGACTTTCAACCTGGAAATATCAAAATTATCTATTAAACAAATCCTGAGGAAAAAGGAACATACAAATCCTAATTTCAGAATTTCCAAAAATTAATATAAAACTCAATATGTTCAGATCTATGTGATACAACTAAATTGATAACAGAAAATATCATAATCTTAAATATTTATATAAATAAATATGAAAGAATAATATAAATGAGTTAATTTCTCAACCCAGAACACAGCAAATAAAAATAAAAGCACCACAAAGAAGTAAATAATGAAGAAAGAGACTGAAGTTAATTAAGTATAAACTGGAAAAAAGGAAGAGATAGTAGACACATCCCATGTTGACATTTTGACACATTAATAAACTAAACAAGCCACTGGCTATCCAGATCAAGAAAAAAAGAGGTAAATAAAAAAATAAAAATAATTGAAATATATATTACTATACATATGTATTTATATACATAAACATAAATACTGTGAATCAAAGAAAGCAAAGTTCAAAAATTTTTATGTTGACAAATATAATTTAAACTCCCAGCAACATCATCTCTAATGTTTAATATAAAATATTTAAAATATGTTAGACATGTGAGGAATCAGAAAAGTATGGCTCATAATTAACAAAATGACAGTTAACAGAAACAGACCTTGAGAGATTCATATTTTGGAACTAGTAGAAAAGGACTTTAAAGCCATGATTATAAATATATTCAGTGATTTAAAAGAAAGGATGTTCACAATAAATAAATATGTGGAGAAATATCAGCAGAGAAGCAGAAACTATAAAAGTGCACCAAATGAAAATTTTAGAGCTAACAATTAGAACATCTTAAATTTTAAAAATCAACCATGGGCTTAAAATGAAACTGTAGAATGCAAAAGAAAAGATTACTGAACTTGAGGATGGACCAGTAGAAAGTACTTGATCCAAAGAAAACAGGGCAAACTTGGAAAAAAAGTGAAGAATCTCAATGTTTTGAGAGACAATGTCAAGTAAGCTATGTTACATGTGATCTGAGTCCCAAAAAGAGTAGAAAGAAAAAATGGAGAAAATTTTTTGAAGAAATAATAGTTGAATGCTTACCAAATTTGTTTTAAAATATCATTATGGATTAAAGAATTTTCATCAATATTAGAGTAAATAGAAAGAGAACCTCATTCAGGTAGATCCTAGTCAAACTGCTAAAATTCAGTGCTAAAGAGAAAACCCTGAAACCAACCAAAGAAGATAAAATATCATTACATACAAGGGAAGAAAAGTGATAATGAACCATACCTAGGTATGAATGAGGTTGGAATGGCATCTCAAACATGTTGAAAGGAAGTAAAAGTTGAACCCTGGATTTTATATCCAATGAAAACATCTCTAAAACAAAGGATTAAATAAACGTATTTTTGGATGAATGACAACTGATAGAATTCCTCATTGGCAGACTTGTACTACAAGAAATGCTAAAAGAAAAATAAAAAGTTATGGTGCTAAAGGAAATGACACTAATGGAAACTTTGACCTACAGGAAAGAACAGAGGTGTCTGGAGAATGATACATTGGTGGGAGGAAGAATAGAAGAGACAATCAACTTTCTAAAAATTTCTTTTTAAAATGTCTGTCTCTTTAAAATAATAATATAGTTTTATTCCATATGTAAGTGTAAAATATATGACAATTGCACAAAGGATGGGAAAATAAATAAAATTAAGTTCTTGTGAGGTTTGCATATTTTAAAAGTACTAAAATTTATTATCAAATAGCATATAAAAATGATTTGTGTGTGCACAAGCACACGTGTGTTTATGTAAGAAAGAGACAGGGAGATAAAGAAGGAAACAGAGAGGAAGAAAGAGATGAAGACAGAGGATGTGGTAAAAATATTAATAGATAATTTAATAAAAGGGCTTATAAGTAGTTATTAGTCTTTCAACTATTTTATAATTTGAAATTTTTAATCATAAAAAGAGAGGAAAGATAATAGCAAATATAAAGTACCAATAACTGGATATTTTAGGGATAAAGAAGAAACAAACAAGGAAAGAGTCTATGAAAAAGATATTGAAAGCTGCATTAAGACAATACTTTATTCTTTTTTTTTAATCAAGAATCTCTTTTATTGATTATCAGAAACATTACAAACATCTAGTATGAATAAATTATAACATGATAGTGTTTAGTTTGAACAATTAATACATTTCAGATATAATATTATACATATTTCAATGCTATTCTCCCACTAATAGATGGAGAAATATACCATGTTCATGGATTGGTAGAATCAATATAGTGAAAATGAATATACTACCCAAAGCAATTTATAGATTCAATGCAATCCCCATCAAGCTACCAACGGTATTCTTCACAGAGCTAGAACAAATAATTTCTCAATTTGTATGGAAATACAAAAAACCTCGAATAGCCAAAGCTATCTTGAGAAAGAAGAACGGAACTGGAGGAATCAACCTGCCTGACTTCAGGCTCTACTACAAAGCCACAGTCATCAAGACAGTATGGTACTGGCACAAAGACAGAAATATAGATCAATGGAACAAAATAGAAAGCCCAGAGATAAATCCACGCACATATGGTCACCTTATCTTTGACAAAGGAGGCAAGAATATACAATGGATTAAAGACAATCTCTTTAAGAAGTGGTGCTGGGAAAACGGGTCAAACACTTGTAAAAGAATGAAACTAGAACACTTTCTAACACCATACACAAAAATAAACTCAAAATGGATTAAAGAGCTAAATGTAAGACCAGAAACCATAAAACTCCTAGAGGAAAACATAGGCAAAACACTCTCTGACTTACATCACAGCAGGACCTCTATGACCCACCTCCCAGAATACTTTATTCTTAATATGGAGAAGGCAATGGCAACCCACTCCAGTGTTCTTGCCTGGAGAATCCCAGGGATGGAGGAGCCTGGTGCTGGAATTTAGTAGGTGTAAAATGTTTTGGATTAATTCATTGATGAACAGGAATGAGACACTTGAGACATGGGAGATTAGAAAGAAGAAAAGGAAAGTACTTCTGAGTATTAATCCACCATCCTAATTTAACAAACATTTGTGCATACTGTCCATGCTAAGTCACTTCAGTTGTGTCTAATTCTTTGAGACCCTATGGACTGTAGCCTGCCAGGCTCCTCTCTTCATGGGATACTCCAGGCAAGAATATTAGAGTGGGTTGCCATGCCCTCCTCCAGAGGATCTTCCTCACTCAGGGATCAAACCCCCATCTCTTACATACCTTGCATTGGCAGGCCGGTTTTACCACTAGCGCCACCTGGGAAGCCCTTCACATACAGTGTATGTAATTAAGAACATGAACTGTGATGCCAGATTCATAGTTTGAGTCTGAATCTTGATGCAGTTACTTACAAGCTATGTTGTTGTTGTTTGGTCACTAAGTTGTGTCCCACTCTTTGGGACCCCACGGACTGCAGCACTCCAGGTTTTCCCTTCCTTCACCATCTCCTAGAGTTTACTCAAATTCATGTCCCTTGAGTCCAGTGATGCTATCTAACCATCTCATCCTCTGCTGTCCCCCTTCTCCTTTTGCCTTCAATCTTTCCCAGCATCAGAATGTTTTCCAGTGAGTCAGCTCTTCACATCAGGTGGCCAAAGTACTGGAGCTTCAGCTTTAGCATCAGTCCTTCCAATGAATATTCAGGGCTGGTTTCCTTTAGGATTGACTGATCTCCTTGCAGTCAAAGGGACTCTCAAGTCTTCTCCAGCACCAAAATTTGAAGGCATCAGTTCTTTGGCCCTCAGCCTTCTTTATGGTCCAACTCTTAGATCCACACTACTGGAAAAACCAAGCGGAAAGCAGAAACACTTTAAGACATTATTTTAACTCCATCTGGGTAATGTCGTATACTACTTCTACAATGACAGGCAGTGATCCCGTGTCCTCATAATCATGCTTTTTTATAATGCCCTCTCCTTGGATTTCCTGATGGATCAGACAATAAAGAATCTGCCTGCAATGTCGGATACTGGGGTTTTATCCCTGGGTTGGGAAGATCCCCTGGATGAGGGCAACCCAATCCAGCCTTCTTGCCTGGAAAATCCCCATGGACAGGGGAGCTGGTGGGCTATAGTCCATAGAGTCTCAAAGAGTCAGACACAACTGAGTGACTCAGCACAACACAGCATGACCCTGTGTGTGAGCACAGTCCCTGGTGAATATCTTCTAGTGAAGAGAATATGGCTAATGTGATGAGGTTATAAAAGAAAGTGACTTTTGTCTTATCCTTATTCCCATCCCCACCTGGACCCGCTCTCCTAACTTACTTGGTCTGAAAAATTCAGTGGCCATGTTGAGATCTTCTCTTTGGAGAGGTTCATGAGATGAGGAACTAGGGTAACCTTTGATCAAGCCCCTTGAGGAACTGAATCCTACCAACAACTACATAAACAAGGTTGGAAGCAGGTCCACCCCCTAGTTGAGCATTAAGATAACTTCAGCCCTACTCCATACATTGAAGGCAGTCCTGAAGAGACTCTGAGTCAAAAGATCCAGCTAAGCAGTGCCAAAGAGATAATAAATATCATTGTTTGAAGCCATGAAGTTTGGGATTATTTTGTTCCATATCATAAAATAACTAATACACTTGGCTTTGTAAATGTGTATTTTTGCAACAAATTTGAATAGCTGGAAAGTTTAATAATATTTTTGAAATCTTAAAAGGGTTATTGCTGCTGCTGCTGCTGCTGCTAAGTCACTTCAGTCGTGTCCAACTCTGTGCGACCCCATAGACTGCAGCCCACCAGGCTCCCCTTTCCCTGGGATTCTCCAGGCAAGAATACTGGAGTGGGTTGCCATTTCCTTCTCCAATGCATGAAAATGAAAAGTGAAGGTGAAGTCGCTCGGTCGTGTCCAACTCAGTGACCCCATGGACTGCAGCTTTTCAGGCTCCTCCATCCATGGGAATTTCCAGGCAAGAGTACTGGAGTGGGGAGCCATTGCCTTCTCCAAAAAGGGTTATTACCATAGACTTAATGCCAAGTCCACCACTATACAAATGATTGTTAGTCTAATTATTCATGGTCTCACTAATGTAAATTTGCAGAAGCAGTTTATTCTTTATCTTTTTTTTTTTCTTCTGTTCCCCTCATTTATGATCTAGTAACTAAAGTAACTTGAAAATGGTGGACTTTTAAAAATTAAAATATTCTAGAAGAATCTGCCACAAAGAAAAAAAGGAAGTTATGTTAAGACACTGTATTTGACAGGGTATTTGATACTTCAAATCTGTGTAAGTAACCTGTCAACTTATTCAAAGGTTGAATATACTTTTAAAAAGTTTGTTTTCTTATTTAGTTTTTTCGCTGTTGACCATGATGTCAATTCTGTCTAAATATAGTTTTTAGATGGATTATGGAGCAAATCTTTGTGTATCTGCATGTGTATTTCTTAATTTTAGTTGTCTTTAGGTTTTCTACTGTGTAAGGTAAAATCATGTCTCTATGACACCTTCTTTCTTTAAGTGCTAACCTTAAGTTGGTTCTTGCTGTGGGCAAAGTGTGTTTTGGCAGGACTTCATATGTGAATGACTTGTTTGTATTGAAAATTATGATCTATATTCAAAAAATCAGAACCAACAATCTTTCAAATGATTAGTCTGGTATTTGATAGAAGAAAAAGTTGATAGCAAGTAAGTTCTTCAAATATACTCACTGAAGCTAATGTGTTTTTCTCAGATTCTGATGCTCTTGGTGATAAAAATAATAACATAAAGAATATTTGACACAATCTAAAAATCTTTTTCCTTCCCTATATTGCTGAGTTCTCTGCTTAATAAACATTATAAATATTTGACTGTTGCCCTGAAAGTATGTATAGTTGCCAAACATAACTCCTTCAGATAAGGGGAAAAAAGTTCAAAACCATAATCTCAAAGGAAAATAGGTAAATAATGATACTATGTTTAAAGTCATCAGAGTTGGTAAATCTTGACCTTTTTTCTTCTGTTGCTGAGAGAAATGACTTTGATAAATTTACCTTTCTACCTTCCAAGCCCCATTAAATTACTCTTATTACAAGTGGAAATTTAGTAAAACTAGAAGGCAATGGCAACCCACTCCAGTACTCTTGCCTGGCAAATCCCATGGACAGAGGAGCCTGGTAGGCTGCAGTCCATGGGGTCGCTAAGAGTCGGACACGACTGAGCGACTTCGGACACGACTGAGTGACTTCACTTTCACTTTTCACTTTCATGCACTGGAGAAGGAAATGGCAACCCACTCCAGTGTTCTTGCCTGGAGAATAGCAGCAGCAGCAGCAGCAGGGTCAGGGATCAGAGCACCTGGTGGGCTGCCGTCTATGGGGTCGCACAGAGTTGGACCGTTTCATGACTGGAGGGTCCCACTCAGTGTTTGCCTGGCGAATAGGAGGAGCCTGGGCTCTTTGTAGCAGCAGCAGCAGAATATATCTAGGGGGCATTTTTTTACTGACCATAGAAGCAGTCTGAACTGTACTTTTATTTCCTCTGAGTATTCAGAAACAGTAGATCCATAATTACAAATTCAATATCCAGAATTGAGTTTCTTCCATTTTAAATCAGAAAAGAGATTTTCAACAATGTTTGTTTCAGTTCAGTTCAGTCAGTTCAATTGCTCAGTCCTGTCCGACTCTTTGCGACCCCATGAATCGCAGCACACCAGGCCTCCTACCTGTCCATCACCAACTCCCAGAGTTCACTCAGACTCATGTCCATCGAGTCAGTGATGCCATCCAGCCATCTCATCCTCTGTCATCCCCTTCTCCTCCTGCCTCCAATCCCTCCCAGCATCAGAGTCTTTTCCAATAAGTCAACTCTTCACATGAGGTGGCCAAAGTACTGGAGTTTCAGCTTTAGCATCATTCCTTCCAAAGAAATCCCAGGGCTGATCTCCTTCAGAATGAACTGGTTGGATCTCCTTGCAGTCCAAGGGACTCTCAAGAATCTTCTCCAACACCACAGTTCAAAAGCATCAATTCTTCGGTGCTCAGCCTTCTTCACAGTCCAGCTCTCACATCCATACATGACCACAGGAAAAACCATAGCCTTGACTAGGTGAGCCTTTGTTGGCAAAGTCATGTCTCTGCTTTTGAATATGCTATCTAGGTTGGTCATAACTTTCCTTCCAAGGAGTAAGCGTCTTAATTTCATGGCTGCAGTCACCATCTGCAGTGATTTTGGAGCCCAGAAAAAGAAAGTCTGACACTGTTTCCACTGTTTCCCCATCTATTTCCCATGTAGTGATGGGACCAGATGCCATGATATTCGTTTTCTGAATGTTGAGCTTTAAGCCAACCTTTTCACTCTCCACTTTCACTTTCATCAAGAGGCTTTTCAGTTCCTCCGCAGTGGTGTCATCTGCATACTGAGGTAACTGATATTTCTCCCAGCAATCTTGATTCCAGCTTGTGCTTCTTCCAGCCCAGTGTTTCTCATGATGTACTCTGCATATAAGTTAAATAAGCAGGGTGACAATATACAGCCTTTATGTACTCCTTTTCCTATTTGGAACCAGTCTGTTGTTCCATGTCCAGTTCTAACTGTTGCTTCCTGACCTGCATATACATTTCTCAAGAGGCAGGTCAAGTGGTCTGGTATTCCCATCTCTTTCAGAATTTTCCACAGTTTGTGGTGATCCACACAGTCAAAGGCTTTGGCATAGTCAATAAAGCAGAAATAGATGTTTTTCTGGAACTCTCTTGCTTTTTCAATGATCCAGGGAATGTTGGCAATTTGATCTCTGGTTCCTCTGCCTTTTCTAAAACCAGCTTGAACAGCTGGAAGTTCACGTTTGTTTAGAAATGTGGTTTAAAAGTCCACATGGAAAGTTAGTGTCACTTTTCTTCTCAGTGCCATTACAGAGTTAGATGAAGTCTTCATTGAGTTAAATAGGCAGATCTGAGTAGAGTTCTATGAAAACACTTATTCTCAGGTCTCCCGTGCTCTGATGGGCACGCACTGTCCTACTAGAGGAATTTCATTTGGCAAATTTGTGATGTATCTGTGCAGACCAGCTCTGTTGCCTAGTTTAACTCATCTATTACACTCTGTGCCAATGTCTCCAGCTATCTAAAATTAGATACCCTTTAAGAAATGGGATATTCAAATTCATCTATTTGAAGAAAATAGTTTGGGGCATTTGAGGAAAAACTCAAAAGGACATAAATATTAAAGAAAGTAAACATAGACTGTTCAAGTACAGAGAATTGTCTTGAGAATCAGAACACAAAGCCCTGGAAAAGCTCACCCTAGTTCTTTACTTTGAAGCTCTACAGGATTTCCTCTCGGCAGGCTGGCCTGAGGCAGAACTGGGAAGTAGGTGAAGCTGGAGTACATTTTTTCCCCCTTGAGTCTTTTCTTCTAGCACTACATGTGAATTTGCATCTTAACTGTGCTTCCTTGCTTTTCCTACTGGAAATTGACATTTTAGGTGCTATGAAAATAGCTGAGAGGGAAAAGAGTTTCTGAGTATGATGACCATTCAGTGCTTCTCCAGATTTGCTAGATACCAGCTGCCTGCTCTGCCTAAGCACCTAGGGCCCTCTCTTGACGATAAGCTAGTGATTACAGTGAAAATGAAAACATATGAAATACCTTAACATCTATTGAAAAGCTTCCAGTCTGTCCCAGCCACTAACATGAGCCCAGTCTGCTAGATATCCTAACCTCTATGGACTCCCCTTGCTAAACCATGTATGTTCTTGATTTGAACCTGATAGGTCTCTTTTGCACTTAGAATTAGCAAAACATTATTCACTTATCAGAAATGTTCACCTTGGACTGACTTTATTTGCAGGCTTTTAAAGTTTGTTTTAAAATATTAATTTAGAAAATGTTATGAACCTAAAGAAGTTATATTTGATAAAGAAATGATCCTAGCCAAAAGTTCCCTTTTTTTGAATGTTTTCTCTTTTTTTAATTGCGTTTGTTGGAATATAGTTGCTTGCCAGATGGTGCGAGTAGTAAAGAACCCGCCTCCCAATGCAGGAGACATAAGAGATCCAGGTCCGATCCCTGAGTGGGGAAAATCCTCTGGAGGAGGGCATTGCAACCCACTCCAGTATTCTTGCCTGAAGAATCCCATGCACAGAGGAGCCTCATGGGCTTCAATCCATAGGGTCACAAAGAGTCAACACAACTGAAGCAACTTAGCATATTAGTACACATAGGTGCTTTACAATGTTGTGTTAGTTTCCACTGTACAGCAAAATGAGTCACCCATACATATACATATATCGCCTTCCTTTTGGACTTCCTTCCTATTTGGATCACCACAGAGCATTCCATAGAATTACCTTTAAAAAACCTTATTTCTGCTTCATTTTAAACTCTTAACATGATGTTTATCTAAAATAATAGATGGGGTAGAAATGTAATTTTTATTTTTAATGTAAAAAAATCAAACAAAGCATTTTGTTGAACAGCAGGTACACACCACATTAAGGTGTGTGGAGATGGAGTGATACCTGTAATATGCCAGGTACTGAGAGAAAAGAGTTGGTGAGATGAAAAGAGTTACTGCTGTGTATATATGTGTATATATGTGTATGTGATTCTGTGCTAAACTGTGGGGTAGAGATAAAGAGGATAACTTAGTTTCACAGAAGGGAATCCTCATTCGCAGACAATGGACATGCACAGGCTTTGGAAATGGATAAAAAAATGGGATACAGAAGAAGAAGAAGCTGTATGATACAGAATACAGAAGAAGCTGTATGATATTGAAGTCAGAATAAGTGTAATTTGGCATAAGGCACAGAATAAGTCATATGTTTCCTATAGCAGTTCCTCACAGGGCAGAGAGGTTAAATACTTAGGAATAACTTGATTACCTTGGATATAGGTGTTTCCTGCAATCAGAGTGTAATGTGATCAAAATGGCCTTTTGGTAATGGAACTGATAACTGGGCACAGGTTAGATTAGAGAGGAAGAGACAGAATGAGGGAAACAAGTTAAAAAATTATTGCAGTGACCAGATAACTGATGATAGGGGGAATGAAGAGGAAGGGAATACCCTGGGAGATATTTTGAAGATGTAATTAATGACACTTTCTGTTTTTATAAATACAGTACGTGAAGGAGGCTATGAGGCCCCTAAGATGCTCAACTGAATGTGTTTCATACACTTTTTTTCTGTATAAAATAAAAATAAAATTTATATTATCCAAACATATATTTTCTGGAGCAAATGAGTATTTTAAGGTTAGATGAAGGAGGAATACAACCAAGTGAGTTGATAGTGGACTTCCAGGGTGCAGTGGTAAAGAATCTGCCTGCCAATGCCAGAGTGCAAAAGAAGTGTGGGTTTGATTCCTGGGTCAGGAAGATTCCCTGGAGTCGGAAATGGCAACCCATTCCAGTATTTCTGCCTGGGAAATTAGATGGGCAGAGGAGCCTGGCGGGCTATAGTCCATGGGGCTAGACACGATGGAGGAACTCAGCACACATGCAGGAGTTGATCGAGCTCGTGAAGGTGTGAGACTGAGCCACTGGGGGATAGTGAGGGCAGATCATTGCTTATACAACTGTCTAGATAGCTTTTGGCCTAGAAGTCAAGAGATAATAAAGTAACCACCTTGGATGTGTCAGAAGAGTGACAAGAAAGTAGTTTGAACCTCATTTTTGTTATTCCTGAAAAAGTTGTATACTAGTGTGATTGGCTATTAACACATGTAGCGAAGGAAAACCTTTTCCTTCTTTCTTTTGAGAGAGAGTTAGAGGCAATGTGGAAGGTTGAGCATTTCTGCAACTCTAAAGGGGAAACTAAGACAATAATTAAATTGATATAAGACATATTAACCAGAGAAAAACAAATTTAATTTTTTATGTACAGTATCCCCCAAAATATGAGATTCAGAGAAGTAACCAAAGCAGGTAGCTTTTATACTTTTTAGGCAAAAAAGCAATAAATTAGTGTTGGATTGACAAAGGGTTTTGAGCTTAGGGTAGCTAATTAGTGAAGAAGTAACAAGATTAATTTATATAGGCTTTTTGCCTTGAATTCTCTGTCTCTGGTGATAGAATGTCTTTTTACCTCCTGGTACAGGGAGGGTCTCCCCTAAACATGGGAGATTCATTTCCTATTTTTAGAAAAACAAAGGTGGATCAGAGTGTCCTTTTGGTAACTGCTGTTTCTTAAGTAACTT
Organism: Tragelaphus eurycerus; assembly: GCA_935064755.1. Taxonomy (NCBI): domain Eukaryota; kingdom Metazoa; phylum Chordata; class Mammalia; order Artiodactyla; family Bovidae; genus Tragelaphus; species Tragelaphus eurycerus. The sequence goes on from CAKXYN010000064.1 coordinate 817,856, forward strand.
TAATTCAATACAATCAATATGCCAAAGTGGCATATTTTGGATGGCATGTTTTGCTCCTTTTACCACAGCATCTAGAGACAGAAAGAATAGGTTTTGAGTTCCAACTCTTAAACTTATTTCTTATATGACCTAATATCACTAAATCTTAGTGTCCTCATTTGTAAAATGGAAACAACAGAGGTTCGCTGTAGGGTGATTGTGAGGATTAAATGAGACAGCTAATATGCAATACTAAGTGTTCAGTTCAGTTGCTCAATCGTGTCCGACTCTTTGCGACTCTATGGACTAACACACCAAGCTTCCCTGTCCATCACCAACTCCTGGAGCTTACTCAAACTCATGTGCACCTAGTCAGTGATGCCATCTAACCATCTCATCCTCTGTTGTCTCCTCTTCCCTCCTTCAATCTTACCCAACATCAGTATCTTTTCAATGAGGTGGTTCTTCACATCAGGTGGCCAAAGTATTGGAGTTTCAGCTTCAGCATCAGTCCTTCCAATGAATATTCAGGACTGATTTCCTTTAGGAGTGACTGGTTGGATCTCCTTGCAGTCCAATGGACTCTCAAGAGTCTTCTCCAAAACCATAATTTAAAAGCATCAATTTGTCGGCACTTAACTTTCTTTATAGTTCAACTCTCACATCCATATGTGACTACTGAAAAAGCCATAGCTTGGACTAGATGGACCTTTGCTGGCAAAGTAATGTCTCTGCTTTTTAATATGCTGTCTAGGGTGGCATTAATATGCTGTATAGCTTGGCATACTAAATGTGGCATTCAGTAATTGATCAGTACATAATAGTTGCTCTTGTTATTACCATGTTGTTATAATATGGACAAATGAACATAGAATGATGATTTGGGACATGGTTAGAGGCGATATGGAAAGCTGATCTTTTCTGCAACTCTAAAGGGTAAACTAAGATTATGAAAGGTGGAATTAAAAAGAACTTAGAAGATTTCCACCTAAGATTTTTCTATTAACTTGAAAATAAAAGCCTTATAGCTATGCATTATAGTTGGTTACTATTTGCCAAATAATTTATCACATGCACTTCATAATCCCTTACATTTTAATATAAAGTCTGTATATTAAATAACAAAAAGTTTATTATATTAAAATGTCTGAATAGCTAAATATGTAAACTGATAAATTACCTTGAAGTTAGTGTACTCATTAAGAGTAAGTAAGGGGCATGGCTAAGATATTTTTAAAAAGAGAAAGTCTAAACAGGAAAACTTCTGAAGTTTTTGGTGACTACGTGAAAGAATAAAAGGAATTTGAGGCAGCTCCCAGTTTTCTGTTATTGTATCATTTGATATGAATTTTTTAAAAAATGACTGATGATTTGATCCTGAAAGAGAAGTGTTGGCAGAATACTTAAGGACATAGGTTTGTATGGAAATAGAGTTAATTTAAAGGGTGGTGTTGAATGCTTAGTTAATGTTGTGTGAAATTTGAGTCAAAGTTGCCTATCCCATCCTAGATGATGTCAGATGGGCAACTGAAGATATGAAGCTGGTGAGAAGGTTAAGAAATAGTCTCAAGTCATTCTGTTCTTTATTAATACATGTGTTTTGTGAGAATCCATACTAAGAATTTCTTTTAAGCCATTTATATACCAGTTAGATCTGGTTGCGGGATCAAGAAAGCCAATGCCTTCTTGAAAAATTTAGACAAGCAAAAATTAGAAGGCACTCCATATGGAAGAGATCTGAATGGATAAATGAGTGGAAGAGGTGCATGGTTGCTAAGAAATGAATACAGTTGTGTTTCTTGGCTACAGAAAAGGACAAATATAGCTGAGAATCTTTGGAAAGTAAGTCTGATGTAGGAAAAAAACTTTTGTATTTATTGTTTTTAATACAGTTGCACTAAGTAGTAGTTGCTTGCTTTTTTATTCCACAAATGAGAAATTTGAGAGAAAGAGAATTATTGGCTTGTCTAACATGTTTAACCAGAAAGTATGATATGAGGACTCCGATTCCCAAGGAGAGATTTTATGTCTTTGGGGAAAGGGACAGAAGGAGGTTTTGATCTTCCACGAGCTGAAAGATGGTGTTGTTATATAGGAACTAGAGCAAGACAGCAGAAAACTAACTTTGGCGTGATGATGAAGAGTTTGTTCTAAGATTGCCAGGTAACAGGTCATCCAAATCAAGATTGGAAAATGTAGGCTCAGGAGTTAAAGGTTGACAAGTTATAATAATAAAACTATGAAAGTGATGGTCATATTAAGGGTACTGATGATAAAAGGCTGTGGTTCAGTGATGAGGTCTAAGTTATAACTGGGCAATACAAAATTTCAGACCTGATAGATTGGTAAAGCTATTTAATCGCTTCCCACAGTGTTTTCAGTCCACGACAGGAACAGACAGAACAGACACTGTGGATAACAGAGACAAGTATTGGTGTGGCTGCCATAGCATAAGGTAATAGGTTACTAACAATTGTGTGGAAAGACCCACTGAAGGAATTGACCGTAAGAGTCCAAAATAAGTTCATGGCCAGAGCAGCTAAGAAGAAGCTAATGGTTTATGAGTGATTGGGAAATAGATGAGTGAATCATTACCACTGTTAAGTGTTCACACCTGTGCAGCATATTTGACATAAATGACTCAGATTGAAGACATTAAGATATACTGCTGTTCCCATGTAAAAAGTGTAATATTCCCTTCTTAATAAAGTGAGTGACTCTCAATAAAACATACCTTCTTATGTGGAATTTCATCTGTATCAAAGGGTTCCATTACCTAAATAATTCCTTAAGTTCTGTTTGTATGGTATTACTATGCACAACTTGTAGCTCAACTTTTTAATCAGTCTCAAGAGAAAACAAATCAATAAAAAATAATATTTTAGATTTAATGAGTTCAAGGAACATAGATTGTCAGAGATGGAACTAGAAAATATTTAAGTCACGCTTTGTGTTTTTTTCTTTTCATGAATGAAAAACCACATAGAATTATATTAGGGATACAGGGGGGGGGGGCATTCCTTTAATACCATTTGAATTACAATGTAATCAATCATGAAGTTTATATGCAAAGTTTACATATTTTAGTATTTTATTTCATTAAGATTAAGAGTTTATGCTGCATATATTTTAGTAACTCTTAAGAGATAGAGTTCAGAGTTCTTGGGGGATGGTCACTTTAGAATATCTGAATAGTGTTGGGATGAGTGTTTAATAAGAGAATATCTATTTGAGCCCAGAGCTAACAAGATTTACCTAAAATCATTTCCTTCACTGGTAGAAAATGCTAAACCTTGAAATCACTGCTTTGGACCAAGACACTGATTCTCTGCTTTAGTTCTCTGCCTTCTAGAAGTCCACATGGGTAGCAGTAGAGCCTGAAAGATTTTTTTCCACCATTTTGGAAATCCTCATAAAAACCTTAATTTACTTCTTCACATTTGGCTGAACATAAAGCAATCCTAATTTCATGCTAATCAGAAGCTCAGATTAATTGTTAGTGGCATCACTGAAACTTGTGAGATGTGATGGATAGAGCAGACTCACTTACTGAATCACATGTCTGGTCATCATAGTGCCCATTTCAATCACTTATTACCACAAAAAAATGCAAAATGAGAGTCAAAGTCTTCAAAAACATAAGATCTACAGGGAAAAAAATAAAATGGTCCTTTATGGGTTAAAAAAAGGCACAAAAAAAAAAAATGAGAACCACTATTTTAAAGTACTCATAATATCCCAATTTAAAATGTAAATATTGCCAGGAATGGCACAATAATCCGTTGGCTCCCATCTAATACAAAAGCAAAGACCAATTATCAGTTTGGGCCTTTCCAGGTGGCACAGTGGTGAAGAATCTACGTATCAATGCAGGAGATATAAGAGACGTGGCTTCGATCCCTAGGTTGGGAAGATCCTCTGGAGTAGGAAATTACAACCCACTCCAGTATTCTTGCCTGGAAAATTCCATGGACACAGGAGCCTGGCAGGCTCCAGTCCATGAGATTACTAAAAGCCGGACACGACTGAGCAACTAAACACACACACAAACAACAAAGCAAAACGCAGAAACCAATACAATATACAGAAAGAATGTCAATCAAATTGAAGGCAGTGAAAAGGTCAGAAACAGGACTCTCCTGGGAATGTTTGTAACATAAGGTTATTTGGGCTTTAGTGTAGAGAGTGTCTTGAAATAAAAGACTTGATTCCAAAAGGAGGATTGAAGTAAGTGATAACTGCCTCAGACAAGCTCTGTTTAAATCCTGGGGGACGGGGAGGAGAAAGAGAATCAAACAGACTTTCTAAATCACAATTACTACCCATTTTCTATTGACAAAGATGGTGACATGCTACTACTTATTGTTAAGCTTCTGTGGTTTAGGTGTTGCTTATGATTAATGATTTCACACTAATTTAAATTATGTTTATTTTAGTAGAAACATAGACATGAAAAAGAAAATATTTAATTCAAAGCTATTTTTCATAGTTATAACCAATTAAAATGTGAAATGAGTGAACTTACTTTCAGAGGTATTACTTACTTTCTTGCTGAAAACATATTGAAAGTCTCGAACAAAATGCAAGGCACAGTATTCGGGATCAGATATGAATTTAACTTTAACAAATTACACCGGATTTACTTTTCTAAAGAGTAGAAAGCTCAGTCATTGCAGTCCATCTTGACAGAAGAGAAATCAGCCACATTATCCATAACAAATGAGGTGTAAGCTGCTGGGCTTCCTCACTGAGGCCTCACTGGTGAATATAGTCATGGATGATCTTAGTGAGTAAGGATCACAGTGTATCTTCTGAAAGCACAACTTCTCCCTTCAACTCAGCCTTAAAAACAAGGTTTAAGGAGACTGAGACGCAGCCTTGTCCAGAAGTATGCAGATGGCCACCATACTTGAGCCAGGAGCTTCTGATCAATCTTAGGGTTATACAATGCACAATTCAAAAGCTAATTAAAATTAAAAGCTTCTGCACAACAAAGGAAACTATTAGCAAGGTGAAAAGACAGCCTTCAGAATGGGAGAAAATATGCAAATGAAGCAACTGACAAAGAACTAATCTCAAAACTATACAAGCAACTCCTGCAGCTCAAATCTAGAAAAATAAACAACCCAATCAAAAAATGGGCCAAAGAACTAAACAGACATTTCTCCAAAGAAGACATACAGATGGCAGCTAACAAACACATGAAAAGATGCTTAACATCACTCATTATCAGAGAAATGCAAATCAAAACCACAATGAGGCACCATTTCACGCCAGTCAGAATGGCTGCTATGCAAAAGTCTACAAGCAATAAATGCTGGAGAGGGTGTGGAGAAAAGGGAACCTTCTTACACTGTTGGTGGCAATGCAAATTAATACAGCCACTATGGTGAACAGTATGGAGATTCCTTAAAAAACTGGAAATAGAACTGCCATATGACCCAGCAATCCCACTACTGGGCATACACACCAAGGAAACCAGAATTGAAAGAGACACATGTATCCCAATGTTCATCACAGCACTGTTTATAATAGCCAGGACATGGAAGCAACCTAGATGCCCATCATCAGATGAATGGAAAAGAAAGCAGTGGTACATATACACAATGGAGTATTACTCAGTCATTAAAAAGAATACATTTGAATCAGTTCTAATGAGGTGGATGAAACTGGAGCCTATTATACAAAGTAAGCCAGAAAGAAAAACACCAATACAGTATACTAACGTGTATATATGGAATTTAGAAAGATGGTAATGATAACCCTGTATACAAGACAGCAAAAGAGACACAGATGTATATAGATCAGTCTTTTGGACTCTGTGCGAGAGGGCGAGGGTGGGATGATTTGGGAGAATGGCACTGAAACATGTGTAATGTCATATGTGAAATGAATCTCCAGTCCACGTTCAATGAAGGATACAGGATGCTCAGGGCTGGTGCACTGAGATGACCCAGACAGATGGTATAGGGAGGGAGGTGGGAGGGGGGTTCAGGATGGGGAACACGTGTACACCCATGGTGGATTCATGTTGATGTATGGCAAAACCAATACAATATTGTAAAGTAATTAGCCTCCAATTAAAATAAATTTATATTTTTAAAAAAATCTAGTGTATACTAGGAACCTTGTTCAATTCTAAACAAACTTCTCATCCATCACTCTTGCCCTTTCTACGATTACCCCTACTTGAACCAAGTACATTCTTGAATTTAATGCTATGGAACCAGAGAAAGATTTATTTACTTTGATGTCTCTTGGAGTGATGCTAATGACCCATAGATGAACTGTAGGAGCTATTTGACAGAAGACTATAGGATCTGCCATAAAATTTCATCCCAAATATGAGTGATATTCAAAGTGTGTTTTTAAAATGGTTTAACTTAATTTTTAATATTTCTGAGAGAAAAAAGCAATTCCATCAATATTTGCAAAATGCATATTTTCATTTTTTGTTTGTTTAGGGAACCTCCATACTGTTCTCCACAGTGGCCGTACAAATTTACATTCCCACCATCAGTGCTGGAGGATTCCCTTTTCTTTACATCTTCTCCAGCACTTATTATTTATAGATTTTTTGATGATGGCCATTCTGATCAAGGGATTGGGGGCAGGAGGAGAGGGGACGACAGAGGATGAGATGGCTGGATGGCATCACTGACTCGATGGATGTGAGTCTGAGTGAACTCCAGGAGTTGGTGATGGACAGGGAGGCCTGATGTGCTGCAATTCATGGGGTCGCAAAGAATCGGACGCGACTGAGCAACTGAACTGAACTGATTCTTATCAGTGTGAGATGATACCTCATTGTAGTTAAATCCAGAAAGAAGGGATAAATGTATACATATAGCTGATTCATTTCTCTGTATAGCAGAAACTAACACAACATTGTAAAACAACTATAGGTCAATAAAAATTAATTTAAAATGTGTATTTTCATGTCCTGAGATCTGGAGAAATTTAGGAAATAATCAATAACTTATTTTACTGAAGCATACTATTAAGTTGTTATATGAAGATAATGATTTTAAACAACATAAAATTGGTTGATTGTGTTTCTTAATCAATCAATAAATAGCAAATCAATTAAAATGATAATCAGAGTCCCTAGATTAGAAACAATTTTGATTAAGTGCTCCTTTAAAATAAATGCCAGACATGATTGAAAATGTCACAAAATGAATCAAAATTCTTTTCTGATATTCATCTTGGCAGTGTAAGCTGCCCAGGAATTACACATTCTAATTAAGGACAGAATAGAGCCACATAAGCGTAGACATTTCTGCAAATTAATATGACTCTTCCTTCAGTTTTTACCAGTAAACCTCATAAGCATTTGTGTGTTAAAATATCATAAAATTTACTTTAAGATATTTATATTTTGCAGTTAGAACTAAAAAGAAAAGAGGACACAGAAGTAATCCATATGTAGATTATTGATTCTTGTGTATATCAGTATTTAGATATGTCTCCATGCAACTGAAAATAAGCCAATAATATCTTAATTTCATTGCTTTAATTAACTTTATCAATATCAAATCATGCATGGAAATAGCTAATTTAATACTAAGTATAAACACTTTACACTGTTCTATGAAGAATCACTGTGGGTGTAATAACATCTGAGACAGTAATTAAACTAAGCAACAGCACTTTATTTTACATATTTCTGCCCACACTCCATCATTCAATTAGCTTGTAATTACTAACCCAATTAAATTATAATTTATATTATATTATCTATATTATATAACATGTTATTTGTCCAGTATATATCATCCCTTGTCTCCAAAACTGAATCAGTGAAACATACCAAAATGTTTTAAAATTTTAAAGACAGATTTTTTCCAAATAAATTTTGTTCTTCTTAGAAGTGATACAGGCATATTGTAATCCTAGATTTTAGAATAATTTAAGATCAGTTCTTTAACCATTAGACCCAATTTTCCTTTATTGGTTTAGTTGCTTTGTAGGCATACAGAGCAGAGAAGGCAATGGCACCCCACTCCAGTACTCTTGCCTGGCAAATCCCATGGACAGAGGAGCCTGGTAGGCTGCAGTCCATGCGGTCGCTAGGAGTCGGACACGACTGAGAGACTTCACTTTCGCTTTTCACTTTCGTGCATTGGAGAAGGAAATAGCAACCCACTCCAGTGTTCTTGCCTGGAGAATCCCAGGGACGGTGGAGCCTGGTGGGCTGCCGTCTATGGGGTCGCACAGAGTCGGACACGACTGAAGCGACTTAGCAGCAGCAGCAGGCATACAGAGAATTTCACTTTCTTCTCATCACTCTATTCAAACTTCAATGAGGTTTCCTGAACACTCACAGTGGGTCTGGATTCCCATCTGATTCCAGGGATTCAGGATGGGTCAGAGAAGATCCAGACAGTGTTCCACTGTGTTCAGCCAAAGCTTTTATCTCTATTAGAAATGCTTCTCTATGTTCTCTCTGCCTAACAAACTATACATCTTTCTCAATACAATTAAATTGTCTTGTCTCCTGTGAAACCTTTCTTGCTGCTGCCAAGGAGAGTTAAGAATTAGTTCCTCCCTTCTCTGGGACGATAAAATGAGAGTGCTTGTGTATGTGTGTATGTATATATGTGTGTGTGTCCATGTGTGTTTATGTTCCATGTACGTGTATGTGTGCATGTTTCTAAAAGTACTGTGGATTTAAGGTGGATAGCCTAAAGTTTCATTACAAGGATTAACTTGTAATATTACTGAAATACATTTCAATCATCCATACTCACTGTAGTTTACATGATGCTAGTGAAAGTTAATATTCAGGACCTCTTATTTGCATAGGCCCTGTGAGCACTCACTCCCTGGAGTAGGATATAGCAACCCATTCCAATATTCTTGCCTGGAAATTCCATGGACAGAGGGGCCTGAGGGGGCTACAGTCCATGGGATCGCATAGTCGAATGCAACTGAACAGACAAACAATGTAAATACTGATAGTTACTGGAAGGTATATAACATTACATATTGAAACATTTGCTTGTGAATTTCTAGTGAAGAAATCCCCAAAGAAGGCATTTGAATCTCTAATGCTTCAATATTTGGTATGTTTTACTTTCTAGTTCTAAATAAATATTTACTTTGTGCCTAAATTAGTGTTTGGATTTCTTTTTCTTTTTCTTAAAGAAGTTACCCCAGATTGTATAATCCTCAGGCACCACAAAATCTAAATCATCCTCTTTGGAAACAGCAAAGTAGATGCAGGAGAACTATTCACTGAACTCGTGAATAAGCTTAGTATTTGTTCTGAACTCATCACTGCATTCAGTAGGGTCTTGCCAAGGTTCCATATTAGAGCTATAAAATTCTTTGCTTTTTTGCTCTTGTTTCCTCTTCATATGTAATTTTTGCAAGACAAGTTTCTGGAGACTCAAAAATAAAGATGCTATAGTAGAGAAAAAAGAAACAGTGAAATCAGAGAGATCAAAATTCAAGGTTCAAGTCTCACACCTACCCTTTATCCACCTAGCCTTTAATCATAACTATTCAATTTAAAATTTCTGATTCCTTATTTCTACATGTATGTAATGCAAACAGTAGTCCCTTCCTGGCAGGGTTAGGGATGATTAGAGATGACATATTTAAAATTTTTCATAGATCACAGCTAATCAAAAATTGATGTAACTGCCATTAGAATTACTTTCCTCTGAGGAAAAACTGTTTGGGGAAATGGCTTCTGCCCATTTCTCTTTCATAATTTGAAGGGTGGCCATGAAAGAGTCTCAGTTTGATGCTAATGTACCTTTAACAGCTCTCTTTTATAGTGGGTAGTTCTGATCTTACTCAACAAGGAAAGACCTCTGAGTGCCATGTTTATGAGAGTGACATGGCATTTCTTAGCTCAGGCTATTTACCTTACCCACTAAAAAATACCAGGGAGAAGGCTGACAGAGAGCACAGAATATTTTAAATCAAAACAATCAAACATGTAAGACTAGAAGATTTCTTCTTCAGGTGAAAAGACAGCTTTCAGAATGGGAGAAAATAATAGCAAATGAAGTAACTGACAAAGAACTAATCTCAAAAATATACAAGCAACTCCTGCAGCTCAATTCCAGAAAAATAAACGACTCAATCAAAAAATGGGCCAAAGAACTAAACAGACATTTCTCCAAAGAAGACATACAGATGGCTAACAAACACATGAAAAGATGCTCAACATCACTCATTATCAAAGAAATGCAAATCAAAACCACAATGAGGTACCATTTCACGCCAGTCAGAATGGCTGCTATGCAAAAGTCTACAAGCAATAAATGCTGGAGAGGGTGTGGAGAAAAGGGAACCCTCTTACACTGTTGGTGGGAATGCAAACTAGTATAGCCACTATGGAAAACAGTGTGGAGATTCCTTAAAAAACTGCAAATAGAACTGCCTTATGACCCAGCAATCCCACTGCTGGCATACACACTGAGGAAACCAGAATTGAAAGAGACACATGTACCCCAATGTTCATCGCAGCACTCTTTATAATAGCCAGGACATGGGAGCAACCTAGATGTCCGTCAGCAGATGAATGGATAAGAAAGCTGTGGTACATATACACCATGGAGTATTACTCAGCCATTAAAAAGAATACATTTCAATCAGTTCTAATGAGGTGGATGAAACTGGAGCCTATTATACAGAGTGAAGTAAGCCAGAAAGAAAAACACCAATATAGTATACTAACGCATATATATGGAATTTAGAAAGATGGTAACAATAACCCTGTATGCGAGACAGCAAAAGAGACACAGATGTATAGAACAGTCTTTTGGACTCTGTGGGAGAGGGCGAGTGTGGGATGATTTAGGAGAATGGCATTGAAACATGTATAATGTCATATGTGAAACAAATCGCCAGTCCAGGTTCGATGAAGGATACAGGATGCTCGGGGCTGGTGCACTGGGATGACCCAGAGGGATGGTACGGGGAGGGAGGTAGGAGCGGGGTTCAGGATGTGGAACACGTGGTGGATTCATGTTGATGTATGGCAAAACCAATACAATCTTGTAAAATAAATAGCCTCCAATTAAATTAAATAAATTTATATTTAAAAAAAAGAAGATTTCTTCTTCAATAACATTTCCTTTATCTGGATGACTGTACATTTTGGATACAGGAGAAGGCTAATGTATTCTATCTGTATACCCTCCATTCCTTTTTTTCTTTTTAATTGGAGGATCGTCGCTTTACAATGTTGTGTTGGTTTCTACTGTACAACAATGTGAATCAGCCAAAAGTATACATATATATCCTCCTTCTTGAGCCTCCCTCCCACTGATCCCCTATCCCACACCCCCGATCCCACCCCTCTAGTTCATCACAGAGCACCAGGCTGATTTCCCTGTGTTCTACAGCTGCTTCAAGAGCATACCATCACTTGGTCCAGGAGGCTGAGATGATTTGGAATTCTTGGAAATCACTGACAATGGTAACTAGATAATTCAAATTTCTCCTGTCCAAAGCAACTCTGGGCACTCCATCTTGTGAATAATTAACCTACAGAATATTCTGCAGCTGTTAACAGAAGCTAATTTGTTCAAACAACTGCACATTTTAAACAGATTCCCCCAAAATGTATTTTTTAGTGTATCTTATATGTATATTTGACTGTTAAACCAGCTCTCTGATGGATACATCAAGTGACAAATTATAGTGAAAAGTACATTATTTTCTAAGAAAAATTCCCATTTTAAAAATGAGATTATATAGAATATATTGTGGGTAGGAAATGGAGCATTGCTCTACTTTGAAAGTGTTGCTCGATTAAGATCGAAATGCATCGACTTAGATACCCTAATTTTACAGGAGTTTAATGCATTACTATGTCACTGAAATCTGTGAAGTAGCTTCACCAACTTGGTTTTTAAGTGAAACTTGTTTTATTTAAGGGAAGCAGTTTACTTTCTAAAGTTGTGATGCTAGAGTAAGTGATATAAAATAACTTTATAGACAGTAGCAAATGCTCAGAAAATAGTCGAATAACATGAACAAAGTTGGCATATTTAGACCTTTAGCTTCATTGCTCATATTTTTGGTTCACAATAATCAGGCAAGGAAGGCACATTTTAATGTAGCTCAAAATATCAAAAATTTGGTCTCTAGTGGGAACAAGAGGCAAAACCATCTCACAGATGTGCAGTTACTCTCTAATGAATTACAAAGTTAATTCTACAGTGGATCCATGAGGAGCTCGCGATGGAGGAACAAAATCAAACAAACATCTACATATGTTGTATAACCTTTTGCCTACAGATGAAAAGTACTCAGTACTGCTAAAACCTTAAGTAGAATATTTTAAAAATCTAATTTATATGATGGATTCATTGCATTGTTAGAAAAAAGTTACTACTTAGTAAGGTTTCCAAGGAGAGCAGCAAATGGAAGACTGTTTGTTTTGCTAATTTATTTATAACATGTAATGTTGCAAGAGGGTGACAAGCATACATGTTAGAGTCTCCTTTTTGGAGAAAAGTTTTCAAATACTCCGTTATGTTATGTTCTGGAGTCAGCAAAGTCTACCCATTGAGGAAAACAGAGGTGTCCAATAGCATATGTTTACAAGTATTAATAGTAAATTGTTGTCCATCAGAAGGGTTCTGGACAGAAATTTAGACTATATCATTTCCAAAGGCTCTTACAACACTAAAATTCTATGTGGTCTCAATTTTGTAATCCTAGTCATGTATTAACATATATAGGATTCTTCCTCACAAAAAGTGTATAGACATTTCAAAAACAAAGAAAAAATGGTAATCGGCTAATGGAAAGAGCTTACTATTTAAAATCAGAAGAAAGATCAAAACTTAAATCCTGCCTGCCACTTCCTACCTATGTAACATTAAAGTTATTATCCAATCTTCGAGATCCTGGTTCTTTTTTCATAATTTAATATTAAGGATAGAAATTACTTTCCCTATTTTGCTTTATAGTCACTGAAAAGGGGGCTTCCCAGGTAGCACAGTGGTAAAGAGTCCACCTGCCAATTCAGGGGACACATTAAATGCAGGTTCGGCCCTTAGGTCAGGAAGATCCCCTCGAGAAAGAAACGGCAACCCACTCCAATGTTCTTGCCTGGGAAATTCCATGGACAGAGGAGCCTGTCAGACTACAATCCATGGGGTTGCAAAGAGTCAGACATGACTGAGTCACTGAGCACCAACTGAAAAAGAAATGGACTGGCAATTTATTTACTGCTGTTTTACATTAGAAGCAACATTGGATATGTTATTTTAAGAGAAATTTTATTTCAGTCATACTTTGCAACTTCTTATTCTGAGAGTATCTTGCATAATCCTTCCCCATCTCCAAATCTAAAGAACACTTGCTTTAATATTAACTGTATTTCTGTAAATGCAGATTACTTTTCTTTATTATTTTAGTGAAGCAAAACCCATGATATAATTATGTGTGTGCATGTGTAACAGTATAAATGTAAATGTATTTTTCTCCTCCTTCTTATCTGTCAGATTGCAATACTAATGCACTTGGCTAAAGACTGTGCATGATCTCTGTATATTACATCTGATTCTTTCTACTCTGCTATCATAATTTCTGTCTAAGCAACCATTGCACCAATGCCTACATTCAAAACAATGCCTACATTCAAAACATATAGCCGATGAGATGGAGATGCTCAGTCATAAGAGACAGAATGAATTAGTCCTTTTCTATCATTCTGGTAGAGAATATATGTCAGAAATCTGGTTGCTGTCTTGGGCAGTTGGCTGAGTTTGAAGACTGTTTCATCAATGAGTGGACTACACCTCTCTGCAGTGTACTCAACCATGAGTTTTCAACTGCATAAGAAAAAGTCTGCATAGCTCCACACTGGTGGCATCAGAGAAAGGCATGCATTGTATATTTATTTATAACTGGGGAAAAGAGAGATATTTAAATTATAGAAGCCTACCTTGAATTATGTAATCAAATTTAAGGACATTTCTGCCACCCAATTTGTTCATATCAGAGAACAATAGAGGGTTCTAATATGAGGTATTTAGTCTACAAGACTGATACTGAATGTACATTGTAAATGTACAATAGCTGCAGTGTTATTATTCTTTGGTTATGGGTGTTAAAATGAGAGACTAAGAAATCGATTTCATTATTCAAGTTATACTTTTGTACTTGCCTCTCTGTGTAAAGTGAAAACATCAAACAAGTTTAAAAAGAATGTTCAATTAGGAGGTTTTCCAATGAGGCAAAATACACTTTGATATAAGATGTATACATGTATTCTCCATACTTTCTTGATATGACTGCCCATTCTTCCTTTTTTATACACATCCTAATGTTTCTTTTTTTTTAAATTTTATTTTGCTTAACTTTACAATATTGTATTGCTTTTGCCATACATCAAGATGGATCCATCACAAGTATACATGTGTTCCCCATCCTGAACCCTCCTCCCTCCCCCTCCCCATACCATCCCTCTGGGTCATCCCAGTGCACCAGCCCCAGGCATCCATTATCAGGCATCGTACCTGGACTGGCGACTCGTTTCAGATATGATATTATGCATATTTCAATGCTATTCTCCCAAATCATCCCGCCCTCTCCCGTTCCCAGAGTCCAAAAGTCTGTTCTATACATCAATGTCTCTTTTGCTGTCTCGTAAACAGGGTTATTGTTACCATCTTTCTAAATTCCATATATATGCGTTAGTATACTGTATTTGTGTTTTTCTTTCTGGCTTACTTCACTCTGTATAATAGGCTCCAGTTCCATCCACCTCATTAGAACTGATTCAAATGTATTCTTTTTAATGGCTGAGTAATACTCCATTGTGTATATGTACCACAGCTTGCTTATCCATTCATCTGCGGATGGACATCTAGGTTGCTTCCAAGTCCTGGCTATTGTAAACAGTGCTGCTATGAACATTGGGGTACACATGTCTCTTTCAATTCTGGTTTCCTCAGTGTGTATGCCCAGTAGTGGGATTGCTGGGTCATAAGGCAGTTCTATTTGCAATTTTTTAAGGAATCTCCACACTGTTCTCCATAGTGGCTGTACTAGTTTGCATTCCCACCAACAGTGTAAGAGGGTTCCCTTTTCTCCACACCCTCTCCAGCATTTATTGCTTGTGGACTTTTGGATCGCAGCCATTACTAAAACTTTATTTAGATCATTGAGCCAAGAGTAAGTTCATTCAAAAAAAAGTAGCAATGAAAAGAGGTAGATTGTAGATACTCTATCATGATTATTCATACTAGCTTTAGCTATCATTCTTTATTACTTTTGGTTGAAAATAAGATCAGTATATAAGCAGTTGATGGCATGTTATTCAGTCATTGAAAAATATTAAAAGAACTGCATAATAGATTGAAAATTATTTTAAGATGTAATAGTAAATTGAATAAAGGGTAAATCTCAAACATGGTTAGAGCTTTGTTTATAAAACTTTTTAAAATAGGAAAATATACCAAAAGTAGTTTATTTTCCTGTGTGTGGTAAAATTCTGATCATATTTTATTCTTTTTTTCTATTTATTTATAGTTGTTTTTTTTTTTTTTTTACTAAACATAGATTTTGTTCTTAACGGAATATATATTAAATGAATATACATATGCATGATATAGTGGAGTGGTTAAGCATGTAGATTCTGGATCCAGACTGACAGAGCTTAAGTGGAGAGTCTTCTTCAGCAAGTTGTCTCATCTCTCCCGACCTTCATTTCTTCATCTGTGAAATGTGCACACTCATTGGTCTGTTGTGAAAAAACATGTTAATGTGTATAAAGCAATTAAAATCGTGCCTGGCCCTTTGGAGGTAATCCATTTGTATTAAGTATGATGGTTAAATTTATAATTTAAAGCATATTACAAATTGAGGACAATCTGACATTCAGTGTACTTTGAAAACACATATTTAAAATCTATAATTGTATTTATAATATTCAGTAACATCCGGATTTTGAGGTAGCTTACTTAAAATTTGGAACATATTAGCTATTTGGAACATAGTTAAAATATGGATTTCTTAAGTCTTTGAACACTTAAAAAATAGATTCGGAAAGTTCATATACTAGTGCTAGTGCCTGTGTAATTCATTCTTTAAAAACTCTCACACCCTTGGAGTACTTTTTCTTATTTTGCAACCAGCTCATACCCTGATCTCAATTTTTTCCTTTATAACCACAACAAATAAGATGAAAAGATACTGATAACAGAGTTTCTGACAAAAAGAAAGAAAGAGAGTTGGTAGACAGATTCTTAGGACAGGGACATAACAGCAACTATGTATTGTGAAAAACAACAACAAAAAGCTCAAGAACCATTCATTCTGCAGAGGAACAAACAGTTTCTGGGAGAAAAAAAAATACTATTTTTTTATTTTGCAGTACAGTGAATACAAAAAGATGATACTTCTGCTAAATTTTTAGTTAAGTTACCATTCAATGCACTATTTCACAAAGCAGAAACATTTTTCACACATTTTAGAAGATTTTTTTTTTAATTTAGTACTTTTGTGTGGGAAGGGATATGGGAAGAAATAATTACATGAAAAGGCTGATTTTTTAATTTCAAACAACTGAATACTAAAGCAAATTCCAAATCACAGTTTTTTTTAAAGTTCTCTCCCTTTGCATTTTTCATATATTTTTCTAAGATTGTACAGGCACTTACTTTACAGCCATAGTCAATTTATTTAATAATAGTCATTCCTAAAGAAGAGTTGTTAATAAATAGGTTACAGGAAAATTCCATCTATCTTTTCATAGTCCATTCTCTCTAGGTTTTACTTAAAACAAAAACAACATACTCTTTCTACTCTTGAAGATGGTATGGAGTAAAAAAACAAAGGATAAGGGAGGAAGACTCAAAAGAGACTGAGCACATAAATCATATTCTTATATTCTTTGTTCTCTAGGAATTCGGAATACAGATGAACACAGATAACTGAAGTAAGGATGAGATGATGGTTGGGTTCATCAATATTCAAAGGAAAAAGTGATTGGAAAGGATTATCTGATCTAAATTAAGAGAGAGTGATGTCATCCTCTTAATAACTTCTCAGAAAATACTGTTCCTGACATTTAATGCTTCAAATTTTTCCTGTAATCTTTGTTCCACTCATGATATGCCATAAAAGTCTATCTTCTATAATTCAATCATGATTCATGTTTTTATACTAGAATGATGAGCTTCAGTCTTGATATCTTACTTAAAGTCAACTTCAAATATTTAAATAATGTGAACTATCTCTTTTTAAAAAACTTAATAGGGAGACTGAATTGTAATTCATCTTTTTGTCAAAACTGTGACTATATTTTCTCAACTATAAAATATCTTTGATTTTAGGAGTTATCATCAAGTTAGAAACAATCCTTGAAAGAAAAACAGCACTATCATATTTAAGATATATGTTGGTAGTTGATTGTGAAATGTGATCCAATTTCATAAAAACTGCAATTATAAAAATACAAAAATTATTTCTTAAAATTTACACCTTAGAAATGGATAGATGGCACATATGTGATCAAGCATATGTACTAAATAATAGGTTGGGTATAGTTGTTATATGAATGCTTACTGTATTCTTTTTACTTTGCTGTATATTGAAATTCTTCTAAATGAGATGTTAGGGAAATTATGCATCTTAGGATGGAATAATTAAAACCTCCTAATTCAAATTAAGAAAAATAGCATTTATTAGGTCTTCAATTACTTCACTGAATATCTTTCTATTATCACTCAGCTTCCCTGGTGGCATGTGGGAAACTCAGTTTCCATCTCTACTTTTGGAAAATCCCGTGGAAAGGAAATGGAAATCCACTACAGTATTCTTGTCTGGAGAATTCCATGGACTGAAGGGCATGTCGGGCTACAGTATATGGGGTTGTAGAGTCGGACACAACTGAGCAGTTACACAGCAACAACAAATCACACTCATGAATGTGTCTTCATGAAGTTGTATTCTCATAAATCAAGTGTGAATCAAATAATTTCTTTGGCAGTGTATGTCCTGTCTGTAACTTCACTCTTATCCACTGGGTCTTGTTCAAATCCTTCCTTGTTATTTAAAACTTCATGCTGAGGAATTTTCATAACACACAGCTCTTCCTCTTAAGCTGTCTCCCACCTTCTAGTTGTATTGTAGTCACTGTGTCTGATTCTTAACATTTTGAGCAAAGATCCTTATATTTTGTCCTTAAAAGCAGAGGATTAAAAAGTGGGAAAGGAGAGCTCAAGGAAGAGAGGGAAGAAGACATTTTTTAATCTTTGAATTAAAAATTCAATTTTTATCTATTTTTTCTATATTTTTATCTATTGTTACATAGCTTATTGAAAGTAAAATAGTATACTCAGTTTATTGGTAGCAAACAGATTTTAATATATTGGAATCTAAGTTCAACTTTTTAAAATGAATTTATTTATTCTATAGTTTTTAACAAACAGTATTTGAGCTCCTAACATAGTCAAGTGTTTGAATAAAAGTCTCCTAATTACAATTACAGAAAATACTGTCAGTTGGTTTTCAAGCATATGAATGCATTTTTGGATTAAATCATTAATATCCATCTGTGTGTGAATTTTTAAAAGTCAAATAGTATTTATGCATGTATATATATACATATGCATTCAGTTCAATTCAGTGCAGTCACTCAGTCGTGTCCAACTCTTTGCAACCCCATGAATCGCAGCACGTCAGGCCTCCCTGTCCATAACCAACTCCCAGAGTTTACTCAAACTCAAGTCCATCGAGTCGGTGATGCCATCCAGCCATCTCATCCTCTGTCGTCCCCTTCTCCTCCTGCCCCAAATCCCTCCCAGCATCAGGATCTTTTCCAATGAGTCAACTCTTCACATAAGGTGGCCAAAGTATTGGAGTTTCAGCTTTAGCATCAGTCCTTCCAATGAACACCTAGGGCTGATCTCCTTTAGGATGGACTGGTTGGATCTCCTTGCTATACATCAGAACAGATCAGATCAGTCGCTCAGTTGTGTCCGACTCTTTGTGACCCCATGAATCAGAGCACGCCAGGCCTCCCTGTCCATCACCAATTCCCAGAGTTCACGCAGACTCACGTCCATCAAGTCAGTGATGCCATCCAGCCATCTCATCCTCTGTCATCCCCTTCTCCTCCTGCCCCCAATCTCTCCCAGCATCAGAGTCTTTTCCAATGAGTCAACTCTTCACATGAGGTGGCTAACGTACTGGAGTTTCAGCTTTAGCATCATTCCTTCCAAAGAAATCCCAAGGCTGATCTCCTTTAGAATGGACTGGTTGGTTCTCCTTGCAGTCCAAGGGAGTCTCAAGAGTCTTCTCCAACACCACAGTTCAAAAGCATCAATTCTTCAGCGCTCAGCCTTCTTCACAGTCCAGCTCTCACATCCATACATGACCACAGGAAAAACCATAGCCTTGACTAGACGAACCTTTGTTGGCAAAGTGATGTCAACAAAGTAATGTTTTGAATATGCTATCTAGGTTGGTCATAACTTTCCTTCCAAGGAGTAAGCATCTTTTAATTTCATGGCTGCAGTCACCATCTGTAGTGATTTTGGAGCCCAGAAAAATAAAGTCTGACACTGTTTCCACTGTTTTCCCATCTATTTGCCATAAAGTGATGGGACCAGATGCCATGATCTTTGTTTTCTGAATGTTGAGCTTTAAGCCAACCTTTTCACTCTCTACTTTCACTTTCATCAAGAGGCTTTTTAGTTTCTCTTCACTTTGTGCCATAAGGGTGGTGTCATCTGCATATCTGAGGTTATTGATATTTCTCCCAGCAATCTTGATTCCATCTTGTGTTTCTTCCAGTCCGGCGTTTCTCATGATGTACTCTGCATATAAGTTAAATAAACAGGGTGACAATATACAGTCTTGACGAACTCCTTTTCCTATTTGGAATCATATATATATATATATATAAACAGGGTGACAATATACAGCTTTGACGAACTCCTTTTCCTATTTGGAACCATATATATAAATATATATGGTTCCATATCCATATATATATATAGTGTAAGCTAATTCTCTGACCAAATGTACCAAATATCTCACCAACTTCTTACCTCAGTCACAATCACTTGGTCTTTTCATAAATATTTAATTAAGCATGTGTGTGTGTATATATATATGTGTGTGTGCGTATAATGAATATATATACAATTTTGGATTATAGTGACTGTTAAACAAGTGATCTTAAACACTTTTTTTCTGATTTTGAGACATTAATTCAGTTATTAATAGCTTTAAAGTACTGTGCTTAGTCACTCGGTTGAACCCTGCAATCCAATGGACTGTATCCCGCCAGGCTCTTCTGTCCATAGGGATTCTCTAAGCAAGAATACTGGAGTGAATTGCCATTTCCTTCTCCAGAGGATCTTCCCAACCTAGGGATCAAACCCTGGTCTCCAGCATTGCAGGAGGATTCTTTACTGTCTGAGCCACCAGGGAAGCTGAATAACTTTAATATGTACCCTTAAAGAAAACAGTAATATAATAAAATATTCATTATGACCTTTGAAATGATAGGATAAAAAACTCCAGTAGAAATTTAGAGAAGTGAATATATCATAATGTTAAGTTTAGAAAATAATACAAATTGTATAACTCAATATAAGCAACTATATATATCATATACTTGCTTAAAATTATTGGAATGGAAAACTCAAAAATTTAAATAGGCTTTGTATCTTTGTGGTAAAATTCATGAAAGTTTTTCCTCCTATTTCCTAAAACAATCTCAAACTTTTCAAAATATTCAAAGTATTATTTTATTTGAAATAATATTTGAAAAATAGCCTTAAATAATATATAATACATGGATCCACTTTTTTAATAAATCAAAAGCTTATAGCAGAATCTCTATAAAGTATATTTGTATTGTAGTCTTTAATTTTTTCTAGTTACAAACTTTCAAAGATAAAATTCAATATCTCTTTTAGCATCCAAAATGCAATTAATCTGGTGATGTGATATAAAATGTTTTCTGAAGTATAATATCATTTTTTTCATAGACTATTACTTTTTTTCAAACAGTAAGGTCGGAGTTTGTTTGAAACACTCATCCTCTTAAAGCCATTTTGTTTTATATTTAGCCCAGTAAGAACAAGCTGATCAAGCTTTCTATAACAGTTAGGTGTAGACTTAAAAAGCTTGCCAGTGCATACATAAATTGCAAAAGGTATAAAATGCCTTTATTATCTTAAGCTACAGAGTGTGAAAGACAAAAGAAAATGTGTACTGATGCCAAGTTTTAAGGTATTTAACTAACAAGTACACCCTGCTCTTTCACTCTCACTACAAGTCCAAGTACGCAGTTTAGATCTTTGCATAGACTCATTCTCTGGGATTTTTTGTGACTCTATATCCTGGCCTTTAAATGTAGTATAAAGTTCTGTGCCACAATTAGACCTGTGGACACTATAAAATTAATTTTAGCATGTTTATGTTTGCCCAAGTTCCTGTAATACTCTGCCTAAGTGATTGTAAGGATCCATTGCCCCATGCTTTTCTCATTTGAATAGTTATGAGAGAAAATTATAGTGATGTATGGAATTCTCTTAATCCCAACCTACATAACAGAAAAAGAAAGCAAATGAGGTCTCCATCTCAGGAAGGATTTTTTAGTGTCATCTTTTACTTTGTATTTCTGTAGTGTGGTACCATTTGCTACTCAAGGCAGAGACTTTTAAATCATTATGAATGCAAACAAAGTTTTAATAGGTTTTACTAAATGATATATATTTACCATTCATTACATTTTGTGTTTTTCCCTACAATGCCATGATGTAAAATGAAGTAATATCATAGAGTGATGGGGGGAAAATCCATTTTGTATCAAGATTGACTTTGTATTAACCTTAATACCCTAACTTAATAGTTAACTTGAAAAAGGTTAAACAGTTCAATCTAGCGGCCAACAGAGGTTCAGATGCCTTCCTCCAGGAGAGAAAGCAGTAAGATTCAAAGACAAGTGAAAATTTAAAAGTGACTAGAAGGGAAAATCGGAGAAGGCAATGGCAACCCACTCCAGTACTCTTGCCTGGAACATCCCATGGATGGAGGAGCCTGGTAGGCTGCAGTTCATGGGGTCACTAAGAGTCAGATACAACTAAGTCTTCACTTTCACTTTTCACTTTCATGCATTGGAGAAGGAAATGGCAACCCACTCCAGCATTCTTGCCCGGAGAATCCCAGGGACGGGTGGGCCTGGTGGGCTGCCATCTATGGGATCTCACAGAGTTGGACACAACTGAAGCGACTTAGCAGCAGCAGCAGAAGGGAAAATAGACTACTTAGGAGGCGTCCAGAGAATAAAAAATAAAAACCTTCTGAAAAGTGTCCATTTTGCAACCTTAATTGTCACAATTGAAGGCCTTGCTTATCAAACTGTCCAAAGAAATAAAATGGGGAAAGAAAGATCATCAATCAAAGCAAAATGATTTTTTATTGTTTAAAATTAAACAAGTATCCAAATTTTCAAAACGGAGTAAAGAAGGTACCTAAAATGCATCACCAAGTGCTGGACCATCTGCAGTGAAGACCCGTTTATGACAGATTTGAAATAGAAGTTGAGGATACCACAGAACAGAACTACAGTCTCTTTTTAAAAAATCAATAGCTTTTAAAATCTCAGATGCTTTCATGGCTGAGATTAATAAAGACCAAGAATCCATCCCGAACACACACAATGACTTCTATTACAAAAGGAAAAATGAAAACGCTGCTATTGCTGACACAGTCAATAGATCCCACTTCAGTGTATACTGTACTTTTCTATATTTTTAATTTAAATGCATATAGTTCCAGGGACTGAAGCATGATCAGCATTCTTTCACTTCAGAGCATAATGGAAGATGTAGAAGTTTGTCCCATAAATAAACATATAACCTGTCTTGGGTACCATTTGCTTAAAATATTTCCCCCTGGAAGCTTATCTAGCCATTCTCAGTATGTGGTTCTTCCTCTAACCTGCTCTTTATTACTCCTTTCCTTCTTTCAACTAGAACTTGAGCAGAATATCACAAAATTGTGCGTTCTGCCTCAGACTCATGGATGTATAGTCCAGAGTCCACAAAAACAGCAGTTTTGTTAAAAAAAAAATAAGAAAATATATTAAGACATTTACATTCAGAGTTTCATAAGCCTAAAGAAATGCACAACTTATAAACACATAGTTTTTCCCAGGGACCTGAAAATATTTCTTATTCTTTGTGTTTGTAAGCCCTGGGGACAAAAGGAACCTATACTTGAAAAATTAAAAAGTAGTTAATAAATACTAATATAACAGATCTTTCAGCAGCATTTTTATTCTTCTTGTAAAGGGTGAGGGTACCAATAAATCATTCAAGAGAGCTCTGCAGTATTCATGTGGAGTGTATCACAGATCCATTTAATCCAGTTATGTACAAGATGTAATTCTCTTACTGATAGACATCCAGGATTTCTATGACAAATTCACAAAGGCATGCTGCTGCTGCTGCTGCTAAGTCGCTTCAGTCGTGTCCGTCTCTGTGCGACCCCATAGACGGCGGCCCACCAGGCTTCCCCGTCCCTGGGATTCTCCAAGCAAGATCACTGGAGTGGGTTGCCATTTCCTTCTCCAATGCACGAAAGTGAAAAGTGAAAGTGAAGTCACTCAGTCGTGTCCAACTCTAGCGACCCCATGGACTGTAGCCCACCAGGCTCCTCTGTCCATGGGATTTTCCAGGCAAAAGAACTGGAGTGGGGTGCCATTGCCTTCTCCGTCACAAAGGCATACAGAAAGCTAAATATGCTGCGCAAAATTTACCTTAGAGACTGTATGAACAGACCATTTCTTCTTTCAAGATAGCATATAGTAGACTCAGGTTCTTGTGATGGTATATTTACTATATCTAATCATTTTGCTTTAACTCATTAACTCTTTCTCAGCCAAAAAGCAGTTCAATAGACAAAGACTTGGTTTTCATTAAGGATCTACCATTTGTCTCATAGCATAGGCATCCACTCAATCATTAACTTTTAAAATGAGGAATAAATTAAAAACTTTCCATGCATATAAGACAGACAAGAACCATACAAGTAGAGAGAAATCAGCCTGCCTGTTGTAAAGAACATGCATCTCTATGTGTAGTCATTTCGTTTCTGTGTTAAAATCAACAAAATGTTCTATTTATATAACACAAATTATTTTGAATTTGAATTTTAAATAGGAAAAATAAAATAGAGAGTGCCTTAAGAAAGGATTTTTTTTTTTTTTTTGCTCTAGAAAGCCTCACAAAGATATTTCAATGAGAAAGAACATTTGGATCAATTCATTCAGGGTGACTTGGCTATTTGAGAACCAACTAAAAGCAACTTTTTGTAACCAAACCAATAGAAATCAAGTTGCATATAAGGGCTCATAAGGATTAAAAACCTGAGAGGACTGGCAATATTTGTACATGATCCACAGCAAAACTTTAAGAAAATAAAAATTTCTTGCAGAAAATCAGAGCAATTTTCCAGAAAGCCCAGGGATTTCTAACCACTTTCCATTTAAAATGTGGTCCTCAGAACAGCAGTGTAGACATCATTGGGAATTTGGATAGAAATGTCAATCCGTGGCCCTTGTCTGACCCATCCAGGTGATTTTTACTCACTTTAAAGTAATAATGTCTCACCTTCAAAGTTATTTGCTACCTCCTCCAGATTTTCACAATTGTAAATAATGTTGCAACCTTGATGCATTGCTAGGCCATAATCTCTGTAGCCTGAGGAAGCATAGTGCTGAAACTATGAGGCAGAATTTCTCTTTTCCAGACAGCTCTGACCTACCCAGGGCAATGATTGATCTGAGATGAACTGGTAACTGAAAGAAATTAACCTGGAGCTATGAAACCAAGATAAAATTTGCGGTGGTCTCTAATCAATCTGGCAAATGGATAATTTAAGGGCTTCAGTGCTGGGCTTCTCTAGTTAAACTTTTTAAAACAGCTATCTATTTTCATAGGAATCTATTTTTATTACCAGTGCTTCATGTGAGTTGTGCATTTATTCAACTATTGTAGAATGTATTTCCACGCTGAATTTTTAAAAATTTCTTAAGGTGATTTATAAATTAGACCTAATGATAGGAAATACTTTCCACTTACTTAAAAGGAAAACCCAAATTAAGTTCACTTTTAACCTTGGCCTGTTGCAGAAATATTTGCTTTAGCTAGTGTAGTATTTAGCCAGTGACCATATTAGATCCAAAACTAATCTTTCACAGTGCTTTCTTCTTTAAAACTAACAAAGAGAAACTAACTACTATTGTATTATCACTACTGTTGATGTTATCACTACTATTATAGGCTCCTCATGCTGTGGTCACTATCATTTTTAATACAGGAATATAATTCTCTTTTATTATTTTTATTTTTGTCTATGTGCATGGCCTGCTGAATCTTAATTCCCTAATCAGGGATTGAACTGAGGCACACTTCCTGTGCCCCCTGAAGTGAAAACACAGAATCTTAACATCTGGACTGCCAGAGAAGTCTCTAGAAATATTATTCTTTAACATACTTTGATAAATTATTTATTTTTCCTTTCCTTAGATACTGGAAAACATATTTGTAACAGTGTTAAACTTTGGTTTTCGAAAAGTAGTAAAATTTGTTTGGGGAGATTTTCCTTGAATTTTAGATATATTACAAAACTTTATAAAGTCCACCTAATTTATAATGTCAGTTAAATTTATGAATATTATTAAAAGGTAATTTATAATTCATTAATTACTAACCAATGGTTCCCTTCCTCTATAAATTATCTAAACTCTAATATTATCACTACTATTATAAGGCTCCTCAAATATGGCCAGGTTCCAAAGTAAAGAGCAAAGTAGTTGAGTCTACTTTGCAAATACTGTGCCAAAGAAATCCTGAAGTAAATGAGTTGAACATAAATCTTTGACTATCTCTGAGGTTTTGGATCTCTTGATTTATGAAAGAACAGACAAATATATTTAAATTATAAATAAAAATGCAATTAATTTTAAAAAGCATGAAGAGAGAAAATAAAATGGATATGTTGTGTTCCAAGCAGTCCTCAAGTACCTAATAGCCCCTTGACTATAGCTATAAAGTGGAATTATTCAGAGAAAAGACCAAAAACAGGCGACTCTTTAGAACTTTTGAGACAGTAGTAGACGGGCAAATGCAAGGAGGCAGTTATGAGCTGGGAAAAACACATAGGAAAAAAGAGAGGGAAGGGTGTATGCTAAGGATTATGTATGAGTGTAATAGGAAAAAGAGAGAATAATCTCATTTTCAAACTGGAAGGCAATTGCCATTGCTATGACAGATAAGATTTGTTGTATTTTTAGTGATTACAGGGCAAAATTTTGGGGTTGGGAACATGAGAATTTTAGTTATCAGAAGGTATAATTTATCCATAGGTACTCTGAGCTGTACTTCTAATTAAAAGCTGTTAGCAAAATAAGTTGCCATTGGTAATTTAGGAAAATTAAATGGAAATGATAATTTCAGGATCCTGTGTTTCACATTTTTGAGACAAACCAAAAAGTTATATTATTCATAAAATTTTTCTGTCTCTCTTTTTCACTTCAGGAGGAAAGGGGTCTCTGGAGCACTTTGGCATATGTTGGTACATGACAGTTCTGGTCATTTCATAAAGATATAAAGTTAATCCATAAATTTGACCTTATAAAAAATTGTTCAAACCTCAAATATAATTTTTTCTCTCAGCTGATTTAACTTTAATATTTAGAAAATCCTTTTAGTCAATGTCAGAATAATTTAGTTAATATATACTTATTACTATATCGCCTAGTCAAGGCTATGGTCTTTCCTGTGGTCATGTATGGATGTGAGAGCTGGACTGTGAAGAAGGCTGAGCACCGAAGAATTGATGCTTTTGAACTGTGGTGTTGGAGAAGACTCTTGAGAGTCCCTTGGACTGCAAGGAGATCCAACCGGTCCATTCTGAAGGAGATCAGCCCTGGGATTTCTTTGGAAGGAATGATGCTAAAGCTGAAACTCCAGTATTTTGGCCACCTCATGCGAAGAATTAACTCATTGGAGAAGACTCTGATGCTGGGAGGGATTGAGGACAGGAGGAGAAGGGGACGACAGAGGATGAGATGCCTGGATGGCATCACTGACTCGATGGATGTGAGTCTGAGTGACCTCCGAGAGCTGGTGATGGATAGGGAGGCCTGGCGTGCTGCAGTTCATGGGGTCGCAAAGAGTCGGACACGACTGAGTGACTGATCTGATCTGATCTGATACATATTTATTAAAATATAAAGATTGAACCTCCTCCCTGCTTCCTCTCATCCCCAACAAATACCCATTATAATGTGTTTCATAAATCTCCTTTGTTTCTCTCAGATGGTCTTCTCTGTGCTCTCATATATCTAAAGAAGAAAATATAATAAAATTTAGTATTATGGTTTTGGCGTATAAGTAAGGAAATTCTATTTTCCATGGAAATTGAGTTAAGGAAATTTGTCTTTATCACATGAATGTACAAATCTGAACATTATCCAAGAAAGCAGTATGAACACTATGTCCTAGTGTTCTATATGTTGTTTTTGTTGTTTAGTTGCTAAATCTTGTCCAACTCTTTTGTGACCCCATGGACTGTAACCTGCCATGGGGATTTCCCAGGCAAGAATACTGGAGTGGGTTGACATTTAGTGTTCTGTGTAGTATCGGTCTCCTACATTGCAGGCAGTTTCTTTACCATCCAAGCCACCAGGGAAGCCCCATATTCTGGTATACTGCATGCTTGCCTGTGTGCTAAGTCACTTCACTCATGTCGGATTCATGACCCTGTGGACTGCCAGGCTCTTCTGTTTATGGGATTCTCCAGGCAAGGATACTGGAGTGGCTTGTCATGCCCTCCTCCATGTAGTATAGTAACTCTAATACAAATCTAGGGGGAACAAGATGATTTTGCATATTTTTTATTTAATTTTTAAATATTTCATTTTATATTGGAGTATAGTTGATTTACAATGTAGTGTTAGTTTCAAGTGTACAGCAGACTGATTCAATTACACACACACACATATATATGTATGCATCTGTTCTTTTTCAGATTTCTTTTCTCATTTAGGTTATTACAGAATACTTACATATTTTCTTAAACTTTTCAGTAACTTTATATTTAATTAATAGTTTAGAAAGCAATTTAGTTTGAAACATAAATGGAAAGATGGTTACTACCTTTTGTTTTCCATCTAATATGTTTAAACAACTGTATTTTAAAGACTCAATACCTTTTACAGGAACTGGTAGCTATAGGATAAAGTCATAATCTTTCAGTTTGATCAAAGCTTATGTGGCTTGTAGCTCAAGTCCTTCATGTCACTTTGCCTTAGTGTCCCCATATGCAAACTGAGACTGTTTATTACACCATATGCTATTCAGATTTAATAGGGATCCATTGGATTTCATTTTGGTTGAACTCATATTTGAAGGTTACAGTTTCTATTAATCTACACTAAATTCTCTGAAAAATTTTACTTGAAACTTCCATTGTGAACATAATTATCTTATGGAGTAAATGTGGGATTTTAGGAAGGTCTAGGCTTTACTCCTTGGAAGGAAAGTTATGACCAACCTAGATAGCATATTCAAAAGCAGAGACATTACTTTGCCAACAAAGGTCCGTCTAGTCAAGGCTTTGGTTTTTCCAGTAGTCATGTATGGTTGTGAGAGGTGGACTGTGAAGAAAGCTGAGCGCTGAGGATTGATGGTTTTGAACCGTGGTGTTGGAGAAGACTCTTGAGAGTCCCTTGGACTGCAAGGAGATCCAACCAGTCCATTCTGAAGGAGATCAGCCCTGGGATTTCTTTGGAAAGAATGATGCTAAAGCTGAAACTCCATTACTTTGGCCACCTCATGCGAAGAGTTGACTCATTGGAAAAAACTCTGATGCTGGGAGGGATTAGGGGCAGGAGGAGAAGGGGACAACAGAGGATGAGATGGCTGGATGGCATCACCAACTCGATGGACGTGAGTTTGAGTGAACTCCGGGAGTTGGTGATGGACAGGGAGGCCTGACATGCTGCATTCATGGGGTCGCAAAGAGTCGGACACGACTGAGGGACTGAACTGAACTTAACTGAGGCTTTACCTCAGAGAAGGCAATGGCAACCCACTCCACTCTTGCCTGGAAAATCCCATGGATGGCGGAGCCTGGTAGGCTGAAGTCCATGGCGTTGCTGAGTCGGACACAACTGAGCAACTTCACTTTTACTTTTCACTGTCATGGATTGGAGAAGGAAATTGCAACCCACTCCAGTGTTCTTGCCTGGATAATCCCAGAGATGGGGAGCCTGTTGGGCTGCCGTCTATGGGGTCACACAGTGTCAAGACACGACTGAAGTGACTTAGCAGTAGCAGCAGCAGGCTTTACCTATCTGCTAGTGTAATGCCCTAGGCAATTTTCTTCTCACTGAGCTTCAGATTCTTCTTTAATAAAAATAAAATAATAATAATATCTATCTCACTAGATAATTCTAAGAAATAAATGTATATATAAAAAACTGTAGTAAATTTTGAAGTTGTACTACATATTGATATTAATGCCAATCAGTAATATCACTCTGCAAGCTGCCATTGCTAGGTTTATTTTGTTCTTGACTCAGTCGGTAAAGGATCCACCTGCAATGCAGGACACCCAGGGTTTGATTCCTGCATCCGGAAGATCCCCTGGAGAAAGAAATGGCAACCCACTCCAGTATTCTTGCCTGGAAAATCCCATGGACAGAGGAGCCTGGAGGGATACAGTCCATGGGATTGCAAGAGCCAGACATGACTTAGCTACTAAATCACCAAAAAGCAAACAAAATTTCACATTTACATTTGAAATAACAGGATTTAAAAATACGCAGTGTGTTAGATAATATTTCTAAACATATGGCTTTCCTCTTCTTAACCACACAAAATTCATAAGGACTTCACCTTCCCTGTCTCATAGCACAGACCCACACTGATGAGTGGTCACCGCTGCATTTTCTTCACTGAACTCCTGGTCTCCTTAATGAGATGCTTCAAAATGGGGGAAGGCATGATGTCAATTAAATGTAAATAAGGACCATGTTTATCTTTTCAAAAGAGTCCTTTGTTCTTAGTAAATCCCCTTCCTCTTTCCGGTCACTGGCAAAACTGGCTTTATATCTGACATGTACTTTACATCTCCACTTAGAAGTCTCTGTAATTGCGAATTTCCTGAAATTGACAAGTTCTTATGGGCCTCAGGATGAATATACATGCTGTTGTTTTTGCCTAAAATAATCTCCGAATGCACAGCTTCTTATTTTTTGAGTCTCGGGTTATATGTCATCTCCTTCAAGAGTATGTCCTTGACTACCAAATTCAAAACACATCCCACCTATAGCACCCTTTTCTTCTCCCTTGTAGCACTGGTCTCACTGTGTAGTTATGTACCTGTTTATTTACTTATTTGTTGTTTGCCTGCTCCAGTTTACTTTGAGCTCCATAAGAAAGGGTTGCCATGTCTGTTTTGTTCTGCTACATATATCTAATGTAGTACCTGGTATATAGAAGGCATTCAACAAATGCTTATTGACTAAATGAATAAAAGGAATGGAGAAAATATAATTTTTAGTGCTTTGTGAAAGTAGAATTAGTCCAGAAAAACTGTCTCAGAAGACTGGATTCAGTTCACTTCAGTTGCACAGTCGTGTCTGACTCTTTGCAACCCCAAGGACTGCAGCACACCAGGCCTCCCTCAGTTCAGTTCAGTTCAGTTGCTCAGTCGTGTATGACTCTTTGCAACCCCATGGGCTACAGTATGCCAGGCTTCCCTGTCCATCACCGACTCCCAGAGCTTACTCAAAGTCATGTCCATTGAGTCGGTGATGTCATCCAACCATCTCATCCTCTGTCATCCCCTTCTCCTCCTGCCTTCAATCTTTCCCAGCATCAGGGTATTTTCAAATGAGTCAGACCTTCGCAACAGGTGGCCAGAGTATTGGAGTTTCAGCTTCAGCATCAGTCCTTCCAGTGAACACTCAGACTGATTTCCTTTAGGATGGACTGGTTAGATGTCCTTTGTGTCCAAGGGACTCTCAAGAGTCTTCTCCAACACCGCAGTTCAAAAGCATCAATTCTTCAGTGCTCAGCTTTCTTTATAGTCCATCTCTCACATCCATACATGACTACTGAAAAGCCCATAGTTTTGACTAAGTGAACATTTGTTGGCAAATAATGTCTCTGCTTTTTAATATGCTTTCTAGGTTGGTCATAGGTTTTCTTCCAAGGAGCAAGCATCTTTTAATTTCATGGCTGCAATCACATTCTGCAGTGATTTTGTATTCCAAGAAAATAGTGTCTCACTGTTTCCACTGTTTCCCCATCTATTTGCCATGAAGTGATAAGACGGATGCATGATCTTAGTTTTTTTGAATGTTGAGTTTTAAGCCAGCTTTTTCACTTTCATCAAGAGGCTCTTTAGTTCCTGTTTGCTTTCTGCCATAAGGTTCGTGTCATCTGCATATCTGAGGTTATTGATATTTCACCCTTCAGTCTTGATTCCAGCTTGTGCTTCATCCAGCCTGGCATTTCACATGATTTATTCTGCATATACGTTAAATAAGCAAGATGACAATATACAGCCTTGACATACACCTTTCCCAATATGGAACCAGTCCATAGTTCCATGTCTGGTTTTAACTGTTGCTTCCTGATCTACGTACAGATTTCTCAGGAGGCGGTAAGGTTGTCTGGTATTCCCATCTCTTTAAGAATTTTCCACTGTTTGTTGTGATCCACACAGTCAAAGACTTTAGCGTAGTCAATGAAGCAGAAGTAGTTATTTTTCTGAAATTCTCTTGCTTTTTCTATGATCCAACGGATGTTGGCAATTGGGTAGTTGCAATTGTTGGGTAAACATTTCCTTGTGAATCGTTTGCTAACATTTCAGCTCAATATACCTTAAGCTTAAATCATTATTATTTCTCTTCTGCCTGTACCCTCCATCACAGGTGCTCATACTTACACACTTACTGACTCTTGTAATGGCTCCATCTACCTTTATAGTGAATTGGGTCTGAAAGTCCCTTCTTCATTCTTATGTATATTTGTCTCTTATCTGAAAATTTTCATTAACTAGTGACTAGATTCTATGACTCCAGTTTCTCCATTTTTATATACATGGACAACAAGGAGATCAAACCAGTCAATCCTAAAGGAAATCAACCCTGAATATTCACTGGAAGGACTGATGCTGAAGATGGAGCTCCAGTACTTTGGCCACCTGATGTGAAGAGCTAACTCATTGGAAAAGACCCTGATCCGCTGAAAGACTGAGGACAGGAGGAGAAAGGGGTGACAGAGGATGAGATAGTTGGATGGCATTACCACTTCAATGGACATGAGTTTGAGCAAACTCCAGGAGATAGTGAAGGACAGGGAAGCCTGGTGTGCTGCAGTCCATGGGGTCACAAAAAGTCAGACATGACTTAGTGACTGAAAACAACAGCAACAGCAATTTACATGCTGGTTTGTTGTTGTTTAGTCACTAAGCTGTGTCTGACTTTTTTTACAACCCTATGGGCTGTAGCCCACCAAGCCCCTCTTTCCATGGTATTTCCCAGGCAAGAATCCTGGAGTGGGTTGCCATTTCCTTCTCCAGGAAATCTTGCCAACCCAAGGATGGAACCTGTGTCTCCTGAATTGGCAGGCAGATTCTTTACCACTGAGCCACCCTTATATGCTGATATCTCCCATTTAATTATTAAAAGCTTAAGGGCAGGGATTCTCTTCATTATTATAATTCCTAACAGTACTTTTGCCTGGAAAATCCCATGGACGGAGGATCCTGGTAGGCTCCAGTCCATGGGGTCGCTAAGAGTCAGACACGACTGAGCAACTTCACTTTCACTTTTCACTTTCATGCATTGGGGAAGGAAATGGCAACCCACTCCAGCCAGGGACAGGGGGGCCTGGTGGGCTGCCGTCTCTGGGGTCGCACAGTGTCGGACGTGACTGAAGTGACTTAGCAGCAGTAGCAGCAGCAGCAACATAGGGACATATTCATAATCAGTTCCTGCTTAGTGCTTATTTACTTACCCTAAGGGACTTCCCTGGTGGCTCAGCTGGTAAAGAATCAACCTGCAGTGCAGAAGACTTTGGTTGGATTCCCTGGTCAGGAAGATCCCCTGGAGAAGGGATAAGCTACCTACTCCAGTATTCTTGGGATCCCCTGGTGGCTCAGAGGGTAAAGAATCCATCTGCAATGCGGGAGACCTGGGTTCAAATCCTGGGCTGGGGAGATCCCCTGGAGGATGGCATGGCAACCCACTCTAGTATTATTGCTTGGAGAATCCCCATGGACAGAGGAGCCTATCAGGCTACAGTCCATGGGGTCACAAAGAGTCAGACACATCTGAGAGATTAAGCAGACACACACACTTACCCTAAGATCCTGTAGTTTTTATATTCCTTTGTAGAGTCAAACTATAATGTGTAATAATGATGAATTATATTTGTAGAGTTGTTTTCAACATGTCTTCAAATCCTTTGTCTCATAACTTAGCTCTAGTTGGTAATCATTCAAACATCATTTAAAACCTACAGAGCTGATTCTTCTATCTCTTTCAGGCAGTCTGCCCTGAGGATATAAGCAATAGTATCTATTATTTATTCTTTTTAAGATTCCTTGTTATACCCTATTAAACCTTGATAAATATCCTCCCTGTGTGTTTCCAGGGAAAACAAATTGTGTTTCTGCTCAGAATTTCTTGGCCCTACATGCACACAAAAAGTATGTGTTTTTAAGTAGAAAAGGGAAACAGCAAGCCATTCCCAAAGTGTAACATTTTTCATCTCAGCAGCTTTGTGACTTGGTCAGCAGTGGTCCCACCTTTTGCAAAGTAATTGCCTAATCAGAGTGAAAAGAGGCAGAGGGATCAGGCTGATCAGAGGAGACTTGTCTGTAGCATCCAACCGTTTCTCTCTTGCCCCAGCAAGGAGCAAAGAGAGTTCATCAGGCATGCAGCCTCATATCAAATGTTCTGGACACTTTCTTTGGGGCATTTGGTTGTTTGACTAGACAAGCCTTTCTCTGTCTCAGCACCCTTGTCATGTTATTTCTTCATGGTCAACATGACTGAGATAAGATAATGTTTGAGGGTGACTTGACAGGATCTGAAAAATAGACAAATAGACCTTGAATCTGCTGAAGAAGCTTCAAAAGTTAGTTATAAAGGTGCTTTGTGGAAAAAAATAAAAAAAGGAGCACAGATATGGAGCTGGATTTAGTTCAAGAAGAAAAATCCAATTTTAGTAGCAAACAGGTAGCCAATGAAAATTAAGGGCAGTTGTTACATACATCTTGTAGATTACCTGAAAAGTCACTAACAATTGCTAAGATATATGCTAAGTTAGATTGCAAAAACACAACAGGGGGGTCACTGTCTTGTTTAAGAGCCACTATATACATACATATTATATGTGTAACATTTTACAGATACTACTAAGCACCACTTTCAGGGAGTAAATTTTCAAACAATTTTGGCAGTAGAATATTTTTATATGACATTTTTAATGGTCATTGAATCTATGATATAAATTAAAATGGAACTACTGAGATTAAAACAATTATGGGAAAGAATTAGAAACCCTATACACTTAGCCTTCACACCTGTGTCCCATGGTAACCCCTGAAAAGTCCTCTACACAACATAGGTTTATTCAATCAAGTACCAATAAAATCTATATATTAATACTTAATAGTATAAAACTTTCTAAATTCTAGTAAACAATATAATCATGGAAGTGTTATTTAATAAGCACTAATTACCTGTGTAAGTTATATATCTTACCTTATTTTTATAGCAACAAATCAGAAAGTCAATAAATATTTCACAAATGTTACTGAATGCAGAAAGACTTTGAGACAAATTTGACAAATGATTTTGAAGAAAATGAGGCTCATTGTGGCTTTCTTTCATAAATTTTCCAAGGAGGGCATATGGGCAGTTAAAGAACAAATGGTTTCTCTGCATTTGTCATTACAATTCCATTTCCTGGAACTTGCATAAAAAACATATTCTTCCATGTGTTAATCATCATAAGGGTCATGAAGAATATCAGATGCGATAACAGAGATCAGTACACTCACAATGACCTCAGATCAAAGTAATCCAAAATTAAAAGATCAAAAACCAAATCATACAACTAGACAATGCTCTTTTTCTCAAGCTGCTCATATATTTAACTGTGTTAAAGCAATTTGCAAATACCCAGTGTAGAGTTATTTGAAAAAATCTTAACAAAGTAAACTTTGGTTAACATTTAAATGCCTGAATGGCAAAGCTGATCATACACTTTGGACTTTAAAGGGAGAAATTGTTCTCTTCATTTCCACTCCCAAAGAGAAAGAGTGAAATAGATTCCTTCTTTTCTTCATGCCTCAGGCATAGAAGGAATTCTTGGACTCAGAAATCAACATGGTATGAGGTAAGAGAAGTCACGCATTGAATACTCAAGTCAATCTCCAGTCCATACTAGTTTTCTACTTAAAAGATTTCCAGGAATCATGCTTACTTGGTTGTGGTACAGAGTCAGGATCGATTATATTTAAATTTAGAAAGGAAGTAGGCAACAAATAGAGATTTTCAAGCATTGATTTATTACTGATCTATGAGAGAGGCATTCAGGATATAAGTGGACTACAGTGTGGCCCCAGAGACCTGGGAGAAGTAGGTGGATCGTTTAAGGTTTGAGCCTCATTTTTTTTCTCAGTCACTACTATCAGTAGACTCTTTCAGGTTCCCAATAACACAACTGCTATATGAAATCCATGTACATTTTTGTAGGGATCGTGAAAATAAGTAAATCCTAAAATAAGACTGTGACAGAGTAATTATTAGTATTATCATAATCCTTAATAAAAATAATAAGCGTGAGTTTTCAAAATCAATATCAAAGAGGACGTGAACATTGATGACTATTTTTTGTTGAGGTAGAGTTGATTTATAATATTAGTTTCAGATATACAACATAATGATATAATATTTCTATAGATTGTACTTCATTTAAAGTTATTACAATATAATGGTTATATTTCCCTGTGCTGTACAATGTATCCTAGTGACTTATTTATTTTATACATGGTAGTTTATGTTTCTTAGTCCCAAACACCTATCTCACCCCTTTTCCCTTTCTTTTCTTCACTAGCTTATTTTCTTCATCTGTGAGTCTATTTCTGTTTTATTATATATATTTGTTTGTTTTATCTTTTAGGTTCCACGTGTAAGTGATGGCATAGAGTAGCTGTCTTTGATTTATTTCACTAAGAATAAAACTCTCTAGGTCCATCCACATTGTTGCAAATGGCAAATTCTCATTCTTTTGAAGAATGAATAATATTCCACTGCACTTTTTCTTTATCTCTTTATCTGCTGATGATCACTTAGATGGCTTCCCTATCTTGGCTATTGTAAATAATTCCACTATGAACATTGAGATGCGTGTATCTTTTCAAATTAGTTTCCTGCCCCCCTTTGGCTGTATACTCAGGAGTCAAATTCTTAGATCATATAGTAGTCCTATTTTTGATTTTTTGAGGAACCTCAATACTGTTTTCCACAGTGGCTGCACCAATTTACATCCCTACCAACAGATTATGAGGGTTCTGTTTTCTACACATTCTCACCAACAGTTGCTCCTTCTGGTCTTTTTGGTGATAGCTATTTTGATGGGCATGACGTGACATCTCACTGTAATTTTGATTTGCATTTCTCTGATGATTAATGATGTTGAGCATCTTTCCATGTACCTGTTAGCCATCTGTATGTCTTCTTTGGAAAATTTTCTGTTCAGTTCTTCTGTCCATTTTTTAAGTGGGTTGTTTGTTTTTTCTGATATTGAGTTCTATGACCTGTTTATATATTATGGATATTAATGCCTTATCAGTAACATCATTTGAAAATATTTTCTCTCATTCAGTAGACTGTATTTTTTGTTTCGTGGATAGTTTCCTTTGCTGTGCAAAAGTGTTTAAGTTTAATTAGGTTCCATTTGTTTATTTTTGCTTTTGCTTTCTTTGCCTTAGGCAGCAGATCCAAAAAATATATTGCTATGATTTATGTCATATAAATATTCTGCCTATGTTCTAACTATGTTCTTCTCTGAAAGTGTGATACCTTCAACTTCATTCTTTTTTCTCAAGATTACTTTGACAATTCATGGATTTTTGTGGTTCTATATACATTTTTTCTATTTTTTCTAATTCTGTGAGAAGTGTCATGGTTATTTTGATAAGGATTGCATTGAATCTCTAGATTGTTTTATGTAATATAGTCATTTTACAGTATTAATTCTTCCAGTCCACAAACATAGTATACCTTTTCATTTGTTTGTGTTAGCTTCAGTTTCTTTCATCAGTGCCTTATACATTGCCTCTGTCCTTTTCCAAGTACAGAGCCTTTACCTCCTTTTTGAGATTTCTTTTAGGTATTTTATTGCTTTTTATGTGAAAGTAAATGGGATTGTTTCCTTAATTTTTCTTGTTCCTGATCTTAGAGGAAATGTTTTTAGGCTTTCACTGTTGAGTATGATGTTAGCTATGGGCTTATTATATATTGCTTTTTTAATACTGAGATATGTATAACCACTCTGTGGAGAGTTTTTAATCATAAATGGATGTTGAATTTTGTCAAAAGGTTTTTCTTCATTTATTGAGTTGATAATATGTTTTTTATTTCTCAGGTTGCTAATGTGGTATATCACATTGATTATTTGTGTATATTAAACCATCTTTGCTTCCTTAGGATAAATCTCACTTGATCATGGTGTATGATCCTTTTACTGTATTATTGAATTCTGTTTGCTAATATTCTGTTGAAGATTTTTGCACCTATGTTCATCAGTGATACTGACCTGGCATTTTCTTTTTTTCTGTGATATTTTTATCTTTTTTTTTGTTATCAGGGTAATGCTAGCCTCATACAATACATTCAGAAGCTAAACACTGATGATTCTTTTTGCTTCATAGCACTTGCTGCATTGTATTTGAGTTTGTATTATGTGGAAACTATTCATTTTTGGAAAAGCAGTTGAAGTTATTTTTTTAATAGTGAAAATAAGACTCTTCTCAAATTGATAAGCATTTGCTCTATTTTCTCTTGACATATTAATACCTGCTGGCATGGTTCCAGTGAGTGGCTGGTTTCAGCTTCATTAGGTTGACTGAAATTCTTGTAACCTGTTCACAGAAGCTTGTCACCAGTCAGTTAGTGTCAATGTTGCCTTCTTCCTTTTTCTGCGTGGATGAAAATTAAGTAAAATTAGGACATCTGACATAGAACATTAAAGAATCATCTGAAATTTAGGAACTCTTGGTTTCATATCCTTTCTCCTGCTTTGCTGAGCAATGACAAAGAAGTTGAAATCTTATCTGAACACACTAATACAAGGTGCCCTTCCCACGATCTCCCTCTTTCAACTGAGTTTAACTCTCTAATTCACCCAGGCTGGGCAGGCTACTTATCTTTTCTATTTATTTATCCCCTAATGCTTCACCATCATGCTTTTCACATGGTTCAGGAGCTATGTGAGTGAAAACGGAGATCATGTAACTTTGTCATTGTAACCTCAGAATCTATCCTCGCCTCTGGTCCATTGGAGGCTTTCGATTTTATATTAATATAGCAACATTAATTTTATGAGTGATAAAATCAAACCATGCCAACAGATAGCACTCTTGATAAATAAGAATGTAAATAAATTATTTTTGGAATGAGGTAGCTCCACTTCTTCATGCTTCTGCTTTCAATTAGATAACACCATCAAATATAGATAGGAAATTAGGAACAGATGGCATAGTTCCCCTACTCTGTCCCTGAAAACCACTCTTAAGAAATCCAGTTCTCCTATCATTGATACTTCCTATCATCACATTCAATTATACATATTCATTTTTTCTTTTACAATCCAGATTTCCATATGAGAATCAGCTGATCTAGTAAATTAATTCACAATTTATGATTAATAAGCATGTGTTAATGTCAACTGAATAGCTTG
Organism: Tragelaphus eurycerus; assembly: GCA_935064755.1. NCBI lineage: Eukaryota > Metazoa > Chordata > Mammalia > Artiodactyla > Bovidae > Tragelaphus > Tragelaphus eurycerus. The sequence goes on from CAKXYN010000064.1 coordinate 856,834, forward strand.
GACTTCTTTACTCTTGCAGAGAATACATGCATTTAAAATGACCTGTAAGGTTTAATCAGGGCATAATCTTGACTGGAGTGTTAGGGATGCAATGGGAAGAGGTTATGACTATACGTCTACTGGTCCATTACAAAAGTAGATAGGAGTTAAGTTTGAAAATGGATAAAATTTAAATGTGAAAACCCCCAAATAAATATGAAAATCATTATGTTTGACTGAGGTGGGATTTCTACTAAATATTTTGTGATTTTTTTGAATAACATAGCTGATAACAATGGAAACCACTAGTCTGTTTTATTATTATGTTTTTAGGTTTTTGTTAGGGGTGATAATTTTTGAGAAAACTTATTGAATTATGTTATTTTAGTGGAAATTCTCAACATTCTTCTTAATTAAGAATATTTGTTAGAATATTTTAAAATATAATTGAATTTGTAGAACCTATACTACTGGATTTAGAAGCTCTCTGACACTTTCATAGGGGACCTTAAAAGACAAGGCAACATCTTTCCGAGAATATCCTGGAGTGAATTAAGTAATTAAGTAAACATACAAGCAGACAAGTGTTGTGTGTTTGTGTGTATATGTAATTTTTTTAACTGATAACTTGTGGCTTTCACCACCACCAAATATTCGAAGGGCTTCAATTTTTCCACTCTGAGAATGATTTGATGGTTAATGAGACAACTGGTCCATGAGTACCACTGCAGAAAGATGCTAGCTACACATAAATGATTATAATTATCCAATTTTCTGAATGTTTTCTTAATAAGCAGATGGGAAATTTCTGTCCATGGCAAGGAATTTCAAAGGCTTAATCATTTCATTTTTGTAACTATTCAAAATTTCAAGTACAGCTCCTCTTAGAACTCAAATCACTTTTAGAAATCATTCATATTTATTCTTCAGGGCAAAAATTAGTGAATGGATGTGAATAAGTTTGGACGGTCTACACACCAAACAGAAAAGTAAAATCTTGGCAGTTTATTTGATCAGTGTAGATTGTCAAATGGAATGTTAATAGCCAAAAGGAAGCCTTTAAAATGATTTGGATTTAGATCTGCAAGGAATTGTTTTTCTGTATTAATATAATGTACGTGAGTCCTTTCTATCCAGCTTCTGTTAAAAACAGATAATTCCTCTAGTCACTCACTCAACCTTTTGAATAGTCAGTCATTAAATCCAAAATGATTTCAATTGATATGAGTATAGGGCACAATTATGTAGTGTTTTGGAGTCAGTGTATCCAGCTGTGAATAAAAACAGTGTATAATGGAAAATCTCTGCTCTAGGTTTACAAAGAAAGCAGTTAAAAGGGTAACTGAAATAGCTCCTGGGGTTTCATAGAGAGATCAAGTCCTGATGGAAGTGGTCAGAGGTGTGGCACAGCCTCTAATTAGGAACAAGGATACCCACTCATTATCACGCCACAGCAGCTCCCCCTAATAGGGCAGTGATTCATTGTCACTGGAAGAGTGGTACGTACGTACAAGCATAACTGCCCACAGTTTAGTTAGTGTAGCTCTAAGCTTATGTCTGGATTAGCTGTTTTATCTGTCTTTCCTCCAAGTATTTTTCTCTGCAGCATATCACTGAAGTGGTATTAACATTCATCTGATTAAAATCAAAGCATTTCCCTATAAATGTTGGACCAAATCAAATGTGTTCACAGGAAGTATAAAAAGGAAATTTAAATACAAATCACATGCATAATGCTGCTAATTTGTTACTACTTGCAGTAAAGCTCTTAATGAGATTATCCAGGATTGGGTCTGTTTCCACTGAGAGTTTCATTAACCCCCCTGAATATTTTTCCTTTGTTTATGTGATGTACTGAATATATTTGATTATCTGTATTTCACATCTTGTAATTCAGTGTTTGCAAGTTTGTAAAATTTGTGTTTATCATAAAAGAAGAAAATTCAGATGTGCATGATATAATTGTTCTCTGTATAAAATTTATATACATGTCTATGTCTATTTGCCAGTATATGTACTTACGAAATTATTCGGTGAAGGTAAAAGGTGGAGGATATTTTTCAAATTCAGGGAATTCGGTGCTTCAAATGCTGTTTCAAGTGGGGAGGACAATAAGAAAATATATAGGAAGCTGGATGTCTGGTAGTCTCAGTTTTCTGCAGTCCTGTTCAGATGAGACACACTAAATAGAGTCTAGAGGACTGTAGTACTTCTCATACTTTCATGTACCTCTGAGTCCCTTAGGCTTCTTGTTAAAATTAAGATTTTTGATCAATCAGTTCACTGCGAGGCCTGAGTCTCTGCATTTCTAACCAAATCTCACAAAGACTGCTGCTCCATAAATCGATAGCATTTTGAGTTGCAAAAGAATTGTCTGTTAAACTACTCATAGGTAGAATCATTTCCAGTTTAATGAACAGAGCACAAGGCAAATGAGTGGTATAACCAAAATCCAAAAAGTGAATAATGTCTTAAAATACCTACGCCATTAAAAAATGTATTACATAGAAGCCTGGCTATGCATTTATCAGGAATCTTAGCTTTGATAACTTGAATAAGATCTTTAAATACATGAAAATGCCACAAAATGAAGATATCAACTAAGTTGGGCTCCCTGCTGGGAAATTCTGATAGTTACTCATATTAAAGATAAACTGCTTTATTAAAACTGGACATTTCTATTAAAACCAAAAGCTGTCCTTAAAAACAACTGTATAAATCAAAAGGGAAAATCAAGGGAAAACAGTGGGAGTTATGAAGCAGACATTTTAGTTCCAATTCTGCCATGGAACCAGCTTTCATTATCTATAAATTGAAAATGATAATTATCTGATCCAAATCTCAGAAACGTGTGATGAAATCTGAATATGATAATCCACATGTATGCATTTTGAAATCATTTATAACGTATAAGTAAAACATTTTTAGAATTGCAAATGTTATTTGCTGCTTCAGATACCAGGCCGTGATATATGCCTTGTGGTATATGTGCTAATTTGCAGTGTTTCATTTTGTTTATGATCTCCAGATTTTAACACACATGAGGGAGAAACTGGTCAATTTTATTTGGTATTACATTTTCAAAAATGCCCTGGTTTCATCCGAAAATGTGCTTAGAGAGTCTCTTGGCATAGATTCCATTTAAATGGTGTTAATGTTATTCATTCTCGTTGAAGTCTGTCCCTAGGGTTCTGGGATTAAAGGAGAGAATGTAGTTCCATATCTGGGTAAACAGCTACAGAAAGTGATTAAAACTTATTAGTGTTATCAGTAATTATGTTGACTTGCAATATATGTGCCATCATTTTTACCGTTTAGTTAAACATGGTAAGGAAATTGAGAAGGAAGCTTTAATTAATCTCAGAAGTAAAAAATTCAAAAGAATTTGCTAGCATGACATAGGCACCTTGGGAAAAAAAAAACTTACTGTTTAGTCAAAGAGAGCTAAAATGTGAGGAAAAAAAAAATCTGTGAAATTAATTCTCTCAGGCAATGAACTTGTGTTCCAAAAGTTGCAGTGTTTCTCAGTGTTCACTTCTGGATGGGATATAGTGCCAATGTGTTTTGCTGAGTTAGGGATTTCTCATGGCAGCTGTCAAGGTTGATGTATCATCTTTAAAGATGTTCCTTAAAACTTTGCTCTGACCCCTGGCTACTCTTAGACCTTTCTGTGGATCACAGAAGGCATACTTTAGTTTATTCAGGTTTTGCATTAATTGAGTATGGAGTTTGTGTTTCTTGTTGAGAAAAAAAAAAATGATAAGACAAATCTTCCTTGAGTTTTCCAGGATTTCACTTAAAATGAGAACTCACAGTGTAATCTTGTGCTGTCATTGCTGCTCCCATTTTGCTGTGCCAGACTCTAGACAACTCAGGAATCTTTCAACATGGGCTAAATTTTGCATAAATCAACAAATCCCTATGTTAAAAGTGTTCAGTTGTATGTACCACATTATAGATTTGTGGTAAATGTTTATCAAATGGATAAATGACTAGAAGAATGACCAACTGGCTGAGTGAATGAATGAATGAATAAAGACATGTTATTACTTGTCCTCAAGGGAAGAAAAGTGCTTTTACTATAAGCCATCCTGTATGTCAGAAGTGCCCTAATAAGTAAAAGACAATAGGACCAGTGAAGAAATTGCAGTTGCTTTTACGGGGATATCAGGAAGTACTCACAGAGACAAGGGTACTTGAATACAGTTTCAACATGTAGAAAGTTGTGAGAAGAAATGGCATTTCAGACAAAGGGCATGATCACTATATTTTCATTGTACAATGAATATCTTAGTAAAAATATGTTCTGTAATTTTAAAAAATAAAGAATATTTCTAAAACTGAAGGCAGACATTCAGACTTTTTACCCTCTGAAGAGGACTTTTTGGTTGCCATTTTTTCAATGACACAGGTATTGCTGACTGTGATTTCTCCTGTGTTGATCCACACTTAAACAAAATTACAGTCAGGCTTTCTTTTCCCTTATGGTTTAGCTGTTGAACATTCATATGTGTGTGCAATGGGGGAGTGAGATGTTCATTTTTTTCCCCTTTGCTTCTTAATATAATCATCTCGTAAAACTACAGTTAAAATTAATAAAGATCTTTTTTCTAAAATTAGAAGGATCTATTTGCTTTGACAAGTTCTAACTGTTTATAGTGTCAGATTATTTTCAAAATATTACAGATGTGGAAAAGGGGTAGAATTAGTTTTGAGTAAAATTATGGCTTGTCGGCATATAACACAATCAACCTTTCAAAAGCAAACACCTCTTTCCAAGTATAGTTGTTAGGAAATGAAAGCCTTATTCAAATGCTAAATAAGAAAAATGAGGATGGGAATATAAACTCCTATGGGGGGAAAAAAACAAAGAACAGTATTTTAGGCATGGTTTTCAGAGATTTCCAACTCCAGGTGCTGCCTAGTTGTTGATTGGTTCATTGGATGGCCTTGATGGTGTTGATCTCATCAAAGTGGGGAATTCAAGTTAATGACAGCTAATAACATGATTGAATGGTGCCTGATCTATTTGAGGATGGAAAATCAATAGTCTATTAGATTCGTCAAGAGAAGATGGAGAAGGGAAAGCAAGCTGTATTTGCCCTCATCACCACAGCTACACTAATTAAGCACCGCCTTTAGATGGAGAGGAGCCTGGAGAATTGAACTGATAATGAGATTCAGGCTTGAAGTAAATGAAGCAACTTCACCATAAGGCATGCTGACAGACAATTAAACCTCTTTATCAATGCAGCTTTCATCCAGAAAGATAATCTCATATGGCAGCTATAAAATAAGTGGGGGACCAGGAGGAACTGTAAATCTTTTTCTCAGCTTGCAGTTGTTCTTACAACTTCCACATTGTTTTGACATTTGGGTTTCTTTGCATTAGAAGTTAGTCATAGTTAGTAACATTTCATTGTGTTACATGGAGGTTCCTGGTGTATCACATTTCTTGAAACCTTTCAAGGAAGGTTTTGATTAAGTATAAAACTGATTAGAGATCAGAAGCAATTTCCTCCAAAAATTTTGTATTGGGAAGGGAATACTATAAACAGTACCAATAATCATTGTTAGCATTTCAAAAATCCTTTAAAAAATATTTCAAAGTAGTTAATTTTATAGATAAATGCTCATTTTTGCTTTTCCAAATATCATCTTTTCCTCCAGTTAAAAATTCTCTGTGGAGAAAGACCATCTCAGATAGTCAGAGAATCTTCTCATCTAAATTTCTGGAATTGGAGTAGACTTTATTTTAAACACAATGGGTTTAAAATGGGTTTTTATTGGCCAATAAGTGTTCTGGAGAATGGGCACATATAAAATATACTATTTAATATTATAAAAATAAAATAATATCAATCCATCAGCATTTTGCAAAAGAGATATGCCTTTTAATCCGAGGTCTTTTGTTATGTTCTGGTGTGTTAGTGTTATGGTGAACTGCTGCCTATAACATAAAAATATTATCACCTATGAGAATCATACTGAAATCCCTCACCAGCTATATTCTTAGTGTGGTTTGCACCATGTGACATAGCTGTGCATTTACGTATGAAATTTCTAGACATATGTTTTAAGATTTGTGGGGAAATAGCTAGAGACGTGACTTAGTAGCAACAGCTAGAGCATAACATCTTTCCTTTTTCTTCTTTCATTTCTCCATGATACCTAACATTATGAACCTCACAAAACATATTTATTATTTCCTTTTTCTATATATTGGTTATTGGTAATATTTCCTAGCTTAGTTTTGTTGTAAAGGCAGAAAAATAAAAACACCTGGCTGTTTCATCTCATAAATTATGATACTTCACTTTATCTTTTGTTTACTTATATATTTAATACAATTTCCCATTTCTCAGCCTTTCACAATGGCTTCTTATTTCGTCTCTCAGCATTAGGAACCATCCTTCCTTAAGCTTTTGTTATTTACTTATTTCCTCTGCAGTTGTTCATTTGTCCTTCTATCCATGTTGTATGGCTTGGCTGTTTGAGCTTCAGAAATATTATAGTAATGCTTCACTTAAATTGAACATGTGAGCTTTAGAAATATTATAATAATATTTCACCAGAACTATTTTACTCAAAAGCTTTTACTGAGTACTTGTAGGATATATTGTGCTGGGGTATATTCGTCCAGGGATACGGATATGCTCAGTCATTCCTCCATTTACTCAGAAAACATCTGTTGAACTCAGTGTTTTACATGTGGTGAATACCAAGGAGCATAGCACACTGGGTATTCAAAGATAGTCTTACTAGGCATAGATTCAGTCTTTGCATATATATATCACATTTATTTTTATTTTTTTTTTAAATCAAGAATCTCTTTTATTGATTATCAGGAACATTACAAACATCTAGTATGAATAAACTGTAACATGATAGTGTTTAGTTTGAACAATTAATACATTTCAGATATAATATTATACATATTTATTATACACATTTATTTTTGCTGTAAAATACATGGATGTTTGCATGGCATCATGAACTCAATGGACATGAGTTTGAGCAGTCTCCAGGAGATGGTGAAGGACAGGGATGCCTGGAAGGCTGCAGTCCATGGGGTTGCAAGGAGTCAGACATCACTGAGCAACAACAAAAAAATTATTTTAAAAATTCAAAATACAATATCACATAATCAAAGTTAGATATATTAAAATTAAATATAGTTTAAATGAAAATGAAAAATATATAGTAAATGTATATTTACTAAATAATATAGTAAATATATATTTGATGAGATGTAGTGGTGCAGCCCACTCCAGTGTTCTTGCCTGGAGAATTCCAGGGACAGGGGAGCCTTGTGGGCTTCCGTCTATGGGGTCGCGCAGAGTCGGACACAACTGAAGCGACTTAGCAGCAGCAGCAGTGGTACAGAAAAAGCTGAGGTTTTTTGGTTTGTTTGTTTGTTTACTTTGTTCTTGCTCAGGAGTTAAAAGTTTCAGGGAGGAAGGAGGATTTGAGCTCAGTCTTGCAGATGAGTAGGCTTGCCTGTTGGTGCAGTGGTAAAGAATCTGCCTGTCAACACAGAAGATGCAAGAAACCTGGATTTGATCCCTGGGTCAGAAAGATTCCCTGGAGTAGGAAATGACAACTCACTCCAGTATTCTTGCTAGCCCGAAGGGCTATAGTCTATGGGGTCACAAAGAGTTGAATGAACTGAGCACATATACACTTGCAGAGGTTGTTGTTCAGCCCCTCAGTCGTGTCCAACTCTTTGCCATCCCAGGGACTGCAGCACGCCAGGCTTCAGATAGTAGGAGTTTTGTAAGTGACGGAGAAATGGAGAGACGCCCGTATTCATGAAGTCCTGTAAGTCAGCAGGGTTAGTGTTGGTTTCTTTTGGCAGGGTCATAGATTTTGTTGAGATGGTTGGCATGAAATTGGGGTCAGATTACAGAGGATATAAAGTACCATGACTGAAGAGTTCAAACATTATGCTGCAGCCAAAGATTTCTTCTGATCAGGAAATTATATGACATTATGAGTTTTCAGGTTATGGCTAGTGGTAATTGTTGGAAAAAAGTGTGTGTGTGTGTGTGTGTGTGTGTGTGTGTTCAGTCACTCAGTTGTGTCCGACTCTGCAACCCCATGGACTGTAGCTGGCCAGTCTCCTCTGTCCATAGCATATTCCAGCCAAGAATACGAGAGTGGGTTGCCATTTTCTCCTCCAGGGGATCTTCCTGACTCAGGGATTGAACCCACCTCTCCTGAACTGGCAGGTGGATTCTTTATCACTGAGCCACCTGGGAAGACCGTTGGTAAGAATATGCAGCATAATTGTGTTCTCAGATTATACCTAGCAGCAGAAAAGTGAGAATTCATTGAGGAAGCTATTGCATAGATATTTGTTGTTCAGTTGCTCAGTCGTGTCCAACTCTGTGACCCCATGGACTTCAGCATGCCAGGCTTCCCTGTCCTTCACCATTTCCTGGAGTTTGCTCAAACTCACGTCCATTGAGTCGGTTATGCCATACAACCATCTCATCCTCTGTCACTCCCTTCTCCTCCTGTCCTCAATCTTTCCCAGGATCTGGGTCTTTTCCACTGAGGTGACTCTTCTCATCAAGTATCCAAAGTATTGGAGCTTCAGCTTCAGCTTCGGCATCAATCTTTCCAATGAATATTCAGGGTTGATTTCCTTTAGGACTGACTGGTTTGATCCCTTATAGATATAGGTGAAAAATAATATATACTTGTGTCTTGGCAAGTAAGGTGGAGTAAAAGAAGAAGAATCACCAAGAGGGAAATTGGAAAGTTTAATTCATAAGAGTTAACATGTCACTGGATGTGGAAGGTGCTAGAGGGAAAGGAATTGAATGAGTTTCCAGACTGACTAGATCAAAGGGTTTTATTGTCAACTTAACTGTGTTGCCAGGTTGTTTTCATTCTTGGCAAGTATCTTCATATTGAGAATTATTTTCTTTATTGGATATGTACAACTCTTAAAAATATATTTCCACCTTTTAAATTTTAGCTAGTGAATTCCTGCCATTTCTCCATTAGAAAATAATAGTACAGAGGACACTTAGGGACCCTTGGAAATGTATGTCATCAGTGACATTGGTTTTGGAGCTATCGTATGAATGGCTACAATACTTCACAGCCATAAAGTGTGTGCTGGGTCACATGGGTAAACTGCTCAAAAAAGTGGAGGCTCAGTCTTTGCCTCAGATTCTTGAACCCCTGAAAACAGTGCAATAACTACCATTGATTGGATATCCATACTGCACCTGACCAACTGATAAGATCTTTACAAAAGATATCTTACTCAATCCTTGGAAGGAATCATTAGTCCTCTTTCACAGATGAATAAAATGAAGTTTAAAAGATTAAATCACATAACCAGAATCTAACTACCAGAGTCATGGAGAAAGGATTTTAACTGATGTTAGAATCTAGTCCTAATTTAAAGTTTGTAAGACATTGTTTACTTTTTGAACTTAAGGAGTTCTTTGATATATGCCTACTTCTTTGAGAACTTAGCATTATTCTATGTATATAATATTTTCTCAAAAATTCAAGTGGTTACATTTTTCTATTATACATTGAAGTTAAAATTTTTCTATCTGATTTCTTCCCTCAATATTCCTGTGTCTAGAAGTAAATTATAAAATTTATCATACATCCATACTCAGGATTCCTCAAAAAATATTCTCTTCTTGTCTTTTATCATCCTTCTTGGAATTATTTTACTTCATTTCACGTATTCAAAGCAACTAATAGTAGCCATGAATTTCTGTAACATCATACTTTTTAACAGAATGTTTTATTTGAGATAATTGTAGATATAGTTGTAAGAAATAACAGAGGCCCCGTGTTACCTTTACCCAGTTTCCCACAATGATAATGTTTTACAAAACTATAGTAGCAAGATATTGATATTGGTACAGGCAAGATAAACAATAACCGCATCACCACAAGGACCTCTCCTATTTCTTTTTAGAGCCACACCTACTTTCTTCCAGCTTCACCCCATCTTTAATCCTTGGCAACCACTAATCTGCTTTTCATTTCTATAATTCCATCATATCCAGAACACTGTATAAGTGTAATTTTGTAAGTAAGATTGGTGATTGGCATTTTCACTCAGTCTAAATCTCTGGAAATTAATACAAGTGATATCATATATATTTATATTTATGCATACTAAAGTGTAAGCCATATCTTTAATATTGAGTGCATCTATGCATTTTATAAAGGTAATGATATGTTTATAGCAAAAAAGTCTCTGTAAATTTTTAATAGACATGTGTGTACAGTTACATACTGAGTATTTTAAGTAACCTCTACACTGAATTGTCTTATTCTTCCTAAGCATTGAGAATTAATTGACTTATTTGGCATAAGAAATGAAAAACAATTAAAATATAAAACAGGTGTCTTCTAATAATTTAAGCTAATATTATTGTACTTTGGGGGTGATTTGTCCTTCTGGGGGAACTTGTAAATGATAAGCTCCTTTATCTAAAGTTTTAAAAGTATTTTTCCCCTGTGTCTGTTTGCAGTCCCCTTTTGAGTAGGCATTATTTCTTGTTCATCACTTTCTAATTTGGATTTAACTAGCTTAGAAGTCATTGTTATGTTCTGTTGAATAGACTTATGGCTTTTTTGGAGTTACTCTTCAATTTTTCTTCTCTATGCCTAACTTACAAGGACTCCTTTCTCTTGTTTGACCATGCATGTTTTAATAAGCCACTTAATTTTATTTGACCCATACTGTCAAGAGTTCTCTTTGTTTTCCTTTGAGAATATTTTTCTTTATTGCTGACCTATGACTTTTGAAAGAAACTAACATATTAAAAATGTTTCTTTATCCCTCTTTATTTGGGCTCAGTTGAATTTTTATCCAGCGTGGAAAAGAGTATTAGCCACTAACGTGTTGTACCTTATTGGACTATTTATGATAAGCAAAGATGTGAAGATATTTTAAGCATCTAAAGATTCCTTTCAGGATTACATTCGATGTTACTCTCTAGGAAAAAATTCTTTGAAATTTAAATGTGGAATCCTGTCTGTTGGTGCTGTAGCATTCGTGTCTGAAGTAAAAATCATAAGCTGGCCATAAGTTCCTGAACCATTTCTCACTTGGCCGACTGAAAAGGCAAAGGCCTTTTTGTGAGTTAAAGACATGCTAAATAACTGCAAAACCAACTGAAACATTGCCTTCACAGAATTATGTGAGGTGTTCCACATTTTTCAGTTTTCAGAGTGGTATACACTTGGTTTGTCATTTCTAGAAGCATGCATTCCTCCAGTGCATGTTTCCCCAGACTTGTTAAAGCCTGAACCTACTGATGTTCACTTAGATGGCTTCTTCTCAGCAAACATTTCCCTGATTGGTAGTTATTTAATTCTCTTTTCCATTGGGTACTGTGCTACATTTCCCTGTAGATTTGTACATTCTTTTCCATATCTCTGCCTTCCTAATGAACTAATCATAGCATTCAGTTTGGCTGTTTTGATTATTACTATAGATGAGTTTTATTTCTATCTAGATTGGCATCCCTCTCCAGTACTCTTGCCTGGAGAATCCCATGGATGGAGAAGCCTGGTAGGCTGCAGACCTGGTAGGCTGCAGTCCATGGGGTCGCTAAGAGACACGACTGAGCAACTTCACTTTCACTTTTCACTTTCCTGCATTGGAGAAGGAAATGGCAACCCACTTCAGTGTTTTTGCCTGGAGAATCCCAGGGGCGGGGGAGCCTGGTGGGCTGACGTCTATGGGGTCACACAGAGTCGGACACGACTGAAGTGACTTAGCAGCAGCAGCAGCAGATATTTTAAAGGGATATTTATTTCTTTGTAATTATTTTTTTCAGGTAAGGCTAGATATAATTCTTCTTGTTTGGATCTAACAGCCATAAGAAAAGTATAAAAGCCTGAAATCAATGGAAAACAAATGTTTTTAATTTTTTACTAATTGGCTTTTCAAGTATTTTTTTGAGTTTAAATACCTTGTAGCAATGAATGAATATTATCCAAAGAGAGCTCTTATGACATTAACTTCAAGGACAATGCCTAGCACATAAATAGTCCAGTGTATGAACAAATGAATAAGAGAGAATGTTTGCTTGATGTAGACTGCCAAAACATGTCAGTTTGACCAAGTATCCTAGTCAACAATATTATTTTCCTAATATCATAGCTCTTTGCTTAATTACCTGGATGCATGCCTCAATTTGTCAATGTATCTGGACTATATAAACATAGAACCTTAGAACATTTTCTTTTACTCTCGGGAGATCTAGGGTAAAATGTTGATGGGGTAAACAAATTTAAAGCACTAATCAAAGAAATGTATTATTCCAGAGAATAATCCTTTTCTGACTTTTGGTAAATAGTTACTGCTGCTTTTTAAAGGTCACATTCAGAAAGACTCAAGGCAAGTGCTGAGAAATATTTCTTGTTAGTCCTTCTTATACATGCTTGGGTACCACCTGACACTGAGCAGCAATAACTATATCCTCATGAATCAGCTAGAGTAGATCATTTTTTAAATTATCATCTTAATGAGAAAATAGAAAGAGAAATTAAGGAAACAATTCCATTCACCATTGCAATGAAAAGAATAAAATACTTATGAATATATCTTCCTAAAGAAACTAAAGACCTATATATAGAAAACTATAAAACACTGATGAAAGAAATCAAAGAGGACACTAATAGATGGAGAAATATACCATGTTCATGGATTGGTAGAATCAATATAGTGAAAATGAGTATACTACCCAAAGCAATTTATAGATTCAATGCAATCCCCATCAAGCTACCAACGGTATTCTTCACAGAGCTAGAACAAATAATTTCTCAATTTGTATGGAAATACAAAAAACCTCGAATAGCCAAAGCTATCTTGAGAAAGAAGAATGGAACTGGAGGAATCAACCTGCCTGACTTCAGGCTCCACTACAAAGCCACAGTCATCAAGACAGTATGGTACTGGCACAAAGACAGAAATATAGATCAATGGAACAAAACAGAAAGCCCAGAGATAAATCCAAGCACATATGGACACCTTATCTTTGACAAAGGAGGCAAGAATATACAATGTATTAAAGACAATCTCTTTAACAAGTGGTGCTGGGAAAACTGGTCAAACACTTGTAAAAGAATGAAACTAGAACACTTTCTAACACCATACACAAAAATAAACTCAAAATGGATTAAAGATCTAAACATAAGACCAGAAACCATAAAACTCCTAGAGGAAAACATAGGCAAAACACTCTCTGACATACATCACAGCAGGATCCTCTGTGACCCACCTCCCAGAATATCGGAAATAAAATCAAAAATAAACAAATGGTACCTAATTAAACTTAAAAGCTTCTGCACAACAAAGGAAACTATAAGCAAGGTGAAAAGACAGCCTTCAGAATGGGAGAAAATAATAGCAAATGAAGCAACAGAGAAACAACTAATCTCAAAAATATACAAGCAACTCCTACAGTTCAATTCCAGAAAAATAAATGACCCAATCAGGAAATGGGTCAAAGAACTAAATAGACATTTCTCCAAAGAAGACATACAGATGGCTAACAAACACATGAAGAGATGCTCAACATCACTCATTATCAGAGAAATGCAAATCAAAACCACTATGAGGTACCATTACATGCCAGTCAGAATGGCTGCCATCCAAAAGTCCACAAGCAATAAATGCTGGAGAGGGTGTGGAGAAAAGGGAACCCTCTTACACTGTAGGTGGGAATGCAAACTAGTACAGCCACTATGGAGAACAGTATGGAGATTCCTCAAAAAACTGGGAATGGAACTGCCTTATGATCCAGCAATCCCACTGCTGGGCATACACACTGAGAAAACCAGAATTGAAAGAGACATGTGTACCCCAATGTTCATAGCAGCACTGTTTACAATAGCCAGGACTTGGAAGCAACCTAGATGTCCATCTGCAGATGAATGGATAAGCAAGCTGTGGTACATATACACAATGGAGTATTACTCAGCCATCACAAAGAATACATTTGAATCAGTTCTAATGAGGTGGATGGAACTGGAGCCTATTATACAGAGTGAAGTAAGCCAGAAAGAAAAAAACGAATACAGTATACTAACGCATATATATGGAATTTAGAAAGATGGTAACAATAACCCTTTTTACGAGACAGCAAAAGAGACATTGATGTATAGAACAGACTTTTGGACTCTGGGAACTGGAGAGGGCGGGATGATTTGGGAGAATAGCATTGAAATATGTATAATATCATATCTGAAACGAGTTGCCAGTCCAGGTATGATGCCTGATAACAGATGCCTGGGGCTGGTGCACTGGGATGACCCAGAGGGATGGTATGGGGAGCTAGGAGGGAGGAGGGTTCAGGATGGGGAACACATGTATACTTGTGATGGATCCATCTTGATGTATGGCAAAAGCAATACAATATTGTAAAGTTAAGCAAAATAAAATTTAATTGAAAAAATAAATAAAACAAAGCATTTTTAAAATCTAAGATTCTGTGATTTTCTTAACTATCAACTATTACTTCTGTTAATTACTAAAGGCCAGTCTAAAAGGGGAGGTACAAACTCATATTCCACAATGTGGCCAGGTAAGGTAGTGAAGTGGGCAGGGGTATGTCAATTCCCAGGGAAAGCAGTAGCTGCTTCTAAGCTCAGAAAAGTCACATATAAAAATGCAGAACAAGTATCTCCAGCTCATACGATTGCTTCAGAGAGGCTGAAGCTTTGAGTTTTTATGGAAACTCTCACCTCCCAATCCTTAAATATGGGAAATTAGTTCATGTGTTTTTAAACCCACTATGCTCAAAGCAAATGAACTACAGGAAGATACATAATATAGATGAAGCTTAGCAATATTAAATATAAAATAAAATTCCAAAATATTTTATATTGCCTTTTTAACTTTTTGTGGAGTTAAAGTTATAAAAATATACTTTTAATGGATATATATATTGCAATAAAACTCTAGAAAAAGGAGAATGATGAATATAAGTGATACAGAATGGTAATTACATTTGCTGGAGAAAGGAAAGGAATACATTATTAGATACATGTAATTAAAATTCTGTCTTATGAATTGAATGGAGGGTTCCTGAGTGCTATTACATTATTAAAAATAAAATATAAATAAATGAACACATGAACTTACTCATAAACTTATAAGGAAAATATATCATAATACAAAGTTCAAATTCTTTTCATATTTAGTCTAATTAAAAAAATGTATTAGACTAAACTAAATACATGTATTGTTGGATATATCAGTGAACCTAGTCCTGGAACTACCAATTTTCAACCTAAGAGAAAAACCAAGCTAGCAAGATGATTGTTATGTAGGTGAGAAGTTAATATGTAAGATCAACAGTGGTTTAATAGAATGACTAAAGAAAGGTCACAAAATAATATCTGAATATTTGCCAAATTAACATATAGGCAGTCGGCACTAGATAATGAATTAGAATACTCTCTAACTATTTGGAAGGATGTATGTATGAGGTTTAAGAACTGAGTCTTAATGTATAGGTAAGGTGGTTTATATGTAGGAACTTAATATCAAACTGTCCAGTTGAAAAATAAAGCCACCTGGATGTTGAAATAGATATATAGACAGATATTAATTTAAACTTTCTCTTACTCCATTGCCATATGTATAATTTTTTTTAACTCCCTATACTTCAGAAGAATTGACGCTTTTGAACTGTGGTGTTGGAGAAGACTCTTGAGAGTCCCTTGGACTGCAAGAAGATCCAACCGGTCCATTCTGAAGGAGATCAATCCTGGAATTTCTTTAGAAGGAATGATGCTAAAGCTGAAACTCCAGTATTTTGGCCACCTCATGCGAAGAGTTGACTCATTGGAGAAGACTCTGATGCTGGGAGGGATTGGGGGCAGGAGGAGAAGGGGACGACAGAGGATGAGATGGCTGGATGGCATCACTGACTCGATGGATGCGAGTCTGAGTGACCTCCGGGAGCTGGTGATGGACAGGGAGGCCTGGAGTGCTGCAGTTCATGGGGTCGCAAAGAGTCGGACACGACTGAGCGACTGATCTGATCTGATCTGATCTGATACTTCAGAAAGCTACTATGAATATAAGAACTAATTCCCAAACTAAGAGTTTGAACTTCATGGATACAGTCATTAAAGTAAATATAGGAATAGTCAGTGTCAATATTGTTACATATTGAAGTGATCAGTGAAATTCCTATTTGTCTCTTTAACTCAGTGCTATTGGTGGCTCAGGTGGTAAAGAATCCACCTGCAATGCAAGAGACCTGGGTTCGATCTCTGGGTTAGGAAGATTTCCTGGAGGAGGTCATGACAACCCACTCCAGTATTCTCGCCTGGACAGAGGAGCCTAGCAGGTCCCCCGGTCCATGGGGCCACAAGGAGTCAGACACAACTGAGTGACTAGGCCCAAGTTTCAATATTTGCTAATATCACTCTGTTCTGCTCACTGTTCAATAGATTCAGGACACAAATTAACTGTCCAGGTTCGACAGAGAATGTACAGTATATCTCCAGTTGTATTGAAAAGTCATTCTAAAATGTCACTTATTACTCCTGCTTCTCTATTAAAGGGCTTCCCTGGTGGCTCAGAGGTTAAAGCATCTGCCTGCAATGCAGGAGACCTGGGTTCGATCCCTGCGTTGGGAAGATCCCCTAGAGAAGGAAATGGCAACCCACTCCAGTATTCTTGCCTGGAGAATCCCATGGACGGAGGAGCCTGGTGGGCTACAGTCCACGGGGTCGCAAAGAGTCGGACACGACTGAGTGACTTCACTTTCAGATAGTAACCAAATAAATTAATGGCTTGGCTTTTTTTGTTGTTGTTGTTAGTTGATCCTCAAAACAACTTGATACAAACCACAAATCTTTATGGATAAATACAAGCAAATATGCTGTTCCTATAGAGTATCTATATATAAAACTATATGTGTACATGCACAGAGTATTCTCTATAGATTTTGATTTTTCACTTTCAAGGGATATCATAGAACAGATACATTAGTACGGAAAGGAAGATGAGAGAAATCAAAATAGAAATTATTCTACCCCTCATACCAGGTAACATTTGCTTTTTTATGTTCTATACCATGTGCAAGTGCTTTGAAATTTTTTTCATTTGAAGGCTGTAATCTTAAGAGCATCTGCTTATCAACTCTCTATAAAGCTCCAAAAGACACATTTTCACATGCAAGTAAATTACGGTATTAATTTCATACACTTTCAAAAAATTGATCTTCAAAAAAATCAAATGACATACAGAGATTTTGACTTCCTAAAGTTTCTGAAGAAAAATGGTAAAGTGAAAGCAGTGCACAAAAGATGTGCTTTATTTCCAGATAACAAAGTTTTATAAGACATATTCTTTATTATTTAATTCAGATATATTCTTGTCTAGTATTTGTTAGGGTAAAGTGTCAGTAAAAAGTTATTTAAAACTTTGTGGTACTATTCAGTTCAGTTCAGTTCAGTCGCTCAGTCGTGTCCGACTCTTTGTGACCCCATGAATCACAGCACGCCAGGCCTCCCTGTCCATCACCAACTCCCATCACCAACTCAGACTCACATCCATCAAGTCAGTGATGCCATCCAGCCATCTCATCCTTTGTTGTCCCCTTCTCCTCCTGCCCCCAATCCCTCCCAGCATCAGCATCTTTTCCAATGATTCAACTCTTTGCATGAGGTGGCCAAAGTACTGGAATTTCAGCTTTAGCATCATTCCTTCCAAAGAAATCCCAGGGCTGATCTCCTTCAGAATGGACTGGTTGGATCTCCTTGCAGTCCAAGGGACTCTCAAGAGTCTTCTCCAACACCACAGTTCAAAGGCATCAATTCTTTGGCACTCAGCCTTCTTCACAGTCCAACTCTCACATCCATACATAACCACAGGAAAAACCATAGCCTTGACTAGATTACTTTCTTATAATTTGCACATCCCGTACTTTGAAAAATTGAAAGCGATAGTTGCTCAGGTGAGTCCGACCGGACCAGAATACTGGAGTGGGTGGCTGTTCCCTTCTCCAGAGAACCTTTCCAACCCAGGGATCCAACCCAGATCTCCCACATTGCAGGTGGATTCTTTACCAGCTGAGCTACCAGGGAAGCCCTCGGTTCAATTCAGTCACTCAGTCATGTCCAACTCTTTGAGACCCCATGACTGCAGCACTCCAGACCTCCCTGTCCATTACCAACTCCCAGAGCTTACTCAAACTCATGTCCATTGAGTCAGTGATGCCATCCAACCATCTCATCCTCTGTTGTCCCCTTCTCTTCCCACCTTCAATCTTTCCCAGCATCAGGGTCTTTTCAAATGAGTCAGTTCTTTGCATTGGGTGACCAAAGTATTGGAATTTCAGCTTCAGCATCAGTCCCTCCAATGAATATTCAGGACTGATCTCCTTTAGGATGGACTTGTTGGATCGCCTTGATGTCCAAGGGACTCTCAAGAGTCTTCTCCAACACCACAGTTTAAAAGCATCAGTTCTTCAGTGCTCAGATTTCTTTATAGTCCATCTCTCACATCCATACATGACTGCTGGAAACCCCATAGCTTTGACTAGATGAACCTTTATTGGAAAATAATGTCTCTACTTTTTAATATGTTGTCCCTATTCCCTAGATAAATGAATGTAAATCTTTTTTTATTTTTTTGTCCTGAGAACTTGAAACAATTTTTTCCATAAAAACAACTGAAGATGCTCTGTGTTGTTTTAGATATGGTGATAGGAACTAATGAGCTTAACTTCTACACAATTAAACAATTGGAGCTCAGAATTAACCTTTCTAGGTTTGCATCCTGGCTTTGCCATTTATTAGTTGTGTGACTTTGGAATAATCACTGAACTACTCTGAGACTCAGTTTAAATATTGGATGTGGATTTGGATGCAAATAGAAATTATGTCATAGAGCTGTCATATAGATTTATATGGTGCCTAATATTTAGAAATATATCGATACTTTAAAATACTTCCGATATTTGATCAGCCCACTGTTAAATTTTTATTTGTCAGTCACTGTACCTCGATGAATCAACTTAAATCTTAAGGGCTGGAGATTTGAAGGGTCTATATCAGCCCTTTTTATAGTCACGCTATACATCTTTGGAAATCAGGATTTACAACACCAGTTCAGACAAAACTTAGCTACAATACAGCTGAAGTAGGTGCCATTCTAATAAAGGTAATTTTTCATTTTGCCAGAGCTCTCTTCTCTAACTTTATCTCCCTTTCCTTCTCTATTTTTTAGGTTGAATGGTGCAAAGACTAGCTAGAAATTTTCCAATATGTTTAAAGAAACTACTCTGTGCAACAGAAATTTATTTCTACATCACATTTATTTAGACTGGGGTACCAGTTTTAATTCTTCAGTGTTGTACATGCACAAGCTTTGTTTTTTATGCCAGCTGATCCAACCTGCTTGCTTTTCTTTTCTTTTCTACCTTTGTGGCTTTTAGAGTATTAGAAGTGTTTAGGCATTTAAGTTCCCAGAAATGCAGCTTACAGGAACAAACATATGTCATAAACATTAAGGGAGAGACTTTATGTAACTCATTAAAATACCAATCTATGAATATCAAGTTAAAGCCCCCCCATAATATGAGTGAAGTTGTAAATGTGATCTCTTCTTTCATTTTGCATAATCCCCTGTTTTAAAATGGAATATAAACAGTTCAAAACTCCCAGGAGTGCTCTAAATATTGTAAAGTGATTGCTTCATACCAGTTTATCTGATGCCTCACTCAATGAGGCTTTCAGTTTCAACTCCATCAAGTCACAGAAGTAATTACTGTGTCAAAAACAAGCCAAATAAATAAATAAATAAATAAGTTTTCTTTCCTTCAAAATCTGTTTCCTCTTAAATTACAAACTAGGTAAACAGGATTTTACTCACATTCCAGTTATGTTTGTCACATTTATATTGTGCTTCATAGTTTACAGGCATTTCTAAATTATCCATGCTATGCTATGCTAAGTCACTTCAGTCGTGTCCGACTCTGTGCAACCCCATAGACGGTAGCCTACCAGGCTCCTGCATCCCTGGGATTCTCCCAGCAAGAACACTGGAGTGGATTGCCATTTCCTTCTCCAGTGCATGAAAGTGAAAAGTGAAAGTGAAGTCGCTCAGTCGTGTCCGACTCTTAGCGACCCCATGGACTGGAGCCTACCAGGCTCCTCCGTCCATGGGATTTTCCAGGCAAGAGTACTGGAGTGGGGTGCCATTGCCTTCTCCAAATTATCCATAAAGTGCTGTTATCATTGTCTACCTCAAAGATGTACCCAGCAAGCAAATCTTTTTGTCTAATACTCATTTTTACCTTGGCTGGAAGTTAACAATGCTTGTAGATCTCCTCTCTCAGTGAGTAGGGTATTCCAATTTACAATCATCTCTGACTCTCCAGATCTTAATCTCAGAACTGTACTACAAATTAGTATGCATCAGTTTTCGTCTGTTAAAGGCCAAGAAACTGCAATTCAGAGTGATTTGCTTAAGATTTTTAAGCCAATAAAGAGTAAAAGTTGGAGAGGAACCTAGGTTTCTAGACCTTAATAGAGACATCTATGTTGCCTAGTTAGAAAAGACTGTTGATTTCATTGATATTAAAAGTGATTTTATGACTGTACACTGTCTCTGTCAAAATTTATTATGATTTTTGTTTTTTTCTATTTGCAAATTAAAAAGCAAAGTCAGCAGAGTATGGTCAATGGAGCAGTACACTGAAGTTAGATTTGGGTTCAAATCCTGGATAACTGCTTGCTAACACTGTGACCTTGAAAATGATATAATTATCCTGAATTTATTTGTTTGCCAATGAGAAGATTAAATGACATAACTTATGGACTTAGATAAGACAATTATTGGCACTTAAACTCAAAGTAATAGCCCTTATTCTGTAAAATAATAAATAAATTAAAGTGTGGGAAAAGGGGATTAGCTATCAGACAGTATCCTGGCCTGGTTCTTCATATCACTAACTGCTGTGTGACCTTGAACAAATCTTACTGTCTGGATATTGTTTTCCTCATTGGTTAAACAGATATAAAACCATATTACAGAATCCATATAAAGATAAATGATTCATGGAGAGGTCCTTTCAGCAGAGAGCCTGGAGGTCATGGAGATAACTTTTGAATTCCTGAACCAAGAAATTAAAGGTATAAAAAAGTCTAAGAATAGGTGGTAAGTGAAAGTGTGGCAAGGTTAACTTAGAGACTGGGCAAAGATAGAGGGAGCCTGGGGCTAGTCTTCCATCTTAGAAGATGTAATAAAAAGAAAGACCCTAGGGTTTGAAAGCTTGGACTATAATTTCTCCTCTACCTCTAATTTGGTATGGAGCCCTAAAATTGTCAAGTAACTTCTCTGATCTTCAAAGCCCTATCCACTTAATGAAGATATGGAACTGGATGGCATGTAACTATGGTCACCTCCAGCACTATGGTTCTCTGTGTCCATACATCAGTTGACAGCATCATAAAATATATGATGCTAGATACTTAATATTTTTAATATTCTACTTTTAGGATTTTAAGGTAAGGGATGTTTTAGGGTAAGGGAATGAAATATTCCCATCTGAAATTCTGTATGTGTCATCTACCTCCTAAAAGTTCACAAAAGAAGAATTTCTTGGAATATTAAACATCTAGAAAATACAGCACAGAAGAGAAACTACTAACCCCTCAATTCCCAAATTTAGTAGCCTCCATGAAACTTGTATCAGAGAAAGCAATGGCAACTCACTCCAGTACTCTTGCCTGGAAAATCCCATGGACAGAGGAGCCTGGTAGGCTGCAGCCCATGGGGTCGCTAAGAGTCGGACACGACTGAGCGGCTTCACTTTCACTTTTCAATTTCACGCATTGGAGAAGGAAATGGCAAGCCACTCCAGTGTTCTTGCCTGGAGAATCCCAGGGACAGGGGAGCCTGGAGGGCTGCCATCTATGGGATCGCACAGAGTCGGACACGACTGAAGCGACTTAGCAGCAGCAGCATGAAACTTGTATAATCACTTTTATAAGTGTTGCACTGGACAATATAAGAGCTTTGCTGCTGCTGCTGCTGCTAAGTCGCTTCAGTCGTGTCCGACTCTGTGCGACCCCATACACGGAAGCTCACCAGGCTCTCCTGTCCCTGGGATTCTCCAGGCAAGAACACTGGAGTGGGTTGCCATTTCCTTCTCCAATGCATGAAAGTGAAAAGTCAAAGTGAAGTCGTTCAGTCGTGTCCGACTCTTAGCGACCCCACGGACTGGAGCCTACCAGGCTTCTCCGTCCATGGGATTTTCCAGGCAAAAGTACTGGGGTGGGGTGCCATTTCCTTCCCTGATAAGAGCTTTGGAAAATAGTCAAATGTAAGAGATTTTATCATTATCATCTCTGTCACCAACATCACTCCCACCACTGCAACCATCATTATCAACAACATCAACATTCAAACTGTCTTGCATTTATGAACACCACTTCTATCTATATACTGCAAAATGTACTATTGTTGTTGTTGTTTAGTGGCTAAGTCATGTCAGATTATTTTGTGATTCCATGGACTGTATTCTGCCAAGCTCCCCTGTCAATGGGATTTCCCAAGCAAGAATATTGGAGAGGGTTACCAGTTTCCTTCTCCAGGAGTTCTTCCCAACCCAGGGATTGAACTCACGTCTCCTACATTGGCAGGCAGATTCTTTACCACTGAGCCACTAAGGAAGCCTTCAAAATGGATTGTGACATGTAAAATTTTGGCCACTCACAGGCTAAAATAGCATTTGGAAAATATGTCCCCTACATCCCAGAAAGCTGACTGTTGATTTTGGACTTCAATATTCACTTGGTTCAAGTGTGGAATTCAAATATTCTTCAGTTCAGTTCAGTTCAGTTCAGTTGCTCAGTCGTGTCTGACTCTTCGCGACCCCATGAATCACAGCACACCAGGCCTCCCTGTCCATCACCAACTCCCGGAGTTCACTCAGACTCATGTCCGTCAAGTCGGTGATGCCATCCAGCCATCTCATCCTCTGTCGTCCCCTTCTCCTCCTGCCTCCAATCCCTCCCAGCATCAGAGTCTTTTCCAATGAGTCAACTCTTTGTGTGAGGTGGCCAAAGTACTGGAGTTTCAGCTTCAGCATCATTCCCTCCAAAGAAATCCCAGGGCTGATCTCCTTCAGAATGGACTGGTTGGATCTTCTTGCAGTCCAAGGGACTCTCAAGAGTCTTCTCCAACACCACAGTTCAAAAGTTATTAATTCTTCGGCATTCAGCTTTCTTCACAGTCCAACTCTCACATCCATACATGACCACTGGAAAAACCATAGCCTTGACTAGATGGACTTTTGTTGGCAAAGTAATGTCTCTGCTTTTCAATATGCTATCTAGATTGGTCATAATTATGTAATGACAATTGCACTCATCTCAGACACTAGTAAAGTAATGCTCAAAATTATCCAAGCCAGGCTTCAACAATACATGAACTGTGAACTTCATATGTTTAACCTGGTTTTAGAAAAGGCAGAGGAATGAGAGATCAAATTGCCAGACATTAGTTGACCTGTAGTATACATGAATCTGCAGGGCAATAGGCCTTGTTGTTAGCCATTCACTTCAGTGACTTAATAGCCTGCAGCTTTCAAGATCTTGTAACTTATACACTAGAAAGTACCATAGAGCCAGGGAAATTCAAGTTCAACTTGAATGATACTTTTAGAGTCAACTGGGTAGCCTTGCATGTGATCTATAGTTAGTAAAACATGGAGGGTTCAGGCCAAGTACATATGCTCATTATTTCTGCTGTTCTGGAGCAGTGACTCTGACACCATTTGAAAGAACAAAAGCAGTGAGTTCTGTCTGAGAGCCACTTGACCTTTTCAACTCTACTTGACCTCCACTCTGTTCACAGGGCCTAAGTGGAAAAAGTGTGCCTGAAAGTGCTGTTGTCCACAGCAGCATTTTATTTTGAGATCACTGACCAGTCACATTTCCACCCAATAGGGTGATCTCTACTTTATGTGAGAAGATTGTCAGCAGGGCACAGGGCAACATTGCCACATCGGTTCCCATCTATATTCTAGACAAGTTGGCAAGTGTATGAAATTAGCTAATTCAATCAGTGATTGGGGCTTGAGTTTCAAATAGCCCTAGAAACTAGTTCTAAAGTAGGCTTTCAGCACAGGGGAGAAAAAAATTAAAGCTTTTGGTTCATAGCTATGGGAATAAAATTTAGTCTTGAATAGATCTTGAATAGATTCATTTCTGGATCTTCAAATCTCAGTCTTCACCACTGAATATATTCATCAAATATAAACAACTAGTTTTAACTTTCAAATTTCAACATCTCTAGGATCTTACACAATGAAAACTATATGCTCAGCTATTAAGCACCCATCATTTAAGGTACATGGAATTTTATGAGGACAAAAATCATAGCTTACGATGTACTACTAGAACAGATGTTTCTAATTCCTTTACTTTGCAGAACTAAACCTACATGCACATAAAAAATGAGAAACTGAACTCACTTTTCTTGCACTTGTCATTTTCTTTTTTAAATTAAACAGACTTTTCTGCTTCTAGTTTACACCCACACTCTGCCCCATCTATTCTTTTACCCTATTCCATATATGTGGAAAATGTTCCCATCTTTCACAACTAAAGACTACTCTTTCCTCTCTTGGAAATCCGTTTACCTCTAGACTGACTCTTGATGGTGCTGCCTTGAAATGTCCCACGGACAAAGGGAATAGATAAAAAGAAAAATGAGTAAACGTTTTCCCCAAGCCCAGTCATACTGCCCATTTGCAGTCTCCATAGTGAAAGTACAGTCATGTACAACTCTTTGTGACCCCATGGACTCTACAGTCCATGGAATTCTCCAGGCCAGAATACTGGAGTGAGTAGCCATTCCCTTCTCCAGGGGATCTTCCTGACCCAGGAATCGAACAGGGATCTCCCACATTGCAGGCAGATTCTTTACCAGCTGAGCCACCAGGGAAGCCCTCAATCTCCATAAAAACATTGCAAAGTGTGTAATGCTGCCTGTGTCTAATTGTTTTTTCTCTTTTCAGAGGTAACCTTATTGAGAGAAGAATTTTTTGTCCTAAGATTTTAACCCATTTTGAAAACTTGTTTCTTTTTGCATGTTCTGTAAGAGCTTGAGCATGAAGGAAAGGCTTAATAACCATAAAATAAAAATAGCAGGTTCCTACAAAAGAAGTATAACCTTGCTGCATTTTTTCTTGCTTTATCTGAAAGCAAGGTTGTGCCCTCTGTTAGCTGAAAATCCACCAGGATCCCTTAGTCTTTTATTATCTTCTACCTAGAGGGGGAGATTATTTTTTTCCACATCTATGATGACATTTTCAAAATAATCCTTGTTCTATAATAACCTCTTTGGGGAGAAGGAAAGAATGCAATTTATGACATCCCCATGATTATCATGTGGCAAATTTGCCCTTCAGATACAACAATGACATTGTTTTTAAACCAAAACCTAGAGCTAGATCTTCTAAAGCAAAGATTGCTTGCCCTGGTTTCTCCCTCACATGGAAAATCATGCCTAGCCTTGCTTAGTTGATGGTTTCTAAATAACAGAGTGGAGAGAGATTTCTCTTCTTTTTCCTTTATAGCTGGATCTGCCATACTTACACAATGCTGATAGATTCTATATTCACATATGTACCAAATTTTTTTGTTTCAGCATCAAGTTATTTAAAAATAAAAATGATAAATACATATCCTAACTTTCAAATGTATAAGCAGAAAGTTTTTAAGATGGTTAAGGATACATTCAAATATCCACTAGTATTTGAGCATAATTTGGAGCTCAAGGATGGGGATGCCTAATGCTACCAGTTATACATTTACATAGTTAAGAAATGTAACCGTAGATGTTTAATCTGAGATAAATTCACCGAACATGAGGCTCTCTGGTATTGACTCCACCTGTAAGGGAAAACTATATCCTTCTTCCCTTTTCTCAAGACTTCTGAGACCAGATGAGTGGGGATTTTCCTACATCAAGCAATTCTTTAGTTCTCAGCAGACAACAACTGGGTGTCCTACAAAGTTAATTCTGATACTGTCTACCTGCAGATAGCTTCAAATCCCTCGGATTAAGGGTTCAGTCCTGCAAGAGTGCCCCCACTGCAGATGTCAATTTCAAATTCAGGTTGTCATGGATACTGCAGACCAAACAGCTATAAATTTAAGTTTGCACAATCCCCTCCTCAGGTTTAATAATGCACTAGAATGGCTCACAGAACTCAGGGAAACATTTACTTACATGACCTGATTTATTATAAAAGTGAACTACCTAGGAGCAGCCAGATGGAAGATGTGCATAGGGCAAAGCATGGCAAGGGTGGGAGGTGTGAAGTTTCCTTGCTGTGTCTGGGTATGAAGTGAAAAAGGTTAATTTCTCAGTCCTTTCCAGACTGTAGCCTTCCAGGGTCCTCTGTCTATAGAATTCTACAAGCAAAGATGCTGGAGTGGGTAGCCATTCCCTGTTCTACGGGATCTTCCCAACCCAGGGTTCAAGCCCAGGTCTCCTGCATTGCAGGCAGATTCTTTACTGTCTGAGCCACCAAGGATGTCTGCAAGTACATCCTTCCAAAACCTCCACATATTCCCTAACCCAGAAACTCGTCAAATCTACTTGCTTTAGAGTTTTTCTAGAGCTCAATCTTCAGCCTTCTCTGCCCTCCTACTTTCCTTGAGACAGTGGGTGGGACTGAGAACCCCTCCAGTCACTTGGTCTTTCCAGTGACCAGCCCCATCCTGGGGCTATCCAGGGACCCCAACTAGTCACCTCATTAGCATGTGCTCCAAAGCTCTTTATGAATTACAGAAGACACTCCTATCACTAAGGAAGTTTCGAAGGTTTCAGATGCTCTGAGAAATCAGAAACAAAAACCAAATATATTTCTTAATATACCACACCAGCTCACCAGGATTCATAATTTGGGACTTCAAGGCAAAGAGAGAGCCATTTGTACATAGGTTTTGAAGATGAAAACCAGTGGCAAAGGCAGAAAAAAAAAAATGATGGCCACCTGAACACTGGAATTCATTGATGGTGAGTTACCAGAGATTAGAGAGCTCCTGCAGCTGTTGCGGTGGTCAAAGATTTCTGCCCCTGGGCGAGCAGTGATGAATTTGTTGTCAAGTGGCTGTTTTGTTTGCCGTTCTACCTTGAGATCACTACCATATTTTAAAATTGTTTTCCTTCACCATCTCCTCATTCTTATAGTGCTTTTCTAAACCTTCTTGCCTCATAGTCATAAATATGTGTATTTTTTCCCTCCAAGCTATTGTAAGTTTGTTTTCTTTTTCCAGAAAATTTTATCTGAAAATTTCTATTTCCATTGTCATTAGTGAAGCCCTTGCTTCCAGTCCTCATGTATGGGTGAATATCATAGCTGGAACCCACATGACCCATTCTGCCTATAGCTGATGTCCCGAGAATCTGCAGTTACTTCCTAATGACTCCTGCACTAATCAGCACTTCCCCTTGACTTTTAAAATCTGTGAATATATACTATGTACTTCAGTGGCCTTCTCCTCCCACATACTTTAGGGGCTCCCCTGGTTGTTCATTGGTAAAGAATCTGCCTGCCAATGTAGGAGATGTGGGTTCAATCTCTAGGTAGGAAAGATCCCCTGGAAAAGAAAATGGCAACCCACTCCACATATATACTTCGGCCCATCTCAAGTCTTATCTCATTTATGAAACATTGTGTTGTGAACTGAGTTGTTTTCACCTAAAATTAGTATGTTGAAGTTCTAACCCTCAGTTTGATTGTATCTGGAGATAAAGTCTTTGAAGGGTAAAAAAAAAGAACGTGAAGTCGCTCGGTTGTGTTGGACTCTTTGCAACCCCATGGACTGTAGCCTACCAGGTTCCTCCACCCATGGGATTTTCCAGGGCAAGAGTACTGGAGTGAGTTGCCATTTCCCTCTCCGGGGGAATCTTCCCAACCCAAGGATCAAACTTGGGTCTCCCGCATTGTAGGCAGACGCTTTTACCGTCTGAGCCACCACATAAGTCAAGATTAAGTAATTAAGATTAAACGAGGACATAAGAGTGGGCCGTATTCCAATAGGATTGGGACTTTGTAAGGAGAGGAAGAGATCTCTCGTATATATACATATAATGAATGCTCTAAGTTCTAGGAAGGAGAAACACATTATTCTATAATAGCATGTAGCAAAAGAACCAAGTTTAATCTGCATAGCCTGGAGTTCATGGAGGTTTCTCTGAAAAATTTAAGCTGTAACTTGAAATTTCACAAAGAATTTACCAGGCAAAGAGGTAGATAGTAGCTGCAAAACATCTGACTCAGCAAGGGGCTTGGGTATTTGAAGATCTTAACAAAGGATAGTCTATCTGAAGATTATTGAATGTGATGGAGAATGACATGAAATGAAGCTGGAGAAATCCAAGGCAAATTACAATGTGGCTATGCAGGAAAAGGCAAGATTTTTATTCTAAGAGCAACGAAAATCACTGAAGTATTTAGAAGTATGATATGAGTAGGTTTATCAGTTGCTTGGGGAAGTTGGTATGATATAGGACATTCGGGTATGGACATAGTCCTTTTGGGAACTGGTCAAGTAGATAGTCAGTGGAGGTTTTGAATAGGGTATTATATAATCCAGTTTGGGACTCAAAAGACAGTTTGAAATCTGAAATACCTTTAAAGTTGTCAGAATATACATGTGTATATCCATGAGAGTCTATACGAAGAAAGTACAGTGATCAAACAAGCAGGCTAAGATCCAGCACTGGATCTGGAAAAAAAAATCAAGAAGTATCCAAAGAGATAGGAGGAAAAATGTAAGACTGAAATCTCAGGTCACAAGGAATGAGGATATTTCAAGAGAGCTGGTACTGGTATTACTGTCAAAAATTGTGAGAGTTGTTTAACATGAGGCAGAAAATGCCCATTGAATTGAATAACACAGAGGTTCTACTTTGGGGCAAACATTATGCAAGGTGTTTTACATGTAGCTTTAATTCTCAAGTGCAATAGATGTTAATGTCATGAGGCAGATGAAGAAACCGAGTATCACAGTTCAAGGTCACACAGTAAGAAAGGGTGAAGGCAAATCTGGCCTTCATGATGCTGAAGACATGGAGACCTATACTTCTGTTCTGCCACTTAGCCCAAACCAGATGTGTTATTTTTGTTGTTGATGCTTGTTTGTTTGTTTTGGTATTAAAATCAAGGCCACAGAACTAAATTCTATTTATTCTCTTACTGCTTTATGTGTATGTAGTAGCCTTGTCTCTCCCATTGGATTTATAACTTTGCTAAGGGCAAGCACCAGAGCATAGTGGAGAGGAAAGAAAATAGACTTTGCAACCTGACAGACCTGGGTCACAGTTTAAAAATTATAATGTCCATGAAGTGTCTTGTGGAGTGACAGATACAGATGA
The DNA here is from genome assembly GCA_935064755.1 of Tragelaphus eurycerus. Lineage (NCBI taxonomy): Eukaryota > Metazoa > Chordata > Mammalia > Artiodactyla > Bovidae > Tragelaphus > Tragelaphus eurycerus. The sequence continues at coordinate 886,232 of CAKXYN010000064.1, forward strand.
GCCAAGTGTCGGATGCGACTTTTATTATTTCTTTGTATCCCTTTCAGCCCAATGTGCTGTACAGAGGAAGGTTAAATAAATATCAGATTTAATTCTTAAGGTACTTTAAAAGTGATCAATTCTTTATCAGTTAATTGTACCCATCATAATTGCTAATTTAGTTTAGCAGTCAATCCACTCCCAATAATGAAAACTTGCCTTACCACAGGACCGAGAAGAGAATAGAAAATGAGATTCTCAGCCTTTCTTTAAACCTGTGCAAATGCCACATTGGAAAACTAGACTCCTGAAAATCATGAACTCCTTGATAACAAGTTCTGTGATTTCTCTAAGATGCCATTTCCACGGTACCTAATCTAGCACTAGGCACGTGGTATTTACACAGCACTTACTAAAATAAAATAAACAAATTGCATGTTGATGAAGAGGAGATTTCTTGGCCCCTAAAGACATCAGAAGTTTTCTTCTCTGAACTACAAAATGTCAGGTGCTAGAATGGCATTCTAACTTCCTAACTACTATCCTCACTTCTCTTTGTAATACGTTTGTATATAGTTTATATGCATGTACAATTGGGCATCTTATCATCCTTTCCAAAAATGTGATGAAAATACTACGATTTCAAAAGTTATTTTTGACACATGAACAAGTTAAAAATATTTCTTAGACTGGAGCCAAGGCTTAATAAGTACTTTTATCATCATGACTCATCAAACAATATATTAGAATACTCTGTGAGTATTATCTGAAGTTATCTGAATGTTTCAATCATGCCCAAGGAAGTGGAAACTTATGTGGGACCAAATGTAGATGCTTAAAAACTCATCAATTGCCTGTTTTCCACCCTTTCAAAGCTTTACAAATACAGTAACAAACACATGATCCAAGTCTGTGTTCATTTTCTTTTTTTTTTTTAATTTTTAAATTTTATTTTATTTTTTAACTTTACAATATTGTATTGGTTTTGCCATATATCAACATGAATCCGCCACAGATATACATGTGTTCCCCATCCTGAACCCTCCTCCCTCCTCCCTCCCCGTACCATCCCTCTGGGTCATCCCAGTGCACCTGCCCCAAGCATCCAGTATCGTACATTGAACCTGGACTGGCGATTCATTTCATATATGATATTATACATGTTTCAATGCCATTCTCCCACATCATCCCACCCTCTCCCTCTCCCACAGAGTCCAAAAGACTGTTCTATACATCAGTGTCTCTTTTGCTGAACATAATATTTTGAAACCACTTGATTCTGTGTTATCCTTCAATATTTTCTGGAAGATTTGTTTACCTGTGATTGCTAATTTTCTGGACAGAGTGACAATAGTATGTTTTGGATCATGTGAAGAGCTGTGAAACTGTGCTGTTCCCTCCCTTATCCCATGCTCCTGCGAAACTGGTCTCGTCAACATCTTCAAACATGCCAGTTCTGCTATCTTCTCCTGAAATGACACATGCCTCCTTTGCATCCTACTGCAGAAAATCCCCTCCTTCCAAAGCTCAATTCCCAGACTTCCCTCTCTAAGAATGTATATGTATCAGAGATGCAATAGAGGCTTGAGTTGAATTTAATAACAGACAGCAATTTTCTTCCTAACTTAATTCCTCATGTACTATTTAAGAATTAATAAATTGAGTTCATTTGTATCTATTTCTAGAACTTGAATGAAGATATGCAAACTGCAGGTGTATTGCAGGCATCTCAAACACATTAAATGTTTTCAGGGACTAGGCAGTTACACGAAATGAATATGGTGTTCCTGATGGTCAGAATGTAAAGTGGGGGTGGTAGAGGCTGTGATAAAACTGAAGAGCATATGCTTGTATGAAGTAGCAGCACCTGCTATTTTTAGTTGATTTTTGCCATACTTTGTTCCATCATTTACTTAATGCCCAGAAATATGCCTGACATGTAGTAGAACCTCTGTACATATTTGTTGAATGAATGCATGAATGAGAAACCATTGCTTCCAAATCTCCCACTTTCTTAATAAAGAAGAGAAATCCAAAATTTGTATTGGAACATTAACTTTTTAATTTTGATGACAAGTCCATTAAAATGAAAAGTCTGCTCTGATCAAATCCATCTACAGACCACAGTTGGTCAGCAGTTCACTAGTCATCCTATATTTGATTTTAAAAGGGGAATTCTTTTTTAATAATTTTGTAAAGAGTAATAATTCAGGTAATATTTATAGCTTCTTTTTGGCTGGAATCATCAAAAATAGTTAAATAATAATAGAAAAAGAATGGATAGAATAGATAGGAATTACACTTAACATTTTCTGAAACATTTTCATCTGAATTCTCACTTGATCCTTACAAGAGCTCAGTTAAATGGAAAGAAAGTTACTTTCACCTCCATTTAACTGCTTTCAAATACATCCAGTCTCTTCACTGCTGTTCTGATTGAATGGTGATTATTTATTGACCCATTTTAAAAGCAGCCCCAAAGTCAGTGTAGTTCTCGTCTTTGTACATTTAGTCAAACTGACTGACCTTAGAGAACCCCAAGCACAGTGCTTTTATCTGCTCAGTTGGTAGCTTGTCACTTGTCCATTTTGGGACAAGCTATTTCAGTGGCTTCATAAAGGAGCCACCTGCCTGGACATTCAGGAAGGCTGGGTTCTTTAGATATGGTGCTGCATAAAGCAATCTGAAAAGAACATTATAAAGCATGTTCTGATTCCTGCCTTCCTCACTGCCTCATCTAGAAAATGTGTCTACCTGCCAAATACAGCAGGATCAGAAAATCAAAATAGAAACAGGAAACAAAAGAAATTAGAGAGAAATTTATTTTCAGAGTGTGTCCTTTCCCAGGTACATGAAGAGCAAAAGAACAACTGTATTTATTTGAGTCTATTACCTAGACATTATAGAAAACAATCCTCAGTGCAGACAAGTTCAAACACATATGGTTAGCCTGTTGTCAGATCTGGAAATGAGAGACTTAATACAAGCAGATGAGTATCATTTAGAAGTAGATGACTTTCCACTCTGATTACATCTTCATTTGGTTTCAAAAGTCCTGGTCTGCCCAAGAAATTTTCTATCCTGTACCTTCATGACTTAGAAATGGTGAGGGCCAAACAATCAATGTTTTCTTTCAGAACTGAAAAAGGTAAGGTATCCCAGACAGCTGGTATGGAATGGATGAATCAATGTGTTTTAACATACCACCTGTTCCTCCTGTTCCCCAACCAGGTACAGAAAACATACACACATTTATTCCATTATAAAGAGGAGATAAAAATACCCACAGGCCACAGTCTACATAAATTCTTAGGAAAAGCTAAGAATTTTCTTAAGTTCATAAAGATGAATTTAGCAGCCAGTCAAAGTGCATATAACACGAGTTGAAATAGACATGTTAGGCTCCTTGAGGACTTCAGCATTTTTTCATTAATTTTTTTTGGAGGGTAGTTGCTTTACAATGTTGTGTTACTTTCTGTTGTACATCAAAGTGAACATCAGATATATACACACACACATACATATATATGTATGTGTGTGTATATATATATATAGTTTTTGAATTTCCTTCCCATTGAGGTCGCCATAAATGACAGATGTATAAAATGTGTTGCTTAGAAAGGTAGTAAGGACTTCACTGTCCTTTCCTAAACAAGCCATTAGGATATATGGAACTCAACAGGTCAAAACCTGCTGAAATGTGTTCCATATCTGGACACTCATTTGTACTCATTTCTGAAGTACCTTGTTGCCCGACCATCACAAAAATTAGCTATCTTTGTCTTTGCTGCATTCTGCCTATGATGTAAAAAAAAAAAAAAGAATTTCCATTTATAGTCTTTTCCAGAGTTTCTCAGGGCAGAGAGTATAAGCGTCCTTGAATTTACAATAAAATGATGTATGATAACATTTATGTCTACTTTCCAATCAACCTTTGTAAAAGAATTTGGTATAAGACTTACTTTTGTTGTAATATAGCATCCAGTAGCCTGAGGTCTATAGAAAAATCCTGTTTCTCTGATTACTAGAAGAGATATTTACTAAACAAACAGACTATTGAAGGTGATGTCATAGCTAGCTTTCTGGTAAGTTTGTATATGTAAAGTCTTCTAAAAACGAAACTTAGGCAAAACAAAATTAAATAGTCAGATTTAGACAGAACAGAATTAGATAGCTAAACATGTAGCAATAAGTAGAATAAACATGTATTTCAAGTAGTTATTTTAAATGTATGTCTTTTCACTTAGCAATTCTACATCTTGGAATTTTGTGTGAAGAAATTACAGGACAGTGCACAAAAACTGAAATATAAGAAAAATCACTTCTATACAGCTCACAACAGTGAAAACTGGTAGTGCCCTGTGCCTTTCAAAAGATTATTATTTAATAAATTGTTGTATATCTATATAATGTAATCATTTCCATCATTAATGATAACATTACACAGAAGCAGGACACAGAACAATGTCCATCATACACATTAACTGAAAAAGCAGATTACAAAAACAGTATAATTAATTGCATTTTTTCTTAAACTATATATGTAAAGAAAAATATCTTGAATGATAAACACCAAAGTATTAGAAAAGATTATGTCTGGAGGACATAATTAGGAGTTATCCTTGTTTTTCTTTTGTATAATTTCTGCTAATGGCGTACTCAATTTTTATATTCAGACAAAGGAAAGGAAAATAAAAGGAAGCATCGTATTTCTATTTTAAATCATAAAATTAGTAAACAAGCTTGCAAAAAATCACAGAATGACTATAAACCAGTTGGTAACTCTCAAATTCACAAACTCAGGTTTTCAGATAAGCTGTACTTCACATCTCAAAGACTCCCATCCCTCTGAATTCATTCAATCCTTGATTTTGGTAGTGTTAAAATGGTCTGAACTAGAGGAAATTAAGGAATTCTTTCCATTCTAGAAGATGTTCTTTGTCTTCCTAACTTACGAAGTTACTTTTCAGTTCAGTTCAGTTCAGTCACTCAGTCGTGTCCAACTCTTTGCGACCCCATGAATCTCAGCACGCCAGGCCTCCCTGTCCGTCACCAACATTATTTCAGACTTCAAATATATTTTCTGTGTTTACTCTCCCCTCCTGTATTTCTTGTTTCTGGTAGGCAATTCTAATATGCTTGCTATCTAGTTATTCCAGGTTCCCACAGAATAAGTAACCAACAATTGATGAAGACCCCCAGAGTGGTCATAATGACAAACTGGAAAGTTATCCTCTTCAAACTTCCCTGAATCTTTGAACATTTTTTCAAATGTCTGACCCACAGAAGCAAGTATGTTCCTCTATGTGGTTCCTCTATCTGCTTTCTCTTTGTGTGTGTGTGTTTTGTTGTTTTAAAAATTGAATTATAGCTGATTTACAATATTGTGCCAAGCCCTGGTGTACAGCAAAATGACTCAGTTTTACACACACATACGTTCTTTGTTTAATATTCTTTTCCATATGGTTTATCCAGGGGATTGGATATAGTTCCCCGTGCTATAGACATAGAGTAGGACCATATTGTTTATCCATTCTATGCTGTTCCAGAGGAACAACTCTCAAAATGAGTTCAAGACAAAAACATTTTTATTAATGGTCTGGCTTCCTCTTTACACTTCTTCTAGGATATCACTTGTATCTCTAGTTGCAGTAAAAAGTGCTGAGTAATCCCCAGTGAAACAGTTGATTCAAAGATAGATCACTAGTGAATGCTAAAGCCCTTATGTGAAAGTTGAGGGTAGGGAAGTACTAACAGAATCATTGTAAGGTTTCAAGGTATTATTCTACAGACTGCATGTTAATTGCAAGCGGGAAAACTTACTTTTACTATGGAGAAATCCTATGGGAATCACCTTAACCAAGAGATCAAATTTAACTTTATTACTAGTGGGATTAGCTGACATTATATGCCTTCTGATTTGAAGTAATAAGAAGTAACACTATAAGAAGAACACAGAGTATTCTTGCTTAAGATTGTTTAATTTAAAAATAACCAAAGCTTTAGATCTAACCTCTAGTTCACTGGAATTGTAGAGGACAAACGCACAGATTAACTCAAACCAGGAGGAAACAATCAGAGAAATCCAGACTGTAGGCCATTCTACAAAGCAATTGGCCTGGTCTTTTCTAAAAATCAGTATAATGGAAGAAAAAAATGGTGGGGGACTACTCTAGACATAACAAACAAAGGCAATATTGGACCCTTTATTGGATATTGGTTTTTAAAAAAGAGTTATAACAGACACTTTAATGACAATTGGGAAAATTTGAATTTGAATTGGATATTGGACGATATTATAGAATTATATTTTTAAGTGTGATTTTTTAAGTGTATTTTAAGCATGATAGTGAAATTATAGCTACATAAGAAAATATGCTTATTCTTAGAAGGTGAAAACTGAATTATTTGAGGGAAAGACTTATTATGAAATTTACTTTCAGATAATCTCTCCCAGAATGAAAGAGAAAGTAAGAGAGCAAGAGAGTAGACAAACAAATATGGCAAAATATTAATAACTGTTGACTTTAGATGATGGACATATGAACACTCATTTTATTATTCTCTCAACTTTCTGTTGTTTGAAATTTTTCATAACAAAGAGGGGCAAAAGGGAAGGTTAAACCAAAAAAATCAAGCCTTTTATAGTAAAACTTGGCATTCTGATTGTATTTGTAAACCTGTATCATAAAGATAGGATATTTAGAATTTTTCTTTCATGGTTCTTTTAAAACTGCTTCAGAGAAAATAGTTTGAATATTCTTATAAGACTGTCTCTCTCTTGAGGGATTCATGGATTTTTATTTTCCCAGTCTGTTTGTAACCTCCCATAAAGCTTCTGGAACATTTTGGATTAATCATCAGTAAACATTTACTTTTGGAACTCTGCATTTAGATGTTTATATCTTTCCTTTTCTCCTTTGCTTTTCGCTTCTCTTCTTTTCACAGTTATTTGTAAGGCCTCCCCAGACAGCCATTTTGCTTTTTTGCATTTCTTTTCCATGGGGATGATCTTGATCCCTGTCTCCTGTACAATGTCACGAACCTCATTCCATAGTTCATCAGGCACTCTATCTATCAGATCTAGGCCCTTTAATCTATTTCTCACTTCCACTGTATAATCATAAGGGATTTGATTTAGGTCATACCTGAATGGTCTAGTAGTTTTCCCTACTTTCTTCAATTTCAGTCTGAATTTGGCAATAAGGAGTTCATGGTCCTTATTCACCAACATTCACCAACATGCTGATGGTGACTGCAGCCATGAAATTAAAAGACGCTTACTCCTTGGAAGGAAAGTTATGAGCAACCTAGATAGCATATTCAAAAGCAGAGACATTACTTTACCAACAAAGATTCGCCTAGTCAAGGCTATGGTCTTTCCTGTGGTCATGTATGGATGTGAGAGCTGGACTGTGAGGAAGGCTGAGCGCCGAAGAATTGATGCTTTTGAACTGTGGTGTTGGAGAAGACTCTTGAGAGTCCCTTGGACTGCAAGAAGATCCAACCAGTCCATTCTGAAGGAGATCAATCCTGGAATTTCTTTGGAAGGAATGATGCTAAAGCTGAAACTCCAGTATTTTGGCCACCTCATGCGAAGAGTTGACTCATTGGAGAAGACTCTGATGCTGGGAGGGATTGAGGGCAGGAGGAGAAGGGGACGACAGAGGATGAGATGGCTGGATGGCATCACTGACTCGATGGATGCGAGTCTGAGTGACCTCCGGGAGCTGGTGATGGACAGGGAGGCCTGGCGTGCTGTGGTTCATGGGGTCGCGAAGAGTCGGACACGACTGAGCGACTGATCTGATCTGATCTGATCTGAAACATTTACTAAGCACTTCCTAGAGTTCAAGCACTCAACTGGTTACAATAGGCTTCACAGTGTTCAGAGTAGATTCTGTCACAGCCTCAGGTGTCAGGAAAAGGATTCTGTTCTTTATCCAGTAATGAGATTATTTTAAGTGATCTCAACAGGGAAATTCAATCTCATAAATGATTGATATGTTCTAGGTGTAATACTCAGTACTCCTTGCCAAGACTGAGAGAACTGTAGGGAATGTTTACCCAGCACAGAATCCAAGAATCTGCTAGGGTCACTCTGTCCTTTGGCCATAGATAAGTTAGGTTCAAGCCCGAGTCCATGATTTGTGGAAAGTCCAGCACCTCAACAAGTTTGCTGTGAATTCCTAGGTACCATAGATTCTCACTGTCACCTCAGACTCTACTCACCTTCTGCCAGTGAATTCATTTAGTTCTTGTTCCATCCATGTCAGCTCAGACCCACTCCTTGATTTTTTTTAATATGTAAACAAGGATTTGATGATTTATGGAAATTTTCTGAGATGTCATGTGGTCCATAGCATTTATTGTATGTTGGAAGGGGAGAAATGTAAAGCTGAAGGAAAAGCAGCCAAGGAATTAAAACCTTTACAGATCATTAAAGAGTCCAGATCTTATCCTGCTTCCTTATCTTTAGGTTGAGCCTTTCTGGAAAAATGTCCTTCTATCCTTTGACATCTAGATTCCAACTGCTTTTTAGGAAACTCCTCATTTTAATTTCTCTTTCAGGAACCATCTCTGCTTTCCCAACAGTACAAGTCCCACACCTAAGAAATTCAGGGTGAATTAGTCCCTGTATCACCCTCCAGTTAATTCTTAGAGAATTTTGCCTTTTGAATCAAGCATAATTTTGACTTTTGTTGGGAGGTGGGTGGAAGGTTCAGTGCTGAGGAAATGGAGGATGTGGGGAGAGGCTTTGGCACTCCCAGCCAGGCGAAATAGTTTATGGCAGACAAGACCTCCATCATAGTCTTATCTCCAGTGGAAACCTTCCAAATTACTCCTCCAACTGTACGAACAAATTCACACACTTCTCAAAGATGAACAATAGCTTTCTGGAAGCAAGTTGTCAATCCCATGAGATAAAACTTTTTCTTACCTGCCTTTTTAATTATCAAGGCATTCTTTCTCACAATGGAATGAATATTTCTTATTAAAAAAATAGTGATTTTTAAAATCCTTCCCCTACCAACTGCCCCAAACAATACATGTCCCCCCCAATACCATGAGCATATACAACCTCACACCACAAGCACATACACACCCCCGCTTTCCACCCCACCCCACCCACCACACACTATTTTTATTTGAGCCTTTTTAAGAATTGGAAATAGACCTGGGTAGCTCTTTCTGTTATTCCAATACCCAGACAAAACTTTGCAGCCATGACCAATAAGAACTTAAACTGCTAATAATTTCTTAGACAAGGCTTTCCTCGGTTTCGATCTTGAAGGTGAAGGAAGAGGACAAATTATTTTATTGAAGCTATAGGAAGGCATGGCTATGATTCTAGAACAGAAATAGGAGAATAACCTGAAAAGTGGTCAACAGACTGAGAATCAAAAAGACCATATTAGAAAGTAGTGAACGAGAAGGTCAGTTTGCAGAACCCTGAAGAATGAATAGATCATGAAGGACTGGTGAAGTAAACATGAACAGAGTTTTTACACGGTCTATAAGAGAAACAGGGAGAAGTAGGAAAGCAACATGGCCCATCTTGTCTGGTTATCACCTCAATACGCCGTGTACATGAAGCCATACACTTAGCCAAAAATAATTAAATAAATAATTCTGGACATCTTTATAATTTAAATTACAAATCAGACCTTGAGCATAGAAAAGCTATATTCTTTTTTGAACCTGAATGAGATGTCCTGTCCCCTTCCTGACTCTGTACTGAGAGGCTGAGAAACCGATCCCATGGTGGGTGCCCAGTATGACACTACATAAAGAGACTGAGGTGTGTGAAGCAGTAAGAGAAACCTGATTTATCCTCATTTTTCTGGACAGCCCCAAAGGAGCCTGTAGCTTCTGAGCAAATGACTTGAAGCTAGATAGTGTGGGCCCTGGCAATTCTGAAGAAACTCTTAAGCAGTCTGGGAAGTGAAGATTGGATCAATTTATCATACACAGTGAAATGCTACCTGACCAGTGAAGGAGGAGCTGGGTGCCCGGGCACAAGCAGAGGCCAGGGTCTAATCCTGCCTTCCTAGATATCAAGCAAATTCTCCAAAGGGTGTGAGGGAGATTCAGGGCTATACCTTCTTGTCTGCCTGGAAGGGTTGGTGCTCTCCCCGTAAGAGCTTGCTATTTATACTTTCTTTTCAGAAATAATCATAGCTACATCTGATACAAAGGCAATTTAATGTTCTGCTAAAGTTCTGAGATTATTAAAACCATTTTCCTAATGTCTTTATTATAATAGCTATCATTCTGATCATCCCACTTGTAACATTATTGTTTCTTAAGATTTCTAATGCATCTTAATCAGACATATGGTTTCCTAAGTTAACCACTTTTGAGGCAATTTCATGAAGATTATATTACTCAGAACCCTTATTTTAAATCATATATTAGGTAAATGTCTGAAAATACTGAGTAAGTGAACAGGGTTACAACTTTTATTTGTATTTTGTTTTACAAATAAAACTGTGAGTAGTTAGCTAGAACATGCTGGAGAAGGCAATGGCACCCCACTCCAGTACTCTTGCCTGGAAAATCCCATGGATGGAGGAGCCTGGTAGGCTGCAGTCCATGGGGTCACAAAGAGTTGGACACGACTGAGCGACTTCACTTTGACGCATTGGAGAAGGAAATGGCAGCCCACTCCAGTGTTCTTGCCTGGAGAATCCCAGGGATGGTAGAGCCTGGTGGGTTGCCGTCTCTGGGGTCACACAGAGTCGGACACGACTGAAGTGACTTAGCAGCAGCAGCAGCAGCTAGAACATGCAGTAGGTTTGTTTTCTGTTATATCCTTATGGCAAGCAGATGACAGGAAGGTGTAACATTTTTTCAGGGTAAATAGCATTGAATATGCTTGGAGAGGGGGTTAATTGCTTAGAGAGTACATAGTTGAAATCAAATATTTTTCTAACCTTCTGAAGGTTTCAGTGATTCCTATTAATAATCCAAATATATTTTTGAAATAGCAAGCTCTATTATTGTTTACTCTAGTCCTAGGTAAATGGACTTAAAGTTTTAACAGTTTTGACTTTTAAAAGTATATTCTGTCATCTCCAGATCTTTCACAGAAAAAAATGTACACACCTATGGGGTTCAAAATATAGCCTATTAGACGCAAGGGTGTGCAGGGTCCAGTGCTGAAATAATCACTGAGATCATTGATGCTTTAGCTGAACTTAAAATTGAAGTTTATCTGTTGCTAACTATATAGCATAAAATTTACAGATTAACAAGTATCTTGACTAAGTAATCCTTATTTTTAAACTAGTAGTTTCTGGAAAACCGAGTTTTAAGATTCAGACCTAGATCAAATATGGTGCATTAATAGAACTTACTATCAGTGTTTCATTAGAAATCAAAATTCAATAAAGTGAAAAGTGACTGTTATTTGCAGACCTACTTTTACATTTTATAATTCTACCTTCCTTTTGTTTTCTCAACAAACATGGCTTATTTCTAGTCTAATATGTTTAAAACTATGCATATATGTAGGGTGCTTTGATCTTTGCTCAATCTGAAAATAACTCCAAAATTGCAAGATTGAAATAGTCCAAAATTGCAAAATTGAAGCAGTCCTCAATCACTGAATATTTTGCAACTCACAGGATATGGCATATATCTGTAAATGCGAAAATATGTGTCTAATGTTATCGATGGAGTGTTTACATTAATATTCAGCACAGGAAAATAAAGCCACATTGCAATACCTACCATGTTATTGGTGTTTGTTACCATTTTTCAGATGCTAGCAAAAGGAACCAAGTCCAGTGAATACACAAGACTGTTTTCATGAACCCTAATGCTAAACTTATGTGTCTCAGTAGTATCAAATTTGGACTTAGGTCATTGAATTCTGAGGCTACAGAGCCAGGTAAAATATAGGGAAAACTTTATACTTACAGGGTAGACAAAGCAACATTGTTCTGAACAGTGGAAATTATTCAATTACAACTCTTTTAGGAAAAACATACCTGGTATAGACTGCCTGATTATTATTAGAAGAAAGGGAAAAGTACTATTTTCTTGATATTTTTCACTAGGTTCAGGAGAAACAACTCAATTCACCATAAATAAACTAGCTCTCTTCCATTTGAAAATATGTCTTCTCTAGGCAGGTCAGCTTTTCGTAAGACTTTAGGACAAGAAGTTGGATTACTGTGCTGGGCAGAACACTCTGGGCTTCTTAAATATCTCTAGGGTCAGATAGTATGATAAAGGGGCCATCACTCAGAAGTGTAACAGGACCTCAAGGCCATTTTGGCCCCAGCCCAGACTGACCATTAGCAGAGTCTGCAATAATCTAACCCTGAAGCTATCCTACTGGGCAGCTCTATGCCTGGGGATTTAACCAGATATATATTACTATGTATTAAGGCAATGTTTTTCATCTCTTGGTTAGAGAGAGTTTTAATGAAAAATTATTTAGTAAAAACAAACTTTTTTTAACAGTTTTATTTTTTATTTTAATTTTATTTTGCTTAACTTTACAATATTGTATAAGAAAATAGAGTTTTCAACTGAAGATACTATTAGCTCAGTGAGAAAACTTCTCAAAAGATACTGAAAAGAGCAGGATTGATGATATGCTCATTCATACATCCATTCATTCAACAAATAACTACCAATGTGTCAGCTCTCAGCCAAGTTTCAGGTGCTTTGTGGTGAAGGAAATACAGTCACTGCCTTTATGAGAGTTAAGGTTTAGTTTTAACATTCTGCCAAAGATGTTAAAGTGTTACACTCAATGCTTGAAGATGCATACACTATCTCGAAAGTCTTAGGTCAATGCATTGCCTCCCCCATTGCCCCTCCATCACCAATACTGTGCTGTATTACTTTATCTTAAAACAATGTGTGTGAGTGTGTATAATTATAGTTTATCTTGTCAATAATGGGACCAATTTTCCCCTGTTCAAGTGAAGATTTTGCAGGAGAAATGTGATTTCTGCCTTTTCCTTTGGTCTCTAGCAGAGTAGGATGCATTTTCTCATCAGAAATGCATTCTCATTTCTCATCAGAAAACAGGAGAAAGATCTCAAGATTAGAGCTCTCATCTTTTTTTTCTTGTCACATATTGACTCAATTCAAGGAAAATTGTTACAAATTGGTTAAATTTGTTTTTACTTTTAATGCAGTAGCATACTCATAGTAGGAGAAGGCAATGGCACCCCACTCCAGTACTGCTGCTGCTGCTGCTGCTAAGTCGCTTCAGTCGTGTCCGACTCTGTGCGACCCCAGAGAGGGCAGCCCACCAGGCTCCCCCATCCCTGGGATTCTCCAGGCAAGAATACTGGAGTGGGTTGCCATTTCCTTCTCCCATGCATTGGAGAAGGAAATGGCAACCCATTCATTGGAGAAGGAAATGGCAACCCACTCATTGGAGAATGTTCCACCAAAAATACTGTGTGTCACTGAATGTCCTGGGATAACAAAAGACTTAAAATGTGCATAATAATATCAGTACAGATATATTAATTTTGACATTTCTTTGGGTAAAACAAGAGAATAGTCTACTATTTCAGCTATTCTACATGTAGGGAAAGTTAAATACTGAAAAGTAAAGTTATTTGCTCTGATTTTATTGGGCAGAATGGGGCAATAACATCTATTTCAGCTCCTATTTTAAGAAAGAAACAAAAACAGGTTTACTTGCACATATGGTGCCCAAACTGTTCTGGAAATCATTCATCTGGTAGTATTTGGTCAAGTGTCATTCTGCTTGTTAGCACCATTAGCACAGAAGAAATTGATTACTCCAGTTGGACTATTAATCCATTTGACTCAAAGTTAGAATTGACATTGTTTTCCAACCATTCTATCTGTTAATCTATAGGCATCATTCCCAACACTAGGAAATCTCAGGTCCCTTAAAGTTTAATATAATGCTTAACATAAAACACAAATAACTTGACATTGGGGTAAATAAAATAGTGTAACAGATAGCAAGTTTGGTCTCAGTAGAATATGCCTGTTTGCATGTGTGCGTGCTAAGTGGCTTCCCTCGTGTCCGGCTCTTTGGACTGTAGCCCACCAGGCTCCTCTGTCCATGGGATTCTCCAGGCAAGAATACTGGAGTGGGTTGGCATGCCCTCCTCCAGAAGATCTTCCTGACATAGGGATCCAACCTGCGTCTCCTGTGACTTCTGTATTGCAGGCGGATTCTTTACCACTGAACCACAGGGGAAGCCATGCCTGTGTGGGAAGCCCAGCCCATGAGTGTGTATACATATATATATGTATGTATGTATTTTACCTGTATAGGTCCATGGGGTAGCTAAGAGTCGGACACGACTGAGCGACTTCGCTTTCACTTTTACTTTCATGCATTGGAGAAGGAAATGGCAACCCACTCCAGTGTTCTTGCCTGGAGAATCTCAGGGACAGAGGAGCCTGGTGGCTGCCGTCTATGGGGTCACACAGAGTTGGACACGACTGAAGTGACTTAGCATAGCATAGCATAGCATAGCATATACAGATAAATATAGTAAATAAATATATGTAACAGTTTAAATATATATATATATATATATATATATATGGAAAGTACTTGAAATTTGGTATAAAAATTTAGTCACCAATGAATATGATCTCCTGTTAATTCAAGTTACTTGAAAATTTTTTTACCAAACTTATGCAAATTATTTTTAATAAGGTTAATTTTTAATTCCTCGAGGCTTAACTCTAAGTTGCAATTCAGAATGATATCATTATTATTTTAATAGAAGTATAGTTGCTAAAGCTGAAACTCCAGTATTTTGGCCACCTCATGCGAAGAGTTGACTCATTGGAGAAGACTCTGATGCTGGGAGGGATTGAGGGCAGGAGGAGAAGGGGACGACAGAGGATGAGATGGCTGGATGGCATCACTGACTCGATGGATGCGAGTCTGGGTGACCTCCGGGAGCTGGTGATGGACAGGGAGGCCTGGCGTGCTGCAGTTCATGGGGTCGCAAAGAGTCGGACACGACTGAGCGACTGATCTGATCTGATCTGATAGTTGGTTTACAAATTCTATTAGTTCCAGACATACAGCATAGTGATTCATTTTGTTCAGACTATATTCCGTTATAGGTTGTTGATATCATTAAGTTACAATTTATTCTGTAGTCACTATTTTTTTCTCCCCCTTCCTCCTCACATTCACTCTTATTACTAACTTACAGAACTCTTGGCTTAATACTTAGTTTATTCTGCATAATGGTATAAATCTAAATGTTTTTATGAGTTTATCAAGTCAATTTTCAATCTTTATTTCCTCAACTTTTGGTGTTCATTAAAATACAAAAAAGGAAGGCCAAATGCTATGTAAAAAATTAAATCACCTAGTTGATTAATTTCAGACAATAAACTTGAAACATTTTTGTTTATTTGAACTTAATTTTCTAGTTGTTTTATAATCATGGCTAAAGCGTGTATAAGCCAAACATATCTTCAATACCCAGTCTCAAATTCTTGTGCTGAAAAATTAGATTCTATATTCTACTAACATTATTATATTATTGCTTAGTCGATATCTACAAGCCAGATACATTTTTTAAATGAATTGACTTTATTTTTTCAGAACAGCTTTAGGTTCATAATGAAATTTAAAGAAAGTACAGAGTTCCCATGAACCCCTGTTGACAGATATATACTACCTCCTCCACTATGGCCATTCCCCACCAGAGTGGTACAACTGACTTGTTACAACTAATGAACTTACACTGACACATCCCAATCTCCCAGAGTCCATAGTTTACATTAGGGTTCACTCTTGGTGCTATCCATTCCATGAGCTTGGACAAACATATGACATGTATCTACCATTGTAGTATTACACAGAATAGGCTCACTGCCCCCGAAATTCTGTGCTCTGCCCCCCACCCAAGCCCTGGTGACCACTAAACTTTTTATTGTGACCATAATTTTCTTTTTCAGACTGTCACATAGCTGGAATCATCCAGTATGTAGCTTTTCCAGATTGGATTCTTTCACTTAGTAGTAGGCATTTAAGTTTCTTCCATGTCTTTTCGTGACTTTGATAGTTCGTTTATTTTCAACAGTGAATAATGTTTCTTTGTCTGCACATACCAGGGTTTATCCATTTCCTCTGGAAGGACATTGTGGTTGCCACCAAGTTTTGGCAATTAAGAATAAAGCTGCTATAAACCTTTGTGTGGGAATTTTTGTGTGGATGTAAGTTTTCAGTTTATTTTGGTAATTATCAAGAAGCATAATTATTTAGTTGTATGATATGAATGTTTTAGTTTCATAAGAAACAGCCAAAGTGTGTTCCAAAGTGGGTATCATTATTCATCAGCAGTGACCAAAAGTTTCTTTTTTTAATTTAAATTTATTAATTTTAATTGGAGGCTAATTACTTTACAATATTGTATTGATTTTGCCATACATCAGCCTGAATCCACCACGGGTGTACACGTGTTCCCAATCCTTTAAGTCACTGTTAGCACTTTAGACTTTTGCCATCCTAATAGGCATGTAATGCTAGCTCATTGTTTTAAAGTGCCATTCTCTAATTTTTTTCATAAACTTTCATAATTTTTTCATAAGCTTTCTTGTCATCTAGTCTGAGTGAAGTGACTGTGAAAAGATTTTTGCCTATTTTTAATAGTGTTATTTCCTCATTGTAATGTTTTAAGAATTCTTTTTAATGTTTTGAATAACAGTCTTTATCCATTGTGTCCTTTGCAAATAATTTCTCTTTGTTCATGGCTTGTCTTCTCCTTCTATTGACCAGATACTTTTCTTCTGTGGAAATATTAGCTATATTTTTCATACAATTTGTGATATATTATTTCATCCACCTTAAATACATCCAGTATTTTAGGCAAGCAAAAAGTATTTATAAGATTTTAAACATAGAGTTGATCCATGGTTTCTTGTCAAATAATCACTTTATATGCTAACTTAATTATTTCTAATCTATTTTCTTAGTTTATTTTAGACATGTTTATTGTCACAAGTTAGGTTTTAAGAGATATTTTGTAAGATATCCATAATTTCTTTCACAGAGAACTTGAGTCAAATAAATAAATCTTTATGTTTAAAGTTTTACATTTCAGATAACCAGTGGTAAAATATATACTGTATGCTAGAGGTATTCCAAGTATTTTATATGTATTATTTCATTCAGCCTTCATAGACAAAACTCTATGAGACAAGAATTGTTATTATTAGCCACATTTTATGGATGAGGACATAAGACAGAAAGAAAGTAACTTCCTGAAGGTCATATGACAGTTCCTGGGCTGCAAAAGTATTGTTCATACTCCAGCAGGATAGTCCAGAAACTTGGGGCTGAACTATTCCATCCCATTAACAGTAGGTCATATTTCTCCTCTCTGCAACATTAAAATCTGTGATTGTTCTTGGTTGGTAGTATCTCCTTTAGTTTTCTATCTGGTAGGTGATGATTGGTTTTTAATCAGTAATTTTTTTTACAGAGATTAAATTTTAAGGAAAGAGCTGAGGAGGAAGAACAGGTTACTTCATAAATTGTACAGGCAAAAGTTGAAAGTTTTTTTTTTATTAACTCATTTAGAAAAAATATATATATGTTAGTTAATGACTCAATTCTTAGGGATGACAAATTTATTTTTAATCTCTACATTAAAGAATTATCATTTATTATTTCTGAAATAAATTTTTTTATTAACTCATTTAAAAATATATATATATTAGTTAATGACTCAATTCTTGGGGATTACAAATTTATTTTTAATCTCTACATTAAAGAATTATCATTTATTATTTCTGAAATAATTAAATAGCCAAAGAGTACAATTTGAGTAAAAGCAAATCTTAAAATACATATGTAAATGTTGCTTAATGGCTTCTTAGCTCATTTTATAAATCGGTGTTACACTTCATTTAACATTTTTATGGTCTTTCTTTGGTAATTAAGTTCTTCTGGCTTTTCCCTACCATTTAAGTCATAGTTTGTTTTTTTTTTTTTTACTGTTTTTCATTAAATTAACAAGAAAAAGACGTTTCTTTAATACAAGCAAATTATTTTTCATGGGGTTAACAGGAATAGGATTACATCTTTTGGGAAATTTACGAGTAATTTTCCTATCCAGTGATAGAATGGATGAGAGGAGCATTGCCAAGTGTCTCCTGATCTTTCATCTTGTCTCGTTAGGATTCATTAGATGCCAAAATTCAAAATGACTCCCATGAAGAAAATAATAACGTGTGTTGATGGTCAGCTATTCAAGGAGGAGCAATGGTTGCAGGAACAGGAAACTCAGTTTGATGAGAAAATGGTTTGAGTCACTGAAGATATAAATAAATCCAAGTACAATCTAAGGCCCTTATGGGAATGAAACATAGATACCTAAAAATGTCTCCCTCACAATATTCTGTAGTTAATACATCTGTGATACATATCAGCTAGTGATTCATTAAATGAACAGATCACTATGTTTAGCACCTAGTAAGTGTAAGATATTATCTTATTTTTAGCACTGAACTATATAGACCAGGTAGCAGGTTAATGAAGCCTGCAGTCTGATGGGAAAAGAGAGAGACACATAATAAACAGATCATCAATAAATGAATAAGGTGATTTCAGATGGTGATAAGTATAAAAAAATAAAACAACATGAATACATAGTGACTGATGGCCAATTTAATACATAAAATGTCATTATTTATATTATTTATTCCATGTTTATACCACATATATAGAACTAAAATTCACAAGTGCTTAAAATCTAGCTTTAGAAATAAAACATTGAATCCTCTATGTACCCTGCTGATCTCAGCTTCTCCCTTACCACCGCATCTAGAATTTGCCACCATTTTTTAAGTTTGTGTTTGTCATTTGCTTGATTTTCCTAGTGATTTTACCACACACATATATACCTGACAACAGATTGTCTAGTTTTACAAACTTACAATGTTAAAAATGAAATCATAGCTTTTTCCATTTGTTTGCAACTAGATATTTTTAGGTCTACATTTTGTTTCTGATATTCATCCATGCTGATGCATATTCATGCATTTTCAATACAATGTATAATATTCCTGTGTGTGAATTCATCACAGTGTATTTATCCATTCTGCTCTCTATTGACATTTGGATTGTTTTCAAGTTGTTTGTTCTCTTCTTGTTTCTATTACAGTATGATAGTGCTGATTATTTTAAAAATCAGACTTTTAATGTGATGCGTATGTGTTTCTCTATGGGTATGTCCCTATATGTGGAATTTCTGCATCACAGGGTACGTGTATTCAAATTTTCTAGAAACATTTTTGTTCTTTCAGGTAGTACCTATGCACACTAGAAATGTGACTGTTTGAACACAGAATGTTCCACACAAAGAGAATACAAGCAAAGGCCATACAGTAGGATGAGCTTGGTTGTTATAAGAAGAGAAAGAAAGGCTAAAAAGCTAAAACATAGCAAGAAGTCTAAAAGCTGGGACAGGGCTAGATCTAATAAAATCTTTTGAACATTTGAAATAGTGATCAGGATGAGAAGCACATGATTGTATGTACTATACCTAATTGTCAGTAACCTTCAAATATATATACATTAATTTATATCAATAATATATGTTGATAATAAATATTAATGCAGTATAATATAAATGTGTGTATTATATAATGTATAATATATGTCATTATATAGTACAAAGATATAAAATAATTTATAATTTATAAAATAATAATTATATACATTTCACACTGCCACAGACTACATAGAACATGGAGACAGCGGAAGCCGCAGTTAGCCACTGGGAAATCTGTATTTTATCAAAACTGCAAGTTATGACACCAGAGTAAGGAGAGCCACAGAAGCAAGAGTGCTATGGTTGATGTTTGGCCATAACTTAGCAATTATTATTCCTGCAATATAAGATGCAATTGTTCTCTCCCAAGATGTCACCTCTAATCATCTCTCTGCTCTAAGTGGCTTGGTGGTTGTGTACCCTGGTTAAGAATTAGCAAGCAGAAATTTGTTTCAGAATAGAATTTTGCTTTCTTTATTCAGATGAGATGCTGATGGAGATGACTGAGGTTGAAAGCCTCTCCCCACAACACAGCCCTTGGCACATCCTAGAGAAATAGTATGAATTTACGGTCAGTTATTGGTTCCCAATCTGGGCCCCTTACACAGAGGGTGGGGAGAAAACTGAAGAAAAAGGCAGACCACTTCAGATTGATAGGTGGCAGATTTAATTAGCAAGGAAACCTCCTCAGGAGGCTGGTCATGGGCAGCTACAGGAGGAGTAGATTGTTGCACCTGCCTATTAGAATCTTGAAAGGGTACATAGAGACTGTACCTGGGTTTGGTCACAAATACCATCCAGATGGTCTCAACTGCATGTTGCTCTCAAGTCTGTGTCCTTGAAAACAGCTCCCACTGTGGGCACAGTAGGCAGGATGTATATTCCAAGGACAGTAAATGGGTGAGGAGCCTCTGATAGCTGAGGTCCAGTTCTCAGAACAAGGTGGTTATGTCCTCTCAATTTCCTCTTCCAAAAGTTATTTAAACCTCCAATGTGTTTATTTTTCTCCATCAGATATGAGTTTAGGATGTTTTAACAAACTCTTCATAGCAAAAATTAATTACTGATTAAACAACATCTACAGACTGAATACAGCAATATTGCTTGATTAATTAATGTGTCTACCTTGTATTCATAGAAGAAATAAGGCTTTAAAATAAAATAGAAAAAATGGGTAAACAAAGAAACACATTGCACTTTAAAGAAAAAATAAATCATCAATCTTAAATCTCTGACACTGCTGCTTGCATTTTGCAACACATTGATTGCACCATAACATCTTATGGAAAAACCCAGATAATAACATTCTCTGTTTTGAAGGACTAGAAAACACCCTGAAATTTAAGATACTAGCATTATTCTTAGTTTGTAAAATTATAATACATTTTAGGACTCTTTTGCACCATAATGATAAAGTACATAGTTACAATATTTTAAAAGATATTAAAATCTAAACTCTATATCTACCTAAAATATTAACACTATATCATTCAGTACAGTTCAGTTGCTCAGTTGCGTCTCACTCTTTGTGACCCCATGGACTGCAGCATGCCAGGCTTCCCTGTCTGTCACCATTTCCTGGAGTCTGCTCAAACTCATGTCCATTGAATTAGTGATTCCATCCAGCTATCTCATCCTCTGTTGCCCCCTTCACCTCCGGCCTTCAATCTTTCTCAGCATCAGGGTCTTTTCCAATGAGTCAGCTTTTCACGTTTGGTGGCCAAAATATTGGAGCTTTAGCTTCAGCCTCAGTCCTTCCAATGAATATTCAGGGCTGATTTCCTTTAGGATTGACTGATTTGATCTCCTTGCAGTCTAAGTGGCCCTTAAGAGTCTTCTCCAACATAAGTATTCAAAAGCATCAGTTCTTAAGTGCTCAGCCTTGTTTATGGTCCAAATCACACATCCACACGTGACTACTAGAAAAACCATAGGTTTGACCATACGGACCTTTGTTGGCAAAGTAATGTCTCTGGTTTTTAACAGTATGCTATCTAGGTTTGTCATAGCTTTTTTTCCAAAAATGATGTGTCTTTTGATTTCATGGCTCCATAATCTATAGCGTACTCTTTTCTTTAGTAGGGTTTACATAAAACAAGTTTAAGAAAGAAAGAAAATTCAGTTCATGGAAACTGAGCTTTAACAACGATGAAAAACACTTTTTTAAGAGACTTGAAAACTTGATTCTTGAAGAAGCAGACATGATTCTTCAAGATGTTTTATAGATGTAGCTTCCCATGACCCCCCTGATAATTGAAATTGCTTTACCATTCATCCCCAGTTACAGAAATAGCATTCCAGAAGTAGCCAGTATTTTTCATTCATGCTAAACTACAGCTAATGCCATAGACTATGAAATTGAACCAGGCTGTGTGTAAGGATGTGATGAGTAGCATCTACATATTCCCAGTACCTGAAGCAGCCCTCTTGAGACTGAGGGAAGACAAATCATGCGTGATGGGGCCTGCATGAAATCAGAGCATGAGGGTGTCCCCTACAGGCCTACTGAGGTACAGAAAATTGTTGCCATGAAGACGTGTAGGCTCCCTGTTTCCAGCTCTTTTGATTTTAACAAAAGGGACTGAAAATCTGGATTTGTGTGTAATAGCTTCCTTTTTTCTAGATTCTTGCAAATGATCTTTAAGACATCACACACTATGTGGGCAAAACACATCACTAGCTGGATCTGACCCATGAAGTGCCAGTTTAGAGGGTGTGATATAATTCAGCCTGAAGATTTACACCTGCTGAAATCAGAGAAAGGGAAGATATGGGAATTAATTAGATTATTGTGAATAAGAGTTTCTTAATATATTTGGAAAGACCTCCACTTCAAACACTGCATATGAATAATGCATGATAATGAGATGAATATTATTGTACTTTAAACATAAATGTACTACCACATTAAAATAGCTTCTAAATCCTCCTCTTGTTCTTAGTTGCAGAACAAATTTGCATGCCCCAATTACCAACATTCTGGTGTGCATTTAGCAGAAGAACACTTCTACAGAAGAATGTGTGTCATTCAGTGAAGAACGTGACATAACAGGCTTTCAAGCTACTAAACTGAACAATGAATTTTTAATTTTGTCAGTGACAAACATCAGCTATTCTCCAATTTGTTTAAGGAATATGGGTGTCTTCCCACGTTTGCACTGTTTTTCTAATTAAAAAAAAAAAGACCTTAGGAAAATGCATCATTTATGAATGCAGTTTTTCTATTCAGTCACATAGATTCCAATCAAAAGTGACATAATATATCCTGGACAATCTTACAGAAGCCATACATTGCCTATAGAAGTTGCAGGGTGAGAGTAATTGTTCCTAAATGGTAGGTACTTCCCCATTACTTACAGATGCATAAATAAATACAATCTTACAACACTGTCCCCGGCTAATTTGGAAATATATAACAAATTGCCATGATCCAATAGCTACATTTACGTTCTTTCCTACTTCCTACTCTTTCGCCTATATTCCTTTATATTTATTTTCAGTGACATATAATTAATACTCATCAGCATAACTGAATTTACTAGCAGTTAATTGTGTCCTCCCACTTAAATACATAGATCTTGATGATTCAGACACCATATACACATATACATGTATTCTGAGAAATTTTACGTTATAAATCCAAGTAGGATTATTAAAAAGGGGTCAAAGATATTAAGAATTATTGATAATGACTCTTTGTGTGGTTTCAACCCTTCATTTATTCCTCAAATATCTACTTAGCACCTGCTATGTGCCTGACTGCAGTACAGGTGTGTATAATGCAAACAGTAAACCTTTTATTACTTATACTACACATTTCCACAATTATATTATTCTGCAATTATAGACCTACCAAATGAAGTACGAGTTGCCATATTATACTATTTGAAACCTGGTACAATGGTACATGAGCCCATTCTGACATTTTCCCCTCCTCTTCTTCTATGTGTACAAATAGAATAATTACATTTGCAAGGACCCAGGGAATAAGGAAGTTCTTAAGGTTTGACTTCATCCAATAGTTATGACCTCATCTAGCTCTCATACGGTTATATTTATTAAAGAGTAAAATCTTTCAGAGTAATGGTAAACCCATCCCTGATTTCTACCAGGGTTCTGTTGGCCAGAATTGGATCACAGATATGTCCTGGCCAGAAATATTGAGCAAGCATCAGTAGCATCTGGCACACTTACTTAACATCCTTTAACACTCCAATTTAACATCCTCTCTTAAATGTCCATCTTCCCTCATACTACTCCTTTGAAATATCTTCTTTTTCTGACATCTCCACCTGTTAAAATCCTATATTTCAGTAGCAAACTGAAACTTGTCTTGAAATCTACATATGCCTCTCCTCCCAAGAGGAAAACTTCTGTATTTTAAACATTCAGTCTGTCACTACCTTTTTTTTTTTTTTTTTCTAATTTTTAGGCTTTGTTTAATAGTTATTAGCATGCATCTCTTCTTTTGGTATCAAATTATAGACATCTTTGAATGTAAAGACAATTGTGTTGTTGTTTTGTATGTGTGTGTGTGTGTGTGTTTTATGGCTTTTTATGGCTTTAAAACCTTTTCGGAGAAGGCAATGGCACCCCACTCCAGTACTCTTGCCTGGAAAATCCCATGGGCAGAGGAGCCTAGTGGGCTGCAGTCCATGGGGTCACTAAGAGTCGGACACGACTGAACAACTTCACTTTCACTTTTCACTTTCATGCATTGGGGAAGGAAATGGCAACCCACTCCAGTGTTCTTGCCTGGAGAATCCCAGGGACGGGGGAGCCTGGTGGGCTGCCGTCTATGGGGTCGCACAGAGTCGGACACGACTGAAGTGACTTACCTTACCTTAAAACCTTTTATCACCTTTCTAAATGATATAGGCCGGAGAAGGCGATGGCACCCCACTTCAGTACTCTTGCCTGGAAAATCCTATGGACGGAGGATCCTGGTAGGCTCCTGTCCATGGGGTCACTCAGAGTCGGACACGACTGAGCGACTTCCCTTTCACTTCTCACTTTCATGCATTGGAGAAGGAAATGGCAGCACACTCCAGTGTTCTTGCCTGGAGAATCCCAGGGACAGGGAGCCTGGTGGGCTGCCGTCTATGGGGTCACACAGAGTCGGACACGACTGAAGTGACATAGCAGTAGCAGCAGCAAATGATATAGGCACTGAACAAATATTTCTGAATAAAAATTTAAAAATTTAACCCAGAGAATTCCAAAAATATGTTACAAGTCAAAACCTGAACATCATATGATAGATAAAAGGTCATTTGTTTTTAATGACATTTTCCACATTGCAGGTGCTCTCCTCTGCCTTTAAATTCCCTGGGCCATAGACATGTTTTTCCCAGGTCTGAAAAGATCTCTACTGCTCATGTAATTCCCTCTTTCTTTTCTAAGTGTATGTTTAATACAGTGAGATTGTAATATCATGTATTGACAATAGCAGCCTTTACACTTCCCTGGTAGCTCAGCTAGTAAAGAATCTGCCTGCAATGCAGGAGACCCCAATTCAATTACTGGACTAGGAAGACCTCCTGGAGAAAGAATGGCTACCCACTCCAGTATTCTGGCCTGGAGAATTCCATGGACTATTACATGGGGTCAAGAAGAGTCAGACAACTGAGCGACTTTTTTTTCTTTTTTAATTTTTTATTTATTTTTAATTTAAATTTATTTATTTTAATTGGAGGCTAATTACTTTACAATATTGTATTGGTTTTGCCATACATCAACATGAATCCGCCACGGGTGTACACGTGTTCCCCATCCTGAACCCCCCTCCCACCTTCCTCCCCGTACCATCCCTCTGGGTCATCCCAGTGCACCAGCCCCAAAGCTGAGCAACTTTTACTCTCACTTTCAGAAGCCTTTACACATAGAAATCAACAAAAGTAATCTTCATTTTGAACTAGTGAGCTATATAAAAGAAGTTCATTCTTCACTTACACAATCTTAGAAATATATATATATTATAATATAGAAATATATTATATAGAAATATATTATATAGAAATATATATAATATAAAAGCAGTTATATATACATATCAGATCAGATCAGATCAGTCACTCAGTCGTGTCCGACTCTTTGCGACCCCATGAATTGCAGCACGCCAGGCCTCCCTGTCCATCACCAACTCCCGGAAGTCACTCAGACTCACATCCATCGAGTCAGTGATGCCATCCAGCCATCTCATCCTCTGTCGTCCCCTTCTCCTCCTGCCCAATCCCTCCCAGCATCAGAGTCTTCTCCAATGAGTCAACTCTTCACATGAGGTGGCCAAAATACTGGAGTTTCAGCTTTAGTATCATTCCTTCCAAAGAAATCCCAGGGCTGATCTCCTTCAGAATGGACCGGTTGGATCTCCTTGCAGTCCAAGGGACTCTCAAGAGTCTTCTCCAACACCACAGTTCAAAAGCATCAATTCTTTGGCGCTCAGTCTTCTTCACAGTCCAACTCTCACATGACCACTGGAAAAACCATAGCCTTGACTAGACGAACCTTTGTTGGCAAAGTAATGTCTCTGCTTTTGAATATGCTGTCTAGGTTGGTCATAACTTTCCTTCCAAGGAGTAAGCGTCTTTTAATTTCATGGCTGCAGTCACCATCTGCAGTGATTTTGGAGCCCAGAAAAAGAAAGTCTGACACTGTTTCCACTGTTTCCCCATCTATTTCCCATGTAGTGATGGGACCGGATGCCATGATCTTCGTTTTCTGAATGTTGAGCTTTAAGCCAACCTTTTCACTCTCCACTTTCACTTTCATCAAGAGGCTTTTTAGTTCCTCTTCACTTTCTGCCATAAGGGTGGTGTCATCCGCATATCTGAGGTTATTGATATTTCTCCCAACAATCTTGATTCCAACTTGTGTTTCTTCCAGTCCAGCATTTCTCATGATGTACTCTGCATATAAGTTAAATAAACATGGTGACAATATATAGCCTTGACGTACTCCTTTTCCTATTTGGAACCAGTCTATTTTCCATGACCAGTTCTAACTGTTGCTTCCTGACCTGCATACAAATTTCTCAAGAGGCAGATCAGGTGGTCTGGTATTCCCATCTCTTTCAGAACTTTCCACAGTTTATTGTGATCTACACAGTCACACATATATAAAACTTAAACTTTATATATATATATATATATATATATATATATATAAACTTAAAGGTTTAAAGTAGTTATCAGCTTCCCTGGTAGCTCAGCTGGTAAAGAATCTGCCTGCAGTGCAGGAGACGCCCGTTTGATTCCTGGGTCAGGAAGATCCACTGGAGAAGGGATAGGCTACCCCCTCCAGTATTCTTGGACTTCCCTGGTGGCTCAGATGGTAAAGAATCTGCCTGCAATTCAGGAGACCTGGGTTCGATCCCTGGATTGGGAAGATCTCGTGGAGGAAAGCATGGCAACCCACTCCAGTATTCTTGCCTGGAATCTCCATTGACAGAGGAACCTGGCAGGCTACAATCCATGGGGTCCCAAAGGGTTGGACATGACTGAGTGACTAAGCACAGCACATATAAACTGATCAATTGGTCTCTACTTGTTAATATTTTAAAATTTTACTTTCTACCTTAATTACTTCCTGACAACATCTACATGCATTTGAAATAGTTATATTGAACATGCTGATCATGTGCACTGTTTTTCAAATATTCTTCTGACATCTTGACCATTGTATGTGTGTGTTTGCATTTCTCTGGAATGTTGAATTGTCCTCAGGCCTCTAAGTTAGAACATATTTATGTTCCCAAATAAATTGCTCATAAGAATTTATCTCAGACAGATTAAGTTTTCTTAAATCTCTATAATTTATTCTTTGTAAACCTTTACATAGTCTTCAGAAAACAAGCCCAACTTGGTGCAGACTTATTCAGACAATTGCTATGTTGATGGGGTTTTTTTTGTGTGTGTAAAATCTAGTTTTTAAAAGTATTTTTGCATTAAGGACTGAGTGACTGATTTAAATGATATATGCTTCCTCTTTTGCTATCTCATATACAGGGTTATTGTTACCATCTTTCTAAATTCCATATATATGCATTGTATACTGTATTGGTGTAAAACAGTCTTTTGGACTCTGTGGGAGAGGGAGAGGGTGGGATGATTTGGGAGAATGGCATTGAAATATGTATAATATCATATATGAAACAAGTCACCAGTCCAGGTTCGATGCACAATACTGGATGCTTGGGGCAGGTGCACTAGGACGACCCAGAGGGATGGTATGGGGAGGGAGGAGGGAGGAGGGTTCAGGATGGGGAACACATGTATACCTGTGGCAGATTCATTTTGATATATGGCAAAACCCATACAATATTGTAAAGTTAAATAAAATAAAATTAAAAAAAAGAAAGAAATATGCTTCCTGAGCCATTGGTATATTAAATGAAATCCAGATATTCCTAAACTCTTTGGACAGATATTCCTAAACTCTTCTCTTTAATGAATTCCCACACTTTGTTATTGTTGTTCAGTCACTAAATCCCACACTACATATGGACAAAAGATTTGTTTCAAAAACCCATTTCCTAGGTAAAAGTTAGCTGAGGAAAAAAAAAATCTCAAACATTTATTAGAATTTTTGGACCTCACAATGTGAATAGAAAAGAAAATGATTATGAAAGAAAGAATACGCATACAAAAACACCTCTGTATATCAGCTCTGCCATCAAAAATTTACGAAAAGAAAGAAATTTATTATTTATCATACATCAGATACAAATCAACTGACCAAAATAGGTCTAATTTTTGTATTTTTCTGAATTGCAAAATGTACAATGTGGAAATAAAATTATTAGCTAAAACTCTAAACTATTTAAAGAAAAGTAGAGCTAAACTTTTCATCTCAGTTCAGTTCAGTGCAGTTCAGTCGCTCAGTTGTGTCCGACTCTTTGCGACCCCATGAATCACAGCACGCCAGGCCTCCCTGTCCATCACCATCTCCCAGAGTTCACTCAGACTCACGTCTATCGAGTTGGTGATGCTATCCAGCCATCTCATCCTCTGTCGTCCCCCTTTCATCTAGGCTACCCCAAATGCATCATATACTAATCACCTAGCAAAATATAATATCTACCTACCTACCTGTCTGTCTATATACAAATACATAAATATATCATCTGAACCATATTTAGCATACTTAGGATTCTTCACCAGAAGGTAAGAAAAGCTGTTCTCAAGTTCAGTTAAACAACAAAATAAAGATGAATAGTACTTTGTTTATTAAATATATTATTTTTTTAATTTTATTTTATTTAACTTTACAATACTGTATTGGTTTTGCCATATATCAAAATGAATCTGCCACAGGTAAAGGACATATCATTCAGGCCTGGATACATGGTATTCACTGAGAATCCAGAGAGCTCTATCATATTATGAGACCACTTTTAAAAATTTCATGTTCAACTAAGAAATCCAGATAATTAATGTAATGATCCTAAACCATCTACTTCTGTATACCACCTGCTATGACTACTGTCTGTTAAACATACAAAAGCCAGTATGGTCATTTTTAAAAGTTTATCAAGTCATTTTACTTATATGCTTATAAGTCTGCAATAGATTTTCATGCATATAGAATAAAATGTGAATTCTTTGCCAGTCTCTACTAGATTCTGTATCATCTAGCCCCAGCTTACCTTTCCAACTTTACCTCATTCCTTTCATCCCCCTGTCTGACTACACTCCAGCCAGCCTTAAAACACTAGCTCATGTCTTTGTCTTCCACATGGGCAACTAGGTTCTTCTAGTTGGTGACTTCTCCATCTATCTTCAAGTCTTAGTTTAAGTGGTTCCTCTTTGAAGAGGTTTATTTCTGATGCATCACTCTCTTATGTGTTCCCCAACATGTCATAGGACTTACCACAATTTGTAATTTTGACAAATTATGAAGGCTGCATTTTATGGACAATGGTCATGTACTTAGTATAAGCAAGATAACATTACAAGGACAATTTTAAACTAGGTTTTCCTCAGATTAAAAAATATATATGTAGGAAGACATGGTGATATTCATTCTCCCACACATATTTAAAATACCCATAGGTATAGATATATGTAGTGTTTTGCTTACAGAGAAAATTACACTGAAGACAATACATAGTCTGGCTGGAGATCTTATCTTTTTTCTTTATTTCTAATGTCAGTTCTACAACTTAATAATTACATTCACCCATCCATCCATGCTTATGCTCAGTCATGTTCAACTCTTTGTGACCCTTTGGACTGTAGCCTGCCAGGCTCCTCTGTCTTTGGGATTTTCTAGGCAAGAATACTTGAGTGAGTTGCCATTTCCTCTTCCAGAGGATCTTCCCCACCCAGGGATCGAACCCATGGTCCTGCATTGCAGGTGGATTCTTTACCCCCTGAGCCATTATGGAAACCTAATTACATTCATATTTATGCTTAATTTTTCATGATTTAACAATAGTAAACATCTTGAAATGCTTACAATGTCATTAAATATAAATTGAGTTGAAAATGGTATATCACATTTACAAAATAAAACTATAATATGTTGTAGAATATATGTTTTTTAAAAAATAAACTGAACTTTGAAACTTAATGATTTAAATCTTTTAGTGCTATTTATATTTTTATGTTTATATGTTTTTGTGGAGTAGCATTTTCAATTACCAAATTTCAGTTGCCAAATGGTTATTTTTAAGTTTTTTGTTCCTTTAGCAATACTAGATTGTGGTAGCTTTAAGTATTTGGACACAGTCAAATTATCAGTATAATTTGGACAAGAAATAATGGATGAATATAAATTTAATCACTTCATTTAAAAATGCAGATAACATGAGTGAATTCATCTAAATTTATTCCCATAAAAGCATCACTATTTTTCCAAATGCTATCTAATTCAACATGGTTATCTTTGTCATTTACAGAAGAGTGAACTACAATGTAGCCAAAATAAAATATAACTGTGATTAATTTCCATATGTGGTTAGTTGCTAATGGCAAAATTTTGAAGGTAACTCATCTTCAATGAATTATATTAGGTTATTAGAAAATTAAGAAGGATCTAAAACTATCATTATTCTTTAAGATGGCATATTTTTCTTCTCAAAGCAGAAATTAGCAGAAAGATCCCAGGCAGAACATGGTTCATAAAAGAGAGAGTTTATGCTTCTGAGAAAGTCAATATTAAACTGATTTTAAATAAATTTCTTTAAAGAGTGGTAGTATAATATACTTTAAGATTCTACAATGGAAAAATGAGATTGCATTTCTGTGAAATAAGTGGTGATTTTCCCAACTAATCTAGGGCTCTCTGTCCTCAAATTGTTCCATGGATGACATAAAGTAAGTCTTTTGGGCCTTTCTACACAGGGTTTGTCAAATCAAGCTTTTGTGAAAGAATATTACTACAAGGAATTTTACTGAACCAGAAAGTGTAAATGAAGGATCATTGATGAAATGCATTGAGAGGAGGGGAAAATGTGAAATGCTGCCGAACTAAAATGAACTTTGTTTTGTCTCCAGGGCAGTCCTGATTTAATGAGATGCAGCTATGAGTAGATAAATCAGCCTTTGCATAGAAAGTTGACACTGAAGGCACTTAAAAAGAAACCACAATGTCCCCAAGATAGAATCTGTGTGTATATGTTTGTGTATATGTGTTTGTGTGTGTATATAAAAGATTTTCATTTTCCTTCCTAAATACATCTGATATATTTGAAACATTTTTGTTCCTCAGTTATTGAGAGATCAAAAGCCCATAATTTTAACATCAACTGGCATAACTTGAATTTCTTTTTTTATTAAAAACTTGCCCTTACTATATCTTTTTTCAAAGACAAGACTTTGGTACTCTAGGTGGAGGCTGTTTATGTTTCTTTCTTTCAAGAGATGCTTGACAGCTGCTCCCTGGAGAGGAGCTCGGACTCTTTAAATTTTTATTAGGCTTCGATATTTGAAATTTGGAGAATAGACATTAGCCTTTGAGGTGCAGTGTTTGATGGTATGAATCTTTTAAGCTGTAGTACTGTGAGAGAAAATTTTAGAGATTTGCTACAGACCATTTGTCAGGGGACAATGAGGCATTTGTGAACAGTATACAGTAAAAATACGCTTGCAAACTTTTCATTAGACAATATGGGAAAATCTTACTGGTATGGTTTTCAGGATTCAGTGATATGTCAAATAGCATAGCTACTGAGGATGTAATCAGATCAGATCAGATCAGTCGCTCAGTCGTGTCCAACTCTCTGTGACCCCATGAATCGCAGCACGCCAGGCCTCCCTGTCCATCACCAACTCCCAGAGGTCACTCAGACTCACATCCATCGAGTAAGTGATGCCATCCAGCCATTTCATCCTCTGTCGTCCCCTTCTCCTCCTGCCCCCAATCCCTCCCAGCATCAGAGTCTTCTCCAATGAGTCAATTCTTTGCATGAGGTGGCTAAAGTACTGGAGTTTCAGCTTCAGCATCATTCCCTCCAAAGAAATCCCAGGGCTGATCTCCTTCACAATGGACTGGTTGGATCTCCTTGCAGTCCAAGGGACTCTCAAGAGTCTTCTCCAACACCACAGTTCAAAAGCATCAATTCTTCGGCGCTCAGCCTTCTTCACAGTCCAGTTCTCACATCCATACATGACCACAGAAAAGACCATAGCCTTGACTAGATGGACCTTTGTTGGTAAAGTAATGTCTCTGCTTTTGAATATGCTATCTAGGTTGGTCATAATTTTCCTTCCAAGGAGTTAGCATCTTTTAATTTCATGGCTGCAGTCACCATCTGCAGTGATTTTGGAGCCCAGAAAAACAAAGTCTGACACTGTTTCCACTGTTTCCCCATCTATTTCCCATGTAGTGATGGGACCAGATGCCATGATCTTCATTTTCTGAATGTTGAGCTTTAAGCCAAACTTTTCACTCTCCACTTTCACTTTCATCAAGAGGCTTTTTAGTTCCTCTTCACTTTCTGCCATAAGGGTGGTATCATTTGCATATCTGAGATTATTGATATTTCTCCCAGCAATCTTGATTCCAACTTGTGTTTCTTCCAGTCCAGCATTTCTCATGATGTACTCTGCATATAAGTTAAATAAACAGGGTGACAATATACAGCCTTGACGTACTCCTTTACTGATTTGGAACCAGTCTGTTGTTCCATGTCCAGTTCTAACTGTTGCTTCCTGACCTGCATACAAATTTCTCAAGAGGCAGATCAGATGGTCTGGTATTCCCATCTCTTTCAGAATATTCCACAGTTTATTGTGATCTACACAGTCAAAGGCTTTGGCATAGTCAATGAAGCAGAAATAGATGTTTTTCTGGAACTCTCCTGCTTTTTCCATGATCCAGCAGATGTTGGCAATTTGATCTCTGGTTCCTCTGCCTTTTCTAAAACCAGCTTGAACATCTGGAAGTTCACGGTTCACATATTGCTGAAGCCTGGCTTTGAGAATTTTGAGCATTACTTAACTAGCGTGGGAGATGAGTGCAATTATGCGGTAGTTTGAGCATTCTTTGGCATTGCCTTTCTTTAGGATTGGGATGAAAACTGACCTTTTCCAATCCTGTGGCCACTGCTGAGTTTTCCAAATTTGCTGGCATATTGAGTACATCACTTTCACAGCATCATCTTTCAGGATTTGGAGTAGCTCAACTGGAATGCCATCACCTCCACTAGCTTTGTTTGTAGTGATGCTTTCTAAGGCCCACTTGACTTCACATTCCAGGATGTCTGGCTCTAGGTCAGTGATCACACCATCATGATTATCTGGGTCGTGAAGATCTTTTTTGTACAGTTCTTCTGTGTATTCTTGCCACCTCTTCTTAATATCTTTTGCTTCTGTTAGGTCCATACCATTTCTGTCCTTTATCGAGGCCATCTTTGCATCAAATGTTCCTTTGGTTCCTCTTACCTTTGGCATGGGGTATCTCTTCCCAGCTGCTCCAACAAAGCACAGCCATCGCACCTTACAAGGATGTAATGGGTTTTGTTTTTGTGTTTTTTTTTTTTTTTTACCATTTAGTTCTTATTTTCACACAAGTCTTGTTGGCTAGAGTTGTTTTATTATATTACAGAAGTAGAATATAGCACAAATTTTAATGAAAATAAGCAGAACATGCAAAGTGAAAAACGGTATATCAAAATGAATTTAAAAAAAAAGGGTGGCAAGAGCTAGAGTGTGTGTGTGTTCATATTTGTGTGTGTGTGTATAATACAAAAGAAGCCTTGTGTGATTTCCAGAGAGCAAAATCGACCTTAGTGAAATCCATTTTATGCACATACAGAAAGGAATGTTATTCCTTTAATTTTTTTTTTTATTCACAATGTTTCTGTCTTCATTTGTAATCTAGTATTTCCATGATAACATAAACTGGCAGGAGGCCAAATTCAAGGCACATGCTGATGTTTCAAATAGCAGGGTATATAGGCTGTGAGAGGAAAATTCACCAGCTTTAACCAGCCAAGGCATAAAGAGCAATGGTAAAGAATTAGATGAAAAAAGGTTATTTTTCTTTAAAAAACAGCATCATGCTCTCTTCTTCTCGGAAGCCTGTATGGGGTAAAAGCAGCTAAAACATGCTGTATGCTGGATAGTGGCTTAAGGTATACCATTTAAGGCAGTCAACTGCTGTAATACTATAGTAAGCCTTTTAAACTAACAGCTGTTCCCCAAATAGTTCATTTCTCTGGGAAATATATCCAGGAGATATCACAGTTAGGGTCTGCTGGGCTCCAGGAAATGTGTTCACCCTGTTGCCTGGAGTCTAGCTCAGATTGCCATAAGCAAATACCACGGACTGGGTGGGTTAAACAGAGGACATTTATTTCTCACAGTTCTGGAGGTTGGGAAGTTCAAGTTGCCAGCTGATTTGGTTCCCTGATGAGGGTGCTCTTGCTGGCCAGCAGCCCAGTCTCCTTCTCACTGTGTCCCATTGTGGGGATGGGGCTGGGGCAAAGGGGAAGGGAGATAGAGACAAAAGAGAGAAAGAAGAGATAGAAGGCAGAGAGAAACACTGAGAGAGAGAGAGAGAGAGAGGAGCTGTCCTGTTATCTCTTCCTTAAAAGATACTACGTCCATTATGAGTGTCCCATCTGCGGGACCTCATCTTAACATAATTATCTCCCAAAGGCTTCCACATCCAAATATCATCACATTGCGGGTGTTTATGCCTTCAATACGTGCTTCGGGGGAGCTATACAATTTAATCCATAGCACCTGGTTTTCTTTTTGACCTATTTTGTTCTCTTTTTAAAATTTTTATTTATGTATTTATTTTTGCTGCACTGACTCTTCATTGCTGCACAGGCTTCGCTCTAGTTGCGGCAAGTGAGGGCTGTTCTCTAGTTGTGATGTGTGGCCTTCTCATTGCAGTGGCATCTCTTGTTGTGGAGCAAGCGTTCCAGGTATGAAAGCTTCAGTAGTTTCGATTCCAGGCTCTAGAGCCCAGGCTTAGTAGTTGTGGCCCATGGGCTTAGTTGCTCAATCGCATATGGGATCTTTCCAGATTAGGATCAAACCCATGTCTCCTGCAGTGGCAGGCAGACTCTTTACCAAAAGCCCCCTTGTTTTGTTCTTTTAATGCTCTTAGTTTTCTGAATAAAAATAATATGATCAAATTTGAATGGAATATTTAGAAATCCTTTTCATTCAGTGATTTTATACAATTAGTCATCTGTCAATGAAAAAAGTTAGATTTTTTTATAAAATTATGTTACAGGCTAGAGAATAAGGTTCAATTTACAGAACCTGATTGTATACATTAAAGGTAATAGTTTTGAGAATGACGTTAAGACATAGTCTAACATGAAACATAAGGGGGGCATCTCACTTAAGGAAGTCCTTGTACTTCAAAGGGAAATTTAATCTGTAATGTGCAAGTTTGAAAAAGTATGAAATTTATCATTTTAACAAAGTCTGATTTTTGCACAAAATTTACAATTAATGGCAAAATTTAAAACAAGTTAATGTTTGAGAAACACAGCAGTATTTTTTTATATGGGTGTATATGTATCTTATAAGGTGAGAGGCTGGGGAGGTGGGAGGAGGTGAGGGGAGCTAGGACAGAGTATATGTCCTATAGTTTGATAAAGCCATTAATCAAACTATCAAGACTTGGTACAGACGTCAGGCTCACTAGGTCTGAGCTCCTTGATGCTGCTGCTGCTAAGACGCTTCAGTCGTGTCCGACTCTGTGCGACCCCATAGACAGAAGCCCGCCAGGCTCCCCCGTCCCTGGGATTCTCCAAGCAAGAACACTGGAGTGGGTTGCCATTTCCTTCTCCAATGCATGAAAGTGA
Source organism: Tragelaphus eurycerus (assembly GCA_935064755.1). Classification (NCBI taxonomy): domain Eukaryota; kingdom Metazoa; phylum Chordata; class Mammalia; order Artiodactyla; family Bovidae; genus Tragelaphus; species Tragelaphus eurycerus. The sequence goes on from CAKXYN010000064.1 coordinate 922,025, forward strand.
ATAGTGAAAGTGAAGTTGCTCAGTCGTGTCTGACTCTTAGCAACCCCATGGACTACAGCCTACGAGGCTCCTCCATCCATGGGATTTTCCAGGCAAGAGTACTGGAGTGGGGTGCCATTGCCTTCTCCGCTGAGCTCCTTAACCCACCTTAAAAACCAACCTCCTTCATTCTTCAGGCCTTTCTGGCAACCTTCTATGTTAATCTAGACTCTGGTAACAGCTGCTCACAATTACTGGACGCCTTCACCTTTTTATTTAGTTTTCCTTTCTAAAATCTTGTTTATGAAATCTCCACAATGTACATGAAAGACATAAAAATTTCATTTCTGCAGGGTAGAGAAGAATTCCCTCCTGAGTAACCACTGATTCAACTCAGGAACAGCCAGGTTGATACTCATCCAGTATGCAGTGGACATCATTGTATCAGTTGTAAAAATAGCTTGACTAGCTCCCTAGGGAACGGCTGCTACCACAGAAGTAAGACTTCCTATTCTTTATCCGCAGTTCTTCGGATTTATGGCACTCTGAAAACCAAGTGTGAAGTAAGATACTTGAGAGATTTTCACCCTTGCTGTCTGTACCTGCCTGACTACAGTTAAGTTTTGATCCATATTAGAACTGATAAGAGTCACTCAACTACCAGCCAACCAACCAACAAACCAACCAATGAAGGGCCAAATCCAAGGAAATAGTAATTTTAAGGACAGTTTTTAATTGAGAGAAACATTTTTTTTTTTAAATTCAGCTCTAAATATGATAAGACTCAAATGTGTTCACTAAATACACAACTCAGTTTTATAAAGCCCAATTTATTCTGATTATGCAGACATGAAAGATAAAAAAAGAGAAACAGGATCTAGTGAAATCTGGGAGTGGAAAAGAGAAAGAAAGCTCAATAGGGAAAATGATTTTGGTGGGCAGAAATATTTTAAAGAGAAGATCACACAGAAGAGCAAAAATTAAGAGAGGCAGGAAGGGACAAGTTCTCTAAGCTATGAGGCTGATGTGTTAATCGAGTTAGGCTGCTGGTCGGACTCCAGTTTATTTGTACTATAACCATCAAAGGAAGTGATCACCGGTTATCCTTCTCCTTTGAAATTGCAATGAGCTTCTCAGCAATTGCTCAGCCATTGCTCTTCAACTATTCCTATTACACTTAGTTTAACCTTGGGTAGGCATTTAACAAGATGCCATGACAGCCTCCATAGGGGATTGATTTCATTCTCTTAGATGCATTGTTAACATCCATCAGAGATCAGTCGCTCAGTCGTGTCCGACTCTTTGCGACCCCATGAACTGCAGCACGCCAGGCCTCCCTATCCATCACCAGCTCTCGGAGGTCACTCAGACTCACATTCATCGAGTCAGTGATGCAATCCAGCCATCTCATCCTCTGTCGTCCCCTTCTCCTCCTGCCCTCAATCCCTCCCAGCATCAGAGTCTTCTCCAATGAGTCAACTCTTCGCATGAGGTGGCCATAATACTGGAGTTTCAGCTTTAGCATCATTCCTTCCAAAGAAATCCCAGGGCTGATCTCCTTCAGAATGGACTGGTTGGATCTCCTTGCAGTCCAAGGGACTCTCAAGAGTCTTCTCCAACACCACAGTTCAAAAGCATCAATTCTTCGGCGCTCAGCCTTCTTCACAGTCCAGCTCTCACATCCATACATGACCACAGGAAAGACCATAGCCTTGACTAGGCGAACCTTTGTTGGCAAAGTGATGTCTCTGCTTTTGAATATGATATCTAGGTTAACATCCATAGCGATATCATTTCATAGATACTTTGAAGGGACCAGATGAAATCAATTTCTTATGGAATCTTCTTTTTCATGCAAAGAAAAGTATTCAGTTTGTTCCCTGGTTTTAGCATGGATTCTTTTCCTTTTACCCAAGTCCAGAGCCTTCAAATAGGCACACTCACATTAAGAACAGGCTTTATGAACAGAATCTGATACTTGTTTTTCTTTTTCAGCTTCTATTTGTAAATAACTTCAAACTTACAGAAGATTTATGAAAATTATACAAAAAAGCTTCAAGATTTTTCAAATGTTAATATTTTACCACATGGGCATTGTCTCTCATTATTTTTTACCTCAGACATTTGTGAGAATATTGTAGACCTGTAGATCCTAATCGTCTCTTTCTCCAAATGCTTCAGTATTTCCACCTCTCCAAAAAACTAAAGAAGAAAGAGAGAAAAAGAAGTTTTTTTACACTTAACTATAGTAATCAGTTATTTAAATACTGTTTCTATTAGTAAAATTGTTTGGCATCCTTCACCACCAAAATACTTTATTTACAATAAAATTGAGGTTAAACATCTGTTTTTTTTTTAATCTAGCATTTTTTTCCACAACACATTTATTTGAATTGCTGACATCTAATTTTTTCATATTCATTCTTATACTTTTGTGAAGTATTTTGGAAGAGATGACTGCAAAGCATAATACCTTAACTGAACATTCCCATCTTCCTCCTAAACTTCATGCTTGACCCTGCAAATAGTGTGATGCTATCTCACTTCCAAACAGATCAATATAAAATACACTTTTAACATTGGCATCTGAAGAACTGAAAATGATTTATTTTGGTCAGTCAGTGTCAAATTCCAGAACAACAATTTTCATGCTTCTAACATCATTGAAATCATGTCAGCTTGACTGTCTATACATAAAGTTGTTGAATATTAAGTTTGTTAATAAATGTAAAGCACTTAAGAAAAATATTTGGCAGGTTTAAGTTTTATATGAGAGCTGCCATTATTATCTTTTAATATAAAATAATTCTTCAGAGCCATCTTTCCTTCCCATTATTTCCTACTACTCTCTGTGGTTATGTCATATTCTTAGCCACATAGGTTCCATGTCAGAGTGATCATCAACTTTCTCTCTTGTTTCCCTGCCACTTTATTCCTACTTCTACCTCTTGGCAAACACATCTGATTGTTTCTACTTTTGTAATTGCATTTGTTCCCGATGTTACTGAGTCTGGGCCAGACCTCGCCACATCATGTGTCTGGTAACATTAGTTACACAGTTTCAGTTCTTCTTCCCATCCAGTTTTTCTATACAGCACTGTCAGAGTCCCTTTCCTGGGTGATCTTCTTCCAAGGTATTGGAAACACAGCATCCTGCCTCAGCCTCTTCACACCAAATACTCCTGTTCACTGGAACATATTTCTTTTTTTATCTGTCCATTAAATGAGAGTATTTGTGAATACACTTTGTGGAGTATAAAGTCCTCTGTGAGATTTTATTGTTATGCTACATTGTAACTTAAGCTGTGGGTTTTAATCAGTTGTTAGGAGAAAATCCTATTAGTGTTTTATATCCTAAATCTATATATAGTCCAATTCTTGAATAAATGTGACACCATAAAAAAACCCATAAAAACCCCTGAAGATTAGTGTGTCTTTAAAGGGTTAACTTAACTAAATGTCAATCTTATTACTTCCTTTAAATATAAATTTTTTCATTTTCATTTTTATGTAGAAAATAGTGACCAATTTTAGGAAAACTTGATACTGTAGATATGTATTTTCTTTATCTTTCCCTTTTTCTACTCAGTTGAGTAAAGCATTGTGAAAGCAATTCCAAATCTGTGATGGAAAATTGTATGAATAATATTCAGGCTCATGGGTCATAGCTTAGAAATGCAATAACAACTAAAACAATTCACCTGAAAACTGTTACTCACTGTCATACTTTCATACATAGAAGTAAAATATTTACTCAGCAAATGTTATTTAGAAAATATTATTTTTGACTTCCACATAGTTTTAAGGAGTATCTACATGAAGCTTCTGGAGGAAATCAAGAAAAGGAAATATTTATTGAGTATCTACTATGTGCTCAATAAATGTGTGCTTATATGTGCTTATATAAAAGTCATTTCAGAAAAGGGATGTTACAACTGATATCACAGAAATATAAAAGGTCATAAGAGACTACCAGGAACAATTATATGCCAACAAATTGGACAACTTAGAAGTGGATAAATTCCTTGAAGCATACAACCTACCAGATTAATTAATGATGAAACAGAAACTCTGAACAGACCAATTACTAGTAAGGAGATTGAATCAGTAATCAAAAACTCTGATGTATAGAACAGTCTTTTGGACTCTGGGGACGGGAGAGGGTGGGATGATTTGGGAGAATAGCATTGAAATATGTATAATATCATATCTGAAACGAGTCGCCAGTCCAGGTACGATGCCTGATAACAGATGCCTGGGGCTGGTGCACTGGGACGACCCAGAGGGATGGTATGGGGAGGGAGGAGGGAGGAGGGTTCAGGATGGGGAACACATATATACTTGTGGCGGATTTATTTTGATGTATGGCAAAAGCAATACAATATTGTAAAGTTAAGCAAAATAAAATTTAATAATAATAAAAAAAAAAAAACTCCCAAAAACAGAAGTCCAGGAACATATGACTTCACTGGTAATTTCCAGCTAGACATTCAAATAAGAATTAATACAAATCCTTCTCAAGCTCTTCCAATAAGAAGAGAGCTCTTCCAAGTTCATTTTCTGACACAAGCATTACCCCTAATACCAAAACCAGACAAGGATACCACAGGAAAAGTAAACTATAGGCCACTGTACTTGATGAGCATAGATGCAAAAATCTTTAATAAAAGATTAACAATGGAATTCAGCAATAGTTTAAAAGGATCATAATCTTAACCAACTAAGATTTATTTCAGGGGTGCAAGAATGTTTCAAGATCCACAAATAAGTCTATATATTATGCCATATTAACAAAATGAAGGATAAAAAGCATATGATTTTCTCAATAAATGCAGAAATAGAATATAACAAAACTCAACATCTATTTATGACAAAAATTCTCAATGAAACAGGTGTAGAGGGAACATGCCTCAACATAATACACGCCATTTATGACAAACCTACCACATGACAGTATGTTCTACAGTGCAAAACTGAATATGTTTCCTCTAGGATCAAGAACAAGACAAGAATGCTCACTGTTACTACTTTTACTCAACATAGTATTGGAAATCCTAGCCAGAGAATTAACCAAGTAAAAAAAAAAAAAAGATCATCCAAATTGGAAACTAAGCAATCATCAAAAAAGCAAGAAGTTTCCAGAAAAACATCTATTTCTGCTTTATTGACTATCCCAAAGCCTTTGACTGTGTGGATCACAATAAAATGTGGAAAGTTCTGAAAGAGATGGGAATACCAGACCACCTGACCTGCCTCTTGAGAAACCTATATGCAGGTCAGGAAGCAACAGTTAGAACTGGACATGGAACAACAGACTGGTTCCAAATCAGTAAAGGAGTACGTCAAGGCTGTATATTGTACCCTGCTTATTTAACTTATATGCTGAGTACACTATGAGAAATGCTGGGCTGGATGAAGCATAAGCTGGAATCAAGATTGCCAGGAGAAATATCAATAAACTCAGATATGCAGATGACACCACCCTTATGGCAGAAAGTGAAGAGGAACTAAAGAGCCTTTTGAGGAAAGTGAAAGAGGAGAGTGAAAAAGTTGGCTTAAAGCTCAACATTCAGAAAATGAAGATTATGGCATCTGGTCCCATCGCTTCATGGCAAATAGATGGTGAAAGTGTCAGACTTTATTTTTCTGGGCTCCAAAATCACTGCAGATGGTTATTGCAACCATGAAATTAAAAGACGCTAACTCCTTGGAAGGAAAGTTATGACAACCTAGACACCATATTAAAAAGCTGAGACATTACTTTGTCAACAAAGGTCCATCTAGTCAAGGCTATGGTTTTTCCAGAAGTCATGTATGGATGTGAGAGTTGGACTATAAAGAAAGCTAAGCACCAAAGAATTGATGCTTTTGAACTGTGGTGTTGAGAAGACTCTTGAAAGTCCCTTGGACTGCAAGGAGATCCAACCAGTCCATCCTAAAGGAGATCAGCCCTGGATGTTCATTGGAAGGACTGATGTTGAAGCTGAAACTCCAATATTTTGGCCACCTGATGCAAAGAGCTGACTCATTTGAAAAGATCCTGATGTTGGGAAAGATTGAAGGTGGGAGAAGAAGGGGACAACAGAGGATGAGATGGTTGGATGGCATCACCAACTCAATGGACATGACTTTGGGTAAACTCTGGACATTGGTGATGGACAGGGAGGCCTGGTGTGCTGTAGTTCATGGGATCCCAGGGAGTTGGACACGACTGAGTGACTGAACTGAACTGAACTGATTCACAGATGATATGATATTATATACAGAAAACCCTGAAATCCCCATTAAAAACTGTTAGAACTAACAAAGGAATTCATCATGTTGCAGAATACAAAAGCAAAACCAAAAAAATCTGTTGTGTTTCTATATGCTGAAATAAAATGAAATATCAGAAAGAGAAAATAAGAAAATAGTCTCATTTAAACTCATTTAAAAATGCTTACAAAATAATTTAAAATTTTTCAGAATAAATTTTATCAAGAGGTGAAAGACTTATATATTAAAAACTAATATAATTAATGAAAGAAATGGAAGAAAACAAAAATAAATGAAAAGATACTCCAAATTCACGGGTTAGGAAATTTTATATTACTAAAATATTCATACTACTCATAGCAATCTACAGATTCCGTGCAATTCCTATCAAAATTTAAGTGGCATTTCTCATGGCAAGATAAAAATAATCCTAAAATTTGTAGGAAATCATTAAAGATGTTGAAAAACCAAAGCAATCTTGAGAGGAAAAATAAACCTGAAAGCATTACCCTCCCTGATTCAAACTATATTGCAAAACTATTATAAAGCAGTACTGTATTAGTGTAAAAACAAACACAGAGATCAATTACAGACAATAAGGACCCCAGAAATAAACCCACACATATAAAGTCAGTGAATATATGATAAAGGAGACAAGAATATACAACAGGGAAAGACAGTCTCAAGTAACGGTGTCAGGAAAACTAAACGACCACTTGTAAAGAATGAAACTTGACCATTACACAAAAACTAACTCAATATAGATTAGAGACTTGTACAGAAATCCAAAACCATGAAACTCCTAGAAGAAAATATAAGTAATAATCTCCTTGATATAGGTCTTGGTGACAATTTTTTAAATAGGACACCAAAAGCAGAAGCCACAAAAGCAAAGCTGTTAGCCAAGTGGACTAAAGCTTCTGCAAAACAAAGGAAACCATTAACAGAAAGAACAAACAACCTACTGAATGAGAGATATATCTACACAATATATACAATATCAGATATCCAAATAGTTGCACAGTCAGACATCGATAACGTGGATTAGCATGCACAAAATATTATAAAGTCAGTTTTTGTTATTTAGTTGACATTATTCAGAATCTAGCAAACTGGTGGAAAAATAGCTTAGTATCTAAGATACTAATAAGATATTTATTCTACCTAGGAAATTTTGCAAAAAAAAAAGCTATAGAGCTAAGTAATAAAATAATAGAATACTAATTTCGGCACTGTGTATGCTGCTTAGAAATTTCAGCTATCTTGATGGTAGTAAGATCTTAAGTAAATAGGCCTAGTTTTCTGATAAATAAATTTATAAATTGAGGAAGAGACTGTGCTTCCCAGGTGGAGCTAGTAGTCAAGAACCTGCCTGCCAATGCAGGAGATGTAAGAGACACGGGTTTGATCCCTGGGTTGGGAAGATCCCCTGGAGGAGGGCATGGCAATCTATTCCAATATCCTTGCCTGGAGAACCTCATGGACAAAGGAGCCTGGTGGGTTACAGTCCATAGGGTCACACACAGTCAGACACGACTGAAGAGACTTAGCATGCACGAGGAAGAGACAACAATTTTGATTTTTTTTTAAAGTAAGCTTTTAAAGTTTAATTGTGTTTTTCTTTTTATTATAGCATATTTTTCTTAACATTGATTAAGTACATGGCTTTAAAATAACAATCTATTAAGAAAAGCTGATTAACATCAAATGTTTGTACCTTTACATAAAATACTTTTGAGATATATGTGGAATACTTTATGCCAGGCTCAATTTCTCTCCATATGTCATATTTCGTCAATTCAAAGACATTTTTCCCCCATATTTTGACTCAGATACCTTACAGTTGATGGCATCTTACAATCACTATGATCTAGACAGCAGTCGTGATGTGATTATCACTGACTCTGATGTGACGTGGCCATAAGTGTTTAGTCTGTTGTCATTTTGGTTGAGTCATGTGTGTTATAGGAGATACACAAGTGGACTTTCATTATTATTTAAAGAGTCTTCCACAATAAAAATATATATATATATTATATATATATATGTCATTCACTATTTAAAAATAAATGAAGAAACACCAGAGGCATTAAAAATGGTGAATTCTTATTAAGCTATAATGAAAAACAGTGATAGCTTACAATACCCAAATGTATTCTTAAGGGAAATTAAAGAATGACTGATTTATTGCTTCCCGTTTTGAGTATATCCACAGGATGTCAGGTATTCCCCCTACTGTTCAGAAGTTCAAGATGTTAATAGCCACTGACCAAGATTCATTATGTGTTAAGGAGGACTTTGAGCGCTAAATGTTTCCAAATTTTCTTCACTGCTTTTCTCTGTAAAATCTCTTGAGCCTGTTGATGAATATTTGCACAGATACAAGCCTGAGACATTTTCACTTCTATGAGCTGTCTCTTTTGTGTTATTGTTTCAAATAAAAGAAAGCAATGCTATAGTACACCAATTTTTAAAAGCACTAGAGTTCTAATTATCATCTTTAATTTTCCTTAAGCCCAATAAACAAAGTGTACAGATTAGATCAGAAATTCTCAATTTTTTTCTGCCACAACAGAAACCATGGTAAACACTCCCATAAATCTCTCAGACTCTGACAAAACACCAAAACTATTTTGTTAAAAAAGGCTGTTTCAATGTGATCCAAGATTTTCATCATTGTGAGCTTCAGCTTCCATCTGCTTCCAAAAAATCAAGAATTCTAGGGATAGAAGGGCTTAGAGGACTAATTCAAATCTGCATCCAATCCAGTAATCTTCTGGCAGGTAGTTCCACAGTAAACTCAGCAGTCATATCAAAAAGCAGGTAAACCTAAGAACAATACAGTACCTAGACTGAGGAATAATCTGGCCCTCCAGTATCTTGCCCTATGTGTCCCAGCTATGACTCTCTGAGAAATATAAACATGATTGCCTTGTACCCCTCACCACAAATAGAAGCAGGTCTCATATTCTTTGTAGGACTTTTTTTTTTTCCCTTCCCCTGTGTCTACTCAACTTTTCTGTGCCTTACTAACATGAGATGGCTTCCAGATTCTGACCTACTTCTTTAGTTTGTCAAAATGAAACATCTAGATCCACATCAAGTAATCCATGTATGGAGTGGGTTTGATGGGACTATAAACTCTAATCACAAATCATTCTCACCAGAGCAGTTGCCTCATTCACTAATTAAGTCATCTATAAAACCATATTTTTGTTCTGCTTTATAAGATCAACTGCTAACAACTGAATGATATCCCATTCTGTATCATGAAATTGGTTTATTGAATTTATTCAAGATTTGGTATTTATTCTTTTAAATTTTGCTTCATTATTTTCCAAAGAAACTATCAGATTGTCCTCAATGATAAAATGCCTATGGAACCTCAGATTGTCCTCAATGATAAAATGCCTATGGAACCTGATTAAGGATTTGCAGTAAGAAATGTGACAAGTTTAACGCATTCTTAGGGCTCTTCTGCCATCTTGTGAATATGCAAACTCTCCATGGCTTAACATATAGGATGTTATAATAGCCTGCAATTCAGGGCAGAAGCATCTGATTAAATAAGGATGAGGGAAAGCAAAGGAAAAAAAATCACTTTAATTCTTCAACTGTTCTCTTGTCAAGCATAGGATTAGGTAAATGATTTATCACTTTTTATTGACACCTAATCCTAAGAGGAAGATATATACAGATCTATTCTCTTTGTACTCTGCCATACTGGATTTAAAATCTGGGAGCTTAGGCTTGCATCTTTTTCCCAGCATTTGCTAGCCATGTGTTATAAGCAAGTTCCTTGAATCTTCATTTTAAAGTGGAGAACAAATGAGACTAAACCTTACAAAGAGAAGTCTCGTTAAGTGCTATTTGTATTAAGATTATTACTAACTACAGGATACCACTATCTACTGCACTAGAGTATTTTCTATTAATGGGTAGGAATGGGGAAAACACCAATCTTCTTCTGAAATTTAATTATTTTCTTTTTTTCTCCTTTCACGAGATCATCATTCATTACCCAAGGTTATTTCTAATCTCTCTAATCAAATGTACGTTTTTTCTCTAATATATAAGGAGTTTCCCTGGTTGTTCAGTGGGTAAAGAATCTGCCTGCTATGCAGGAGACCAAGGTTCGATCCCTGGGTGAGGAAGATCCCCTGTAGAAGGGAATGGCTACCCACTCCAGTATATAAAGTAAATCTCCATATGAATCAGAACCTAGAAAGCTTTATTTTCTTCTTTGTATATCTTTTAAGTTTTTATTCACTTTTCCATCAACATTTCTCACCTCCTACAACCTTTAATAAGATCTTTTGAGACTGAAAAATAAAATCCAAACAGTGCTTTCCCTGGAATTTTTACTTCTTTCAAAATTACTTTGCTTTTGTGCTCTAGTAAAGGCGTGCTACAGTGCAGAGCAGCACATGGATGACCCACTGCTGTAATCTGTCAGCAGGGCTCCCTGGCTCCATGATGGATTGTTGTATTACATCATCAGCCCAGAGGCTGGCAGGAAAGAAAGTGCTTCAAACAGACTTCTTTCATATATTGTTTTAGTTCTAATGAAAGTAAAAATGATTCGAAAGGGTATGGATGAGTAGGAAAACTTACTATACCTTCAGCTCTGTATTGAATTATATGCACGTGAGAGCAGCCACCAAATATTTTCACTTCTCAAGATAGAATTTTGTTTTTGTTTTAAAACAGGGAAACCAGCTAATGTGCGTAAGTGACCACTGTATTTGGAAGAATCTTGAAGAAACTTTGATCATCTTAATTAAAGGACTTTGGTTTTTCATTAACATTTTATACATGTAAGTTAGTTGCTCAGTCATGTCCGACTCTTTGCAACCCGCAGACTGTAGCCAACCAGGCTCCTCTGTCCATGGAATTCTCCAGGTTAGAATACTGGGACGGGTTGCCGTTCCTTCCTCGAAGGGATCTTCCCAATGAAGGGATCGAACCCAGGGCTCCTGCATTGCAGGAGGAATCTTTACTGTCTGAGCCACCAGAGGGGAAGCACAGGCATGTATGCTGTTGCTCTATTAACCCAAATGTTTAATTCACAACTTTCAGTATTCTGTATCCTTACCAGGTAACAGATTTATCACTGAACTTAAATATACCTGTTTTATATTTATACATGAAAAATGTGAAACAAAAATGTACATTCTTATTAAGGAAAAGAAGTCATGAGCCATGTTATCTGTGTACTTGATATTTAGTAGGGTTTTCATAAGTTTGTTTAAAGAATTGGTAGACTGCTATATAATTAAATCTCTCATTTCTTTCTTTTTCTAAAGAAATTAGTTTGAAATATATAGTAACATCACATATTTTAGAATAGTGAGTCAAATATTTTTGCAAACAAATAAAAAAATATAAAACTTTATGAAAAATAATTTAAAATCAGGTGTCTATTATCATCAGAGAGTTGTATGAAAAACATGAATTTTGCAAGATTTAATGTGTATTTTAATTTGCCTACTGTTATTTTTTATCCTAAATTAAATAGCATCATGAACAAAATGAGTTTTAGGACAAAGTCTGTTATATCTATTATCCTGAATATGCTCCCTCTGCATCATTTTTGGCACCCCACTCCAGTACTCTTGCCTGGAAAATCCCATGGACGGAGGAGCCTGGTAGGCTGCAGTCCATGGGATCGCGAAGAGTCGGACACAACTGAGCAACTTCACTTTCACTTTTCACTCTCATACGTTGGAGAAGGAAATGGCAACCCACTCCAGTGTTCTTCCCTGGAGGATCCCAGGGACGGGGGAGCCTGGTGGGCTGCCGTCTATGAGGTTGCACAGAGTCGGACATGACTCAAGCGACTTAGCAGCAGCAGCAGCATTTTTCAATTGTAGAATTTGCTCATTGAAAATAAATAGCTTCACATTATGCTATGGTCAAAGAGAACTCTGATCTAGAATGTGTTGTGTGTGCTCATTCATGTATAACTCTTTGCAACCCCATGGACTGTAGCCCTCCAGGGTCCTCTGTCCTTGGAAAGTTACATGCAAGAATACTGGAGTGGGTTGTCATAATATGTGCTTGTAAACTAGTTTCTACCCTTTTCTATTTAATAACTCATTTAGTGTTTTTTTAAGAGATCTTTTATGCAGAAAAATTAAATATTAAAGTATTTAATTTCTTTCTAAGGCCACTAATAAAATAGGCTGAAATGAATTCATAAGCATTTTTCAGAACTCTTATAATGCCTCACATCATATTTTACTTTATTTTGAATTTTCAAGTATTACATTATTACCAAATTTGAAACATTTAGTTACATCAATAGGCTTATTTCATAGTCTCAGGACTCTCCTTGCCACCAGTTTTCTCACCTTTCACTCCAAGTTTTGTGGCCTTGAGAAGCTCACATTCCACATGTCAGGGTCTCCAGCTTGGGTGACAGAGTTTCAGTTCTGTGATTCTTCTCTCAAATTTTTATTTCTATGCCCAGTGAATCATTCTGGTCAACATAATAATGTCTTCCTAATTTACTTGCTGAACCCCACATTTTAATGCAATCTTTATATAGGGTTTATATTCAGATATTTGGATCTTTCGATGCCAAGAGTTTTCCCAAGGCTTTCTATCTCTTTGGAGTCTCTTCTAATCTTTATTTATTATTATTTTTTTTTTTTTTAAAAAGTCGCAATTTTCTGTACTTTTGTCACCAGTGACATTTTCGTCGCTGAAAATATGCAGACTCATTCCCACGGTGCTGCAGGGAGATGTCCCCCGTCGGCGCGGGTGGTCAGACCTCAGGAGGTGTGTCCTCTGCCAGGCAGTGCCCATCCTGCTCCGGGGGGCTGCCACCTCCCTGTCGGCCGCCGCGCGGAGCCCAGGGTGGGAGGTGCCGAGTTCCTCTTCTAATCTTTAAAATACCCACTCACTACTTAAGTGGCATGGATATTGCACAGAAGATTATCATTAAAATTCCACTCCCAGAATCCTGTGGCATCTATTAACCCCTTCACCTCTCATGTGCAGAAGGCATTAGTATTTATAAAGTGCCTCAGTATTTAATTATTTTAAATTATTTGTGAGATAACACAAATCTTTTTCACCATTTTCAGAGTGAGGAAAATGAGACTCAGAGGAGGTTAAAAGACTTGCCCAAAGTAATATAATCCTAGTATAGTCCATGCTATGCTAGAAATATTTATAATGCCTTCTTAACACTTCTGCCATGCTTGCCATTGGCAAAATTGCCAATATGAAAATCTTTGAACTATTTCTCTTCTCCCACCTGTGGTGAAAATATTAGTCTTTCCCATTTGCTGCACTCAGTATATGTTTCCTATATTAAATCCACATCCACAGCCACAAACAAGTCAGGGAATACATTATTATGAGGGTTTGTACTTAACACATATCCATAAGTTCTGTTTTGGGTCAGATTTCTGGCTCTGAAATCAGTTTTGTTGAATATTGTATTTTACTGTGTAATTTAGAAGTCATGTGGGGAAATAGGAAAATACAACTGTATATTTTTAAGTGGAAAATACCCTTCACCTTTTACCTTACAGTACCCAAGTAAAGCTTCATTAAATATATTTATATCAATTAAATATAAGAAGCAGTCAAATAAGAATTTCCTTGAATCTGTTACCTACAGAAACATTCAGAATTTTTAGAATAAAATTCTTCATACAATATTTAAAACTGTCTTAAGTTAACTATAGTTGTACACATATATAAATAATATATATCACTAACAGCATTTTAAAAGTTCTAGTCATCCAGGGACTGCCATGGTGGTCTAGTGATTAAGACTGTGCTCCCAATGCAAGGGGCACAGATTCAAGCCCTGATTGGGGAACGAAGATCCCACATGCCATACAGCATGGCCAAAATAAAAATAAAAATTCAAATCGTGATGTATGGAAAAACAGAATTCTGCATTTATAGTGAGAAGCTTTTCTGCAGGCCATCAGCTGTTAAGAGTCCCTTTCTCTAATGAGCAGACTGCCTCCTTGGGAAGGAGAAAGCCATTACAACTTAGTATTCTGAATTTTTTTTTTTTTTAAGGAATGTTGTAAATTGTTTTGTCTGCTCAAGTGCAGAATAGTGAAAGAATGGTGAATGATGACTTTGTGATATAGATTGCTGTCCAAAGGGAACAGAACAGAGGCCAGGTACATCATTTTAATTGGACCTAAAAATCAAAAGCATACACTTGAAATGCAAGTTGTGTGTGCAATCATACAGACACTCATGCACACTCACAGTTAATATTGATATCATTTGGGCATAATTTATATGCATAACATAGGGACAGGAAAGAGTTCCTAGTGATGTGTATGACTTACCTCAACTTAAGGATGACTCAGGTTTGATGACTCAGAACTAATCCATGCATGCTTTTAACTGTTCAGTGCTAAATTTTATGGAAAACATCAAATAGTTACCTAGTCAGGCCTGAATAGGAGATTTTTATAATCTGACAAGCTATAAATGTTTAATTTGAAATGATGCTATTGTACAACATAGAAATAATTTATAAAAATATACCAATTTAACTGTGCACTATACTGAACATTTGAGAAGTATTTCAGAATTTGGGGCTATATAGACACTCTACTTCAACCACAAAAATATTTATGGAAAATATTTGGAAGGAAATATATGAAGTGATTATTTTTCTCTGACAGAAGGTATTTGGAGTAATGTTTCTGCTACCTTTTGCATTTCATTTCTCCCCAGTTACATATTTTATAGCTTTTGATTTTATAAAACTACTTTAAAAATAGCTAACTAGAATACTAAACAACAAGTAGAGTACTAAATTTTAAAATCTACTGAGAAACATTCATCTGTATTATGATTAGGAGGAGTGGCCATACTGATTGGTGATAAATTCTCTTTGATTCCTTCATTCATAAGCTCCATTACTGGTTTTAGAGATATATCATATGTGATAACTATGAAAAAATAACTAAGTACAAGGCACTGTCTTCAGCAAGGGAGAACACTACTGAAATTTGTGGAACACAATTATTTTCAGTTTTATAGATAAGGAATAATTATTTGGATACCTAGTAAGAAGTGGTTCATATATTAATAAATCTAAACATTTTTTTAAATGCAAGATTTTTGATTCAATATACTTCCATACAGTCAAAATATCATTTACTTATGACCTTTCATTGTGCTATATTCTTAAGAAATATGAGTAGTATTGACTATAGAAATAAAAGCATCAGTTCAGTTCAATTCAGTCACTCAGTCATGTCCGACTCTTTGCAACCCCATGAATTGCAGCACGCCAGGCCTCCCTGTCCATCACCAACTCCCAGAATTTACTCAAACTCATGTCCATTAAGTCGGTGATGCCATCCAGCCATCTCATCCTCTGTTGTCCCCTTCTCCTCCTGTCCCCAATCCCTCCCAGCATCAGAGTCTTTTCCAGTCCTGTGGCCACTGCTGAATTTTCCAAATTTGCTGGCATGTTGAGTGCAGCACTTTCACAGCATCACCTTTCAGGATTTGGAATAGCTCCACTGGAATTCCATCACCTCCACTAGCTTTGTTCGTAGTGATGCTTTCTAAGGCCCACTTGACTTCACATTCCAGGATGTCTGGCTCTAGGTCAGTGATCACACCATCATGATTATCTGGGTCATGAAGCTCTTTTTTGTACAGTTCTTCTGTGTATTCTTGCCACCTCTTCTTAATATCTTTTGCTTCTGTTAGGTCCATACCATTTCTGTCCTTTATCGAGCCCATCTTTGCATGAAATGTTCCCTTGGTAGCTCTAATAAAAGCGTAGTCACAATTAACAAACTTTTGCTTTATTCTACATGTTGGAATCAGTGTTTAACCATGATGTAGTGACATTTCAGATAAAAATACTGCTTTGTCATGCATTTGACACATCCTGGGAAAGTAGAAGAGTGAAGTGAGGAAAACATAGGCTCCAGAATCACACCCAAGATGGATTCTCAGCTCTGCCACTCACTAGTTTCATGAATTTGGGCAAGTTCTTTAATCTCCCTTTGCTTCAGTTTTCTCATCTGTAAAATAGGCACAAAAAAGATAAAGGGCTTAATATTTCCTGACACAGTAGGAAACTTGTGATGAAAACAAACAATTTTTATAATCACTAGATTTTCTACAAATTTTGGTTGTTGATAAAGGAAGTTCATGTATACTATGCAAAGTATTTGCAAATAATTTATAAAGTAGGCAGTGTATTATTTATTTTACATTTTCCACTTAAAATGCTATCTCTGTATTCACAAGAATAAGCAGGAAGAAGAGCAAAATATCAGGCTAATCTAGGGGAAAAGTTTTTTCCCTTAATCTATTCAGATAACTGACCCACAATGCATGCCTTCTTTTTTTACTTGATTTATAGTTATAATTTCCTCCATTCTCCACACAGTGTGTGTAGTCAGTCTAGGTGTTATTCAATAGACCTGTTCCAACATCTACTGTGATTGATTTATTTAGAAATACCTCCAGGCCAAAATGAGAATGAAAATAAATGGAACAGATAAAAGTGCCCTGCTGCAAGCAAGAGCTACAAATTGAGGTTAAGAGTAATTGCTTTGGCATAATTGTTATTTGTAGTCTTAGAACAAATGCAAATCTCCTATTAGGAGCAGTAAATCCGGTGCTTAAAGAAGAAGATGAGTATTTCACTGCCTGGCAATGGGAAGCCATAGCTGAATGCTAACCGCAGTGACATTAAAATTTCGTCAGGTCCTTCACGTGAACTAATAATGCAGGGGATGCAGTGCATACAGAGTTTACCTCAGAAAATGAGTATCGAGGTATGATTTATTCCCTTTATGTATTTTTTCCCCAAAACACGTTATAAAAACTTTGTGTTTGCAAACTCTTCATGTGAACTTTCTCAGAAATGCTTTATACTTACACTGAGTCTGGCTTTCGTAAAGCCTGATGTGCTTTTTATGATTATGAGTCTTTACACCTTCATCACTGAAGTAGATGATAAGGTGAAGTTATTGTCTTTATTTTAAAGAGATCAGAATAGAAATATTGAGAGGTTCAGTGACTTTCCCAAGGTTATAAAATCATTCTGATAAATCTGGGGAAAAGCAAAAACTATATGTAATTCAAGCTCATTTCATCTATCATACCATTGTTTTTCAGATCATTTTTTAAAGTTGGTAGGTAATTATTAGTAGTGAAATTATGATAATCATAGTGATAAACTAAAGGTTGTCATTAGATTCCTCAAATATTCAAAAGTTAAAGGGCAAGGATTATAATGTAAGAAAGGCTGTATTTATTTTTAAATAAATTGCTTGCCTAACAGGAGAAAAGTATTTTAAACTATTCAATTAAACTTAGATAGGATTAAATTGAGTTCTTGGCTACATAATAGGTTATGAAGAATAAATGAGATTTCAAGGTCATGTGTACCTACAAGATTATTTAGAAACAAAGAAGTTGCAAAAAAGACTTGAGTAGATAAAACCAAATGTGTGTATTTAAGAAAGTAATGAGTACAGAGGAAGAGAAAATATATTGTAGTGTTGCAATTGAGTAATGAAAAACATCAGTATTCAGACAGTTTCTGGTATATACATAGTCAGGGTCAAATGTCAAGTGGATTTTTTTAGTCTCTCTAACTGATCACACCATCTTAATACTATTTGCTAGATGTTGGCAAGAACAAAGGTTCAGTTCAGTCGCTCAGTCGTGTCCGACTCTTCGCGACCCCATGAATCACAGCACGTCAGGCCTCCCTGTCCATCACCAACTCCCAGAGTTCACCCAGACTCACATCCATCAAGTCAGTGATGCCATCCAGCCATCTCATCCTCTGTTGTCCCCTTCTCCTCCTTCCCCCAATCCCTCCCAGCATCAGAGTCTTCTCCAATGAGTCAACTCTTCCCATGAGGTGGCCAAAGTACTGGAGTTTCAGCTTTAGCATCATTCCTTCCAAAGAAATCCCAGGGTTGATCTCCTTCAGAATGGACTGGTTGGAACTCCTTGCAATCCAAGGGACTCTCAAGAGTCTTTTCCAACACCACAGTTCAAAAGCATTAATTCTTCGGCGCTCAGCCTTCTTCACAGTCCAGCTCTCACATCCATACATGACCACAAGAAAAACCATAGCCTTGACTAGACGAACCTTTGTTGGCAAAGTAATGTCTCTGCTTTTGAATATGCTATCTAGGTTGGTTATAACTTTCCGTCCAAGGAGTAAGCGTCTTTTAATTTCATGGCTGCAGTCACCATCTGCAGTGATTTTGGAGCCCCAAAAAACAAAGTCTGACACTGTTTCCACTGTTTCCCCTGTTTCCCCATCTATTTTCCATGAAGTAATGGGGCCGGATGCCATGATCTTCGTTTTCTGAATGTTGAGCTTTAAGTCAACTTTTTCACTCGCCACTTTCACTTTCATCAAGAGGCTTTTTAGTTCCTCTTCACTTTCTGCCATAAGGGTGGTGTCATCTGCATATCTGAGGTTATTGATATTTCTCCCAACAATCTTGATTCCAGCTTGTGTTTCTTCCAGTCCAGCATTTCTCATGATGTACTCGGCATATAAGTTAAACAAGCAGGGTGACAATATACAGCCTTGACGTACTCCTTTTCCTATTTGGAGCCAGTCTGTTGTTCCCCAGCTCTAACTGTTGCTTCCTGACCTGCATACAGATTTCTCAAGAGGCAGATCAGGTGGTCTGGTATACCTGTCTCTTTCCTCTGCCTTTTCTAAAACCAGCTTGAACATCAGGAAGTTCACAGTTCACATATTGCTGAAGCCTGGCTTGGATAATTTTGAGCATTACTTTACTAGCATGTGCTGCTGCTAAGTCGCTTCAGTCGTATCCGACTCTGTGCGACCCCATAGATGGCAGCCCACCAGGCTCCCCGTCCCTGGGATTCTCCAGGCAAGAACACTGGAGTGGGTTGCCATTTCCTTCTCCAATGCATGAAAGTGAAAAGTGAAAGTGAAGTCGCTCAGTCGTGTCTGACTCCTAGCGACCCCATGGACTGCATCCTACCAGGCCCCTCCACCCATGGGATATTCCAGGCAAGAGTACTGGAGTGGGGTGCCATTGCCTTCTCAGACTCCCTGCTGCTGCTGCTGCTGCTGTGAGATGAGTGCAATTGTGCGGTAGTTTGAGCATTCTTTCACATTGCCTTTCTTTGGGATTGGAATGAAAACTGACCTTTTCCAGTCCTGTGGCCACTGCTGAGTTTTCCAAATTTGCTGGCATACCGAGTGCAGCACTTTCACAGCATCATCTTTCAGGATTTGAAATAGCTCAACTGGAATTCCATCACCTCCACTAGCTTTGTTCATAGTAATGCTTTCTAAGGCCCACTTGAGTTCGCCTTCAAGATGTCTGGCTCTAGGTTAGTGATCACACCATTGTGATTTCTGGGTCGTGAAGATCTTTTTTGTACAGTTCTTCTGTGTATTCTTGCCATCTCTTCTTAATATCTTCTACTTCTGTTAGGTCCATACAATTTATGTCCTTTATCGAGCCCATCTTTGCACGAAATGTTCCCTTAGTATCTCTAATTTTCTTGAAGAGATCCCTAGTCTTTCCCATTCTGTTGTTTTCCTCTATTTCTTTGCATTGATCACTGAAGAAGGTTTTCTTATCTCTTCTTGCTATTCTTTGGAACTCTGCATTCAGATGCTTATATCTTTCCTTTTCTCCTTTGCTTTTCGCCTCTCTTCTTTTCACAGCTATTTGTAAGGCCTCCCAAGACAGCCATTTTGCTTTTTTGCATTTCTTTTCCACGGGGATAGTCTTGATCCCCGTCTCCTGTACAATGTCACGAACCTCATTCCATAGTTCATCAGGCACTCTATCTAATCAGATCTAGGCCCTTAAATCTATTTCTCACTTCCACCGTATAATCATAAGGGATTTGATTTATGTCATACCCTTATGGTCTAGTAGTTTTCCTTACTTTCCTCAATTTCTGTCTGAATTTGGCAATAAAGAGTTCATGGTCTGAGCCACAGTCAGCTCCTGGTCTTGTTTTTGCTGACTGTATAGTGCTTCTCCATCGGGGAAGGCAATGGCACCCCACCCCAGTACTTTTGCCTGGAAAATCCCATGGATGGAGGAGCCTGGTAGGCTGCAGTCCATGGGGTCGCTAAGAGTCAGACATGACTGAGCGACTTCACTTTCACTTTTCACTTTCATGCACTGGAGAAGGAAATGGCAACCCACTCCAGTGTTCTTGCCTAGAGAATCCCAGCGACGGGGGAGCCTGGTAGGCTGCCGTCTATGGGGTCGCACAGAGTCGGACACGACTGAAGCGACTTAGCAGCAGCAGCAGCATCTTTGGCTGCAAAGAATATAATCAATCTGATTTCGGTGCTGACCATCTGGTAACGTCCATATATAGAGTCTTCTCTTGTGTTGTTGGAAGAGGGTGTTTGTTATGACGAGTGCATTTTCTTGGCAAAAGTCTATTAGTCTTTTCCCTGCTTCATTCTGTATTCCAAGGCCAAATTTGCCAGTTACTCAAGGTGTTTCTTGACTTCCTACTTTTGTATTCCAGTCCCCTATAATGAAAAGGACATCTTTTTGGGGTGTTAGTTCTAAAAGGTCTTGTAGGTCTTCCTAGAACCGTTCAACTTCAGTTTCTTCAGCGTTACTGGTTGGGGCATAGACTTGGATTACTGTGACATTGAATGGTTTGCCTTTGAGACAAACAGAGATCCTTCTGTCGTTTTTGAGATTGCATCCAAGTACTGCATTTCAGACTCTTTTGTTGACCATGATGGCCACTCCATTTCTTCTGAGGGATTCCTGCCTGCAGTAGTAGATATAATGGTCCTCTGAGTTAAATTCACCCATTCCAGTCCCTTTTAGTTCACTAATTCCTAGAATGTTGACATTCACTCTTGCCATCTCTTGTTTGACCACTTCCAATTTGCCTTAATTCATGGACCTGACATTCCAGGTTCCTATGCAATATTGCTCTTTACAACATCGGACCTTGCTTCTATCACTAACTAAGAAAGGTTAGTGTCTTATAATTGTATTTTAAACTTAAAACACTTACTTTGTTAATTTTTAAATCATGCCTTGTCAACCTTTGAGAGGAAGGAGGGCAATACAGAGTCCATGGCAAAGCCATAGTAGTTGCACTGCTTTAGGCAAATGGGTGTGTTTCAACTCTAGACAAATGGAGCATGTCTGGGAGTTATCTCCCTAAGAGTGCTATCCAAAGGTGATCTCTGCTTTCCCACAATATCCTTACTGGTTTAAGAATAGAATTTTAATTGGAAATCCATTTCTACGGGGCAACATTCACAAAGCCATGCTCTGACACCTTCTTTTAACATATGACTTCCTCCCTCCAATAGAACCTACATAGGAAAGCTTTTGATCTGTGCTCACAGTTAATCATTTATGATGCCCTGGATGGGGAGGGACATTTTTGCCAAAACAGTGATAGAATTATAGCAATATAATCCCAAGCTGATTCAGTGAGACCATCTATTTTTCTTTAATAAAATAAAAGAGCTGTCAAGCACTATTTATACCCCTTGCTGCCATTTCTATATGGAAAGAATGCAGCCCCTTCTTTCAATCTAGTAAGAAGGCAAAAAGTCACAGAAGAGTTAGAGACGAAAGAAAAATTAAACCCAGTGCAGAAGTGAGAGAGCCTTTTAGCATACATTCGGGAGATGAGAGTAAAATGTCAAGGACACCAGTATCATGGGAATCGTTCCCTCCAAAAAGAAACCACCAGTGACTGAGGAAGGTTTGCAGCTTTATCACCTTTTCTTTCTCTTTCTTGTAGTCTACAATGTGTTGTCCAATTTTTGTGTGAATCTGACCTAGCTGAATGGTTGCATTTAGCTAACAAAGAAAATTAACAAGTGCAAATTTATTTTTGAGCGGTTTGTAGAGAAATGTCATGCAATTATAGCAAAAACCGATGTGGCATTCAGAAATATTTTACAGGATACAAATAGCTTTAATGAAGGGGCAAAGGTGCTAATCTTTACCCTCTTAAAGCCTAGTATTAATCTACTAATGATTTATACATATAAAGCCAATGTGGGAAAATCCTCACTTATAATTTTATTCCTATGAAGATGGTAAATCTCACCTTCATCATCATTTATATGCCTCACCCCATAATTAAGAATCCAGTTAATTTAAGATAGTACATCTATTCTCTGAGTGCCTACTCTGTACCAAGCATGATGTCAATGACCAAGATGTTTATAAAAATAGACAGTATTCCTTACTGCATAGAGATCATAAGCAAGTAGAAAACTCAGACTATAAGAAAGAAAAAGGGCAGCCCATGAATTATAAGGTATAAAAACCTTGGAAACTGTGGAAAAAGAATATGTGTTTGCTTCTTTAAAAAAAAAAAGAGAAAACCTAGATATTTAAGTGGGTTTTGAAAGACCAGCAAGAGTCTAACAAGTGATTGGAGTGCAGAGAAAACAGATTTACATTTGATTTATTTCTTTGCAGACAAGGAGCAAGATTTCACTAAGTTTTCCTGTTTTCCATGTGAGAGACATGGTTTATAAGAAATTACTGTGTACCTTGATCTGCAATAACTAGATGAGTGACACTTCGTAATGTTATTCACCTAT
The DNA here is from genome assembly GCA_935064755.1 of Tragelaphus eurycerus. Taxonomy (NCBI): domain Eukaryota; kingdom Metazoa; phylum Chordata; class Mammalia; order Artiodactyla; family Bovidae; genus Tragelaphus; species Tragelaphus eurycerus. The sequence continues at coordinate 944,847 of CAKXYN010000064.1, forward strand.
ATTTTTCAGTATAGCAAACCTCCTCCTGACACAGCATTCTGCTGCCACATGAAACAACATAAATTTACTGAATAAACCCTCTGTGCTCACTCTGCAAGGCATTCTCTGTAAGATTTCCTTTGTATTCTGGAATTCTACTTCCAGCCTCCGATCTTATCCATTGCACGTATGCACATATACCTGGCTATATTATTAGGTCTTGAGAGCTCTTTGCGGGAGTTCCCTCTTCTGAGAAGCATTTTCTGAAATCATCCATTCCAAATCTAGTTTCAATATTTCTCCTTAGGGCCACCAGCCCATGGCTGTTACCTTTATCATATCACTTACTTCATTCTATTTCAGCTGCCAGTTTGTTTTTCTGTGTCCTCTGTTAGGCTGTAAATTCCTTGAGGGCAAAGACCAAATAATATCGGATAAGCCTTTTTATCTACAGCACCTGGAAAAGAGCCTACCCTCTGGAAGGTACCAACTCAATAAATATTTGTTGGCTGGGAAAAAGAAAAGTAGAAAAATGTGCAAAGAATGACTCTGAATAAACCTTGGATCTCATCTGATCTTTAGTTGGCCAGTAAAATCATAGGTGATTATATTCAGGTCACCCATAGGTCATGTCTTTCTCTGAACTTCACTTGTCATATCTGTAATGAGCATAACATACCAATCTTTCCTTCTAGATATTTATTTTCCCTTGCCTCTTCTTCTTCTTCTTTTTTACATCTCTACTAACATTGCCTTAGTGCAGTATATCATTTTTCACCTGGACAATATTGCAATAAACTCTTAACTGGTCTCCCAGTTGCAATAAATGTCTATTAAATTGAAATGGTTGAATTGCTTAAAGTCACACTCTTATTTTGAAAATAAATCAGCTAGCAAGTACCTGCTACTCACCAACAATAAGCACTATTATGTGCTTTGGGGGAGTCAGGATAAACAGAGCATAGAAACTACCACTCTACTCACAAACCACTATAATGCAGGCATGGAGAACCATGAGAAAGTGCTTCTTAAAGTGCACCATGCATACAAATCACCTGGGGATCCTACTAAAATACAGATTCAGTAGGTCTTGGTTGGACACCTGAGATTTTGCATTTCTGATAAGTTCCTGGGTGATGCAGGTGTCACTGGCCTATGCACCATTCTTTCAGTAGAAAAACATTAAAACCCATTAAGTGACTTAGAGTGGCCTTATATGAAGATTCTAAGGGCAAGTAGAGTTCAGAGGCAGTAGGAGATAAAATGAGAAACTCTCCAAGTTGAGATAAGAATATATGCTAAGAAGACACAAGTTCATGCCCTATTCCAAGTCAGTTGTTAAGACTTGGCTCATTTCTCCTATCCTTTCTAAAACCTTCCTGAATCTCCCCAGTATAATCACACTGCTGTTCTTTTTCCCAATTCCTTATCTGTCCTCTGAACTGCACTCAGAAAGATCGTTCTAAAATACAAATCTAATTTTGCCACTTGTATATCTTTCTGTCACCTGCTATATAAATTTCATACTTGAAAATCCATCCCACAACCATGCCCAACTCTCTAGTCATACTTTCCACCACTGCCACCGCATGGAAACTGTGTTGCCAGACTTTACTTTGAGCTGTCTTATCCTTGCTTTTCACAGGCTGCATCCTTTGTTGGAAAGCCCTGTTCCCATTGTCTGTCCTGTTTCTCTTGTCTTGCCAGGCAGAGTTAGATATCTCAATGCCTCTTTTAGTTCCATAGTACATAATACAATATCACGTTCACCTGTTTTATTTCCATAGATGCCATCACCCCCATATGAGCCTCTATTTGGAACGATCTGAAATTCATCTTTCTTTGCATTTCCTACCTAGAAAACTTTGTTCAAAATATAGACGGTGCTTCAGTAACTATTGGCTAAGAGAATGAATGAATGAATAAATTCCAACTATTCAACCAGTCCATCCTAAGGAAGATCAGTCCTGGGTGTTCATTGAAAGTACTTATGCTGAAGCTGAAACTCCAATACTTTGGCCACCTCATGTGAAGAGTTGACTCATTGGAAAAGACCCTGATGTTGGGAGGGATTGGGAGCAGGAGGAGAAGGGGACGACAGAGGATGAGATGGCTGGATGGCATCACCGACTCGGTGGACATGAGTTCACATGGGTGAACTCTGGGATTTGGTGATGAACGGGGAGGCCTGGCGAGCTGCAATTCATGGGGTTGCAAAGAGTCGGACACAACTGAGTGACTGAACTGAACTGAACTGAGTTACTACTAAAAGATAATTTATAACAGCACTAATAAACAAAATCAGTGCCTATTGTGATGAGATTTCAGTACGCTGAAGATGTAAATGTTTGGGTGAAAAGGGAGGAGAAAAAGAAGGTAAAGGAGGGAAGTGCTAGGAAACACTACAACAGGAGCAGGAAGACAAATATTTATCACTTCTGCATTGTTTCTGTTCCTTTGCACATACCCACATATGCACATGCCATTCATAATTTAAGCTGCCTTAAGAAATGCTACCAAATTTAACTCATCTCCAGAAATCAGTAGAAAAGGCGGGAAAGTGTATTACTCCTTCTTTTCCAGGTCACTTAATATTTGCCTAAGTCCTGAAAGTTATGTCTCAGATATTGGATTGAACTGAACTGAAAGGTCTCATGGTGAGAACAATCAATGTTCCTCTTATTTACAGAAAGCATGGCTAGGCTTATGCACAACATATGTGAATTATTATTTTTCAGTTGAAAGTGAAGCTCAACCTTGAATGTCAGGGAACAATTCAAAGATGGTTCCAAATAAAAATAAAGCATACCTCATACCACCTCCTGAGAAAAGCCACATAAATGATCACATTGGTAAGAGAGAAAATATATTTAGCATCTTTTCTGGACCACCACTCAATAGAAAAATACAAAATCCAAAAATATTAGACATAATGATAAGCAATCAGACGAATGGAAAGATTACTTACCATTTACAATCAATAAATTATATTATCAAAATTATTCTTACTCAGAACTTACATCATTAATAGGAACTTGACAATGAGTAAAAGAACTTAAAAGTATTCAGTCTATCTCACCCCAAACAAAAAGCACTAAACCAAAAATTAAAGTAGCAAAATCAATAGAACTTTCCCTAGTGGCTCAGCAGTAAAGAATCCACCTGCAATAAAGGAAACATGGATTCAGTCCCTGGGTCAGGAAGACTCTCTGGAGGAGGAAATGGCAACCCACTCCAGTATTCTTGCCTGGGAAATCTTACCCACAGAAGAACCTGATGAGCTACAGTTCAGGGAGTCACAAGAGTCAGACATGACTTAGCACTAAAACACCACCACCAGAAACATCAAGGGGAAGTTATATGGTAGAGTATTGGCACGTTACATAAGGATTAACCTCAAGGTCACTTCGTATTATTCTTCTATAGCAATTAAATATATGTAATTATCCCCATCCCCAAAATTATAACATTACTTTTCTATATCACCCTTCATTTTAATCATTTTTATCCCCAATACTTTAGAGTGCTTAGCAGGTAGTAAGTTCAATATGGATTGAAGTTGAACAAAAATGATTTGTAATAAGTTACCATATCAGTCAATCAGAGCATCTACCTATATTCCAAGTGCTGCAGTGAAGGACATAGAAGAAATAGGGAACTTGGACACTGCCTTCCTTCCTGGGCATTAAAATGCAGACAAAAGACAATACTAACAGTTGAAACAGTGAGGAACTGTGGAAGCTAGTAAATACACTGTATCGTGTAGCACAGAAGACAAGTGCCAGTGGGGATTCAATGTTCAGAAGTTCTACAGTTCAGGCTTGGTTTTATGGGATGGGGATAGAAAGATGAAAAAAGGCTTTAGGAGGAGCTAGATATAAAGTGCGGAGAAGGCAATGGCACCCCACTCCCATACTCTTGCCTGGAAAATCCATGGATGGAGGAGCCTGGTAGGCTGCAGTCCATGGGGTCGCTAAGAGTCAGACATGACTGAGCGACTTCACTTTCACTTTTCACTTTCCTGCATTGGAGGAGGAAATGGCAACCCACTCCAATGTTCTTGCCTGGAGAATCCCAGGGATGGGGGAGCCTGGTGGGCTGCCGTCTCTGGGGTCACACAGAGTCGGATACGACTGAAGCGACTTAGCAGCAGCGGCAGCAGTAGATATAAAGTGAAGCCCAGAGTGAAGAAATGTAAGGAGGCCTGTAGGAGTAAGGTGCCTGTAGCACAACTAACACTTAAGGAGGGCCCTTTTGAATGTACAACCTGCCCAACTGTATTCAGAGGCCCTGCTGTAAAGCTCCTTGAATACACTGTGCTGTTTTAAGTCTCTCTGAACTCACTTGGTTCTGTCCTTTGAGACCCAAATGTCTCTGCCTCTATGAAGCCTTTCCAGATCCTCAACCTTCTATCGCACTCTGTACATCTATTAACAATTCTCTACATAGGCCATGATTGTATATATTCAAGCCTACCAACTTCTCCACTCCCTTCTCCACGTAATCTAAAACAGCCCTGCTTAGTACAACTTCCTATGATGATGAGAATATTTCTGTACTTTCCAATGCAAGAGCCTCTAGCCACGTTGGCTATGGAGCACTTGAAAGGTGGCTGTAACAGAGAATACGAACTTTTTATTTCATTTTATTTTAATAGATTAAAATAAAAATTTAACCAGCCACATGTGGCTAGTGGCTACTGTATCACATGGTGAAATTCTAAATTTTGTGCTTCTTGTGGGAAAGAATTGTTTATTATCATCCATATATCTCAGTGTGCTCAATTGTTATTTATTCAAGAAAGTTTTGCTGAATAAATGCTCAAATCTGAGTGGATCTCAGTGTGTTTTTGACAAAGTAACAAACACAAATATTAGATACATGGAAAATGTGCAAATCTTAATGACGCTTACAATAAGCATTGAAAGATGAGAATGGAAAGTAATGAGGGATGGAGGTATATTTTAAAATAATTATTGGCAGTAGTGGCCTAGAATAGAAATTAACAAAAAAAAATTGGCTGAAATATTGGTACTCCATAATTTATACGTTTAAGACAGTAAAGACTATGCCTCAAATGCAAGACACCCAGGTTCCATTCCTGGGTTGGGATAATCCCTCAGGGAACAGAGTGGCAACCCACTCCAGTATTCTTGCCTGGAGAATCCCAGGGACAGGGGAGCCTGGTGGGCTACGTCCATGGGGTCGCAAAGAGTCAGACATGACTGAGCAACTAACACACACACATCCTCTTATTTCGTACTTTCTTCATTATATCTAAGTCTTCATATACTAAGCTTGACCTCCTTGAGAACAGGGCCTTTTAATCTCACTGTATTTTCAGATCCTAACATAAAGTCTAGAACATAGTAGGTGTTCAACAAATGTTTATTGAATGAATGAAATTAATGATAAAACAGGAATTGATAAAACTAGCAGAGCTGATACTCAGAAAGGAAAGATAGCTATTGCAAAGCTCCTAAGTGACTCTCATCAATAAATCATCCTGTGGCATCTATTGTATGTGAGCATTTACACCTTGTGCTTGAGAAACCTGTAAGTTATTTCAAGTAACTTTTGCTAAAACAAAATCACAATTATCTTTTCCTCCCTGTCCCCCATCCATTGTTCTATACAGTCCCATTGATTTTAGTTTTACATTTGGTGTTAGCCTCTTTGGTTCTTTCACTATTTTAGTATTTTTGTGATCTTAAGAGAATAAAGTTGAGTTTCTTTTACTTTCTCGTGGTAGGTGGTTAACCTATGCAAGGAGAAAAATGTCACTATAGACTAATCAGAACAAATTGAAGGAATTTTGCCTAATGCTTGTGCATCAAGCCTGATGTGTTGACTAGCATATCCAATTTATCATTTCTGATAGATCAGAGTCTGCTTTATATTTGCCAGCCAATGCAGCTTCTCAGAGCATAAATTTTTACCGTGTCATGTCAGAAGGTATTGTTTTCGCTTCTCTCTCAAGAAGTGCCATTGTTACCTTTTTTCTATCATCTAAGAAGCTCAGAAATCAATATGAAAGCAAGTCTTTAATTGTCATTGCTTAAGTAAGATATTGTAATTCCAAAGATATTTACTGAGCACTTACTACCCAAGACCATGTTCTAAGTGCTTTGAGGGATATAGAGGTAAATAGTGCATGAATCTGCACTCAAAGAATATATGGTCTCTTCTGAAACATAAGATATCTATCTATTATATACTTTATATAATATATATATTAGTTACAAAGCAGAAATGAATAAATTTAATACAGTTGTTTAGAGCAGAGCCTTGGATATGTATCTTGTCTCTTGTTTTAGAGGATGTGTGACATCAGACAAGATGCATTAACTTCTAGTTTTATTTTCCTCATCCAAGTGGAAAAGACAGATTTTTGTCTCTGGATTCTTGAGCTATAATCTGGATAAAACCAAACCCTCTGGTGAAGGATGATCAAGGCCAACCATGTGCATACCTTAACGTGGTTCTGACCCTGGCGCTTAGCCAGTACCTGGCACAAAGCAAAATGCTTTCCAAATTTAGAGAGATGTTTTCACTGTACTGGTTACCTGAATTTTATCTGAGACAGAAAGACCAATAGAATTGGAATGTAGAAAATGCAAAGACTAGGTGTAAAGAGAAGGACGTTGACTGTACATAATCATTCCAAAGGCCAGGAGATTGGCATATTATTAATTATCTTAATAATTATATTTATCTAAGTATTAATGCCTTCAGAGTATGAAGCACCATGCTAGGTGCCTGGGGGAGGGATGGCACAAATTTAAACTCTCTCTATTGTTACAAGGGTAATTAACTAGAAGAGGAAAATGGGTACAAACATAATGGTGGGGTATAGAAAAGAAAGGGGCCACAGAACAAGGACATGGAGAGGGCTAAGTGTGAAAGTAGCCAGTTTTTTAAAAAGTTTTATTTGAGTATGGTTGCTTTACAATGTATTAATTTATGCTGTATAGCAAAGTGAATCAGCTATATGTATCCACTCTTTTTCAGAATCCTTCCCATTTAGGTCACCACAGAACACTGAGTGGAGTTCCCTTTGCTTTACAGTGGGTTCCCATTAGTTATCTATTTTATACATAGCAGTGTATATATGTCAATCCCAATCTCCCAATTCATCCAACTCCCTCTTTACCCCTTTGGCATCCATATGTTTGTTCTATACATCTGTGTCTCTATGTCTGCTTTGCAAATACATTCATCTGTAGCATTTTTCTAGATTTCACATTCTTTATACCTCAAACCAGTGCAGTCTTAAACACAGATCCAGTCCTGTGGAAATAATGGTTGATTATTTTATCCTCATCTGGTAGGTAGATCAAGGGCCAGAGAGAAGAACAAATTCAAATCCCATACTAGTGACATGCTTAAAAGCTCATATCCAAAGGCTGGGGATTTGTAAACACAGAGCAACTTGGTGGAAATTTGGCAACCATGACAAGGAGCCAACCAAATCCAACAGAGTTCCAAAAACACCTGCATACTTTAGGAGGTGGGACCTCTATCTGGAGAGCTTCTTAGAAGTCACGAAATGATGGCATTAGCTCCACCTTGGCTTGATGGACTCCTGGGAGAAATTTTGTCTAATCCCTAACCTCTACTCATGGTTCTCTCATTGGTAAAACTGTTATTGTGGGTTTACCAGGACGGTGGGCTCCTAGATGCCAAGGATAGTGCTTCAAATACCTTTGTATCCTCTACACGAAGCTCAGCTCTTAGAGCATAGTAGGTACTCATTACATATGTATGAATGAGTGAATCAACACACATATTATTGAATGAATGTATTCTAGTGTTTACTCCATAGTAAAATTAAAAGGCTTGTAAAATAATTTTAAAAATAACTATTTGAGTTTAAGGATATAAATACTTAAATGATATTTATCAAAGAGAACAAGGTTTTGAAGGTAGAACTAACAGCTGCCGAATTATTTTAATAACAAAAATGGCATTTGTGATAACATCATGGCATATTTGTATTGTGCTTCATGCTTTTCCAAAGTTCTTTTGGTTTACAGCTTTGTATTTTTATGAAATATGGTAATTTGAATTTGTATAAATATCTTCCACCAAGAAATGTTTCAAGAAAAGGAAAAGGCACAAAATAACAGCCAATAATAGTAAACATAAAAACAGTAATAATGTCAAAAACACAAGCTATCTTTCACTGAGTAGTTGATATGTTCCAGCTAGTGTAATAAATACCTTTCATGGGCCATCTTACTTAATCCTCACAACAATCCTATGAAATAGGAACTGTTGCAAGCTCCATGCTACCATGGAGGGAACTCAGAGTTAGAAATCAGAAAGAATGTCAAAGATCATACAGCAGGAAGTTAGTAAGACCAGGATTGGAATCCACATGTGTTTATCCCAAAGTCCTTGCAGTTGACCAACCCACTAAATTACCTGCATGTGTGCTAAGTCACTTCAGTCGTGTCGGACACTCTGGAGCCTTTGGACTGTAGCCCACCAGGCTCCTCTATCCATGGGATTCACCAGGCAAGAATACTGGAGTGGGTTGCCATTTCCTTCCCCACCCAGGGATCAAACCCACATCTCTTATGTCTCCTGAATTGGCAGGCGAGTTCTTTACCACTAGTTCCACCTTCCCACTCCTAAATAGCAATAAAAACAACAACAAATACTATTTATAAACCCATCCATCTTATGTTCTATGTATTGGATCTTCATTGTATTATTTATCCTCAAAGCAATAGGAAGCTGTAGGTTTGATTATTCTATATTCCAGGTGAGAGAACCAAGGCTTAAGAAATCTTGGCTCCTTGCCTGTGTTTATAAACCTAGTCAGTGGTAGAGAATGGACTCAAGTTCACTTCAGAGAGTCAGCAGGGTTCTTATTCACCAGTTGATGTTAATGGAATTTAAGTATCCTGGTAAGCAGGAAATTATTATATTTAGAGTATGTAAATTTTTACTATAGCTAGAATAATATATATACTCTTGACATTAAACTCAGATCAAATACAATTTGCTCTTTACACAATGATTAGAAAGGCACTCCAGAATTTTGAAGTACCTCATCATCATGCCCATAATTAGCATATAATAATATTTTTTAAGTGCTGGCATTTGAACCTGTGGGCCATTCAGCCTCTGAGTATGTAGGAGTTTGCTTGAAATATTTTCCTGTACTGAAATAGTGCCTGAGTAAATAGTTTTGAAATCAAGTACTAATGGAAGACACAGAGCAAAGAGTACTTGTAATCCAAGCCCTACACCCTCACATGAGAGAAAAAATATCACCCTTCCCTAGTGGAGGGGGTCTTTCACAATGAATCAGTTCTTCACATCAGGTGGCCAAAGTATTGGAATTTCAGCTTTAGCATCAGTCCTTCCAATGAATATTCAGGACTGATTTCCTTTAGGATGAACTGGTAACATCACCTTACAGTCCAAGCAACTCTCAAGTCTTCTCCAACATCACAGTTCAAAAGCATCAGTTCTTCATCATGCAGCTATCCTTATAGTCCAACTCTCATATCCATACATGACTACTGGAAAAACTATGGCTTTGACTAGATGGACCTTTGTTGGCAAAGTAATGTCTCTGCTTAGTAATATTCTATCTAGGTTGGTAATAATTTTTCTTCCAAGGAGCAAGCATCTTTTATTTTCATGGTTGCAGTCACCATTGCAGTGATTTTGGAGCCCCCCAAAATAAAGTGTCTCACAGTTTCCATTGTTTCCCCATCTATTTCCCATGAAGTGATGGGACCAGATGCCATGATCTTAGTTTTCTGAATGTTGAGTTTTAAGTGAGCTTTTTCACTCTCCTCTTTCACTTTCATCAAGAAGTTCTTTAGTTCTTCTTCACTTTCTGCCATAAGGGTGATGTCATCTGCATATATGAGGTTATTGATATTTCTCCCAGCAATCTTTATTGCAGCTTGTGCTTCATCCAGCCCAGCATTTCTCATGATGTACTCTGCTTATAAGTTAAATAAGCAGGGTGACAGTATACAACCTTGATATATTCCTTTCCCGATTTGGAATGGGTCTATGGTTCCATGTACAATTCTAACTGTTGCTTCCTGACCTGCATACAGATTTCTCAGGAGGCAATTCAGGTGGTCTGGTATTCCCAACTCTTGAAGAATATTCCACATTTTGTTGTGACCAAACAGTCAAAGGCTTTGGCATCGTCAATAAAGCAGAAATAGATGTTTTTCTGGAACTCTCTTGCTTTTTCGATGACCCAATGGATGTTGGCATTTGGATCTCTGGTTCCTCTGCCTTTCTAAATCCAGCTTGAACATCTGGAAGTTCACAGTTCATGTATTGTTGAAGCCTGGCTTGGAAAATTTTCAGTATTATTTTACTAGCATGTGAGATGAGTGTAACTGTGTGGTAGTTTGAGCATTGTTTTGCATTGCCTTTCTTTGGGATTGGAATGAAAACTGACCTTTTCCAGGCCTGTGGCCACTGCTGAGTTTTCCCAATTTGCTGATGTATTGAGTGAAGCACTTTCACAGCATCATCTTTTGGGATTGGAAATAGGTCACCTGGACTTCCATAGCTCAACTGGACTTGGAGATAGCTCAATAGTTGGAATAGCTCAACTGGACACACCTCCACTAGCTTTGTTAATAGTGATGCTTCCTAAGGCCCAATTGACTTCACATTCCAGGATGTCTGGCTCTAGGTGTGATCACACCATCGTGATTATCTGGGTCATGAAGATTTTTTTTGTATACTTCTGTGTATTCTTGCCACCTCTTCTTAATATCTTCTGCTTCTGTTAGGTCCATACCATTTCTTTCATTTATTGTGTCCATCTAAGCATGAAATGTTCTCTTGGTATCTCTAATTTTCCTGAAGAGATCTCTAGTCTTTCCCATTCTATTGCTTTCCTCTATTTGTTTGCACTGATCACTGAGGAAGGCTTTCTTATTTCTCCTTGCTATTCTTTGGAACTGTGCATTCAATGGGTGTATCTTTCTTTTTTTCCTTTGCCTTTCACTTCTCTTCTTCACAGCTATTTGTAAGGGCTTCTCAGACATTTTTGTATTTCTCTTTCTTGGGGATGGTCTTGATTCCTGTCTCCTGTAAAATGTCACAAACCTCCATCCATAGTTCTTCAGGCGCTCTTTCTATCAGATCTAATCCCTTGAATCTGTTTCTCACTTCCACTGTATAATCGTAAGGGATTTGATTTAGGTCATACCTGAATGGTCTAGTGGTTTTCCCTACTTTCTTCCATTTAAGTCTCAATTTGGCAATAAAGAGTTCATGATCTGTGCTATAGGCAGCTTCTGGTTTTGTTTTTGCTGACTGTATGGAACTTCTCCATCTTTATCTTTGGCTGCAAAGAATATATCAGTCTGATTTTGGTATTAACCATCTGGTGATGTTCATGTATAGAGTCTTCTCTTGTGCTGTTGGAAGAGGGTGTTTGCTATGACCAGAGCATTCTCTTGGCAAAACTCTATTATCCTTTGCCCTGATTCATTCTGTACTCCAAGGCCAAATTTGCCTGTTACTCCAGATATTTCTTGACTTCCTACTTTTACATTCCAGTCCCCTATAATGGAAAGGACATCTTTTGGGGGGTGTTAGTACTAGAAGGTCTTGTAGGTCTTGATAGAACTGTTCAACTTCAGCTTCTTCACCATTACTGGTTGGGACACAGACTTGTATTACTGTGATACTGAATGGTTTGTCTTGGAAACAAATAGAGATCATTCAGTCATTTTTGAGATGGCATCCAAGTACTGCATTTTGGACTCTTTCATTGACTATGATGGCTACTCCATTTCTTCTAAGGGATTCCTGCCTATAGTAGTAGGTATAATGCTCATCTAAAAGTTAAATTCACCCATTCCAGTCCATTTTAGTTCACTGATTCCTAAAATGTCGACATTCACTCATGCCTTCTCCCTGTTTGACCACTTCCAATTTGCCTTGATTCATGGACCTAACATTCCAGGTAGCTGTGCAATATTGCTCTTTACAGCATCAGACTTTGGTTCCATCACCAGTCACATCCACAGCTGGGTGTTGTTTTTGCTTTGACTCTGTCTCTCATTCTTTCTGAAGTTATTTCTCCACTGGTCTCCAGTAGCATATTGAGGATACCTACCAGCCTGGGGAGTTCATCTTTCAGTGTCCTATCTTTTTTGCCTTTTCATACTGTTCACGGGTTCTCAGGCAAGAATACTGAAGTGGTTAAGTGGTTTGCCATTCTGCCATTCCCTCCTCCAGTGGACCACATTCTGTCAGCAACACAAGAGAAGACTCTACACATGGACATCACCAGATGGTCAACACCAAAATCAGGTTGATTATATTCTTTGCAGCCAAAGATGGAGAAGCTCTATACAGTCAGCAAAAACAAGACCAGGAGCTGACTGTGGCTCAGATCATGAACTCCTTATTGCCAAATTCAGACTGAAATTGAAGAAAGTGGAGAAAACAATTAGACCATTCAGGTATGACCTAAATCAAATCCCTTATGACTATACAGCGGAAGTCAGAAATAGATTTAAGGGACTAGATCTGATAAACAGAGTGCCTGATGAACTATGGTTGGAGGTTCGTGATATTGTACAGGAGACAGGAATCAAGACCATCTCCAAGAAAAAGAAAGACAAAAAAGCAAAGTGGCTGTCTGAGGAGGCCTTACAAATAGCTTAAAAAAGAAGGGAAGCAAAAAGCAAAGGAGAAAAGGAAAGATATACCATTTGAATGCAGAGTTCCAAAGAATAGCAAGTAGAGTTAAGAAAGCCTTCCTCAGTGATCAATGCAAAGAAATAGAGGAAAACAACAGAATGGGAAAGACTAGAGATCTCTTCAAGAAAATTAGAGATACCAAGGGAACATTTCATGTGCCCAAAGATGGGCACAATAAAGTCAGAAATGGTAAGGACCTAACAGAAGCAGAAGATATTAAGAAGAGGTGGCAAGAATACACAGAAGAACTGAACAAAAAAGATCTTCATGACCCAGATAATCACAATGGTGTGGTCACTCACCTGGAGCCAGACATCCTGGAATGTGAAGTCAAGTGGGCCTTAGGAAGCATCACTATGAACAAAGCTAGTGGAGGTGATGGAATTCCAGTTGAGCTATTCCAAATCCTGAAAGATGATGCTGTGAAAGTGCTGTGCTCAATATGCCAGCAAAGAAAGACAATGCCAAAAATGCTCAAACTACCACACAATTGCACTCATTTCACACACTAGTAAAGTAATGCTCAAAATTCTCCAAGCCTAGCTTCAGCAATACATGAAACATGAATTTCCAGATGTTCAAGCTGGTTTTATAAAAGGCAGAGGAACCAGAGATCCAATTGCCAACATCCGCTGGATCATGGAAAAAGCAAGAGAGTTCCAGAAAAATATCTATTTCCGCTTATTGACTATGTCAAAGCCTTTGACTGTGTGGATCACAATAAACTGTGGAATATTCTGAAAGAGATGTGAATTCCAGACCACCTGACCTGCCTCTTGAGAAATCTGTGTGCAGGTCCGGAAGCAACAGTTAGAACTGGACATGAAATAACAGACTGATTGCAAATAGTAAAAGGAGTATGTCAAGGCTGTATATTGTCACCCTGCTTATTTAACTTATATGCAGAGTACATCATGAGAAACGCTGGGCTGGAAGAAACACAAGCTGGAATCAAGATTGCCGGGAGAAATATCAATAAACTCAGATATGCAGATGACACCACCCTTATGGCAGAAAGTGAAGAGGAACTAAAAAGCCTCTTGATGAAAGTGAAAGTGGAGAGTGAAAAAGTTGGCTTAAAGCTCAACATTCAGAAAACGAAGATCATGGCATCCGGTCCCATCACTTCATGGGAAATAGTTGGGGAAACAGTGGAAACAGTGACTGACTATTTTTCTGGGCTCCAAAATCACTGCAGATGGTGACTGCAGCCATGAAATTAAAAGACGCTTACTCCTTGGAAGGAAAGTTATGACCAACCTAGACACCATATTAAAAAGCAGAGACTTTACTTTGTCCACAAAGGTCCGTCTAATCAAGGCTATGGTTTTTCCAGTGATCATGTATGGATGTGAGAGTTGGACTTTAGAGAAAACTGAACACCGAAGAATTGATATTTTTGAACTGTGGTGTTGGAGAAGACTCTTGAGAGTCTCTTAGACTGCAAGGAGACCCAACCAGTCCACCCTAAAGGAGATCAGTCTGGGTGTTCATTGGAAGGACTGATGTTGAAGCTGAAACTCCAATCTTTTGGCCGCCTGATGCGAAGAGCTGACTCATTTGAAAAGACCCTGATGCTGGGAAAGATTGAGGGCAGGAGGAGAAGGGGACAGCAGAGGATGAGATGGTTGGATGGCATCACCGACTCGACGGTCATGGGTTGGGTGAACTCCGAGAGTTGGTGATGGACAGGGAAGCCTGGAGGGCTGCAGTTCATGGGGTCACAAAGAGTCAAACAGGACTAAGTGACTGAATTGAACTGAAACGATGGTGGAGGTGATGAAGACAGTGGTGACCTCCTTAGAAAGGTCCCATGCAGGCACTGCTACACTCCGTACTCACAAGCCTGCAGTAGGCCACCACCAACCCATGCCTGTGTCAGAGACTCCTGGACACTGACAGGCTAGTCTGGATCAATCTCGTATGCAGTCACTGTTCCTTTCTCTTGGGTCCTGGTGCACACAGTTTCTGTTTGTGCCCTCCAAGGGTTTATTTTCCCAATCCTGTGTAAGTTCCAAGAGTCTATTTCCCCAGTCCTGTGTAAGTTCTTGCAGCTCTCTAGTGGGGTTAATGGTGACCTCCTCCAAGAGGGCTAGAAAAAGCTTCTCCATCCTCAGATCTGTTTCATGACAGTAAAATTTTTCTAGCACCATAGCAAAGGAAAGAAATTCAAGTTATGTGAATGTACTTACCATTTCCTTTAAGGTACTGGGATTTAAAGTATGCATTTGTCCATCATTCTTCAGCAGGTTTCAAAATCTGCTGTGTATTATCTTTTTTACAACTAATAGAACTCATTACACTAATAGTCTAGTTTATGTAAATGTTTTATCCAAATATCTAGTATCTATAAGTTGTTTATTCTCTATATCCCTAATGTAATATATCAAACAATAACTCATTTGTCAAAGGGAGACAGTTCATTAAAATTCAACAACCATTTGGCTGGGATAAAACAGCAATAGTATAAAAATTGATGTTGCGAAACTTAACAAATGAGGAATAAGGAAAGTACAAATTAGGAAATTGCAGGCCTGCCCTCTAGGACCATTTTGGGTCACTTGTCTGAATTTTAATATTACAATTGTTTTACAAGAATTGTCTAAGTTATTAGGCTAGGAGGGAAGCCAATCTACAGCTAGGTAACTTGACTATCAGGGGCATTCAATAAATGAGAACATGATGCCACTTGGGACTTAATAGTAAAAAAGGTACAACACTTGAGCACTGTGTTACAATTCAATTTTAAAAAGTGAATTATCATGTGACTTAGAAAGTATGTTTTCTACTTTGTTGAGTCATATTTAAGTAGCATGGTGAATAAGAGCTCTAGACTTTTTTGTTTATGATTTCAAATGCAATTTTTACTCCATATTTTTAAAAAGAAAGAAAGTATCAAGTGAAAAAATAGCATCTACTAGAATTTGGTCTATTTAAAAAGCAAAAAAACAAAAACCCTCATCCTATTGTGAAACTTACAGTATTATAAAAGGTGGCAAATTTTAGAAAAAAAAAAAAAAGGAAACATGCAACTTTTTAAGGCACTCAGAGAAGTACAGTTTTAATTAACAATAAAAGTTCATAATTATATATAGTATATACATAATGATAATTATATATAAACAATAAAAGATTATAAAAACATCAAACATTTTTACCATAGGTTTTGTTTACCAAGGGGCTTCACTGGTAGTTCAGCTGGTAAGGAATCCACCTGCAGTGCAGGAGATACCAGTTCGATTCCTGGGTTGGGAAGTTCCCCTGGAGACAGGATAGACTACCCACTCCAGTATTCTTGGGCTTTCCTGGTGGCTCAGACAGTAAAGAATCTGCCTGCAATGCGAAAGACCTGGGTTTGATCCTTGGGTTGGGAAGATCCCCTGGAGGAGGGCTTGGACCCACTCCAGTAATCTTGCCTGGAAAAGTCCCATGGACAGAGGAGCCTGGCCAGCTACAGTTCAACAGGGTCTCAAAGAGTCAGACACGACTGAGTAGTCAACTAAGTGCAGCACAGCACATGTTTACCAAGATCATGCTTTTCTCATCATTACTATATTCATTTGCACATGTGTACACATTTAAGAAGAAATTTTATGTTTATGTACAGGTACTGGTTTATGATTTATTAGTTGACTCTATGTTCTTGATACCTAAATACCTTAAGCTCTCATCACTTTAACGGTGTCTGTACATTTCCAAAGTCCTTTCCCTTGTGCCCGAACAGGCTCTGATCTACATACAGTCATCAGGGAATGTCACTTTTGACTCTTCACATGGACAAAGGAACTGATTTTCCAGAAATCTCTTTCCAAAGACAAATACTAAGGGTTTCATTGGAGCAGAGATAATCTGATACTTGAGATGATTTTATTCTCTTCTCTTTCTGTTGACAGTAATATATATTATAATAATATATAATAACTTATTTAGATAATAGTTATATACATCCAACTAATAAATCATATTATAAAACTTTATATTTATGTAACTGTACATACTTATATGTTATTTATGTACATCATGTATTATATATAGTGTGTGTTCTTAGTCGTGTCTGACTGTTTGCAACCCCATGGATGTTAGCCCACAAGGCTCCTCTGTCCATGGGATTTTTCAGCAAGAATGTTACAATGGGTTGCCATTTCCTACTCCAGTGAATCTTTCTAACCCAGGAACAGAACCCAGGTCTCTTGCATCACCTGCATTAGCATTTGGATTCTTTACCACTGAGCCACCTAGGAATAGTAAATAACACATATTTATATATAAAATTTATACTTTTTTTATATAAATTCATTTGCATATTTATAGTTATATATCTTATATAAATCCATATTTATATTTAACAACAGATAAACTTACATAAATATTTATGTATATTTATAAAACTTTTATTTTCTACATACACCCAATACGTTACACTTGTTTTTTCAGTTAATAGAAGCCTTTTCATGGGTAAAAATGGCATGCATTGTGAAAGGAAGCCAAAGTAATCAGACGTGTTTGGTCTTTCATGGATCAAGTTTTTCTTAGAAATCTGCTTTCTGTTCTCTATATGTTAATTATAAGGAGCTTTTCATATGCAAATAAACAGATCTATACAGTGATCTATACACTAACACTATAGTGTATACATCTATACACTAACCTATTTTTGCCCTGTCAGAGTTCCACCTGCTGTTAGGAGACTGCTGTATTATGCATGTGAGAAAAAGTAATCAAAGTACAGAGTGTAGTTGTTTATTAGTATTATACATAATGAGTTGTACTGCTATGCTTCTTTTTAAGCTGTTAGTCAAATTATGCAACTAGTAAGGAAAAGACAAATGAACAAAGCCATTTTTGCTTCCCAGTTTTGTTCTTGACAGAGATCAAAAAGGGAGGCTGACTTGCAACTCTATAACATGTCATTATGTGAAAGTGTGTCCCCAGACAAAAATGAAGCTACAAATTACATGTTGTTTGATACTGTTCATGTACTTGTTTGCATGACACCTCACTGAAAGTATGAATAAAGTGCTGACAGGCATTGCCTGCTTAGCAAAATACCATATCAAGAAGTGGAATCATTAAGACTACTGAAATGGCATATCCTAGGCTTTGGAGCTCAAACCTACACTTTCAGATTTTGGAGTTTTGGAGTTTTTTTTTTTTAATCAATTTCAAAGGTTTATCTTCAAATAAAATAACCTGAGTGTTTGAGCATCTATAAAATTTCCTTCAAGTGGGTTCCTCAATTAATCCTGCAAATAAGGTCTACTAGAACTACTTGTTTATACAATATAAAGAGGTTTATTAAAACAAACAAATGTGATTGTGGCTTATTATACTTTTATACTTATTATACGTATACTTTAATTTTTCTATTGTGCCTAAACCTCTGAAATTTAACTTTGTGTTGACCATATAACAGGATATCCAGAGAAGTTATATGTTTTACTTTTGACAGTGTCAGATGATGAAAAAAACAGACACATTGTTTTATTCGAAGATATCATAAAAGATATGCTGTAATAGGATTTTTGAAAGACATTTGAGAAATTTTATCTTGAAAAATTCAGTCTTGAACAGAACCATTGTTCACTCTCTTAAATTTTTGAAAAATAATTGAGTTCAATCAAATGACCAGACTTTTTTTTATTAATTAATTTATTTTAATTGGAAGCTAATTACTTTACAATATTGCAGTGGTTTTTGCCATACGTTGACATGAATCAGCTATGGCATGTGTCCCTCATCTTGATCACCCCTCCCACTACCCTCCCCATCCCATTCCTCAGGGTTGTCCCAATGTACCAGCTTTGAATGCCCTGTTTCATGCATTGAATTTGGACTGGTGATCTATTTCACATATTATAATATACATGTTTCAATGCTGTTCTCTCAAATCATTCCACCCTTGCCTTCTCCCACAGAGTCCAAAGATCTGTTCTCTATATGTGTATCTCTTTTACTGTCTCGCATATAGGGTCATCATTACCATCTTTCTAAATTCCATATATTTGTGTTAATATACTGTATTGTTATTTTTCTTTCTGACTTACTTCACTCTGCATAATAGGCTCCAGTTTCATCCACCTCATTAGAACTGATTCAAATGTGTTCTTTTTAATAGCTGAGTAATATTGCATTGTGTATATGTACCACAGCTTTCTTATCCATTCATCTGCTGATGGACATCTAGGTTGCTTCCATGTCCTAGCTATTGTAAACAGTGCTGCAATGAACACTGGGGTACACATGTCTCTTTCAATTCTGATTTCCTCAGTGTTTATGCCCAGCAGTGGGATTGCTGGGTCATATGCAGTTCCATTTCCAGTTTTTTAAGGAATCTCCACACTGTTCTCCATAGTGGCTGTACTAGTTTGCATTCCCACCAACAATGTAAGAGGGTTCCCTATCCTCCACATTCCTTTTTCTCTCAAGCATTTATTGTTTGTAGACTTTTTGATAGCAGCCATTCTGACCAGAGTGAGATGGTACCTCACTGTGGTTTTGATTTGCATTTCTCTGATAATGAATGATGCTGAGCGTCTTTTCATGTGTTTGTTAACCATCTGTATGTCTTCATTGGAGAAATGTCTGTTTAGTTCTTTGACCCATTTTTTGATTGGGTCATTTATGTTTCTGGAATTGAGCTGCAGGAGTTGCTTGTATATTTTTGAGATTAATTATTGTCAGTTGATTTGTTTGCTATTATTTTTTCCCATTCTGAAGGGTATCTTTTCACCTTGCTTAAAGTTTTCTTTGTTGTGCAAAAGCTTTTTAAGTTTAATTAGGTCCGATTTGTTTATTTTTGCTTCTATTTCCATTATTCCAGGAGGTGGGTCATAGAGGATCCTGCTGTGATGTATGTCAGAGAGTGTTTTGCCTATGTTTTCCTCTAGGAGTTTTATAGTTTCTGGTCTTATATTTAGATCTTTAATCCATTTTGAGTTTATTTTTGTGTATGGAGTTAGAAAGTGTTCTAGTTTCATTCTTTTACAAGTGTTTGACCAGTTTTCCCAGCACCACTTGTTAAAGAGATTATCTTTTTCCATTGTATATTCTTGCCTCCTTTGTCAAAGATAAGGTGTCCATATGTGCGTGGATTTATCTCTGGGCTTTCTATTTTGTTCCATTGATCTATATTTCTGTCTTTGTGCCAGTACCATACTGTCTTGATGACTGTGGCTTTGTAGTAGAGCCTGAAGTCAGGCAGGTTGATTCCTCCAGTTCCATTCTTCTTTCTCAAGGTTGCTTTGACTATTTGAGGTTTTTTGCATTTCCATACAAATTGTGAAATTATTTGTTCTAGTTCTGTGAAAAATACCCTTGGTAGCTTGATAGGCATTGCATTGAATCTATAGATTGCTTTGGGTAGTATACTCATTTTCATCATATTGATTCTTCCAATCCATGAACATGGTATATTTCTCCATTTATTTGTGTCATCTTTGATTTCATTCATCAGTGTTTTATAGTTTTCTATATATAGATCTTTTGTTTCTTTAGGTAGGTTTATTCCCAAGTATTTTTTTCTTTTTGTTGCAATGGTGAATGAAACTGTTTCCTTAATTTCTCTTTCTGTTTTCTGATTGTTAGTGTATAGGAATGCAAGGGATTTCTGTGTATTAATTTTATATCCTGCAACTTTATTTATTCATTAATTAGCTATAGTAATTTTCTGGTGGTGTCTTTATGGCTTTCTATGTAGAGGATCATGTCATTTGCAAACAGTGAGAGTTTTACTTCTTCTTTTCCAATATGAATTCCTTTTATTTCTTTTTCTTCTCTGATTACTGTGGTAAAACTTCCAAAACTATGTTTAATACTAGTGGTAAGAGTGGGCACCTTATGTTGTTCCTTACTTTTTGGGGAAAGTCTTTCAGTTTTTCACCATTGAGGATAATGTTTGCTGTGGGTTTATCATATATGTCTTTTATTATGTTGACGTATGTTCCTTGTATGCCTGCTTTTTGAAGGGTTTTTATCATAAATGGATGTTGAATTTTGAATGACTAGAGTTTTTTGCCTGCTTGATGACTAGTCATTTCTTTGGGGAATATTACTTTTTCAACTAGTTGTTGAAATGGTACTTCTATTCCCTGGATCATGATTCTCCTTTACTTCTATTATTTTATTTACTTATTGTAAAGGAACATGATATTTTTTAATCTAATGTCAGATCACTTTCTAGAAGTTCCCCCAATACCAAACATGTAAAACCTTAATTTGAGAAACAATCTCTGTTGTTCTCTTTATACATATTCTACCTATCCATTTTCAGTGCTTCCAACTAAATCAATTTATTTAGATTATATCCAGAACTAAAGCTAACTGGGCTGTAAAAAAGCTATTTGTAGAGAAAAAAACTATTTTTTGAAAAGAAATTAGATCAATAGGTATAAACAGATGACATAGACATAGATATAAACATCAATAGATTTAGCACTACCTTTTAAAACTGAAAAGAATCTTATAGATAATAAAATATAATCTCTTCACTCTAAAAATACAGGAAAAAAGGCCCAGAAAGTTTCAGTGACCTACTCAAGGTCTTTTTTTTTTTTTTTTTTTTATTCCAGTCAGAGCTGGATGCAAACACAGAAGTACTGACATTTAGACTACTTACTTTCCATCATATATGATAATTCTTGGAATTTTATGTTCAAAACAGAGTAAACAAGCAAGTTTATTATCTTGCTTGTCTGGAAAACGGAGCTTTAAAAGATATTGATGGCATTTCAGAGACATCCTTCTTAACATCAATTATTATTTTATCATTAAAATACAAGTTAAAAAGCTGTAGTAAGTATACAAATGAATAATTGAGAGTTTATTATATGAACACTCAAAGAGATAATTAATAAACCAGGGAAAGACACTGCAGATATTAGGGGGCCAGTTAATCTATGAGCTTGTACATCCAGCCAATACAGGGTTTGAATTTAGACTTGAACTTAGTGGGGCCTTAGAAATCTCCAGGAGTCAGGTTTGTTGATTATACAAGACAGGTCAAGCATCTGTGTACAACCAGTATCCCTCTCCGATGGACTACATCCTCTTGATTCCACATGATTCATCTAGGTTAGAACAGATGTCACTGAAGAACAGTGAGTACAGAAAACACGACCCAACTCTTGGAAACCATCAGTGAAGCAGGCTACAGTTTAGAAAATAATTCCCTGTATCAGGGGAGATGATGTATAATCAGAGGTCAAAATGGAAATCTACTAATGTAGAATGGCCAAACATTCACATGGTTTGGGGATCATCTGCTGTTCAGTGAGCTCATTTCAAGTTTACTAAGTGCCAAACCTGGAGAGTAAACCTAAATCTTAGGCCCGAATATAGAAGTTCCCTGGTTTTCTCATCCTCTGCCAAGATAGATGAGGATTCACTAGAAAAGAAGCTCAAAACCTGTGTAAGTTGAATCTTCAGCAGTATATAGATAGACTATTCTAGAAAGCATAGATTGACAATAATAAACTTAAAAACCAGTTCTTAAAATGATTTTCATTAATATAATGCTTTCATTTAAGTAGCATCATTTCCTTCACAAATGCCTATTGTGTACCTAGCAGTAGTCTATAAACTTTTTACAACCTAGGATTTTGTCATAGTCAGCTTTTATCTCCAAAACTAACATAAGTTTATAGCTATTGATAAATCAGAGGATGATACTATGTATAAAATTTTCTTTTATTTTATTCACTTTATGGGTAATCTGAAGCTCTTCCAGTAGTTATCCAAAATTATACTTACTTAGGTTTTCATGAATATTCATTTGTTAATTAGAGCTGAAATTCATTTTCAAAAGTTCTCAATTTGAATTTATCATTTTGAATACACCTCATATGCAATATTATCAATTAAAATGTATATATGTTTTTAAAATTATTATAACATCTACTGTAACTAATGATCTTAACTTTTCATGCACAGGAGTTGCTATTTCATTAAAGTTTTGGTATATTTTTATAGAATTGACTCTTTTCTACATATTTTCATCTATCATAGGTCAAAACGTACCCAGACATCTTTTGGGGTTTATTTTCTATAAAAAATATTCATTTGACACTTGAATTATAATTTGAAGAATAAATCAGCTAGATTTTAAATAGTGGCAAATAATCACTATTGTCAAGATCTACAGTATATAAAAAATTGTTAACACATGTAGAACTTCATATATGTCAAGCTCTATCCTAATGATTTAAATATGTTGACTTTATTAATCTTTATATCAGCTATATGAATAGGAACTGTTGTTATCTCAGTTTTACAGATGAAGAAAACTGAAGGTTAAGTAGCTTTTCCCAAGGTCTTTTAGCTCACAAGTGGAAAGAAGGTATTAATTAGACCACTTAGGTGGTCAAGTCCCTGAGTTCATGCTCTTAATGAATGTTTTATCTGGTCTCTCTGGAACAAAATCTTTTATAACATTTTCTTGTTACTGGGAATGCATGAATTACAAAAAAAAAAAAAATCATTATACTTTTCTGCCATCAATTTTGCTGATATGTTGGGCAGGCTGTGACCACAGAAAGTGAGAAAATTTTATGTAAACAGTTTTGACAAATAGAGCATAGGACTGAAAAAAAAGATACTTTTCAAAAATGTAGCACATGTGTTGTGTTCTAATGATGAGCCAAAATTCTTGCCTGTCTTAAGGCCACCACTAATAAGCTAATGGATTTTTCTTTAGCCATTTCCTCAAGACTATAGATTAAATACAAGAGACATGATCTCTGGTTGCAAGCAACAGAAGACAACTCACCGTAAGCGAAAGGAAATGTACTGAAACAATAGTAAAAAGCCACAGAATGACAGGAAGACTGTAAAACCAACCTTGGAAATGCAAGAACCAAGTCATATTGGTAGAGAAATAAGGCAGAACTATAGGTCCAGTTTATATCAGGTATTAGGAGAGCCATACCATGATGAATGAATTCCAAATATCTTCAATCTGTGTGCCAATCTACTCAGATTCTAGATTCAAATTATAATAAAGGAGGACTGAATTAGTTTCACTTCAGAAACATGACTCTTCCTTGGCTAGGAGAGGGAAGGGACTGGAATACAATCCTGCTAGACTGTTTAATGAAGACAACATACCTTTTCTAATGACCGGTGAGCTTGCTATTAGACAATGGAAATGGATATGGGCAGTCAAAATCCCACAAAAACTCATGGTTGCAATTTTGAAAATGATTACTATCATCTTGTGTGTGTGTATTAATCTTTTGTGAAAACTGTTTTAAAATCATATTTTGTTAAAATATTTTTCTAGCTATAACAGTAACACATATTCTCTATAGAAAACTTGGAAAATACAGTTACCTGTCATCTCAAGAATTCTCTAGCATTAACATGCTAATGTTTTCTTTTTTTCCTTCCTACAACCAGTTATACTTACACACATATATCTATGCTGCTGCTGCTGCTAAGTCACTTCAGTCGTGTCCGAGTCTGTGTGACCCCACAGACGGCAGCCACCAGGCTCCCCCGTCCCTGGGATTCTCCAGGCAAGAATACTGGAGTGGGTTGCCATTTCCTTCTCCAATGCATGGAAGTAAAAAGCGAAAGTGAAGTCGCTCAGTCATGTTAGCGACGCCATGGACTGCAGCCCAGCAGGCTCCTCCATCCATGGGACTTTCCAGGCAAAGTATTACATATATCTATACATTATATAATAAAAGAGCTTCCCTGGTGGCTCAGATGGTAAAGTGTCTGCCTGCAATGTGGGACACAGGTTCAATCCCTGGGTCAGGAAGATCTCCTGGAGAAGGAAATGGCAACCCACTCCAGTATTCTTGCCTGGAAAATTCCATGGATTGAAGAGTCTGTGGGCTACAGTCCATGGGGTCGCAAGAATCGGACATGACTGAGTGACTTCACTTTCTTTTCATTTTCATATAGTAAGAAATTGTGATGATTTCTGTAATTTTGCACTGTGTATTTGTCACTTGCTTAATTATCATTTCTGTACATCATTCGGAGAAGGCGATGGCACCCCACTCCAGTGCTCTTGCCTGGAAAATCTCATGGACGGAGGAGCCTGGTAGGCTGCAGTCCCTGGGGTCGAGAAGAGTCTGACACGACTGAGTGACTACTTTCACTTTTCACTTTCATGCATTAGAGAAGGAAATGGCAACTCACTCCAGTGTTCTTGCCTGGAGAATCTCAGGGACGGCGGAGCCTAGTGGGCTGCCATCTATGGGGTCACACAGAGTCAGACACGACGACTTCACTTTCACTTTTCACTTTCATACATTGGAGAAGGAAATGGCAACCCACTCCAGTGTTCTTGCCTGGAGAATCCCAGGGACAGCAGAGCCTGGTGGGCTGCCGTCTATAGGGTCGCACAGAGTCAGACACGACTGAAGCGACTTAGCAGCAGAAGCAGCAGCATATATCATTAATCTTCAAAAACATGATTCCATTAAATAGATGATTATAAGTAATACAACCATTCCACACTGCTGTGCATTTAGATTAACAAGTAATAATGATAATAGAATAATGAAATGAGACAATTAATATTTGTTGAGCACATACTGTGTGTCAGGCATTCTGCAGAGTGCTCTACACCAAACCCCATTTACAGTTGTAGAAACTGAGACTTAGCGAGATAAAATTCCTAAAGCTTAAAGAGCTCGTGACTATAGGGTTAAGATTTGAACCCAGATGCTTTTTTGAGCCTGGGTCTTGGGTTTCTACTTGTGCTTTCTTAAATAGAATATGATATAATCCTCACATATAAATATTTTGTACAGCTTATTTACTTGAAATAAATTCCTAGATGGGGAAATTTTTGAATCAAAGATTATGAAAATTTGCAAAGCCCTTGATATATTTTGCCTCCACAAATAGACTAATTATCACTCTTCCTGGCAGAATATGAAAATGTTCATTTCATTACACTATTCCCAAAACTGGACATTATTGCTTAACTTTCCAAATTTGACAAGTTAAAAAAAAATGGGATCTTATTTTTACTTGCATTTTTAAATAATAACAATATTGGCTATATTTCCATTAATTATTTTTATCTTTATTGTAATTAAGTGATATTCACTGCACCATATTTATCTAATGCCCACACTTCCCTCCTCTGAGTTATTATTTAATGACAAAGATAATATAGTTGGATTTTTTTTTTTTTTTCTGATTTGGTCTTATGATGAGTTGTGCACCCTCAACGTGTGGAGCAGCTTTGTGGGAGTCCATGACACCACCCTTATGGCAGAAAGTGAAGAGGAACTATAAGGCCTCTTGATGAAAGTGAAAGTGGAGAGTGAAAAAGTTGGCTTAAAGCTCAACATTCAGAAAACGAAGATCATGGCATCCGGTCCCATCACTTCATGGGAAATAGATGGGGAAACAGTGGAAACAGTGTCAGACTTTCTTTTTCTGGGCTCCAAAATCACTGCAGATGGTGACTGCAGCCATGAAATTAAAAGACGCTTACTCCTTGGAAGGAAAGTTATGACCAACCTAGATAGCATATTCAAAAGCAGAGACATTACTTTGCCAACAAAGGTTCGTCTAGTCAAGGCTATGGTTTTTCCTGTGGTCATGTATGGATGTGAGAGTTGGACTGTGAAGAAGGCTGAGTGCCAAAGAATTGATGCTTTTGAACTGTAGTGTTGGAGAAGACTCTTGAGAGTCCCTTGGACTGCAAGGAGATCCATCCAGTCCATTCTGAAGGACATCAGCCTTGGGATTTCTTTGGAAGGAATGATGCTAAAGCTGAAACTCCAGTACTTTGGCCACCTCATGCGAAGAGTTGACTCATTGGAGAAGACTCTGATGCTGGGAGGGATTGGGGGCAAGAGGAGAAGGGGACGACAGAGGATGAGATGGCTGGATGGCATCACTGACTCGATGGACGTGAGTCTGAGTGAATTCCGGGAGTTGGTGATGGACAGGGAGGCCTGGCGTGCTGCGATTCATGGGGTCGCAAAGAGTCGGACACGACTGAGTGACTGATCTGATCTGATCTGATACCGAGAATACATAATGCTGTGACTGTGGATGTACACTACATGTTGCTCATCTGTAAAATGACAAGAATAGTACGTATGTCATAGGTTTGTTGTGAGGATTAAATAAGACATAAAGGACTTAGGACAACATGTGACTCATCCTAAGTGTTTGTTGTTGTTCAGTCACTCAGTCATGTCTGACTCTTTGTGACCCCATGGACTGCAGCACGCCACGCTTCCCTGTTCCTCACTATTTCCGGTGAGGAAATTGTGAATTTGCTCAAATTCATGCCCATTTTGTCGATGATGCAATCCAACCATCTCATCTTCTCTCACACCCTTTGCCTCCTGCCTTTCAATCTTCCCCAGCATCAGGGTCTTTTCCAGTGAGTTGGCTCTTCCCATCAGGTTACCAAAGTATTGGAGCTAAATGTCTATAAATGTTAGCTACTATCAGTAGTAATAGTACCAAGAATGAGTGTGGATGTATGGTCAGGGCACTGTTTTCTAATTCTGGGAGCTCTGAGCTAACTAGCAGAGGGAAGCAAGTCCACAGTGTGGAACAGTTGTCCTAGAGTGCAGAGTCTAGGAGAGTCCCTCTCAGAGCGGTCTTTTCACTGCGCAGACAACTGTGTCAGTGAATGAATACAATACTTGAGATTTGCCATGAACTTATGGCCAGAGATGGAGGGGCTGTCAAATATCTGCCCTGAATGGCTCATGGAAAGGATGTGTCCACATTTTTCAAATTCTACTGTTTCACTTCTTCAGAAATTCAGATTTAAGTGGCATTCACTGAGGTGATTACTGTGAACCAACACACGTTTCTAGGAGTTTTCCAAGCATCCCAGTTCAACTTAACAAAAATATACCTAACAACTGTGAAGGAGGTCCTGTTATTTACAGAACAGTGTTACTGACAGAGGAGGAAGCAAATGACATAGAAGTTTAATATCTGCCCAAAGCCCACATTAGAGTCAAGTTAATCTGGCATTTTTTTTCCCTGCCAGTGACCTGTTTGGGGACTTTTAGGCATGGAGACCTCTCTCTGGAGACCAAATTTAATAAAGGAAGTCTTATAGTTCCTAATCTGGCTTGGGTTCCAATGCTAATGCACCAGCAGCCCTGAGTTTGAGCCTTCCTGCCTCTGCCCTTTACTCATTAAGTCCCCTTGGACGAATTACTTAATTACCTGTTTCCTCATCTGTAAAATGGAGATAATAACATTTACCTTGTAGTGTCAATGCTGAGAGGAAAGGTAACTTTTCAAGCTCCTAGCACATAATAGTAATTTATAGTTACACTCAAGACACTAGCCACTCAGCTTCTAAGGCTTGACTCCTATGCTCCCAACTCAGCTGGCTCAAAATAAGCACAGAACTTAAATCTTCATATCCTGGCCCAGAAACAGACTTCCTCCACTGCTTCTGTCATTTCTACATCAACTATAAGGCACGTGCTTACTGTGCACAGGCTCAACTTAAATGCCGTGGAAGACATTAAGATTAATCCAACACAGATTCAGCCTTGAATGTCCCCACAGTCTGTCAGTTGCAATGAGGTATGAATTGGTACACATAGCAGAAAGTGATTGATACTTCAGTAGAATAAGATTTCAGGGCAAGTGCTATAAATGTTGAGGATAGATTAATTTCAACTAATAAAGGTCACAAGGTAATAATATTAACAACCCTTTCCTTATATATGGGCTTTTATCTGGGACTAAAATCTCACTCCAGCCTCCCTCTCAGCCATTAAATTGGGCAACTTTGTCTTACTCAACCTTAAAAAGACCAATTAGCCTTCCTCTCTCTAGCTATTCTTCTCAGCCATCAGGAGAAATATTCCAATTGCGTGGGGTCCAAAGTACTGATAACCTTTTTTTTTATCTCACCTAGAGAAGGAGTATCCTCAGAATTTGTAAGTGTTTAGTTCCCCAGGGTAGAAATTGCTTCATTTGTTCTTGCATCTGCTAAGGTCTCTTTTCCTTAGTGGCCCTGCTGAGATTGAGTCCAGGTGTCTTGCATCTTCACTGTTCTCCTTACTACACAGCATCATCTCTCCTCAGCAATGGAGGGCTACTGACAGCTTTCTCACCCCAAGGACAGTCAGGTTAAAATTGCAGTCTGGAGATTCAGGGATTGATCATTTGGATGGATAAGGTCTAACGAGTAGGAATCAAGATGTCAGAAAATCCTCAAGTTCCTCTCACAGTTTAAATGCAAAAGGAGAGGACAACCTAGAAAGACATTTCTCACACATACATAGCTCCCACCAGGGTTTCCATCCACTCTCAGCTAAAGTTTATGCCTATGACTGAACCAAAAAGAGTCTGCTTGCCTACTCGCAGTAAAGGCCAATCTACTGACACCTGATTGTGAAGGAAAGTACACCATTCAGTGTAAGGTGCCAGAAAAGGAGTCCAGGGCAGCTAGTGCTCAAAAAAACCCAAATTCCTCAATGGGTTTCAGGAAAGCACTTTTAAAGGCCAAGTAGGGAGGCTAGTCATAGGGTTTGTGATCAGCTCCTGCACAATATTCTGATTGGTTGATGGCAAGGCAAGAGGCCAGTGTCAGAGGGATTAACATCAATTCTCTGGCTTTAGTAACTGGTCTGGGGGCTATAAGCTCATGATCATCACGTAGTTAATGCCTTCCATTTGGTAGAGGTCTTAACATCTATAATATAATACAAGAAATGTGCTTCAGATATTGTTACCAGTCTTCAT
Organism: Tragelaphus eurycerus; assembly: GCA_935064755.1. Taxonomy (NCBI): domain Eukaryota; kingdom Metazoa; phylum Chordata; class Mammalia; order Artiodactyla; family Bovidae; genus Tragelaphus; species Tragelaphus eurycerus. The sequence goes on from CAKXYN010000064.1 coordinate 974,238, forward strand.
GTGGCCCAACTACTAATTGGGTCACTACATGTTCACATACTTTCGATCATTCATTCTTGACTCAGGCTTTTGTGACTCAGGGGAGGCCTCGGAGATCATAGTTTTTCTACAAACAAGAGGTAGGCAGAGGACATTGGGGAAGGGGTCTGTCCCAGGAAGACCCCATAGTGTCCTGCGAGGTTACATGTCTAGGATGTGAGGGACAGAAACCTCAATAGATGGACAAGATCATGAGACTAATATGATGGTAACATGCCTCTGCAGTTTCCGTGGTTCTCCTTCACCTAATTTTCCAAGATCTGTTAAGTGAAGTTTTTTGTTGAAGGCAAATTTTTTTCCCCTTTGTGTTCTCTTTTTCCTTCATATTTCTTCCTACTCATTTTCTCTCTCTGCATATTATTCTCTGATCATCCCTTCTTTTTCTCTTATGCTTCTTTCTTTTCCCATTCCTATTTCTTCATTTCACTTCTTATACTCTCAGTTCACTTCTTTTTCTCATTTTACCGTCTTGACATGTCCTATCTCTTGCTGTCTCTCTACCTTTTTTCTTATCTCTCTCCCTTGACACATGTCTTGTGCACACAATACCTATGGTACCTGAAGAATTTGGGATCAAATGACCTGGGTCCAACACAAATCTTCTTGCTCCATTAAGCTAAATACAAAGGCTGGTTCCCAGCTCCTGTTAATCATGTCTATTTTCAACATGAAAGGCTGCTAATGATCTAGCAGGTTCACTGTGTAGACGGAATCCAATAATCTGCTGTTTGCTGCACAATGGTCTTGTGCCTGCCAACCACGCACAGGTGGTGAAAATAGTGTGCCTACTTCATTCCTAAGCATAAGAATGTTTTTCCACTTGAAAAAAAAAAAAAAAAAAAAACACAAAACCTGAAAAAATAGTTTTTAAACTCAAAGTACTTTATCTAAAAGGTCAGAGATTCAATGAAGTTCTATTTTTTTTTTTCCTTGTTATTCAAGCTGCCATTTTTCTGTAATATTAACTGTGGTGTGTATATGTTTTCAACCTGAGTTCTTTCTGTTCCTTACTATTAGACTTTGCCTTCAACTCATAATCCTGCCTGCTTTTCAGAATGTTCATTTTTCCATGGCAACAGAGATGCAGATGAAATATTCTGGTGTTACTGCAGGGAAGAAGTAGAAGAAAACCTGGATATGACTCATTTAAAAAATCTGCTATTTGAGAATAAATATCTGCAGCAGTAATAATAGAGGCTGGCCCTCATGGAAGTCAAAGAGTTGCACAGAGGTGGCGGAGGGCAGGATTCTAACCCTCAGTGAGTGGTGATACATGCCAGTTGAGTAAATTGCCCTTATTTTTCTGTTAGAACTCCTGGGTGTTTTGTTTTTTTTTTTTTCTTTTAAGAGAGGGAACACTCCCTTAACAATTTTTTTTGCAGACAGATTTGAACGTGTCACTGAATAGATATGTGTATGAAGGGCTTACTTACTGAAGCACACACTTAAGATCTCCTCCCCTATGTTTATTAGTTCTTGGCATGGGGACCACCTTCTCACATCCCCACTAGCAGAAATTGCCTGATGCTGCAGTGACCTAGACAAGAGAAGTAATTTTCTGGCCCTGTGCGGTCTGGCAAAGGTTATTATTCCAATTGCTACTGAGAGTTTCCTTCACTGAAGGATGTCTAGGATTCTTGTTGGAGGGTCATGAAGTGGGCAGAGAGTGACTGGCGGATGCAGGCATTCACCCCGCAGGTTAGTTGGTTGCACATTTGTTTTTGGACAGCTCAAGGTGGATGTTTCCTGTGGTGCTTTGTCTCAGGACTTTCTTCTGTTTCCCAGGGCACTGTTATTCCATCAACAGCCATGCTGTTTCAGCTGCAGAGGCAGATAGAGATCTGATTCATCCAGAGTAGCCAGATATATGAAGAAAATGGATGAAAGACCACAGAACAACCGTCCATACCCTCTCCTCCAGCATTACCAACATAGGAAGCCAGGTTACATGAATACAGACTAAGAGCTGTGGAATGCTCATGAAGCAAGGTCTTGAAAGAGGCAGAATTTTTTTTATTAAGTCTTTTTCTACAAAATTTCTAGAACTGAATGATAAAGCTATTCTGTTGCTATTCTGTGGCTATTCTGTTGTTATTAGAGACAATCCAATCATTCTTTATTAAAAAAAACAAACAAACTTCCATAGCAACACAGACACAAAACAGATTTTATGGGTAGATATTATAATTTAATTCAGATAATACAGAACTTCTTATGGAGTCATTATTTTAAAATTAAAATGATTGTACAGGTATTTTCCTTAAAGCAATAATATTAAGATTTTTAGGGAAAGGAAGTAAAGTATATCTTGCCCAAAATATACTTTTATATTTTTCAATTAAACTTGAGACAACGAGAGTTATAGCTACGTAAGTTAAGTTAAATCAGATACTAATCATTTATTGAATACTTTTTATTTCTTCAAATCTTTAATTTTTTATAGCAGTGGGAGGTTTGTTTTTTAAAAAAAAAAAAACTTTTATAAAATTAGCATATTATTAGGTCAAGTCTTTAAGGACTTCTAATACCAGAGCAGCCTTGTTGTTGTTGTTGTTCTTTAAGGACAATGAATCAGAGTATATTTTAGGATTTTACAGCACTCCAGACTTGTTCCCAGAGAGAGAAATAGTCTCCGCATGTCAAAAACATTTTAACTTAAAATATAATGAAGCAAAAGCATGGATTAATTGTGTTTTCACTGATACAGAGAAATCCTTATTGAAAGTTTCAGCTGATCAGTCACTGGATTAGTTCATAAGATAAACTCATTCATGAATGGTAACAAGTCCTTGTGGTTTCATTGGAGTGTGTCAGATTCTGTTGCTATTTTCTCCACTAAATATATAAATATTTTTTCCTAAATAACAAAATTTGAAGTGAAAGTTCTGAGATAGTAAAAGTTCATGAGGAAGCAAAAGCATGTAATCTGATTCACCAGATTTGTATCTATGCATGGTAAATTATAGAAGATTATGGCATTTCTATGACTAACACCCAAGAAAAGCTTCACAGATGAAGACTTTAATTTTTAATGTGGATACTCTTTCATGTCTACAACAGTTTAGGATATCATCTGACCACAATTTTCCAACTTCTGAATTTCTAGGCAGGCAAAACATTAAAATACATATTGGAGAAGGCAATGGTACCCCACTCCAGTACTCTTGCCTGGAAAATCCCATGGACGGGAGAGCCTGGTGGGCTGCAGTCCATGGGGTCGCTAAGACTCGGACACAACTGAGCAACTTCACTTTCACTTTTCACTTTCATGCATTGGAGAAGGAAATGGCAAACCACACCAGTGTTCTTGCCTGGAGAATCCCAGGGACGAGCGAGCCTGGTGGGCTGCTGTCTATTAACTAAACTTTAAACAGGTTTTTTTTTTTTTTTTAGATGCCACCTGTAAATCCTTTCTGGATTATCTACCTCCAGATAGAATATCTTAAAGTCTGAAGAGGTTTATTAAAGAAGGATTTAAATGTGATTACTGGCAATGAATTGGCAGAAATGGAACTTAGAAACTAGTCACATGATCATGTGGCTGCAAAACCTCTTATTCCAGAAATTATGTAATTGTGCTTAACACACATGGTTAACAAATTGTTGTGGCACTTTTATTAATTTCAATATGATTCAAAATAAGAAACCATTTTTATATGTTCAACAAATATTTCAAGTGACATGAAAATATAATTGTGGTAATTTTACCCTTGCTGCTGCTGCTGCTAAGTCACTTCAGTCGTGTCCGACTCTGTGTGACCCCATAGACGGCAGCCCGTCCCTGGGATTCTCCAGGCAAGAACACTGGAGTGGGTTGCCATTTCCTTCTCCAATGCATGAACGTGAAAGTGAAGCCGTTCAGTTGTGTCCAACCGTCAGCAGCCCCATGGACTGCAGCCTTCCAGGCTCCTCCGTCCATGGGATTTTCCAGGCAGGAGTACTGGAGTGGGGTGCCATTGCCTTCTCTGAAGCCACTGAATTCCTCTCTTAAGAAAACTAAGTTATTGAAAATAAAGCCCTTGAAGATTTAACATTGATTCTGTCATACTCTCCTTTCAGAATACAATTAGCCTAAGGTTACAGCTAAATATTATATCTTTACAATTTTCAAAAAGAAAATGGAGATGTTGAGAATTCTATTGCTATGACTTCAGCACTTCTTTTATAATTAGTCAGTTGTTGTTGTTCAGTCAACCAGTGGTGTCCGACTCTGCGACCCCATGGACTGCAATGTGCCAGGCCTCCCTGTCCCTAACCATCCCCTGGAGTTTGCCCACGTTCACATTCATTATTGTACATGTACACCATGTACAATTAGTCTGCACAACTCTCCAAATATAATAATAAATTAAAATTTATCTTTCAGTTCAGTTCAGTCGTTCAGTCATGTCCCACTCTTTGAGACCCCATGAATCGCAGCACGCCAGGCCTCAATTAACATTAAAAAAGCAAAGTAACTGTATTTTTGTTACTGCAAATAATATTGTAATGCTTATATTATAGTTGCCATTTTTTCCTCTTCCATTGTGGTTTATTTATAGGATATTGAAGATAGTTCCCTGTGCTATACAGTAAGACCTTGTTGTCTGTTCATCCTATATATAATAGTTTCATCTGCTGATCCTGAACTCCCACTCCACCCTCCCCCCAACCCTTGGCAACTACACGTCTGTTCTCTATGTCTATCAGTCTGTTTCTGTTTCATAGATAAATTCATTTATGTCACGTTTTAGAGTCCACATGTAAGTGATATCATATGATATTTATCTTTCTTTCTGACTTACTTCACTTTATAGTAATCTCTAGGTCCATCCATGTAGCCTCAAATGGCATTATTTCATTCTATTCTTTCTTATAGCAGCCATTTTTAAAGTTTTCAACTCTTCAAGAGTTTTATGTATTATTTCAGTCATAGTATCTATATATGTGCAGATCTCTTGCCTTTTTCTAAGTTATATTACCATAGGCATTTGGAAGTTAAAGTTTATAAGAGTTAAATAATGAATTAAACCACCTGAAGGTATGTCCTTCTTTCTAATTTCTATGATTTTCCATTTAAAAAGAAAACACTGAGACAGATGACTTATATTGTATATATAAGTGAAGTCTCTCAGTTGTGTCCAACTCTTAGCAACCTCATGGACTGCAGCCCACCAGGCTCCTCCATCCATGGGATTTTCCAGGCAAGAGTACTGGAGTGGGGTGCCATTGCCTTATCCAAAATAATAAATTTAGTAGCATTTAAATTCTGATTGTAAAATACATACACTTTTAATTTTAACATGTTTCCACAATATACTGTAGAGAAGAAATCTGTTTGAAAAAGTGTGTGGCTTTAAAAGTCCTTAAACTCAAGTCCAACCTTAGAAGGTTCATGTGAAGGTAACTGAGGTTACTACATGTAACATACTTCAATGTAGTGCCTGGTATCCAGTCCTCAACAGGCAGTGGCCATGATTATTTTTATTAACTATTTTAATCAACATAGATGAAGTAAATATGGAAATCATGTGATTAATCCAGTGAATCCAGAACATAGGAAAACAAATGGAGCAACCAAACAAACACCTCTGTTGTTAAAGTCCAAGTGAGTCTACCAGAACTCTCTAGCTAAGATGATCATATTTGTTTCAGGTCAAAAATAAGAAAGTAAAAGTGTTAGTTGCTCAGCTGTGTCTGACTCTTTGCAATCCATCGACTGCAGCCTTCCAGGCTCCTCTGTCCATGAAATTCTCCAGGCAAGAATACTAGAGCAGGTAGCCATTCCCATCTCCAGGGGAATCTTCCTGGTCCGGGGATCAAACCCAGGTCTCCTGCACTGCACTGCAGACAGACTCTTCACCATCTGAGTCACAAATTTGATTTCAGATCAAGAAATGCAGAGAATTCCCTGCAGTCCAGTGTTCAGGACTCTGTGTTTTCACTGACAAGGGCACAGGTTCAATCCTTGGTCAGGGCTCTAAGATCCTGTAAGCAGCCAAAAATAAAAACATAACAATTGAAAAAAAAAATTTAAGGAAAATGCACCATGCATTCTACAAATAATCACAGGTCATCTCCTAATCAGATACCACCAAAGGCCTTGAAGAGGCATCATGATTCTTTTCTCATTGGTCTCCTGTTTGTCTGTGAAGAGAGGAAAGAACTCAGTGTGCTCCAGGCTCATGTCAGCTTTCAGCCACCAAGGTCAAAGAGGCAGATCCAGATCAAGGAGACACTATCAGGTATCACAGAAGCAGGGCCAATAACTGGCAAACGTATGAATTGTGTTTTAGTTAGAACACCCTTTCATCTTTCCAGAGAGAACCCTTCTTTTACCTCATACCACTTCCCTTGACTCACAAACTTCCTGTCAAATCCTTTATTTCCTCAAACTCATCACTGCTCTCCACTGAGGTCACCCACTTCGCAAGGAAGATAGGAAGGGAGGGACTTGTGTTCTGGCCTCATCCCCTCACTACTGTTCATTCTAAACTGCTTTGGACATCTGTCAATCTTCTAGAGAACTTGCCTCCTGCAGTTTCGCAGGCCGCCTTTTCAGCTCCTGGTGAGATAAATGCAGGCTAAGATCTCTGCTGAGAACTGCTTTCTGGACTTTTCATCTTAACTGGCATTCTGAAGTCCTGTGTAGAAAGGGAGAAAGAGCATTAGAACCCAGGCAGCACCAAATGTTCCTATTCTTGTGAAACGATAGGCTTTAGAGGGAAGAGGTAAGCCTTTATTTACCCAGCAAGACCTAGTACAGGGCTGGAAACAATCTGATACTCAATTGGCCTGAGCCTCCTAGATTATTCCAGAGAACCTATTTATGGTTGGGAATGTGAAACATGATTTGTGTGTATTTGCCTTATCCTCCCTTTCCCTGGGGGCTTCCCAAGTGCTGCTAGTGGTAAATAAACCACCTGCCAATGCAGGAGACATCAGAGATGCGGGTTCAATCCCTGGGTCAGGAAGATCCCCTGGAGGAGGGCATGGCAACCCATTCCAGTATTCTTGCCTAGAGAATCACATGGACACAGGAGCCTGACGGGTTACAGTCAATGGGGTTGCAGAAAGTCGCACATGACTGAGGGACTTAGCATGCACACACTCTTTTCCTAGACCCTGGACTGCTTCCAAGTTACAGTAAAAACACACGTCAAAGACTTAACAACAGACTCCTGATTTAGGCTTTTGTGGGGAATGTGAAAGGATATTAAAAATTCTTTTTTCTTCTTCCTCTTCTTCTAGCCTGATGATATTTGAAAAATGAATGGTGCTTGTTTTGAGTGTTTATACCTCTGGAGAACCAAGTGGGTCTGAAAAAAGTGAACAGAAGAGTGAATAAAAACTACCTGGGTGCCTAGTGGGTTGGCATTTAGACTTGTAGGGATTGCATGAGGACTCTGCATTATTTCGTATAGCTCATCCATGATGAAAGAGGGCAAGACTGGGAAACAAAACATGCCCATAATTAACAAAGACAACATACTCCGCCAGTGTAACCTTTAATTCTATCTCCTACCATAAAGGTCGTGCCAAGATCCTACATAGAATGAGATTCCCAAGGATTCTTAGTCTCAGGTCCTGGGCCTGGCATGTAGTAGGCATGCAGTAGTGTAGTGTAGTGCCTGTGTGTGTGTGTGTGTGTGTGTGTGTGTGCACGCGTGTGTGTATGTGTGTGTGTGTGTGTTAGTTGCTCAGTTGTGTCTGATTCTCTGCGATCCCATGGACTGTAGCCCACCAAGCTCCTCTGTCCATGGAATTTCCCGAGCAAGAATACTGGAGTGGGTTGCCATTACCTTTTCCAGGGGATCTTGTTGACCCAGGGATCAAACCTGGGTCCCCTGCATTACAGGCAGATACTTTACCATCTCAGCCACCAACTACTGTACAAATGATCCAGTATAAGGATACAGGCAGAATACAAGCAATTCTGTTTTCAACTCAATGAGAAATAAAATGAGCATTTTTATTACAAAGAAATTGTTTCATATTATCTTTCCAAGCTTAGTGTGTGAACTGAATGGCTATTATAATCCACATGCATATGGCTCCTATACATGGGTAGCACAAGCTATGAGAAAGTTCTACTAGAGAAATATTTTGTACACCAGGATAATTTTCTTATCCTATTTTCCAAGTAAGACAGTCAAAGAACTGTCCTCAAAGACATTTGCTTATACCTTCTCAAAACTATTCATTCTTTGTGTGTATTGCTGCCTGACCAAACTATAATCTCTTTTTACTCTTTGAACCCCTCATGGTGCCAGGCATAGAAATTTACGCATTCTATGCCTTCAGTAAAAGTTGAATTAATATTCTTGTTAGAGATGTATAAATGAATTTCTCTTAATTCAAATATATGCAAACTAGAAGTGTGTGCCAATTTCTAATTGGTAAATAATGTAAGCACTGCTTGTGTTTGCTTTGCTTTCTTTGAATACTGCCTATATTTTTCAAACCCCTTGACACATAAAACAAAGCTTTAGCAAAAGGCAAATCAATTTATTTTAAAGAGACTTCTTAAGAATGCCTTTTGGGGACATGAATGGATGATATAAAAAGGGCATCCACTCGCCATTATTTCCACATCATGAAAATATCGTACATTTCCAATTCTATGCTTCCGGCCTGACCACCCAAAGGAAAGCAGTAGTGTGACTTTGTATTCTCATTTCAAATTGAGGGTAGTCTGTGGGAAGTGGAAGACATGATTGAATTTTATCAAGTCAAACTTTATTTCTCTTCACCAAATTTGCAGTAAATCTACGAAGCTAAGAGCAGAGTGAGGGTGATCCAGTTTGCTCCCACAGCATAACAGTGAGTTTATTCAGACAAGAAGAGGAAATAAATGGTAGGTCAAGGCAGATGATTCCCCATTACTGTAGCTGACATGACTTCCATTCCAAACACCTAATTTAAATCTGATCACAAGGACTTCAGAGCTAAGTCTGGGATCAGATATAGTCTAAGCTCTCATGGAAAGTTTGCCAGTCCTCTGTAGTCTTGCTGACACAGAGCTTGCCTCAGGTAGCTTGCATTTATAAATCTGACGGCCCATCCATATGTTGTCATCTAATGTGTACTATTATTACAAGATAATGCCATTAAGGGTGAACAGGGAATGAAAATTTATCAATCTCAAGAGTCAAGAAAATAAGCACAGTGCCTAAAACCTCAATTCAATCAGCAAAATCCCAAAGGAAATCATCAACTGCCCTAAAAGAACTTAATACTCTTTTTTTCTTGTCTGTGTTTGTGAAGGTCTTTAATATATTTGCAGCAGGGAGCAGTGTGTGCCTTTTAGCCTAGTGATATAGCAAGTGTGAAAAGTGATGGAAGTGTTAGTCATCACTCAGTGGTGTCCAACTCTTTGCGACCCCTGGGCTGTAACCCAGTGGGCTCCTCTCTCTATGGAATTTTCCAGGCAAGAATACTGGAGTGGGTTGCCATTTCCTTCTCCGAGGCATCTTCCTGACCCAGGGATCGAACCCAAATCTCCTGCTTTGGCAGGCAGATTCTTTTACCACTGCGCCACCTGGAGAACCCTATATCATTTAGTGATATAGGCAGGTAGTAATTCTATGTTTTTAACTGAGGTGCTGCTACTTTTGTTTTCATATTTTTTTAAAGTCTTCCTCCATCCTTTCCTTTGACAGCACCATTACTCTGCTTCTCTTGTATTACAATGTTTAACCCTGTGCATTATAACACATACTTCAAATCATGGTATGGAAGAACATCACAAAGTGTGTTGTTACTAAATTCTTGTCAACATTAAAATAGTATCCACTGTATTTTCCAGTAGATCTCTGCATCACACAGGCATAGACATATTCCTACAGGTAAATGCTTAAAGAAGTGGTTAGATCAGATGAGATACGTGTTGATTTGAGGAGGCATCTTGTCACTCTGGAGCAGGATGCTGTTCATGACAGTAGTACTTCCACACTAGCTACTCTGGTGCCTGTCCAGAGTAGCTTCATGGTGCCTTCATCTCCTCCTCTGCTCACCCAGACTGCTATGTGTTGAATTGGGAACCCTGGCATTATATCTTTTTCTAGACCCACCAAGGTCATTCCCACCTTTAGGGACTTTGTTCCCTCTTCCCGAAATGCTCTTCCCGCAGATCATCACATGGCAGGCTCCTCCTTAACATTTCCACCTTAACTTATATATCATTTCCATAAATTATATTGCCTAATAGTCCCCAACCCCTTTCTTATATGCTAACACCAGTTTTTATCTGTCACATCCCCTTCTTTGATATTCTTCATTTTGCTTTTCACTATCTGAACTTACATTTATGTCCTTATGTGTTCCCTGTGTATTTCTCTCTTCCCCGTTGTAAAAACAGCCCTGTCTCTCTTGCCTGCTGTTGTATCTCCAGCTCCTTGAAATATCTGGTTGTTGTTGTTCAGTCGCTCAGTCATGTCTGACTCTTTGCAACCCCATCAGTCGACTGCAGCACGCCAGCCTTCCCTGTCCTTCACCATCTCCCAAAGGTTGTTCAAACTCTTGTCCGTTGAGTCAGTGACGCCATCCAACCATCTCATCCTCTGTCGGTACAGAACAGGTACAAAACAAATATTTCTGGAATAAATTAATGTGCCCTTCAAAGAGTGTTATAGACAGGTTTAACAAGGTGACTGATGTTAGCAAAGGTGGGATGGGCTTTGCCTATTTTCGCCTGATGACTAAATTTTCTGTTTCCTGAAATGTCATAGAATTGAGAAGCTGGAAAGAGCTTAAGGTGCAAAGAAAATGAGACTCGTAGTCCCTTGACTAATAATTGACAAAGCTGAGACTAAGTTCAAAGTCTTTGTACTGTTTTGCTCTCCCTACCAGTCCCTACCTTAAGAACTGAATTCTAGAACTAGCTGTATTACAAATGACATATTTCATTATAGAGAAGATTGTTTTCCATACCTGCTATAACAGATTACCTCAAATTTAGTGGATTAAAATAGAACAAAGTTATTAACTTACAGCTGTATATGTCAGAAGTCTGACACAGGTTTTCCTGAGCTAAAAGTAAAGTGTTGGCAGGACAACATTCTCTTCTCAAGGCTTTTGTGAGGAATCCATTTCTTTGATGTTTTTGGCTTCTAGAAGCCAACCCTGTTCCCTTATTCTAACTTCAAGGCAGCAACAACTGGTCAAGTCCTCCTCACATCAAATCATTCTGACCTTTTCTTTCTGTCTCCCTCTTCTACATTTAAGGACCCTTGTGATCACCCTGGACCACCCTGCATAATCTAAGATAATGTCCTAATTTTAAGACCAGCAAAGTATTCATCTTAATTACATCTGCAACATTCCCCTGTGTAACATATTCACACATTCTGTGGAATAGACTGAAAATTTTGAGGGAGGGCACATTATGTGCATCATTCATCCTACAAGAATCAATATGAAAAAAATTTTTGATGTCACACTTTTTCAAAATCACTGTGGTTTACCTTTTGTCGTATATGACACCATTTGAATTGTAGGCAATTTTTGATATTAATAAAATTCTGCTGAAATAGTTGCCTACATACATAGTTAATTTTTCTGTTAAAGTATAATTTTTCAAAAGGTAAAAATAGGAGTCTCATATAAGCTTAAGATAAATATTTTTCTGTTTCTTTTTTTAAGTTAATTTATTTTAATTCGAGGGTACAATATTGGAGGGTACTTTACAAAATTGTGATGGTTTTTGCCATACATTGACATGAATCAGTCACAGGTGGACATGTGTCCCTATCTTGAATCCCCCTCCCATCTCCCTCCCCACCACATCTCTCTGGGTTGTCCTAGAGCAATAGCTTTGAGTGCCTTGCTTCATGCATTGAACTTGCACTGTTTATCAGTTTTATATATGGTAATATACCTGTTTCAATGCTAGTCTCTCAAATCATCCCACCCTAGCCTTCTCCCACAGAGTCCAAGAGTCTGCTCTTTCCATCTTTGTCTCTTTTGCAGCTTTTGCTGCCTTGCATATAGGGTCACTGTTACCATCTTCCTTGATTCAATATATATATATGCATTAATATACAGTATTTGTGTTTCTCTTTCTGATTTACTTGGATTTACATTAGCTATTCTGTTTAGTAAATTGTTGTGAAACTAGCATATAAAAACAGATAATTATTAGTGAATTCTTAATCTCCTTTGCTGTGTGACAATGCTATGCTATGCTATGCTAAGTCACTTCAGTCGTGTCCGACTCTGTGTGACCCCATAAACGGCAGCCCACCTGGCTTCCTCATCCCTGGGATTCTCCAGGCAAGAACACTAGAGTGGGTTGCCATTTCCTTCTCCAATGCATGAAAGTGAAAAGAGAAAGTGAAGTCGCTCAGTCATGTCCGACTCTTAGCGACCCCATGGACTGCAGCCCACCAGGCGCCTCCGTCCGTGGGATTTTCCAGGCAAGAGTACTGGAGTGGGGTGCCATTGTCTTCTCCGCTGTGTGACAATAGTGGTCCCTAATAAAAGCGTTAGTAAGTAATAACACATTTATGGGACATATTGTAGTATTATCTCTTGAAATAAGGCTTATTTCTTTAAGAATGGACCCATACTCAAGTCCCTTTGGTGCCCTTTTGGTTATCTGAGATGGCAGATTCCAAAACATTCAGTTACTGAGAAAGCTTTCAGATTTTTTTTTTTAATTGTAGAATAACCTAGGGAGTATTTAGAAATAGTCTTGACTATATATATATATATAGTATAGAAAACACAAAATATAGTGGCTCATTAAAAAGGTGATTATCCATTTCTCAAGTAAAAGAAATTCAGAGATAATCTGTAAGGTAGATCTGTGGTTATCAGTAACCCAGAATTCTATCATCTTAGCCTCAGTTCCTTCTAGAAGGTCATTTTACAACCCAAGATGCCAGCTTCTTAGAAATTACACAAAATCCTTACACTTAAACGTCATTGTCTAAAATTTCCTGGGAAATACATTGTTTTGATTGGATGCATGGATGCCCAAAATCAAATCAGAACAAGAAGGGAAAAATTAACATTCATTGGCAATGAGGAGTTTCTGCCATGTTTAATTAAGTGTTTAAACTGTTAGAATCTGATGGAATTGACAGGGAGCTCAAATCAAAGCTGCTGCTGCTAAGTTGCTTCAGTCGTGTCCGACTCTGCGACCCCATAGACAGCAGCCCACCAGGCTCCGCCATCCCTGGGATTCTCCAGGCAAGAACACTGGAGTGGGTTGCCATTTCCTTCTCCAATGCGTGAAAGTGAAAAGGGAAAGTGAATTCACTCAGTCATGTCCGACTCTTAGAGACCCCATTGACTGCAGCCTACCAGGCTTCTCCACCCATGGGATTTTCCAGGCAAGAATAATGGAGTGGGTTGCCATTGCCTTCTCTGCAAATCAAAGCTAGGGCTTCTGAATTTCAGGTCCAGCTATTATTAATTAGGAGTTTTCCCTGGTTAAATGACCTGAGCCTTGAATCTCAAATCATCAGTTGACTTAACAGTAAACATATCTTGGATTTCTTCTAGGTAAAAATTCACTGATTTTATACTATCATGTATTTATTTATAATAAAACATAAAATTTATATTTTCCTATTTAAAGAATCTGCCTGCAATGGAGGAGACTGGGGTTCGATCCTTGGGTTGGGAAGATCTCCTGGAGAAGGGAATACCAACCCACTCCACTATTATTGCCTGGAGAATCCCATGAAAAGAAGAGCCTGGCAGGCTACAGTCCATGGAGTCACAAAGCGTCAGACATGACTGAGCAACTAGAGAGATTCTTATAATGTTTCTTTCTTGGCCTAAGAAACAAATTATGGTCGGATTTAACTATTATCATGTATGGTTCTGGAATGCTCAAGACATAAACTAAAAGGGTTTTTTTGAGATATATTTAAGCATATGAGCACCCCTTGTTGTCCCACTAATAAAAGTGTGATACTTTCAGAAGCCTGTGCATAAGTCTCAAAGCAAAAACTCCTATTTAAAATGATATCTCCTGCCTATGACTGAACCAACATACTCAATACTTTCTTTACTCTGAAACTTTGAGGACTATTTGCATATCAGGAGTATAAATTTTAGCTAACCTAGCAGGAGGGAAAGTATTTATTTTGCACTGAGAAAATTTTGTTTCAGGAGGAGTGAAGCTATTTGACTGATGATTGTCATCTTTTATATGCCTTATAACTGTGATAGATGGCGTGAGCTTCGGTGATTCATAATGGCATTTGGAGGCCTGTAAAAAAGCAGCTAATTCAAATGAAGGAGTCAGTAAAACATCACAGCAAATGTAGGTCACAGAAAACCATGGAAATCTAACAGAAGGGCAGTGTGTTTCCAATGAATATACTCGAGGACAGTAAAAGAAAAGTATTTCTACACTCATCACTGGCTCCAAATAAAATGGTGCTTTTATCTTTCCTACTCCAGCTTCCCAGTGTGACAACCTTTCCCCTTCATTCCTTTCACTCTTGCAGACCTTTACCCACAGAACCTAGTGGTTTTATGCCTTCCTCCTAAATATTCAAATCTTCTTAATATTCAGAGGAGAAAACTGTGACACAGAGGAGATTCATGAAAACCCCACGGGTGAAGTTTTGGCAGTACAGAGATTAGAAATCCAATTTTACTGGATTTTCAATTCACTTTCAATTGCATTGCAGTGTTCTTTAGTAATTCCTGTTAAATTGTGCCTTGTCCACCTTTGGGGATCTGGTTAGTAGTTGAGCTGAGGGCAGACTCTAGACTCCTCCCATTGATTCCCTATACCTCCCTCTATACATCCTGTCATCAGCAAAGGGGTTTGCATTCCAAGAGTTTAAAAAGGCTCCATGGAACCAGTGAGAGAGATAGACCAATTGAAGGACATAGGACTCCCCCAGCGGTGACAGGTGATTACCCAGCCCAGGTCTTTCAAACAAGATTTGATGCTCTGTTAGCGTGCACTATGCAAGGTGCTGAGAATTTAAGGGGGGTAAAAAAAAATCTCTTTTTCCATCTGCCAATCATGTTGGCCTTGAACAAATGGGTAGATGGAAATGAAGAAGACTGTGTAAGGAGTAAAATTGCAGGAGAAGAGCAAAGATCTAAAAGAGCACCTAATACTTTAGGCTCTCAACCAGTGATAACTACCTCCATGCCATGTACTCGTCTGTATATGCAATATTTAGGAACAGCAATATTTAGGATAGTTTAGATATCAGATTGTGATACTGGGTCAGCTCAAAAAACCTTGATACAGGATTAAGTAGAGTTGATGGATACTATACATCCCTTTCCATCTCAAAATACCTTTCCCATTGACCTGTCAGGTACCTGAGTCACATCCTTAGTAGTATTGCTTCTGCTATATCATTTTCTACTGAAGATCTTATTGTAATAGACACATGTAAGTTATTCAGATATAACATTTTAACACATTAGGCTCTGTATTGCTGTCCTAGGGCTGCCACAGCAAAGCATCATAAACTTAGTGGTGGTTTTTTGTTACTGTTTAAGTACTTTATTTTTTAATGTTTATACTATTTTTAAAGGTTACTTTACTTTTCATTTACAGTTATTGTAAATTATTGGCTGTATTCATTGTGCTGCACAATACAATCCTAAGCCAATCTTATGCCCTGTAATTTGTGGTTACCAACCCTGGTAACCACGAGTTTGTTCCCTATACCTGTGAGTCTTCTTCTTTTCTGTTTTATTCACTAGTTTGTTGTATATTGTATATCCCATATATAAGTGATATCATAAAGTATTCATATTTTTCTATCTGACTTATTTCACTTAGCACAATGCCTTCCAAGTCCATCCATGTTGCTACAGATGGCAAAAATTTGTTCTTTTTAGTGACGTAGTAGTATTTCACTGTGGGTTGTTTTTTTAAATTTTTTTAATAACAGAAATTCTCTCATAGTTCTGTAGGTTAAAACTCTGAAATCATGTTTGACAAGATGTAATTAGTTAATATGTGATCATATTCCATTAGGATGGGCTATAAATTCAGTATGACTGGGGTCCTATAAGAAGCAGACACAGGAAAAGAAAACTTCATGAGACATCAGTGGTAGAGATTGGAATTAGGCCGCCACAGCTGAGGAATACCTAAGGCCACCAGAAATTGGAAAAGGCAAGCAAAGACCTCATGTTAACTAACTACACTTGTTATAACCCTATTTCTATATTCTGAAGTTAGCACTTCAACATATCTTTTGTGGAGGAGACACAATTCAAACTGTAACAGTTTTCCATTAACACATAAAGTTGTTCATCAGGTTAGTGGACCTTACCCACAAGAAGCAAAAACTCTGGAAGAATGATAAAGAAAGCCAGTAAGTTTTTCTGAAGTGAGGGGGAGGATGAGAGGAGACAGGGAGGAGATGTGAAGGATGGAATGAAGCCAGTATGGCAGTCCCAAGTGAGGTGCAATGACAGACAATCCTAGGTCAACCAGAAGACCCCAGAACCATGCTGCTGCTGCTGCATCGCTTCAGTCGTGTCCGACTCTGTGCAACCCCATAGACGGCAGCCCACCAGGCTCCCCTGTCCCTGGGATTCTCCAGGCAAGAACACTGGAGTGGGTTGCCATTTTCTTCTCCAATGCATGAAAGGGAAAAGTGAAAGTGAAGTCGCTCAGTCGTGTCCAACTCCTAGCGACCCCTTGGACTGCAGCCCACCAGGCTCCCCCATGGATGGAGGCATGAGGATATCCAGGCAAGAGTACTGGAGCCATAGCAGGCCTCAAAGGGGAAAGGGGCACCACAAGATTTGCCAGCAAAAGAGTGAGGGGGCTGCGGAAGACGAGCCTTACCTACTTCATAAGTTTGCCTGCACCAGAAAATAAATGAACTTTAGATGCAGAGTTTTGCAATTTAAAGTAAATTAAGTCGATGAATAATTTCCTCAGAAAATTGTCTTTGGCCCTCTCACAGTTCTTTTATGGCTTACTCTATTTTTTTCATGGGAAAAATTAAAGCTTTAGACAAGCTGAATCCATACCACTTAAGTTCCCTTTAAATAATCAAGCAAGGTTAAAATGAGAATATTCATGGTAATAGAATCTGCCACCAGGGGAATATCACTTACCAAGAAAACTATGACTAATATCATTCTTTGACCACTCCTTACCTTCCTGAGAGTAATAAGGTAAAATTGCAGTAGGGAGGATTTAAGACAGATAATAAAAATGCTCCCAGTACAGTTTTTTTTTTTTTTTTTTTTTTCAGTATTGCTTCATCATTTTTCCTTGAGGGAGATTAAGGAATAGGAAGGAGATTATCAGAGGTGGTTTACTTCACTCACTCTTATAAATTTTTTTTAGTATAGCCAAAATATTTCCTAGCACAAATGCTCTTTTTCTTTGCCCCTCAGGACAGAGAATTGCTTTTATGTCCTTAAGAATCTCACCGCATGTTTTTGCAGCCAAGGTCCATGTTGTGGTACATGCGTGCAAACTAGGTCACTTCAGTCATGTCCAACTCTTTGCGACCCGATGGACTGTAACCCTCCAGGTTCCTCTGTCCATGGGATTTCCCAGGCAAGAGTACTAGAGTGAGTTTCCATTTCCTCCTCCAGGGGGTCTTCCCAACCCAGGGATCCAACCCACGTCTCCTGCATTAAGAGGCAGGGTCTTTACCACTAGCACCACCTAGGAAGTCCCCCACTCTCACGATGTGGATGGACCTCCTTCAAAAAAGTCAACCTTGGGACTTCCCTGATGGTCTAGGGGTTAGGACTTTGCCTTCCAATGCAGAAGATGTGGATTTAGTCCCGAGTTGGGGATCTGAGAGCCCACATGCCTCATGGCCAAAATATAAAACTGAAGCAATATTGTTAATAAATTCAGTAAACACCTTTAAAAAAAAAAAAAAAAAAGACATCCTGGTCTTTGGAAAACTCTTAGATGGGAGCTAATGTGTCACTTCAAAATTAAGACCACTCAGAAGAGAAGTGGGTCAGAACAGTGTAATTAAGACATTGCTCAATAAGCCTTGTGCTAGATAAGTTACCAACATTTCCCAAGTTTTATTTCCCTCCATAGAATTCATTGTAACTGTAGTTTCTTGGTTCTTGTTATTCTCTAAGTTTCCCACTCTGTGCAGGGATCCAGCTGACAGCAGCCCTTTTTCTATTGTTTGGAAGCATTTCATCAGTTCCCTAAAGTGGGAGGCTTGCCTCTGGCTGTTATTGCCATTTATTGAGATTGGGATGATGCTCGAGTCCTGACAGAATAATTTTGGTTTATGTTCAGCTGGTGACTCATTCTGACCTAGATCATTTTCTGCCATATTTGTTCATACTTAGTCTTTCCTCTTTCAAGTAAGTATGAAATATCCTACTTTATTTCAGGTAACTTGTCATGATACCAAAAGATGATTCCCTATTTTCTAAAATGCTGGCAAATACTTTTGTATTAGTCAGAGCTCCACAGAGGAACAGAACCTATAAAAGAATTTATATATATAATATATATATATATATATATATATATATATATATATATAAATTCTTTTATAGAATTGATACTTTTGAACTGTGGTGTTGGAGAAGACTCTTGAGAGTCCCTTGGACTGCAAGGAGATCCAACCGGTCCATTCTGAAGGAGATCAGCCCTGGGATTTCTTTGGAAGGAATGATGCTAAAGCTGAAACTCCAGTACTTTGGCCACCTCATGGGAAGAGTTGACTCATTGGAGAAGACTCTGATGCTGGGAGGGATTGAGGGCAGGAGGAGAAGGGGACGACAGAGGATGAGATGGCTGGATGGCATCACTGACTCGATGAATGTGCGTCTGAGTGACCTCCGAGAGCTGGTGATGGATAGGGAGGCCTGGTGTGCTGCAGTTCATGGGGTCGCAAAGAGTCGGACACGACTAAGCGACTGATTTGATCTAATCTGATATATATATGGTTCATAAAATTATGGAGGCTGAGAAATACCAAGATATGCAGTCTATCTGCTGGAGACCCAGGAAAGCTGACAAAGTTCTAGTCCAAAAGCCAGGAGGCACAAGACCCAAAAAGAACCAGTATTTCAGTCCGACTCCAAAGACCAAAAAAACCACCTGCACAGCTTGTCAAGCTTTCTTACTTAGCACTTTTGTTCTACTCAGGTCTTCAGTTGATTAGATGGGGCCCACCCACATTAGGAAGGGAGTTTCCTAGGTGGCTCAGTGGCAAAGAATCTGCCTGCCAATAAAGGAGACGAGGGTTTGATCCCTGGAGAAGGAAATGGCAATCCACCCCAGTATTCTTGCCTGGAGAATTCCATGGCCAGAGGGGCCTGGTGGGCTACAGTCCATGGGGTTGCAAAGAGTCAGATATGACTGAGCGACTATCCACAGGCATATTATGGAAGGTAATATGCTTTACTCAGTGTACTGATTCAAATGTTAATCTCATCTAGAAAGTATTAATTTAAACAATACATCCAGAATAATATTTGGCCAAAATGTCTGGGCACACCATGGCCCAGTCAAATTGACACATAAAAGTAACCATTGCTGCTGTTACTAGGATCAGCTAGTGCCATAATTAAATAGTTTGTTTAGTAGACCACACTGGAATAGGAATCAGGACCCATGAAAGACACAGATAAGAAACTATGAAGAAGCAGAGTTAAAATGCCAAGGGTTTTAAAACTATACAGATTGGGTTTGTACCCTGCCTCTTCTACTTTTCAGTTGGGAACGTTGTGCAACTCTGTACTCCTCTGTGTCTCTATCTGTAAACTGGGGATTATTAAAGCTGTTCCATAGACTTGTACTAAGCCTTGCACTTGAGTAGTTCTCAAGATAGGGTTCTTAGATCATCTCTTATACAATCACATAATTATAGGGGTTACTTGCTTAGGCAGATTCCTAGATCCCGTCCCTGAAGATTCTGATTGAATAAATCTGGAATGCAGCCCGTATCACCGACGTGGTTTTTTTTTTTTGGCTGCACTGGGTCTTTGTTGCTGAAATGTGTGCTTAGTTGCACTGCAGCATACGGAATCTTAGTTTCCCAACCAGAGATGAAACCCACATCTCCTGCATTGGAAGGTGGATTCTTAACCATCAGAGAACCATTGAAAACCCCAGATCTCTGACATTTTAGCGAACATCTCAGATCCTACCAAGCCTGCCAAGCCTAGAAAACCACAGCCGTGAGATTTTAGGGTAAACCACCTGGTACGTGGAAAGAGTATAACAAAACAGATCCTGGACAAACCATTACCTCCTTGAAAACAGGAATGATGTCTGTTTACTCTTGTATTCCGATTAGCCCAATCCCCTGGCACATGAGAGATGCTCAGTAAATGTTTGTTAATATGGTTGGTTAGAAATCACTAGTCAGAGGTGGAGGTAGAGACTGGGAGAGTCAGAGAATGTTTGATGCAAGTGAAACAGCATAAAAGCACAACATCCCATCAGAAAATAAGCAGGATGGCTGAGTGCAGTTCAGTTTTTCAGGTGTAAACACTAGCGGGAAAAACAGCCATCTGGTATCAGGTAGAAACCATTAGGAAGACAGTAGAAAGAAGTTAGACATCTAGAAGATACTATAGCAGGAAGGAACCAGGCAGAGAGAGGATGAAAAACTCACTGGCAATCAGGATTAAGATGTCTACAAAATCTGAAAGGCAAGACACCCTAAGCTGGAGAGCAGAGAGTATGCTCTGAGAGTTTGAAGCAGAAAATCTGATCACCTAGCAGAAAGTGGGAATTTGAGGGTAGATTCTGGTAAGCAAATCACTAGAGGTAGGTGGTTTCATGGATGGTACTAGCCTAAATCAAAATTTAAAACACACTGAAGGAAAATAGAAGCATCACTAGATGTATGATAAAAGACAAATTGAACAGCCCTATTTAACTCAATCAAAAATTTAGTCGTAAATTTGTATGGTGATCCCCTGAACAAATGCACCTATTGGGACCCTATTTCACACACTCTCCATCTCTGATCTAGACCTAGGAATATATATGATTAATGTTTTATAGCTAGAGCTATCATGGTTGTTATTGGAATCATAACCAAGCAGTGATTTGATCCTTAAGAGCAGAATATCCTGACAAAGGTATTCTTTTCCTACACTCATACACTTGAAGACAAATTTAGAGGAATATAGCATTATTTCAAAAATAATAGTGAATTGACCATGTGAAAATGATCTTACGGATTTGAGAAATATATCTGACATATGTGTATATAAAGCTTTATTCCTCTTTCATTTTACATTTGATTACCTCAGACATTATCCATAATGCTGTATGGATCTATTTTCCTAGTCTTATCATAATACAGTTTTCCAGGGTATCACCTTACACATGACTGTGCTTTCCCAGTACTTGAGTTATAGTCCTGTATCTTATTATGCATATGAAATATTTAGACAGCAATTAGCCCAACGATTCAGTGTATTAATTACTTGATTTTTAGGAAGTAACATGCCAGCAATCTACAAAGAAAACTACAAAATAATTCTATGTCAATATAAGCACTTGTGTGTTTTTACAGATAAATCCATTACAGGGAGTCATTCATGGGGAATAAATGGCAAGCAAAAATAGGATTTACTAGGGTAAAGCCCTGAGGGTTGTAGAAAACACAGGAAAATCCAATTAGAACTGCAGGGAGTTGGTTCAATCTCTTAATCGGCACTGCAGCACAGCAGATTAATATTATTGCCTACTATTTAAACTTTATTACTCCATTTTTCTGTCTGTGGTCCTCTGCTTTGCCAGCCCACCTTGAAAAGATGGCAGGCAGAGCCGTATAATACTTTTTATGGCCTTGGCATCAGCACTGTTTTGTGGCTTGAAAGATAAGTACCATTCCAGAAATGATGAGGTGAGGAAGCAGGGGACACTTTAGCTTGTTTTATAAGCCAGAGTGTGGGGCTTTTGCAGTGCATTCTAATCACGAAAGCCATCAACAGGAGCACTTTTCCAGCTCCTACTGACTGACAGTAGAGTTTACAGGAGTCATTTTTCTATAGCATTATCCTCATAAAGTCAGAGGCAGCAAGAGACAGTATCTACAGCAAAGACTCCAAATGTGTGAGGGTCCTGGGTTCCAGTTTTAACAGTTACACAGATTTACCAAATGACCTTGGGCAAGTCATTCAACTTTTTGGTGTCATGAACAATCCTTGAAGTTTATTTAGAACCAGTTTCCTGGATAAGAAGTACCTACATAAACATACGGGATTCCCAGGTGGCTCAGTGGTAAAGAATCTGCCTAGATGCAGGAGGTGCAGGAGATGTGGGTTCGATCCCAGGGTTGAAAAGATCCCCTGGAGGAGGAATTCTTGCCTGGGAAATCCCATGGACAGAGGAGCCTGGTGGGCTATAGACTATGGTGTTGCAAAGAGTTGGACATGACTGTGCATGCATGCACAAAAACATACATAAAAATTTCTTTTCTGAAAATGTCAAGCTGTCTGTCTGAGTTCCATCATCCTCTCTTATCTTTTATAAAGACCCTAGTCATTGGATTTAGGGCCTACCCTAATCCAGTATAACTTTATCTTACTATACCTGCAAAGACTGCATTTATAAATAAAATCACATTCTGAGTTTCCTGGTGGACATAAGTTTTGGGGAAACACTATTCAACCCTCTTCAGTAGAATTAAATATATAGCCCTAAACCTTTTAATATTTTGATGTAAGTAGACATAAATATTCAAATGATTTAAATCATACGTTTTTTCATTAATGTGTTACTCCATATGCATGTTAAATACAGATGCAGTTTGCTTGACTTTATGGTATGTTAACTCATGCAGCAAATGTTAATTTTGTTTGAAACCTTTTAGTTAACTATAACAAGAAGATTGTGTAATTCCTTCTTGTGCTTTATTTTGCAAGTACTTCAACTAACAAAAGACTTCCATACTTAAGAGTACATTCTTCTGCTCTATATAGAAACTTGGTAGCAACGTCAATCTGATTCAAAGTTTAAAAAACTGATAAAGCCTTCTCCCTGCCTCAAGTCAATGCATGCATTATTTCACACAGTAAACAGATGAAGTATGTGGCTTGCAAAGTAAATAATTTATTTCACAATCAGCATGGTTCTGTCTCACTTCATCACTCTTTTTGAATAAAAGGTTACTAGGTTATAGTTGGGGTCCATTTTGCATTGGCACAAAAACTCATTAGATTCAGCTCAGTCCATATAGCTGGCCAAATAAGATTCCTGTTTGGGCAAGCGAAGTTTTCTTTTCTCTGAATTTGCAGTTCTCTTCCATTTTTCAGGTTCACAAGACACATGTAGATGTAATCTCCTTTCTGCACACCACTGATTCATTTCTTTCTTCCATTTCTTCCCAGGTGTTGATTAGACCATCCCAGTTGCTGTTTGTATCTATTTTACTGTACAGAGTTGTTGAATTGATGTAAATGGAAGTGTTTATTTGAAAATATCACTTTTTCCCCCTTATCCTTTTTCTATTCTGAGGCCGTACTTTTTAAAGTACACCACTAATATTTTTTTCACCTTTCCAAAATCAATTCTCACATTTCATGGAACTTATTTGCCGAGGTTCTTACATGGCTTTTCACCAGAGAGAAGAGTAGCCAGTCTTGAATCCTCGGGGGTTTTATATCTTTTCCATAAATTACTGAGAATATTTTACCTTCTCCTAACAGGGTTCTCTTTGTCAATCAAAGAGAATTGACAACTTCACCTTGTTCCCACTGACAGAATCTCTCACATCTTCTTTCCTTCCTAACTAAATGTGTGCTTTCTCTCCCTTTGTGCCAAACAGCTGTGCCACTTCTGCTTTTTGTATTTATCATTAATCTGATCAATGCCTCTTTTGGTCCTTGATGATAAGTTCCTATGGGGAAAGTTCAAATCTGTGTAGTTTTTTGGCATTAAACCTAGAAAAGTACCACAGTAAAGTTCCTAACAAGTCCCTTCACTTTGAGTTTCTTTTCCTACCTTCTTTCCTTCTGTCAGTCTGTTAATACCTCCTTCTCACTTTGCTTGTTCCTAATCTCACCCACTCACCTGCCTCCAACCAACCTGTCCACTGGCATCTCTTAAGTCAGTGTGTGCAGTCAGACGTCTTTGGCCAACTTCTAAATATGTATCCTAGATCCAGAACAAGTACTCGGTTGACAACGGAATAGCTCAGGAATACCTTTCCAAGATGTTTTTCAAACTTTGTTGACTTCTTTCCACAGAAATAGATGCATTTTGCATCTCAAGTCACAAAATTATACCCAGAGACACAAAAGGACTGCATGAGTTGGTGTTCCTGTTAACATGACCATAATTAAACAAATCATTACCACTTTCCAAATTGTCTTACTTCTATTTTCTCTTGGTTTGGGGGAACCTAATATAGAAATGCAAAAGTTATTTTGGGCTTTTCTCTTCTACATTTCTTACCAAATTGGCCACAAAGTCATTAGCATAAAATTCTTAAATATCTCTCGAGTTTAACCCCCCTCTATCCCACTCCAATACTTTGGCCACCTGATGCAAAGAACTGACTCTTTGGAAAAGACCCTGATGCTGAGAAAGACTGAAGGCAGGAGGAGAAGGAGATGACAGAGGATGAGATGGTTGGATGGCATCACCGACTCTATGGACATGAGTTTGAGCAAGCTCTGGGAGTTGGTGATGGACAGGGAAGCCTGGCATGCTGCAGTCCATGGTGTTGCAAAAAGTCGGACATAACTGAGCAACTGAACTGACTGACTACCCCACCACATAGACTATTATTGCATGATAATCCCAAAAGTTCTGCTTGTCTTTTATCTGTCTCATGAAATTCTAACCCACCTTTCATATTGCTGCATACATTGTTTTTATTCATCTTTGTTTGCTTATCTTTCTCCTTCCATGTTTCAATCATTTTCTAGGTTCTATAGATAAGCAAGAAATAATGCCTCTCCTGAGTTACTTACAATGCAGAGGAGGAAACAGAATTGCAAACTAATAGTTACCATGCTTGTGTGCTCAGTCATGTCTGACTCTTTGAGAACCTAGGGACTATAGCCCTCCTGATTTCTCTCTCCATGCAATTTTCCAGGCAAGAGTACTGGAATGGGTTGCCATTCCCTTTTCCAGGGGTTCTACCTGACCCAGGAATCAAGACTTTATCTTCTGTGTCTTCTGCATTGGCAGGTGAATTCTTTACCACTGAGCCACCTGGGAAGCCCAATAATTACCATAAATGCATGTGTGCTAAGTAACTTCAGTCATGTCCACCTCTTTGCGATCCTATGGACTACAGCCCACCAGGCTCCTCTGTCCATGGGATTTTTTAGGCAAGAATACTGGAGTGGGTTTCCATGACCTCTTCCAAGGAAACATCCCAATCCAGGGATTGAAACCAAATCTATTATGTCTCCTGCATTGGCAGGTAGGCTCTTTGCCACTAGTTCCACCTGGGAGACCCAATAATTCCCATAGCAGATATAAACTATTCTAGAAGTTTGAACAGTTTCAACATCTCAAAAAAGGAATGACATGTAAATCCTGAGGAACCATCTTACACAACTTAAAGTCATTGTGTTGAGGAAGTAAATGTAGACACATACACTCACTTAGCATCTACCACATGTGCCTTTCCCTTTAGGAGGTGTGTGAAGCTAACAACATTTTTGCACTAGTCTTTCATCTTTGGAAAGTCACTCAATTGTTTTTCCAAAATCCCCAGGATTTTTCACAGAATAGGCTTTGAACGTCACTGATGTACCTCTGTTTAAAGATAGGGAATCTGAGGCCAAGAGCCAACAATTAATGTGTCTAAATTCAGAGAGCTCAGAGGTTGAATCAGAAGGAAAAACCAAACCTTCCAAGTAATAGCCCATGGTTTTATTTTAGGTTTGGGGCAGGTTCTTTACTTGTCTCTGCTGCCCTTTTCCCTCTCCCAGAACAGAAAATGACAACTGCCTTAAGTAACTCCCTAATACTATACTTGACTTGGGAAGGGCTATCTATGCAGTCTGAGATGTTAGTTACCATATAATAGTTTCAAAAACATCCTAATACAGAAGTTTTGGATCTTGCTTGAAATACTAATGGGAAATATAGTCTTTTTCTACAGACAAACAAAAGTATGCCTGGGACTTTAAAGGGTTTTTCAGATGCCACTAAACGCTTCCAGGGATCCTACAGACATTCAGTTTATATAATGGAAAAGGGGAGAAGAAATTCAACAACCAGCATCTGGTCAACCAATTTGCAACATAGATAGCCAAAGTGATGCATAATGCCTTGTACTGTTGGTCTGTGTGTATGTGTTTAGTCGCTTTAGTTGTGTCTGACTCTTTGCAATCCACTGGACTATAGCCTGCCAGGCTCCTCTATCCATGCAATTCTCCAGGCAAGAATAATGGAGTTTGCCATGCCCTCCTCCAGGGAATCCTTCCAACCCAGGGATCCAACCCATGTCTCCTGTGTCTCCTGCATTACAGGCAGATTCTTTACCACTGAGCCACCGAGGAAGACTGTCTGTCCCTGTATTATTAGATTATTCTTGCAAGTCAGAAATATAAGCCTGCAGAAAAACAAGTTTTATCATTTGGACCATGAATTATCTTCATTTTTGGAAGTATTTTTTTTAATGTTTTGGGAGTTTTTTGTATCACTATAATTAAACTCTAGAGTAACAAGATATATTACACATATCAAAGAAGAGATTTCTGGAGCAGAAATACCAATATGAAATATAGCAAAAGAGCATAACGATCTTATTTTATTAGAAGTTGTATAGACATGATCACAAAATTCCATATAATTTTCTCCTTTATGCTGAATGTCATGTTTCCTATATGAAATAAAATTGAAATTCACTAACAATCGCCAAGACTTAATTATCTCCTGGATCATCAAAATCTGTTCAAAGAGATGATTAAGAGACAGATGGCTGGAATTGTCTCTGTTATGAAGAAAGCATGGAAGTTTTTTATGAGCACAGCTAGGAAATGATCATGGATGCCAAGAAAGTATATGGTTTCTAATTAAAGGTATATACTGTATCTGCAGGGAAGGGATGGAGTGCTAGCTATTCCTCCCTAGTTATCTAGGTGTATATGTGACCATCCATTTCTCATACAATGCAGGACCCTAGCCTAGCTGAGTAGGAAGAGTTAAGCAAGCCATACTGTGAGAGGGATTTTCTCCAGAGTTGTGTTTTATTTTGCTTTTTTCCAGGTTCAATTAGAATGACACAGAAGTGGTAATTTTAAATTCTAGTCTGTATGTGACTTTGCAATTGCTGTAACACTGGGATACTATTAAAGAATATAAAAGATGCTTTTAGGCTAGTTTTTGTTGAGCTCAGCTTTTACTAAGCTCACGATGCATCGAATTTTATTGTTACTTCCTCTACTTTTTAAGTATCTACAACATAAAAACCAGGTGCTATATGTCTGTTACTCAATTAAAAAGGGCTATATACCATCCACTAAAATTTAAAACAACACTAAAATGAAGAAGTGACTTGCTGAAATGTTCCTTTGTGAATATTCCCCCATGTCTTGGGCTGCCTGATTGTGGTCATTCTATCCAAATTGGTAGTTCAGGGAATTATTCACTTCTGGGGTACTATCTTTTTCCATTTGTCCCTGATGCAAAGGAGCACGTGTGTTTTAATGAAGTTGCATCTTAAAGATCTGGTTATTTATTACTGGTATACAGGAAATGAAAGCAAGTAGAGCTAGGATCTTTGACTTGAAGTGATTCAAATATTGAAAATAATTCTAGACTAGGTCTAGTAGTAATAGGCGAGTTAAGCATAATAAGGACTACTTGCATAGGCTTTATTTAAATTTATAAGTGGGAACAAGCAATTGTTATACTTACCTGCCAGGTTCACAAGATGTTCTGTGAAAAACATAAAGCAATGTTTATTACCAGTACAATTAATTAATTGAACACAATGGTAATTTTAAACACAATGGATTCATTACATCAACCAAATTCCTGTGCAATTGTAAGGCTAAAGCATGGCTACCCAAGGGAATACTCATTCTTCCTACTTACTGGGGGAAAAAAATAATAATAATATTTCTACTATCAGCTCCATTTTAAAGAATATAAAGATTAGGAAAATAAATGGAAGTTCAGAAAACTAATTTGAATGATGGCAGAGATGCAAACACAATTGTTTTCAATTCTATAATCTCTGTTTTTTTTTTTTACAAGATTTTTATTTTGTAATGATTTTCAGCAGTTCAGGAGAGCAGATACTGATTTCCATCTGTAGAGATATTTTAAAACTCAACGGCATGTAGAACAACTACATAATCTGTAATCTTCTCTTGATTTATCTACAGTACATAGTAGTCATACCACTTAATACATTGGGTTGGCCAAAAAGTTTGTTCGAGTTTTCTGTAAAATGTTACCCAAAGTCCCAATGAACTTTTTGGCCAACCCAATAATTATTTTATTTTTACTGCCAATTATTTTATAGTTTACCAATTAGCTAATTGATATCAGTCTTATTTTGTTTTGGAAGATTTTTTAAAATATTTAAAATTATAATTTATGTATTTTTAATTGGAGGATAATTGGTTTACAATATTGTGTTGACTTTATTTTTTAAGAGAGTGTAATTTTTATAACAGGAAAAGAGCTTCATATTTCATCTAGCTCAATCTGTTTAGTTTATAGATGAGAAAACTGACCAAAAAAAGGCAAAGAAAATTTCTTAAAGACTAATAGATGTCTGGTGATAAATATATCAAATGCTGGAACCTGGATTTCCAACCATCTTTCAAAAATATTTATTAAATAGTGTTATTTAATTAATGCAAATGAAATAATCTTCAACGTACAGAGATGGAGAAAGAAATTAATGTCAACATAATCTAGTATTTATTTGTTATATAAACATACCTGGTGTATTAAAAATACAATTCTCCTGGTTGCCATTAAATTTGGTCATTGTGTGAGCACAAATAACAATTAGATCTGACATTATTTGTGCATTATATATACTTAAGTGGTTTGTAATATATACTTGTATATATATTTATGAAAGTTTGCACATCACATTTGATAATGGTAAGAAAGTTTTATATTACCTCAGAATTGTTGTTTTTTTCCCTCTATTTCCCTATATTGAAATCATTACTCAATTGGCTTTTCCAAAGGGAATTCCTCAGTTAATTATGTAGGTATTTATTAAGATAATTGATTCATGAAATTAAGATTACCTTTGTTCATTTGGTTTTGGAGGAGCACTAATGTAACAAATAAACAACTTTGTCATTTGCTACATTTTTCCAGTGAATGCTCAGGAAAGAAATTAAAATGACGCATCATCAGTGTGCCTTCCTGTAAAGTCAAATGGAACAACTTTTGCAAATCAAATGTCATGCAGTTCCACATAACAGAGATTTGGCTCAATTATGAATTTAATCATGGTTCTATTAGCACAGATCACTTACTTTTATCCCCAAAGTGGGTTGCTCAGTCGTGTCCAGCTCTTTGCCACCCCATTGACTGCAGCACTCCAGGCTTCCCTGTCCATCACCAACTCCCAGAGCTTTCTCGTGTCCAAGTCGGTGATACTATCCAATCATCTCATACTCTGTCATCTGCTTCTCTTCCTGCCTTCAATCTTTCTCAGCATCAGGGTCTTTTCTAATGAGTCAGTTCTTCACATCAGGTGGCCAAAGCTTTCCAATGAATATTTAGGACTGACTTCCTTTAGGGTTGACTAGTTTGATCTCCTTCCAGTCCAAGGGACTCAAGAGTTTTCTCCAACACTACAGTTCAAAAGCATCAATTCTTCGGCCTTCAGCTTTGTTTATGGTCCAACTCTCACATCCATACATGATTACTGGGAAAACCATAGCTTTGACTCTATGGACCTTTGTAGGCAAAGTAATGTCTCTGCTTTTTAATATCTCTGCTGTCTTGGTTTGTCATAGCTTTTCTTCCAAAGAGCAAACGTCTTTTAATTTCATGGTTTCAGTCACCATCTGGAGTGATTTTGGAGCCCAAGAAAAGAAAATCTGTCACTGTTTCCATTGTTTCCCCATCTATTTGCCATTAAGTGATGGAACTGGATGCCATGATCTTTGTTTTTTGAATGCTTGAGTTTTAAGCCAGCTTTTTCACTCTCCTCTTTCACTTTCATCCAGAGGCTCCTTAGTTCCTCTTTGCTTTCTGTCATAAAGATGGTGTCATCTGAACAGCTGAGGTTATTGATATTTCTCCTGGCAATCCTGGTTCCAGCTTGTGCTTTTATCTCCAGAGGCACATATTTGCAGGATACTTGCTATGTGGTAGGGGCTAAGGAAACAAAACTAAAAACATCAGTGTATTTTCTTTACCATGTATATATAAGGGGATATAAAATATCTTTTAGAAAATAAGTGTAACATAGATGCTACTCAGCATGGGGTAACTGCATGGTTGCCATTTTTAATTCCTCAGTGATATGCTCCTGCAAATAAAATTCCATTTGCTCTTTATCTACATCAGGTGAAAAAAAACTCATTTCAAACTACAGCATGAAATGTGCCCTTCCTTTCCACAGCTTTTCTTCAGAGTATGCCCTGCCCCCAGTAAGCATTTTTATACACACCTGTTGATGAGATAATAGTATGATTTTCCTCATCTGCCAGATTTCTGTGGGAACCAAGAAATAGCACAAATATTCATTATGTAAGTAGACTATTGTATTATATAGATTGTAAAGCAGACACTGATAATTTCCTGGAGGGTGTTACTGTGTAGAAATTAGGCTGTAGGTTCTGCTCCCACTGATCAGCAATTCCATCTGTTTCCATAGCACAACAAGTAATGCAGTGATGTGGTTCAGGGGACAGGTGCCAACCTCAAACTGGATTTTGATTCCTAGCTCTACCACTTACCAGCTATGTGACCTAGAGTAAATTCTTTACCTCTCCATTTAGCTTCACCACAGTAAAGTAGGATTAATGATAGTTCCCACAATATAGAATTACTAAGAAAATTAAATGAGCTACTATTTCTAAAGGACTCTTAACAGACTTTGGAGACAGAAAGTGAAGCAGAAAGAAAGTGTGCTTTGGTGCCAGACAGAAGTAGGTTTTAATTATGAGTCTTCCATGCATTAACTGTATGACCTTAGGCAAGTTTCCTAAAAGTTGTTTCAAATGGAACTAAACTGGGACTGAGATCTCCATCAAGTCCAGCTCATAATATATGTATCTCTGTGTTCAGCTGCTCAGTCATGTCCAATTATTTGTGACCCCATGGACTGTAGCCCACCAGGCACCTCTGTCCATGGGATTTCCAGGCAAGAATAATGGAGTGGGTTGCCATGTCCTATTTAGTGGATCTTCCCGACCCAGAGATTGAACCCATGTCTGCTCATGATATATACCCACCTAATCCCTTGCCCCTTCTTTTCAAAACTCCCAGTTTACAAATTTGCAACAATATCAAATTATGTAATTCCCACACTAATAAAATCGAAATGAGATTTGTTTCAATAGCTTGCTTTGAGGCATAATAAACTTTCCTTCATATCTTTGTCTTAGGCAAAGATCTCCTGGCAATGAATACTAAAAAACTAAAAAAAAAAAAAAAAAACTAGCAGATATACATATTTGTACAATTTGCTAATTCATTCAAAGAAGTTATCAATAAGAATGAAGCAAAGGATTATAGTAAATTTTCATTTTATTATAATTGTGATTATGTGATAATGACTTTTAGAAGGATTTCTTTTGGTAGGAAGGTGACTACTGATTCTTAGGCCTGGCTTCCCTAAGACTGTTACTGTTGTTTCTGTTGCCTGCATGTGGGAACCTATCTCTCCTCTTGTCTGAGCAGAATATCCTTGAGCCTGCAGTTCTCGTGTGATATTGATTTGACAGGAAACACCCTCTTCCTACATGGATGAATTAAAAGAAATTCAGTGATATCCTTAAATTACTTCTCTTTAACATTTCCTCCCATTTCGCTACAGTCTTCAGATACATTTTTCCAGAAGCTTTTCCTACACTTGAAGGCCTCCCGTGTTCATAGGTGGCAAGGTAGCCAGGTGCAAATGAGACACCCTGATGTGTCTTGAACACCCACCATGTACACAGCACCTTCCTCTGCACCTTTTGAGCTTTTTTTGTCATTGGAGAAGTGTAAGACAGAAAAAACTGCATGCAACCTCAAAAGCTGACTGAGAATTGAAATGACTATTTTCCTGGAAATTTTCAATCAAGAAAGCTTAAATGTATTTGTGAACAGCATGAGAAAATTTGCATTCTCACTAAAAAAATCAAAGAAATACAAATTAAAAGAAAATGAGATGCCATTTCACCTCATGAAATTATCAAAGATGATTACAAAAATTATAATACCTGGTGCTAAGAGTAGGACAGTGATATGGATCTAACATTCACAATTACCTGTGTGTAAAATGATATGAACATTTTTGAAAGAAATGCCATAGTATATTGTTGTAGTTGTGGCTGTTCAGTTGCCAAATCATGTCCAACTCTCTGTGACCCCATGAACTGCAGCATGCATATATACCGTAAAATATGAATAGAGCTCTTGCCAGTGTTTTCACTGTTAAAAATCTAGAGGTGATCAGAATATAGGAAAAAATGATTCTTGTGCAAAGGTGTTTACTTCAGCCTTATGTCTTTTGGTGAAATATTGGCATCGATCTAAACATTTAAGTATAGGGATATGACCATGAGATTATAGTATACTTATAAGACAAAATGTTACCCTGTTTACATATTATACTTTGAAATGACTTTAATAGTGTAGGGAATTATTTTTGATACAATTTTAAATGAAAAAGCCAAATGAAAGTTGTACACGTTGTGTATATAGATGTAAGACATTCTCTTATCATTTAACAGTTGGTACTCAAGTGAAGAAATGTTGAATAATTATTTTCATGATCATAGTTTTTTTTTTTTCTTGATTCTCCAACAATGGCATGTACTGCTAATACTGTCACTTAAATACCTTTTAAAACTACAGAAATATGATTACAAATGACATTATGAAGCCCAGCAAAGTATTTTAAAATATTAGCATGTGATTGACTGATGGGAATTATTTTAATCCCTATTCCATATGGCAGGAAGTGGAAAAAAATTCTATCCATTGATGCATAATGTTTTCTGATACTTTCCCCTTTCGTATCAGTGTCATATCAGTAAAGCTTCAGTACTTTGGCCACCTGATGCCAAGAGCCAACTTACTGAAAAAGACTCTGATTCTAGGAAGGATTGAGGGCACTTTCTGTCATTCCAGAACCCCAAACTGGGACGCTGCTGCTAACTGAAGCTGGCTCTGCCAGTCTGGCATGCTTCCACATTTGCCTATTTTCTCATCCTGGCTCCACTCCTAAGGTTCTTTTTCCTGGTGATTGTATAGAGAAAAGAGTCCACCTTTCTAAGACTGGGTTAATCTTCTTTAAACTATGGAGTTGTACATTCCTTGGCTTTATAGCATAGTGATAGCTGAATGTGTAGATGCATATCCTTTTGAGCCAAAGAAACAATTTGCAAGTGTGGGAATTTCAGCCGAGAGGAGTCCTGCACTGAAGGTGACATTTAGTGAATACAAATCTTTGAAGAGTGGCCACCTGGACCACCCCAGCCATGTACTTCTTTAGCAATAATGCAGTTTCAGTATTTATTACATCTGTATTATATACTAATTTCTAGATTATTTTTGGTTTTGCCTATGACATATTGACATATAGTTTCTGTTTCCTTTTATTCTTTACTGGGGCATTTAAACTTTAATTCTCTATATTTCTTTTCAGTAATCTACTTTCAATTTAATGTGAATAAAAGAATATGAAAATTAGTTTTGCCCCACTAAATCACTGTTATCTTTTAGCACCAAATTAATGTAAAATAAAATTGTGCAGTTTATAACTGCAATTTTTAAATATGTAAGATAATCTCTTCCCTAAAATTATCTTATATTTTGCATTTTTAAATAATTTCCCTTCACATTTCTTCCTTTGATACATGTTTTATATCCCATCCATCTCGACTTTGGTAAAAAAAAAAAAATAAGCAATTATTCTTATCATTCTAATGAAAGCTAGTTTGTTTTTAGTTAACACATCAACAAACCAACATGTAAGAGCATTTGATCTGAATTTTCTCAACCTTGTCACTGACTTGGGCTGGAAACTCAGATTTCATATGCCCTAAAGTTTGATATATCCCCTAAATTCATTTAGAAATCTACTATTGAGAACATTTAACCCAATGAAATTGGAAACTAAATAAGGATTCCATGGATGTGTCCATGTTCACGCTCAGTTGTGTCCAACTCTTTGTCACCTATGGGCTGTAGCCAACCAGAATTCTCAGTCTATAGGATTACCCAGGCAAGAATACTGGAGTGGGTTGCCATTTCCTCCTCCAGGAGATCTTCCCTACCCAGGGACCGAACCTGAGTCTCCTGTCTCCTGCGTTGACAGGCAGATTCCTGGCTGCTGAGTCACCTAGGAAGCCCCTAAACAAGGATTATCCACCTCTTTAACCCTCCTTGTTATATGCAAAGTCTATAACTCCAACTGTTTCCATTCCCATCCCCTGAACATTTCTTCTTGGCTGAGACTTCAGTTCTAGGGACTGCATATGACCCAGCAATCCCACTGTAGGGCATACACACCAAGGAAACCAGAATTGAAAGTGACATGTGTACCCCAGTGTGCATTGCAGCACTGTTTATAGTAGCCAAGACATGGAAGCAACCTACATGTCCATAGGCAGACGAATGGATAAGAAAGCTGTGGTACATATAAACAATGGAATATTACTCAACCATTAAAAAGAATGCATTTGGATCAGTTCTAACGAGGTGGATAAAACTGGAGTCTATTATATACAGAATGAAGGAAGTCCAAAAGAAAAACACCAGTACAGTTTATTAGTTCATGTATATGGAATTTAAAAAGATGGTAATGATGACCCTATATGCAAGATAGCAAAAGAGACACAGATGGAAAGAACAGACTTTTGGACTCTGTCAGAGAAGGCAAGGGTGGGATGATTTGAGAGAATAGCACTGAAACATGTATATTACCATATGTGAAGTAGATCACCAGTCCAAGTTCAATGTATGAAATAGGGCACTCAAAGCTGGTGCACGGGGACAACCCAGAGGGATTGGATGGGGAGGGAGGTGGGAGGGGGATTCGAGATGGGGAACACATATATACCCATGGCTGATTCATGTCAACGTATGGCAAAAAACACCACAATAATATAAAGTAATTAGCCTCCAATTAAAATAAATTAATTAATTTAAAAAATAGGGAATCTGTTTTAATTAAATTGGGAAGTCCTCCTTAATAGACATGATATTTTATTGATGTATGTGTCTTTTGTGATTAAAAATGAGATTTATGATTGCTACTTGAATATTGAAAGTTTGGATTTGTTAACTTATCCTTTGAATGATAGTAAGATAGAATATGTAAAATTATAAAAGGCTTTATTTCAAATGGAATAGTGTTTTCTTACAGGGCAGAACTAAGAGTAGTAGTTCGTCATGTTCAACACTTTGTGGACCCATGGACCATAGCCCACCAGGCTCCTCTGCCCATGGAATTTTCCAGACAAGAATACTAGAGAGGGTTGCCATTTCCTACTTCAACCTAGAGATAGAATCCTCCCAACCCAGAGATAGAATCCATGTCTCTTGCATCTCCTGCTTTGGCAGGGGGATTCTTTACCATTAGCATCATCTGGGAAACCCAACTATGATATAGGTGGGTGAAAAGAACTTGTGTTCTCTGCAGAGTGCTTATGGTTCACTATAAGCAAATTAATTCAACCTATAATCCATAATTCAAATCATATAATTCAAATACTCTATGTCTCTATATATTTCCTGCTTAGTCTCTCAAATACCCAGTTACATAAATGTCTTTTAAGTAATTGTTCTTTTACCAGTGGATTAATTTTTAAATTTTTTATTTTTCTAGGAGGCTTAGTTTTATGTTTTAATGTTATTCTCTTTGTCATGTAAATATTCATGACAACTATTTTCATTGTAAGTTATAACTCTGGTCCAACTGTGGATTTTTTTCTTCAGGAAAAAATGTAAATATATGTTATTTAATATTTTTTGACTTTTCCTTTATCTAAATTTACTACTGCCCTCAAGGCTTGATTTTAGTTTCTTTACCTTGTAATGCTTTTATATCCAATCACTTTTATATTTTTTACATGTTGCTTATAATCAGCATGTATTTGGATTTTGTTTCTTAATCAAACAAATTCATTTTTTAAAAGTAGAATTTATCCTACTTAGATGTATTATCATTGCCACTCGGCTTGGCCTTATGTAGCTTAGTTTTAGGGGTTTTTTTTATTATTATTATTCTTTATCTTGGTTAAAATTCCTAAACAGTTATATTTATGTTCTTAGTTTTTGTTGTATGGGTTCTGTGAGTTTATTTTTAATTTTCCAATGAGGACAATTGTTTCTATATCGATAGAAGTAAATGCACATACACACTATGCTTTAAAGAGTGAGTTCATTAATTAATTCATTCAACTAATATTTATTATACACTTACTATATGCTAGGAAATGTGCTAAGCAGCTGAGATACATCAATAATTAAAAGTCAAGAAAACATGGACTAGTGAGTTGCTTTCAAGGAGTTAGTTATAGTTAATTCATGGGTAAACTCCAAAATTAAAGTCTTTTCTGCTTTCCTTTAGTGTGAATAATTTTAAATACTATATCTTCACTTTTATTTGCTTTCCTCCCAGTTTAAAGCTCTGAAGGAGGAAATGGAAACCCACTCCAGTATTCTTGCCTGGAAAATCCCATGGACGGAGGAACTCAGCGAACTACACTCCATGGGGTCACAAAAGAGTCAAACATGACTGAGCAACTGAGCACACACACAATTTAAAGGCCTTATTAATGTAATCTACTTGTTTAAATCTAAAAATTTACATTATTTTTATTTATAGCTTCAGATCAGATCAGATCAGATCAATCGCTCAGTCGTGTCCGACTCTTTGCGACCCCATGAATCACAGCACGCCAGGCCTCCCTGTCCATCACCAACTCCCGGAGTTCACTCAGACTCATGTCCATCGAGTCAGTGATGCCATCCAGCCATCTTATCCTCTGTCATCCCCTTCTCCTCTTGCCCCCAATCCCTCCCAGCATCAGAGTTTTCTCCAATGAGTCAACTCTTCGCATGAGGTGGCCAAAATACTGGAGTTTCAGCTTTAGCATCATTCTTTCCAAAGAAATCCCAGGGCTGATCTCCTTCAGAATGGACTGGTTGGATCTCCTTGCAGTCCAAGGGACTCTCAAGAGTCTTCTCCAACACCACAGTTCAAAAGCATCAATTCTTCGGCGCTCAGCCTTCTTCACAGTCCAGCTCTCACATCCATACATGACCACAGGAAAAACCATAGCCTTGACTAGACGAACCTTTGTTGGCAAAGTAATGTCTCTGCTTTTGAATATGCTATCTAGGTTGGTCATTACTTTCCTTCCAAGGAGTAAGCATCTTTTAATTTCATGGCTGCAGTCACCAACACCTTCTATTCCAGAAATGTTTTACGTTTTGTTCATCTATCTAAAACTACAGTTACTAAGAGTATTAACTATGTTTAACCATATTACATCATATCCTGTCATTTAACTGGGCTTCCCTAGTGGCTCAAATGGTTAAGAATTTGCCTGCAATACAAGAGACCTGGGTTTGATCCCTGGGTCAGGAAGGTCCCCCTGGAGGAAGGCATGGCAACACACTCCAGTATTCTTGCCTGGAGAATCCCATGGACAGAGGAATCTGGTGGGCTAAATCCATGCAGTCATAAAGAGTTGGACATGACTAATGTCCTTTAATGACACATTATTCCGGTTTTTAAATTCTGAGTTTTAACTTGCCATTCAGTCAGTTGGAATGCATCTTTAAATAATATCTGCAGAATGGACATAATTTCTGAGACAAGCATACCTGACATTATCATTCTATTGCTTTCATGTGTGAATAAATTATTTATTTAGGAAAAAATTTTAAGTCATAGGTTGATATACTGCCCTGAAAACTCAGTAGCACCTTTTCTGTTTTCTAGTTCAAGTCTCAAAGTAGTCAGTTGTTTGTCAGGCTTTTATTCCTTTGTGGGCAACTTTTTATCTATATAGATGATGAAAGGATGTATTAGTTATACTTGTGATTCAAACATTTTGTTCTAGTAGATGTTTATTTATTTGTATCTTTTTATTCTAGGCCATTATAATATTCATTTTTAAACTCAGGGAAATACCATCCTTGTACTTGAAATTTTGCCTTGTTAATTTGTACTTGATAATTGCCTTCTCTGCAATAACCTTGATGATGTTTTCCTCTAAAATGTGTATCTACAACTCTAAGGTTACACAGCCATTGTCTCAAACTCTAATTTCTTTTCTTTCTTTTTCTATCTTTGTCCTTTATTCTCTATTATAGGGGAGTTTAAGTTTTTCTTCCTCCTTCAAGATTGCATTTTCAGTACACACTTATTTTATCTTTATAACTGTCTAATCCAGCTTCACATACTATACATTTTTGTACCCTACAAAGAGTGTAAAATAATATTGTCCATATTTGTTTTCCAATCCCCTTAGTAAATATTTATGGAGATAAGCACTTTTTGTCAGCCATGCTGATATTATTCTCTATCTCTTTCTCAATGTCTCTTTAATTTTTTATTTTATTTTCAAATGGGATGTCATCTACACTGACTGTATGCTTACTACTCACTAGGGTGAATGAAATGTTTTGGCTCTGATCATCGATAACCTACCTGGGAACTGATTACATTCCCATTTCATACTTATGACTAAAGAGCAGAGTGAAGTGCTGCCCAAATCTGAGAACTTACATCTTTGAATCTAGTATGTTTGTACTGTGCTAATCTCCGGTATTCTTCCCTGGAGAATCCCAGGGATGGGGGAGCCTGGTGGGCTGCAGTCTATGGGGTTGCACAGAGTCGGACACGACTGAAGTGACTTAGCAGCAGCAGCAGCAGCAGCAGCAGCAATCTTCTCTTGGCCCCTTGTATATAGAACTTTTGCAAGAGAGGGTCATGACAGTAGAAGTTAAATCTTTGGATGCACCCATGCATGATGTCAATTACTTTTTAGCTATTAATATTATATTATATTACCCAATAAACTTCCTTTATTATTGCCTTTTTTTGCTTGATTCCTATAAACATTTTCCCTTTTATAAATTAAAAGAATCCTAGCTAATATGATAGTTATTATATCTTTATGTGTTTTAGCATGTTGGAGACAGAGGCAGTCCATAAAATTGTTAACTGCTGAAAGCTATGTCAAGGACAGTGTCCATAAAAACAGCTATTTAGTCTTAGATCTAAGAAGAGAATTTTGCCAGTTGAAAAGTTAACTGAGTAGGACTACGAACAAGTCATAACTTGTAATTTGATGAATTCTGGGTCTGGATATCATGCTCAAGAAAAAATAAAGGAGAAAACATCAAAACTAAAAATATTTTCCCATTTAAAAATACTACCAACCAAAAGAAAGTTATTACCATGATGAAAATAAAAAAGCAGACCTCTGAAAATGATACAGAAGCCAGAATATAATTATAGAAATTTGACATACTTCCTAGAATGTATAATATATTACCTCTGAAACAGAGGTATAAATCAACTTGGAGAGAATAGATTGAAATAAAAAACATCGGGCTGATATTTAAATATGGATGGTGAGATAAGGGAGGATATCAAGAGAATTAAATAATAGTGACAGATTTTAAGTCCACAATGATTGATGTTAGCAAAGAGTAGAATCAATACAGTAGAAAACTGATTCATTGGTACAGACTTGGCCATGCCACGCATGGGTGCTCAGTCGTGGCTGATTCTTTGTGACACTGTCCTGTTGACCTCCAGGCTCCTCTGTCTATGTGATTCTCCAGGCAAGAGAACTGGAGTGGGTTGCCATGCCCTGCTCCAGGGGATATTCCCGATCCAGGGACTGAACCCATGTCTCCTGCATTTCTTGCATTGGCAGGTGAATTCTTTACTACTGGAAACAACCTGGCAAGCCCCACTGATACAGAGGTTATACTTTAAAAGCCCACTTATAGGGGAAAAGGAGAATAGAGTTGCAGTGTGGAGGGAGAAAATAACAGGTATGATATTAAAAATACAGAAAACTAACTTTAAAATAGTAGAGTTTTCTAAGAAAGTTATAAAAATTGGAACAGAAGCATAATGAAATGTATTATGGAACAGTTTTCTTGAGATGAAAAAATGAATATCCCAAATAAAAGAGCTTTCCCTTATTATAAGCAAAGACTAAAAATAGATACCCACAATTCAGACAAGTCCTAAAACTTTTTTTTAATTACAAAGACTGAAAAAATTTATACTCTCATCTTGTGTCACCCCCAAACTAAGTATATAAAGCAAACAATAAAAACACCACAAAATAGAATACCTAGAAAG
This sequence comes from Tragelaphus eurycerus, assembly GCA_935064755.1. Taxonomy (NCBI): domain Eukaryota; kingdom Metazoa; phylum Chordata; class Mammalia; order Artiodactyla; family Bovidae; genus Tragelaphus; species Tragelaphus eurycerus. Next base: position 1,014,665 of record CAKXYN010000064.1, read on the forward strand.
AAACTAAAAAACCACTGTGGCCCTAGCCATGTAACCAACTTCTTTCCAGAAGACAACACAAGTTTTAGGCAAAAACATCATGGCTCAAGGATAATATACACAACAAAATTCCTATTCTCAGACATTCAAGGGCTCAGAATTAATACCACACCTGCATCATCTTGAAACAAAGTAAGAATTCCAGGACACGAAATATGTAAGAGGGTTTATGGTTCCTCCCCTACTTTGTTTGGTCCCAACTCAGGAATCCAAGTAGAAAATGCCTTGTCGGGGCAATTCTGCAAACTGGGGAAGACACTAGGTACTCCCTTTTTCCTCAGCTGTTTCTCTTCTCTTTCCATACTACACCAATTTCCAAAATGTGTTCTTTGTGAGAAATCTTCTACTTTACAACTGAGATGGCCTTGTATGACTTATCTGGTGTCTACTTAAAATAACAGGTGCTATCTGGACTAACAGTTGTTAAAAATGACAAAAACTAGTCTTGAGAGTCACACAATGCTTTGAACACTGCATCTTTTTTTCTCCTTTACTTTTCTCCTAAAAAAGCAAAGGGGAATAACATCCTATTATAATCATTTTAATTACTAGAAACTGTAATCGTAACTCTCATTTTCTTTGGAAAATTCTCATTTTATAATAAGTCATAGTTTTTCTGTCTTTTTAGTAAGAATTTTTTTTTCCATTTTGTTTTTATTTTCTTCTTCTTCAGCTTTCAAGTTTTCTTTAGTGTACTGCTTTTTTTCATTAAAAAAAGACAAATTTTAAATGTAGTTCTCATGCAGTAGAGATGAGATCGGGAGTGTTCAGGATGGTATGGCCTTAGACTCTCATGTAATAGAAAGATGAATGCCTAACCAGGTGTTGACCTTGGACTTCTCAGCCAGGAGACCTAAGAAACAGTTTTCTAACCAACATTCAGGGATACCTTTATCTGCCAATAAAAAAAAAAAAAAAAAAAAAGAACATCTTCCTGATATTTAATGTACATAAGAGAACAAACACAGCATGGTTCTTGTCCTGAAGGATCTTACAGTCTTTGGAGAAATAGGTTCTAAACCAGTAAACCCACCTACACCCACATCCTTGCCAATTTGACTGTGCCCAGCACAGCAGCTCAGCTCCATGAAGTCATCTTTAGTTTAGTTTTCACAGCAGAGTATGTTCGGGCTGAACACGGACTTTGGAGTCAGAGCATCTAAGTTCAAATCCAGACTCTACTATTTATCAACTATGTGATTTTTGAGCTGAGGTTAGTAATAAGGTTAATTAAGATTCAATAAGTCAGCATTTGTAAGTTGCTTACACTGCTTGCTTCTGCTGCTGCTGTTAAGTCACTTCAGTCATGTCCGACTCTGTGCGACCCCACAGACAGCAGCCCACCAGGCTCCCCCGTCCCTGGGATTCTCCAGGCAAGAACACTGGAGTGGGTTGCCATTTCCTTCTCCAATGCATCAAAGTGAAAAGTGAAAGTGAAGTCGCTCAGTCGTGTCCGACTCTTAGTGACCCCATGGACTACAGCCTACCAGGCTCCTCCATCCATGGGATTTTCCAGGCAAGAGTACTGGAGTGGGTTGCCATTGCCTTCTCCGGCTTACACCGCTTAGCCTATTGTAAATGATCTGTAAGTATGAAGTGAATAAAATCCAGTTTGATCAATTTTATGATCAGTTCCAAGTTCTCCAAGAGGTTTGTCATAGTCTGACTTCCAGACTTGATTTTTATTGTCATTTAAAGCATTAAAGCATTTTGTTTCTCCACATCTTTTTCATTACTTGAGGGAAAGTTGAGAGAGGGTATGTTGGGTTTGTTTAATCACCTACCATTTTAAATCATATATCTTGCAAAGCTAATAGAATGTTTAAACAGGCCCAAGCCATGGGGATATTTAAATATTCACTTATAAACATTTCTAATTTCTAAAACAAGTATGTCCTTTGCGTACTGCTTAAATAACCCTTTGCTTCTAGAAAGAGGAAGATTATACTTAAATTCCTCTTTTTAAACATGTCTATCTTCTTGGATCTAATGACTTTACTGGCTTTTTAGATTTTTGGGTGGGCAGGCTGGAGATATAGTTACTTTGGCAATGACAGGTTTAAATGAACAGAGTCAGCAATATAAATAAGCTGCTGCCACAAAGCAAGATTTACAAACCAAATAAAAATGACATTTATATGACTGAAGTTCAGAAATTATTACCTAACATTAAATTAGCCAGGTCCCTACCCTTGGGCTTCCCAGGTGGCACTTGTGGTAAAGAACCACCTGCCAAAGCAGAAGACATAAGAAACACAGGTTTGATCCCTGGGTTGGGATGATCCCCTGGAGGAAGACATGGCATCCCACTCCAGTATTCTTGCCTAGAGAATCCCATGATCAGAGGAGCCTGGTGGGCTACAGACCATAGAGTCACAAAGAGTCGGACATGACTAATGCACCTCAGCACACACACTTCCCTTGGGCCTTTTTTTTCATGAAATCTTCAATCTCCCTCTGTATCACTTTTTATATCCCAACCACTTTTTAAACTTTTCTAATATGTTCTCTTTTCATACTCTTTGTGGGGTTCTTGCGGCAAGAACACTGGAGTGTTTTGCCATTCTCACCTCCAGTGGACCACATTTTGTCAGAACTCTCCACTAAGACCTGTCTTTGGTGGCCCTGCCCCACATGGCTTATAGCTTCATTGAGTTATGCAAGCCCCTTTGCCATGACAAGGCTGTGATTCATGAAGGGGAACTTCCAGATGTACAAGCTGGATTTAGAAAAGGATCTCTGGCAGAGGAACCAGAGATCAAATTGCCAACGTTAGTTGGATCATAAAGAGAATTTCAGAAAAACATCTGCTCCTGCTTCATTGACTACATGAAAGCCTCTGACAGTGCATCACAACAAACTGGAAAATTTTAAAGAGATGGAAATATCAGACCACCTTACCTGTCTCCTGAGAAACCTGTGTGCAGGTCAAGAAGCAACAATTAGAAATGGACATGGAACAATGGACTAGTTCAAAATTGGGAAAGGAATAGTCAAGGCTGTATGTTGTCACCTAGCTTATTTAATTTCTATGCAGAGTACATCATACAAAATGCTGGGCTGGATGAATCACAAAGTGGAATCAAGATTGCCAGAAGAAATATCAACAAGTTCAGGTATGCAGATTATACCATTCTAAGGTATGGAAGAGGAACCAAAGCACCTTTTGATGAAGATGAAAGAGGAGAGTGAAAAAGCTGACTAAAAACTCAACATTCAAAAAACTAAGATCACGGCATCTGGTCCTATCACTTCATGGCAAATAGACAGGGAAAAAGTGCAAATGGTGACAGATTTTATTTTCTTGGGTTCCAAAATCACTACAGATGTTGACTACAGCCATGAAATTAAAAGATACTTGCTCCTTGGAAAGAAAGCTATGACAAAACTAGATAGCATATTAAAAAGCAAAGACATCACTTTGCTGATAAAGGTCCGTCTTGTCAAAGCTATAGTTTTTTCAGTAGTCATGTATGGATGTGAGAGTTGGACCATAAAGATGGCTGAACACCAAAGAATTGATGCCTTTGAGCTGTGGTGCTAGAGAAGACTCTTGAGAGTCCCTTGGACAGCAAGGAGATCAAACCAGTCAATCCTAAAGGAAATCAACCCTGAGTATTCATTGGAAGAACTGTTGATGAAGCTGAAGCTCCAGTAAGTACTTTGGCCACCAGATGTGAAAAACCAACTCACTGGAAAGGATCCTGATGCTGGGAAAGACTGAAGGCAAAAGGATTAGGGGGTGGTGATCAGATGTTAGATAGCATCACCCACTGAATGGACATGAATTTGAGCAAACTCTGGGAAGATAAGGAAGGACAGGGAAGCCTAGTGCTGCAGTGCATGGGGTCACAGAGAGTCATACATGACTTAGCAAGTGAAGAACAATAAATATGTCCTTTGACTTCCCAGGTGGCTGGAGCTAGTAGTAGAGAACCCACCTGCCAAATGCAGCAGATTCGAGAGACCCAGATTCGATCCCTGGGTTGGGAAGATCCCCTGGAAGAGGAAATGGCAACCCACTCCAGTATTTTTGCCTGGAAAATCCCAGGGATAGAGAACCTTGGCAGACTACAGTTATGGAGTCACAAAGAGTTGGACACAACAGAGCCCCACACACATGCACACACGCACTGTGTTCTCTGAAAGTCATATGAGGTTGGTAATGTTGCAGGCTCTCATTAATTACAGTGTAGCCAATTCCTTATTCTTAGAACGAGAACCACAAAATACTTGTTACAGATAGAAATAAACATTTAAAAATTCGTCTGGGATCCTATATGAAAAGTGACCTACAAAAATGATAACTGCCCTTAGCTCACAGGGTCAACCCTTGTTAATGCAGTTAGTCAGCCTGGCAAGGTAGTTTCATTGTTCCCGTGTTTGGCCTTCATAAAACAATGTTGCACAAAAGTTAATATGTTCAGTTCATTGAAATTCACCCCCCTAATAAGTGGGATAACTCACCTTAGTACCCAGATTGTCTTTCATGTTAGACCAAGCTCTCTGACACTTCCATCATCACAGAGAAAGGGGGAAGTCAACTTGCTTCACTCATGTTTAATTGTGGGTTTTCATCTTTTAGAATAAATTACTAACAACTGAAAGTAGACCGTTTTCTTTCTTAATAAAATAAGTGCAGGTTTTCTTTATGTTTTGCTTTGTTGTTGGTGTTTATTTTTTTTTCCGATAATAACTGAAGAAGGGAAAGAGAGTAATGGTTTCAGTTAAGCTATTTTTAGTTTATTGTCTTCATTTAATGTTTTTTAGCTGTGTCTTCAGACACTTCAAGATGATAGTACTGATTACAGAACAAATAATCAAGTGATAATCCTCCTGCTTAATTTGTGGAGAGTTTAAAAAGGTCAAATATTATGCACAAAATTTTCTACATGATAATCATCATTGACTAAGACATAAAATTTTAGTTTAGAGAAAACAGTAATTAAGAATCGAGTCCCTCTTTACAAGAAACATCACATTTTCTCATTATTGAAAGTTAGTTATGTGTACTCATTTAGGTGAAAAAAACAAGACAGAACATTTGAATAACAATATTATCCCCCTCAAAATGTCTTTCTATTGTTACCTTATTGAAGAAAATGCCTTTTAATGCTGAGTAATACTGGAAGAGTTGAAATAAAAGAAAAAAAAGTGTGATGAAAACAAAACAATAGGAGGTGATTAAAATTGATTATTACTGCAAAACAGTTATGGTTTAGAGAATTTTTAAGAGGGGAAGTCATAGATGTGCAAAACAGGTATATTGAATCTTCTAAAAGGCAGATTTAGAGTGTTGCTAGTTTCTGACCAGATACCAGGACAAGAGGTGACAGAGAGACCCCCATTAAAATGCTTGGTGAGCACTCCAGAGGCCGCCTTTGAGTTAATCGGTAATTTTTCACAGACGACATCTAATCTATGAGTATAAATTACTTTGCACTCTTATTATTCCTTAATTGAAGTGCACCAATGTGAAATTGCCATAGATGTCGCAGGAATGATTCTAGCCCCAATTAACTTGGGTGGAATTGAAGTCCTTTCTTCCCTGAACTGGGACTATTGTCTGACATCTTGTATTTATTTAAATTGTTGCTAGAAAATTAGATGGAGGATGTGTGTGACTAGGTGTTTCATAAGGATGCTCTGGAGCCAAAAGAGCATCTACACAATCTATTTCTATTTTAATCCATACCCTCTGATGCAGCTGTTTTGTGTAACAGATGTACAGCCAGCAGTAGCTTAATCTCCCTAGATTTCATTTGGGAAGTGTAGATTCATAGCAATCTCTTTTTTTTTTTTTCCAAAGTGGCATTTAGAGTCTCTGTGATTTTTAATTCAAAAGACAACCATCCTTATTTTTAACTAATTCTCCTACATAGCTGCTGTTGTTTAATATATGAAACATGACTTAAGTTTCTGTTGAGATTGTGGGGAAGGGCAACAAGAGTTAACTCAATATTAGGCATTCCATTCTATCAATTTTTAAAACTCTTGGAAGAACATATTGCCAATAACTGACAAATAATAATAGGCAACTGATTTAAAACTATACTCTTCTATTTCCCTTGCCAGTATTATTTAGGAAAATATTCTTGGTTGAATAGCTTTTCCCTGGAATTAAAAAACATGAGGAAAATAAATCTGATCTCTAAACACAGATAACTGAATAGATAAGAGATACAATTAACCCTGCAAAGGTTATAAATAATGGTGACATTGTTTCCCAATTCTTGATATTACTAGTAAATATTATTGACATCAAGTATTATACCTCTAGGTGTTTTCTAAAAGTAAGTTTCAAAAGCTCTCTATATGAAAAAAGTGATCAGTTTATGTTTTGATTCAAATAATCTGATCAATTTATTTTCACATTTTAAAGACATAACCAACTCTGAATGTTGTCTCCAAAAGTCCCCTATTACATGAAAAATGTTAACCTAATATGGTAATGGAACCTAACTGGCATTACTTGGAGATTAATATCAAAGGTGGTTCTCACATTAACAAAATTGTGCCCATTCTTAATTCAATTCAATATATATATTTATTTAATACCTACTATGTGACAAACCTCTAGGGATACACATCAGGTGACTCCTAGACATTCAATAGTCATTCATGAGATTATTTAGCTAGTCCCAAAGCAAGTATTTTAGAATGAGAATAGTGCTACTCCTGGTTCGGGGTGAGATTAGAAGAAATCTAAAAAATCTAAAAGAAATGAGAAAATAGCAAGATTCCCACCACACACTTACTAATCTATTTAGCCTAAGTTGAATTTAATGAAAATAAAACCATTGCTCTTTCAATTGTATTGGTTGCTCTATATGTGATTTTATCTCTAAATCCAGCTAGTTACAATTGTAAAACCAGCTTTCCACACACAGACAAAATTTTGTGGGAATTGGTGAGGCTATGCTTCAGTAAAAGTCTCCCTGGGATCACCCTAGTTTCATTTTTAATAAAATCTTTTCCTTGATTCTAGAGGAATTACACTCATGAATGAATGGGTAGACAAGTTCCTTCAATAGAGAAAGATGGTTCTTGATAATCAGCAGATGGCCACAGTGATGAATGGATCAGTAGGAACCAGAGAGAGCATAGTTAGTCTACCTTAACAAGGTGATGAGTAAATTGAACTAATTCAACTTAAACGCCCATTGATCCTTAACAGTGTTATGTCATGTTGCAGGTAAGCATTCAGAATAGAATAATCCTCAAGAACCAATACCTCAAGAGCCTATTTAATTGGAGAATTTCCAAGTCTGAAAATTGATACATCTTAAGTATTCTCTACATTGCTGGGAATCAGTCATGCATTAAGGAAGATTGTATATGCTTCTTTATAATGCCACTAAAATTTATGAGTCGTCCATGTATTTAGGCCAGTTTAGAGACCAGCATTACAGGTGATTCTCTAGTCTTGACAGTACTGTGTCCATTTTCAGTTCAAATCCATGGATATTTATTAAGAGCCTATTATACAGTAAGCCCTATGAATACACAATTCCTAAAAATTGTAAAAATAACCTTGACCTCAACAGCCTCACTGCTCACTGAGTTTCTTTTTAACATGAGTTCTTCAACTTTATCTGGTATGTTCAATGTCTTTGAGAGAAAAGCCTCCTTCCATTTCTCTCTTAAAAGTCTGTTTCTCAAAACTTATACAAAGGACCTTGTAACAGATCTCTCTCACAACTTTACCTCTTATTCAGACTTCTCATCTAAATGATTTTATCAATGCAGCTGAGAAGTCTCTCCAATCTTTTAACTTAACTCACAGTTTTCCATAGTTACTGGGTAGTAGACAGCTGTCAACCAGACCAACTTGGATTCATCATTCACCAATCAAGCGGCCCGGCTAGGAAATGAGATAGCGAGCTAACGCCAAGGGTCCATCACAACTATGGCAGGACGTCACAAAAAGCCGTCTCAGCCAGAAACCTCCCAGATGTTACAGGATAGAATTTCAGGCTCCACAGCCGTGGCTTCTGCTCTGCTTTGTTCCAGTGTCTGACCTCCTCTGAATGAGTCCTGAGAGTGTCTATAAATGTGCCTGAAAATTTACAGATGTGTGGTGTACATAAATTTACATATTCTTGAAAAATAATCATCCACAGGACGTTTTTAGCCTGTCTGTACACAAGAAATTAGCAGACCAGGAGTGCCTCAGTCATTCACACTGGCTGCATCAGTGAGTGAGGTGGCTCGCCGCACAGTCAGTTCTGCTTTGGATCTGGTAGGGGCCAGGCTTCCAGCTCTATCTTCAGATTTGCAAGTGGGACTTAGCCAGGTCATTAGCAAGTGAGAGGAGGTGAGGACAGAATGGCAGAGCCAAGACCCCAACTTCATTTATACATTGTGTCATCCTATAAATTTATGACCTATTGTGTGCTAGAAGCTGGCAGAGGATACAAAGATGAATTATTTTCACTCCCCTCCATCTCATTCAAATGTTTATAGTCTAATATGAAAGAGAGTCTTGTACATAATTTTTTATAAATATTATCCATTATTTTTTATAAATATTATAAATAAGCACCACCACCACCCCCGCACCTGGTGGCTCCTTGGTAAAAAATCCACTTGCCAATGCAGGAGACACAGGGTGGATCCCTGATCCGGGAAGATCCTGCATGCCTTGGAGCAACTAAGCCCGTGTGCCACAACTGTTGAGTCTGTGCTCTTGAGCCTGGGAGCTGCAACTGCTGAGCCCACGTGCCCAAGAACCTGTGTTCTGCAACAAGAGAAGCCAATGCATGAGAAGCCTGTGCCCAGCAACTAGCAGCCCCCACTCATGACAACTAGAGAAAGCCTGCACCCAGTAGTGAAGACCTAACACAATCAAAAATAAATGAAACTTAAAAAAAAGATTATCCACAATAAATATGTATAGTCACCAATTTAGCAAACACTTATTGGGTACTAATGGTTTGTTAGGAAGTGTACTGGGAGATAAATACTGCAAAATAAAGAATTCTAATATAAAGGTTATCTCTCAGTGTAGAATATGGGAAGTTAGAGCCAAAAATGGACACTATAATCCCATATACAGCCTCGATATTAGAGCTCCTTATATTACTTTATACTATCAAATTCCCCACCCTTGTTTCTCTGCCCTTCACTCTGTGACTTTTCCATGCCCAGAAGATTTGTGATGGCCCTCCATACAGTGGAAAGTTTCAGATGAAAGTTGTAAGGAGCCCTCAAGGGAATATAACAGTTGTATTAGTGCCCATTCATTTGTCTCTCAATGATACAGCCTTAGACTGAATAAGATGTTGCACATCTAAAGTCCTATTTTCTAGGTGTTATAAATATACCTGTTGTAGGTAATACCCTACTCTACTCTAGCCTTTAATATTATGTACTACTTCATTTAAGAACAGCAGTAAGTTGAGACAAGCATTTCTTCCTTCATTTTTATTACATTAGAACATTTGATTGTTCTAATTATGTGTGTTCCCTATTCCCATGCCTCTCTACACTCAGTGCCTGATGCTGTGCCTGTCACTTGCTCCAATACATTTTTCCCTTGAGCTGAACTGTTATGTTCTGAATCTAATTAAGGGAGCCCCCTCCCACCAGAACCATATGGTCCTGTATAGAAGATATGAAGAATGATGCACTCAGGGCAAAGATCCAATGCCAGTCTATTTAAGGGAACATAGCCCTTCCTTGAAATAAGACTAGAGAGTTCTGACCCCGGAGCTCTGACTGACAGCGGTTTTCTTTGAGATGAATGCTGATGTCAAGTAAAGCTAGTTCACATTCCCTTTAAAATTAATGTAGTAATGAATGAGTACTTTATCCACTTACCTACTTTATGAAAAAGGAGTCCTGTTCTACTTATATGAAATCTGAAGAAACCACAAGTCATTATCCTGGAAATACTTTTGATGAAAGACAAATTTTCTATTGAGTTATGTTTAAAACCAGAGGAGTTTCCCTCACTTTCCTTTTTTGCTTAGTTATTTTTCTCTTCTCTGATTGTGCCTTTGTATTATAAGAAGGAGTCTGCTGTGTTTCATTGTCACAAATGGATCCTGCATTGGTTCCAATGTATGACCTGTATAAAGGAGAAGATTATATTATCAAGGAAGAAATGGGGGTTATGTCGGTTGGATGATTTGTTAAGGAGAAAAAAGTTAAGTGCTGAAAAGAGAAATGCTTAGAAGCCCAGGAAAAGTCACCCTTTAGGTTGCTACAGAAGATGAATATTTGGTTTAAAGAAAGATCATCCATACAGGTAAACTTCTTTATCAAAATATTAAGTGCATTTTTTTCAAGACAAAACCTTTAAGTCTTACTTTTTCATTAACTCACTAGGTGACCTCACACTCTTATCTACTATTCAGGGTCATTATCTAGTTAAATGAGATGTGATATGTAAGGTACCTAACCAAGAGCCTAGTGTAGTGTTATGTTCTCACTAAATTCTAGTTGTGGTACATAAAACAAGAATTATTATTGACTGCTTTATAATAGAATGGGCTTCCCTGGTGGCTCAGACGGTAAAGAATCTACTTGCAATGAGGGAGACTTGGGTTCGATTCTTGAGTTGGGAAGATCTCCTGAAGGAGGGCATGGAAACCCACTCCAGTATTCTTGCCTGGAGAATTCCCCCTGGACAGAGAAGCCTGGTGGGCTATACAGTCCATAGGGTCACAAAGATTCAGATACGCATGAGCAACTAACCTCATATAATAGAATGGTGTCGTTGTTTTAGTTGCTCAGTCATGTTTGACTCTTTTGCAACCCCATGGACTGTAGCTCATTAAGGCTCCTCTGTCCGTGGGATTTTCCACGCAAGAATACTGGAGTGGGTTGCCATTTCCTTCTCCAGGAGATATTCCTGACCCAGGGGTTGAACCGATGTCTCCTGCATTGCAGGTGGATTCTTAACCACTGAGCTACCTGGGAAGCATATAGGATAGGTATTACTAAAATCCATGTAAGTAGTTCATATTCTGGAAAGATCATATGTATATAATTTATATAATATATATTAAAATATTTTAATTTTATTTGGTGTAAATTAAGGTGTTTATTCGTGTGCAGGGTAAAGAGTTGTAAAAGAAAAAATGGCACCTTGAGGAGTGAGAATCTAATGCAGAGAAAATTTCATATGGTAAAGAAAACACAAGTAGAAGGACACTGACATAACTGAAAGCCTGGAGGAAGAGTATGGGGACCTGGCTGAAACAGAGGCTGAAAAAAAGAGGAGAAGGAGGTCATCCTAGTGGAGCAGACTAGGTGCTGGGTCAGAAAGCTGAGTTTGAGAAATTAACATTCTTTACTTCTGATCACAAGTAATTTAAGAGGAGCTATGGAGAAGGTGATGGCACCCCACTCCAGTACTCTTGCCTGCAGAATCCCATGGATGGAGGAGCCCGGTGGGCTGCAGTCCATGGGGTCGCTAAGAGTCGGACATGACTGAGAGACTTCACTTTCACTTTCATGCATTGGAGAAGGAAATGGCACCCCACTCTAGTACTCTTGCCTGGAGAATCCCGGGGACGGTGGAACCTGGTGGGCTGCCATCTAAGGGGTCTCACAGAGTCAGACACGACTGAAGCGACTTAGCAGCAGCAGCAGCAGTGGCCCAGCTCAGGAAAGGAGCAACTGTGACCTAGGATCTATATAATCAAATATTGATCACCCCTTCTTACCCTCCGAGCCCTACTTGTTCCTCTGAGTGAAGTTTCTCTGGGCAGAATCTGACATGCTGTTTTTAATAAGGAAAGAGATTGTTTTGTTTTACCACTGGGCACAGTATGCCCATACCAGCTCAGCTTAGTAGGAAATCAAGGTTTGCTCCATTGGCAAACTTGTACCTATAACTGGCACTGACTGCTTTTGTTGAGTCAGCCCCTCATGTGCACTTTGGTGGAATTTTTCCTCTTCGGTGCTAGCAATATTCTAATTTCAATGTTAAGAAACAAAAGGCAACCAAGTATAAAATACAAAACTGCTATTTTTTATAATTATAAGATATTTACAGATATGATTAAGAACTAATGAAAGCTTTACAAATACTGTGCATTTAATTGCAGCGTATAATTTATTATTTATTTTCTTTGTAAGAATGGTGAGATGGGGAAAGAATCTAAGCCTGTTTACACACAAATATAATCCTAAACGATCGGAGGAAGTGTGTTGGGTACCCTTTGGGCCAGCTACCCTGAATTCTGTGAAACACAGAATGCACCTCTATGTAAATTAGAAAAAGGCTCCCTCTACAGGCCGACTCCCTTGTGCTGCAGCAATTTCCTCACTCAGGTGGCTCTGTTAATGAGTAACTTTACTCAAGGAGGTAGAGCTAGCTGGTCAAATGCAATATGCAAGCTGCCTTTCCTCTTAGAGAAGATCAAAAAAATTCTTAACATGCTTCATAATGATTTTTCTCTTGGCATGGATGATAGGTGAAAAGCCTAAAAAGCACGTTATTTTCTGTAGAATAGTATTGCTTTTGCTATAATTAATTTTATTCAAATAAATAGCAAATTGAACTACTGTAACTTGGCTCTGATCAACAAATATTCATCTATATTATGTATTTATCCATTTATATAAGAAATAGGAAATAGATTCATACAATGGAGGGGATAGAGAAAGCTGGATTGTTTTGCCTGAGAGTATAAAGATTTTTCTTGAATATCCTGCCAGAAGAAGCTGCCAGATGTTTTCTATCTTCTCTGAGTACAGAACAAAAGGAAACTAGCTTGCACTATATAGATATTTCAACTCTGAAAAGAACTTCCTACCAAAAAGAATAATAAAAAATTAGTTGACAAAAGAATTTTCTTTCCAAAGTAGCTAGAACTTTAAAAGTAAGATTAAAGATTTTATTTCCCTGCATTTAAAATTCAGTTTTCCTTTTCCTTTGGAAATATAAGGATAACTTATAGATAGTAATCAGCATTTTTCACTGCAAGAAAAGTTAATAAAGGTACATAGAATAGACTTCATATATTCATTTTTTGTTGTGGGAGAATTGATTTTTACATGAGTAAATACCCCTGTTTTTCTAGAATCAGATCAGATCAGATCAGATCAGTCGCTCAGTCGTGTCCGACTCTTTGCGACCCCATGAACCGCAGCACGCCAGGCCTCCCTGTCCATCACCAGCTCCCGGAGGTCACTCAGACTCGCATCCATCGAGTCAGTGATGCCATCCAGCCATCTCATCCTCTGTCGTCCCCTTCTCCTCCTGCCCTCAATCCCTCCCAGCATCAGAGTCTTCTCCAATGAGTCAACTCTTCGCATGAGGTGGCCAAAATACTGGAGTTTCAGCTTTAGCATCATTCCTTCCAAAGAAATTCCAGGATTGATCTCCTTCAAAATGGACTGGTTGGATCTTCTTGCAGTCCAAGGGACTCTCAAGAGTCTTCTCCAACACCACAGTTCAAAAGCATCAATTCTTCGGTGCTCAGCCTTCTTCACAGTCCAGCTCTCACATCCATACATGACCACAGGAAAGACCATAGCCTTGACTAGGCGAACCTTTGTTGGTAAAGTAATGTCTCTGCTTTTGAATATGCTATCTAGGTTGCTCATAACTTTCCTTCCAAGGAGTAAGCGTCTTTTAATTTCATGACTGCAGTCACCATCTGCAGTGATTTTGGAGCCCAGAAAAACAAAGTCTGACACTGTTTCCACTGTTTCTCCATCTATTTCCCATGCAGTGATGGGACCAGATGCCATGATCTTCGTTTTCTGAATGTTGAGCTTTAAGCCAACCCTTTCACTCTCCACTTTCACTTTCATCAAGAGGCTTTTTAGCCCCTCTTCACTTTCTGCCATAAGAGTGGTGTCATCTGCATATCTGAGGTTATTGATATTTCTCCCGGCAATCTTGATTCCAACTTGTGTTTCTTCCAGTCCAGCATTTCTCATGATGTACTCTGCATATAAGTTAAATAAACATGGTGACAATATGCAGCCTTGACGTACTCCTTTTCCTATTTGGAACCAGTCTGTTGTTCCATGACCAGTTCTAACTGTTGCTTCCTGACCTGCATACAGATTTCTCAACAGGCAGATCAGGTGGTCTGGTATTCCCATCTCTTTCAGAATTTTCCACAGTTTATTGTGATCTACACAGTCAAAGGCTTTGGCATAGTCAATAAAGCAGAAATAGATGTTTTTCTAGAATAGTTAAGGGCAAATATAAGGTAGTCTGGAAAAGAAGTTAACAGGGTAAATAATTTCATATAGCTAATTTTTGCCATCATAATCCTATAACCCAAAACACTATTACATGGAAATAGTTGGTTAGTAGAGCAAAAAGAAGAGTGAACATGGACAATGTAGCTACCTTTGCAAGCATAGGGCTTAGAAGATAGGAAAAGTGGACTCCTAAACAGCTGTGTGACATCAGGCAATTTATGCTCAGTCTCTGATACTAGTTTCTCATCCATACAATGACGTGATGACATTAGTTACTAACATTACTTCCAGCCCTAATATTTTGGGTAGGAAATTCTTGCACTCTTTACCTTTAAGATATCAGAATTCTCAAGTTTTAGTGCACATGGAATTCATCTGGGAACTTGCTGAAAGTGCATATTCCACCCACAGGCATTCTGGACCCCTTGTCCAGACATTCTGATTCAATAGGTAGATTCCTACTGAATCAGAATGAACTCAGAATCTGAGGGACTCCGGGAGTTGGTGATGGACAGGGAGGCCTGGCGTGCTGCGATTCATGGGGTCACAAAGAGTCAGCTGATCGACTGAGCGACTGATCTGATCTGAGGTAGATTCCTAAGAATCTTTTTCATATACTCTCTCTGTGGTGAGACTGCAGGAAGACCAAGAAATACATTCAGGAAACATTTGGATAAAATTAACTTTCTGAATAACAGGAGACATGTCTGACTAGACTTTGTACAGTGCATAACTAGCAGTGTGTATGTGCTCAGTTGCTTCAGTCATGTCCAATTCTTTGTGACACTACAGACTGGAGCCCACCAGGCTCCTCTGTCCATGGGATTCTTCAGGCTAGAATACTGGAGTGGATTGCCATTTCCTTCTCCAGGAGATCTTACAAAGTGCCTGGCAAAAAGTAGGTGCCCAATGAATGCTGATTCAATGAACTAATTTATGAAAAGATTCGTATTTGTGATATTAATTCATCTCCATGATTATCTAATTCTCTAAGAGAAAGAAGGTATTTCTACTGGAAGATAGACGATATATATACATTCCTCAGAAAACTCCAAATTGATGCAGAAATGCTTTGTAAGTTAGCAACTTCTTTTAAGTCATACATCTCTTCAATATAACTCCCTTCCCATCCTCAAAGCAAAAGAAAAAAATTGAGTTCTCCACTTGTATGCCTTTCGCTAAGTGGCATAATAACAGAATGCTCTTTTTACTCTAAAAAAGGACTAACTCTTTACATTAAAGTGCAAGAAAATCAAGTTGTCACTTCAACCCGCAGCAACTGTCTCTTCCAGCACCTCTGCCAAATGTCACCCTTCCTCTCTGGGATTTGGTTCTCCTACCAGGTCTGGGGGAGTCTGCCTCGCTGCACAGCTTGTAACATCAGCCTCTGTTCCTCCAAGTCTCTGATCCATTCTCATTTCACTTCATGTATATTAATACAGAAATTAGTTTCACTTTTTTCCTGAATAGCTAATCACTTGGCAGCCTACAGCTTACTGTGGCATGGCAGGTCAAAAATCAGCTGAAAAGGACAGTGACTTCAAGTTGGAAAATATAATGCTTCATGAAAACTGCACCCAGGACAGGACCTCGGACTTGTCACCCAGACATGAAAGATTTATTTTCAATTACAAATCCAAGCTTAATGCGAGGGCACCCTGGGGGAGATTCAGATCACTGCTTCTTCTAAATTGACCTTCTACTTGTTTCAATATTTCCTTCGCTATTGAACAGCATCCCATGACCCTCTGAGCTGAAGATCCATATTAGCTACTATAGGAATTGCTAGGCTAGGAAAACTTTTGAAGAATTTCTTTAACTGAAGGCCAAGTTACATATAGAATTTCTTCCCCGATGAGCCTTCACTGGTTAACACAGCAATAGACTTGAGGCTTCAGGCAATATTTCTGATGGATTGCAAGAACCAATATTACCATGTCACTTAGGCTTCAGTAGAATCGAAAAGCAAAGAATTATTCCAG
This sequence comes from Tragelaphus eurycerus, assembly GCA_935064755.1. Lineage (NCBI taxonomy): Eukaryota > Metazoa > Chordata > Mammalia > Artiodactyla > Bovidae > Tragelaphus > Tragelaphus eurycerus. The sequence goes on from CAKXYN010000064.1 coordinate 1,030,861, forward strand.
TTTTCAGTATTAGGTGGATTTGTTGTTAACATCTAATCAAGACTTATCATGTGTCCTTTTGGTGTCAATAAATAAGATCACCCGAAGCTAGTTGCTGGTGATGCTACTTTGGACTCTGGAATTAGTGATTTGCCTCAGGATATTCTGGGTCCCTGTTTTAGTGCCTTTATGTATACTTAACAGCTGCTCTAAAAAGCATGCCATATGACCCTAATCTAGAGTTCACAAGCTTCTTTTAAGAACCACTAATTGAAACTAAGAAAAGTTAGGTTTAAAAAATATAAAATTTAAAATTTGGGAGTGTGGGAAATTTGGATTATCACTCAAGCTTAATCAGAGTTTTCATTATTGGGAAGTAATTTAGTGTGGTTTCTTTGTATTGTAGCTTTCACTACTTCTAATCTGAGACGTTTCTCTTTCAACATATTTCTAGATCATTTGCTGTAGAATAGTTACCCATGCTTGGTTTCTGCCTTTGAATCTAACTATAATGTCTATGCTGCTGCTACTGCTAAGTCGCTTCAGTCGTGTCCGACTCTGTGCAATCCCATAGATGGCAGCCCACCAGGCCCCTCCGTCCCTGGGATTCTCCAGGCAAGAACACTGGAGTGGGTTGCCATTTCCTTCTCCAATGCATGAAAGGGAAAAGTGAAAGTGAACTCTCAGTTGTGTCCGACTCTTCGCGACCCCATGGACTGCAGCCTACCAGGCTTCTCCGTCCATGGGATTTTCCAGGCAAGAGCACTGGAGTGGGGTGCCATTGCCTGGCTAATTGTGTTAGAGGAAAGTTAACATATTACCTTTACAAGGTTTATCTCAAGGATGTTTAGTTTTTCCTCAGTGACTGTGTTTACATAACATCAAGAATGGTGCTAGATTTTTCTGGTATTTGTAAACTAGGATACTCCAACTACATACCTATTTAGTTAGGTATGCATTAAAAAAATCATTAATTCTCTCTTCCCATATATATTTTTAACTGTTTTTTTCTGGAATTAGAAGTACTTAGAAATAGGCATCTTTAACTTCACAAACATTTCTTACGTATCTGCTGTATGTACGGCACTGTGCCCCGTCTGGGGATAGGATCAAACAAATGATTGCAGTCCAGTGTTGGGACATACCCACAAAGGAATGTTCAGAGTAAACTGGGCATTTAAAGGAAGATGGGCCAACTGGGTTTGAAGTTCTCCCAACAACAATATTTGAGCTGAGGCTTGGAGATTGAGTACAAGTTGACCATTTAAACAAGCCAAAAAACAGTGGTCCTCTGCCGAGAAGAATCAGTGGATGAGAGTGATGGAATCAGAGCCAGGATCCCACTAACTACAAAGACTGTAATATTTTGGTGAATTTGGAAATTTAAAGGGCATATTCAAGATTATTATAGTTCTTAGGATATTTCTTTTTTAAAAAATTTATTTTAAATAGAGGATCATTACCTTACAATGTTGTATTGGTTTCTACTGTGCAACGTGAATCAGCTGCATGTATACGTATATCTTCTCCCTCTTGAGCCTCCCACCCACCCCCCTACTGCTATCCTGCCCCTGTAGGTCATCACAGCGCACCAAGCTGAGCTCCCTGTGCCATACATCAGCTTCCCACTAGCTATATCTTTTACACATGGTAATGTATATGTGTCAATGCTGCTCTCCCAATCCAGCTCACCCTATAGGCTTTTTCTTAAAAGAAAAATTTTATTCAAAAATGACAAAGGCGGTTCTAAATGTATTAAACATAGTGTAGAGATGCAGGTTCGATCGCTGAGTTGGGAGGATGCCCTGGAGAAGGAAATGGCAACCCAGTCCAATGTTCTTGCCTAGAAAATCCCATGGACAAAGGAGTATGGCGGACTGTAGTCCTAGGGGGGCATTGCAAAAGCCTTGAACATAACTTAGTGACTGAACAACAACAATATTAATATTATCTGATTCCTGGGATATTTTGACAATCAACTGAGAGGTTCTATACACATTAGCTACATACTCCATCAGGCGAGAGAACAGAGTGGTAAAAGTTCTACTACAAAGTTCATTCATTATTTATGGATTAATTGTTTCATGGAATGTTTATTCAATGGTAATTAAGTGTTAGAAACACAAAGATGGCCTCTGTTTAATCAGGGAGATAGGCCGATACACCAGTGATAATATACTTTGGCAAGAGCTCAGATAGAGGTAGCCAGAGATTGGTTGCTAAACCATCTTGTCTACATGTTTCCTATCTTGTACAGTTTTCAAAGTGCATTTGAAGTGTTCAAAAAAGGAGTTGTTTCTCTGCCCTGCCCATTGCCTTTATTTTGTTTTGTTTGCATCATCTAGGTAATTCAAAGTTGAAAGTGAAAATTTGGTGAAAGTCGCTCAGTCATATCTGACTCTTTGCGACCCCGTGGACTATACAGTCCAGGGAATTATCTAGGCCAGAATACTGGAGTGGGTAGCGCTTTCCTTCTCCAAACTACCATGCAATTTACATAATCCTCAAACTTTGTCATTAAAATTATTTTTAGCTAAGGAGAATTAAGGGCTTCCTTGGTGACTCAGCTGGGAAAGAATCCACCTGCAGTGCAGGAGACCCCGGTTTGATTCCTGGCTCTGGAAGTTGCCCCGGTGAAGGGATAGGCTACCCACTCCAGTATTCTTGGGTTTCCCTGATAGCTCAGATGTTAAGAATCTCCCTGCAATGCTGGAGACCTGGGTTTGATCCCTGGGTTGGGAAGATGCTCTGGAGGAGGGCATGGCAAGCCACTCCAGTATTCTTGCCTGGAGAATCCCCATAGACAGAGGTGCCTGGTGGGCTACAGTCCATGGAGTCACAAAGAATCGGACATGACCGAGTTACTGAGCACACACAAGGAGAGTTATAGATTTATTTTTGCTACCTGTTTTGTTTGATGTGTGCATGTGTATTTGTGTGTGTATATAATGGGATGTTGGTACTTCAATATGTGATATTAGTGAGATTATTTAGTGTTGTTCCAGATTAGCAGTTTCATTGTATTCCACTTTTTTACACAGTGAGATATTCCTGTATTCCAAAATTCAGGATGCTTCAGTTTCTATCTTTTGAAAGTGCTAAAGCTTTTTGTAATCTCTGTAATTATTTTATGTAACCTTAATTAACATACTTTACCAAATTTCTTTGTAAATTTACTTAGTTTTGTAATTACTAAAAGTTTTTCATTTCTTTATATATGAAAAGACTAATCAAAAATTTTAACTAAAGGGAAGTCAAAGAACTCAACTATTAGTTAAAGGTTTCTTGCAAAAAAATGATAATTTATTGTACCAAAGAGAAATAAGAATGTGCTCAAAGATTATGGGAACATGTCAAAATGGCATTGGAAGCAATATAAAGAGGCTTCCATTGGCCAAATGTGGGACCATCTAAGCATCAAAATAAGTAATAGTAGTAAAAGGTTATAATCCCCAGGATATAATAAGAAGCCATGAGACTATACTGCTAAGAATGACAGGATGAATGAATCCAAACTGGGGAGAAAGAAAAGCTTTTTCTTACAGCAGCCAATTCCATCTAATAATAAAATGTGATGATTTTAATATTTGTTTCAAATCAACCAGTGCCCCCCATTATGCTACATTGAGATTAAAAAAACATTATATCTATGATTTTTCTGCCCAAAATTCATAACCTGAGGAAGTATAATCATGAGGAAACACAGCATATAGACCTTAGTTGAGGGACATTTTACACCATAACTGACCTATATTTCTCAAAAAATAACGAAGTCAAGGAAAGCAAGTTCAGTTCAGTTCAGTTCAACTGCTCAGTCGTGTCTGACTCTTCGTGACCCCATGGACCACAGACACCAGGCCTCCTTGTCCATCACCAACTCCCAGAGCTTACTCAAACTCATCTCCATGTTGTTGGTGATGCCATCCAACCATCTCATCCTCTGTCATCCCCTTCTCCTCCTGCACTCAATCTTTCCCAGCATCAGAGTCTTTTCAAATGAGTCAGCTCTTCACATCAGGTGCCCAAAGTATTGGAGTTTCAGCTTCAACATCAGTCCTTCCAATGAACACCCAGGACTGATCTCCTTTAGGATGGACTGGTTGGATCTTGCAGCCCAAGGGACTCTCAAGAGTCTTCTCCAACACCACAGTTCAAAAGCATCAATTCTTTGGCACTCAGGTTTCTTTATAGCCCAACTCTCACATCCATACATGACTACTGGAAAAACCGTAGCCTTGATGAGAGGGACCTTTGTTGGTAAAGTAATGTGTCTGCTTCTTAATATGCTGTCTAGGTTGGTTATAACTTTTCTTTGAAGGAGCAAGGGTCTTTTAATTTCATGGCTGCAGCCACCATCTGCAGTGATTTTGAAGCCCCCAAAAATAAAGCCTCTTACTATTTCCATTGTTTCCCCATCTATTTGCCATGAAGTGATGGGACCGGATGCCATGACCTTGGTTTTCTGAATGTTTAGTTTTAAGCCAACTTTTCCACTCTCCTCTTTCAGTGTCATCAAGAGGCTCTTTAGTTCTTCTTCACTTTCTGTCCTAAGGTAGTGTCTGCATATCTGAGGTTATTGATATTTCTCCTGGCAATCTTGATTCCAGCTTGTGCTTCATCCAGCCCAGCATTTCTCATGATGTACTCTGCACATATGTTAAATATGCAAAAATAAGAAAAGCAAAGACAGACCAACAAACTGTTTGAAATTGAGGAGATTAAGTGGAAAACTAAATTCCATTTGTGATTCCAGATTCGATGGGAAAGAGATTGAGAGGGAGGGAAGGAAAGATGTAAGAAGAGAAGGAAGGAAGGAAGAGAGAAAAGAGGAAGAAGGGAAGCATTGGGTTGTAGGAAATTCGGGTGAAGAAATACACGGTAATTTTTAATTCTGATTTTGAAAAGTTTTTGTAATACTGAAAGTATTCAAAAATAAAAAAATATAAATCATTAAATCAGTCAGATTACCTTTTAATAAGGAGCAATATAGTAAAAGCAGCACTTAGTAAAGACCAGGTTTTGCTAGTCGTACCTTAGAACGATATGTATCTTCTCAAATATTCTATGATTATAGAAATATTAAGCTGTATTATCAGATTTCTTCATTGCCCAGACTTTATTTCCTGTCCTTCTCTTTTTCTTATTTGTGTCCTCAGGGATCAGCTAGTATGGGATTGAGGAACACAGCCCGCCTCCTTCCTCCTCAGATCGAAGCTCTGTGCAGTTGACTACTGCTGCTTGTTTTATAATGGTCAAAGTGACTCAAATATCACTTGTTTTAAATTGGGTTTTGTTTTGTTTTGTGTTTTGCCATTTCATCCCACAGTCCAAAGTAAATATGAGCAACTAATGTGTGTTAGCAGTTTTGGTAACTATTCTAAATAGTATTTTTCTTTTTTCACATAGCCTTTGCCTAGGATGGTCCTATTTTAATTCCTTTAAAATTACTGCCACCCACTTTACGTCTAAAAGCATTTTCCCCAGAGATTGTCTGCTGAGAGGGTTTGCTCCTAAATTTTCACTCTTCTGTTGCCATCAAAGAAAGACAGTGTCATTTGGAAAGTTTAGTTATTGGCCTCCATGTGGTAACAGAATTGTAATATATTAATTCCTGTTCAGGAAACAGGTATAGCATGGCCATTGGGGGTGGATGTAGTGAAACATTCAGTTCAGAAAAAAATTAAGAAGATGAGAAAATTGTAAATCTAAATTATCATTATGAAGTACATACACACACACACACACATACTACATAAGACAGACCAAAAAAATATTAGACAGTTAGATATTTATAAAAATTTGTGTAGTCCTCACTGTTCCTGAAGCAATATAGTATAGTTCTAAACTGTGTAGTAATTCCTAAAAACTTTTCTTTATATGGCAAACCGTTGTGGGTCCCTCATTGTAAAGTATGCATTTAAATCACTAGCCACATTCCTGGCATAATCAAAACAATTAGACATGAACAGTGTGATATCTTGTCTATGGGCCTTTTAGAAAGGAGATTTCTCTTTTTACACATCTTTGTGAGAAAGATTATCCAGAAAACACAGAAATTTTGTCAGTTTTGGTAGCAGGTTTCTTTTCCAGACTGAAATAGATAAGCACACAATAGCCTAATTCAGGGAATGTTGGATAAGCTTTTCTTGACACAGAGACCAAGAAGTGTGAACGTTAACAATCTTAGGTTGGGGTGGAGAATCGAGACCATGGCAATGAACCTGGGGTTGAGGATGATGTTTTCCCCAGCATCTTGAACCCTTCTTTAAAATATATATACACACACACACACACACACACACACTTATATATATATATATATATATATATATATATATATATATATATTTGTTTATTTGGCTGTACCAGGTATAAGTTGAGGCATGCAAGATCTTTTGTTGTGGCACGTAAGATCTTTAAGTTGTGGCATCACATCACTAGATCCCTCATCAGGGATCTAGTTCCCTGATGAGGGATTGAACCTGGACCCCCTGAATTGGGGGCACAGAGTCTTAGCCACTCAACCTCCAGGAAATCCCTTGAGCCATTCTTAATAATGGGAATCAGATCAGATCAGATCAGTCACTCAGTCTTGTCTGACCCTTTGCGACCCCATGAATTGCAGCACGCCAGGCCTCCCTGTCCATCACCAACTTCTGGAGTTGACTCAGACTCACGTCCATCGAGTCAGTAATGCCATCCAGCCATCTCATCCTCTGTCATCCCCTTCTCTTCCTGCCCCCAATCCCTCCCAGCATCAGAGTCTTCTCCAATGAGTCAACTCTTCGCATGAGGTGGCCAAAATACTGGAGTTTCAGCTTTAGCATCATTCCTTCCAAAGAAATTACAGGGCTGATCTCCTTCAAAATGGACTGGTTGGATCTCCTTGCAATCCAAGGACTCTCAAGAGTCTTCTCCAACACCACAGTTCAAAAGCATCAATTCTTCGGTGCTCAGCCTTCTTCACAGTCCAGCTCTCACATCCATACATGACCACAGGAAAAACCATAGCCTTGACTAGACGAACCTTTGTTGGCAAAGTAATGTCTCTACTCTTGAATATGCTATCTAGGTTGGTCATAACTTTCCTCCTAAGGAGTAAGCATCTTTTAATTTCATGGCTGCAGTCACCATCTGTAGTGATTTTGGAGCCCAGAAAAATAAAGTCTGACACTGTTTCCACTGTTTCCCCATCTATTTCCCATGCAGTGATGGGACCAGATGCCATGATCTTCGTTTTCTGAATGTTGAGCTTTAAGCCAACTTTTTCACTCTCCACTTTCACCTTCATCAAGAGGCTTTTTAGTTCCTCTTCACTTTCTGCCATAAGGGTGGTGTCATCTGCATATCTGAGTTATTGATATTTCTCCTGGCAATCTTGGTTCCTGTGCTTCATCCAGCTCAGCATTTCTCATGATGTACTCTGCATATAAGTTAAATAAACAAGGTGACAATATACAGCCTTGATGAACTCCTTTTCCTATTTGGAACCAGTCTGTTGTTCCATGACCAGTTCTAACTGTTGCTTCCTGACCTGCATACAAATTTCTCAAGAGGCAGATCAGGTAGTCTGGTATTCTCATCTCTTTCAGAATTTTCCACAGTTAATTGTGATCCACACAGTCAAAGGCTTTGGCATAGTCAAGAAAGCAGAAATAGATGTTTTTCTGGAACTCTCTTGCTTTTTCCATGATCCAGCAGATGTTGGCAATTTGATCTCTGGTTCCTCTGCCTTTTCTAAAACCAGCTTGAACATCATAATATACATAATTCAGGGCTAAGCAAATTGTGGTCTTTTCCTCTCCAGTACTATCTATATTCAGAAGGAATTGATTAAAATAAATATTTTAGTCCTGTTTGGCCAAAGGAGTCACAAATGTTAAAATTAGATTATAATATAGAAGGATCAGTCTCATCTATTGACCTTGGGCATGATATAAATATTGGGAATTTGGAGACAAAAAATAAAATATCAACAGCTGTTTTCTTTCCATACATCTTTTAGCACTCATCTGCTTTCCCATTGTATTCCTTCATGTTCAGCTTCCAGGAACAAAACCCTTGGTCAGTAACACAGTTTCCTTTTCCCAAACATGGGACATTAAAAAGCAAATTATCTCACAAGAAATAAATAAGACAATGTATCGAAATATAAGGGTTTAGAAATACCACTGAGTAATATGATATTAAGATATGAGCGTCATTTCAGAGCAATTTTTTTCTGGAGGATATATACAAAAAAGAAACTATTTTGACTTTATCCTTTGTTATTTTCCAAGAAGAATTTGGACAGTAGCTCTCAGCAGAACACAAAAACAAGGAAGCTAGCTAAAGATGATGTATAATTAAATATACCATGTGTGTTCTTTTTCCCTACTCAGACCCCAAATTATCCAATTTGAGGAATTTTTAAGTCATCACATTTTAAACAATCCTGACTCAAAAAATAAAGAGAAACTAACCAATTATATCTTAACATAAGGGTTTTATTTTGCTATTACTGTCTCCCCTCAAAACAGAGTATTTTTCAAAAGTGAGTTTGGTGACAGAATATAAGGAAAACTTGTTTGCTCCAAGGCTGAGCAACTAGTCAGAAAGATTATATGAATCTAAAAAGAAAAGAGTATCTAGAATAAGTCAGTGACATGAGTAGAATATAGAGTAGAATATAGAGACAGAGTGTAAGGGAAGAATTGACCGGACTTAGCAACTAAGAAGATCAGGAGAGTTAGCATCTGGGATTTCTGATTGGATTTTTAGCCAGAGAGTTTGAGGTATTAGTCACACAGTTTTAAATATCTTTATGTTTAAGGTGCCTAGGACACAGTCTTTTACCTAATGATTTGTTCCATTTTTTATGCTATGACAGTACTCTTGCCTGGAAAATCCCATGGACAGAGGAGCCTGGTGGGCTGCAGTCCATGGGGTCGCTAAGAGTCAGACACGACTGAGCGACTTCATTTTCACTTTTCACTTTCATGCATTGGAGAAGGAAATGGCAGCCCACTCCAGTGTTCTTGCCTGGAGAATCCCAGGGACGGGGGAGCCTGGTGGGCTACCGTCTATGGGGTCACACAGAGTCGGACACGACTGAAGTGGCTTAGCATAGCATAGCATAAGTGCAATTTTGGAGAACTGATTTTGTTTTTTTTAAGATGCTATAAGATTTCTTTTAATTGTATATAGAGATAGTTCTATTTATAAGGAGATAATTGACATGCTTTACAGTATTATACAAACACAAAACTATTTGACCAATCTTCCAGAGTGATTTAAATGATGCAACTAAAACTGGAATTATAGAGGAGACATATTTAGTTATTGTAGAGATAATTTATTACTACTTTTTTTTTACATGTTATGTATTGAATGATCATTATCAGTAAGTCAGTTTTTGTGTGAATGTAGAGATTTATTTGACTGTAACTGGACTCATTCAATATTATTTCAAGAGGAATTAAATACAAATCCTGGGTTTTGCACCAAGTATCATAAGTTATATTTAGATATCAAATTTTGATCTGAATGTATTTGATCTATATCTATATTTTGATATAGAATTATAAGCAATAAACTACCTAGAATGTATTCTTATTCTCTCAATCAACTTCTCTTTGTCTCTCACACACACAAACACAGACACTCTCATATCTCCTTTATCCTTCAAGAGTCCTTTCTATCTAATGCACAGTAATCCTTCCATAATGTTGTTTTCAGGGTTCATGCCATCAACCTATTTTTATAGATCTAAACATTTGCAACAAATTCCTCCAGGAATTTAAACTAATGGTTCTGTATTATACCAAAATTCACTTAATAGCAAGTAAAGTAAAAGAATTCCTTGTCACTTTGTTTTATATTTTAATATGCTTTCATATATATGGATATTACATATTTGCAATATTCTTTTATGTAAGAAGATATCATGAAATTTTCATTAAATTATTATGTAGATTCAATAAAAGATGAGTTAACTAGAAAGATATGTGTCTTTGGAACCTATTTTTAAAAACTTCCATCTCAAGAATGATTTAATATTTCCAGGATTGTACACACATACACTTACTCAACTGATAGACTAGGGGTTGTCCTTTTGTTTCTTAGCATGTTGGGTCTCATAGGAAAAAAAAAAGACTAATCATATGTATTTCTTAGTGTTTTTCAAAATTATCCAGGAATATTTGACTTCTTCTATTGTTTCCCACAATGACCCTAAAGAATTTCTGGTTGATATATCCATTCTGAGAATGGATTGAGTTATTCAGTCGATAGAGATTATTATCACAGTCTGGTTTTCACAAATGTAATTGACTTCCTGTTTTTAAAAAAGTAAATTAAAAGTATATTTTAAATTGAATAAAATAATTTTTATCACAAACATGGAAATATTATGTTGTTTCTATAATAGGTCTTCAATAAGAGTAAATCTACTTTTTAAAATTAATTAGTTCCATAAACTTGCAGAGATCAGAAAATACATCCCTTAATATACTTAATCAATCTCTGCTACTGCTGCTAAGTCACTTCGGTCATGTCCGACTCTATGTGACCCCATAGACGGCAGCCCACCAGGCTCCCCCGTCCCTGGGATTCTCCAGGCAGGAGTAGTGGAGTGGGGTGCCATTTCCGTCTCCAATGCATGAAAGTGAAAAGTGAATGTGAAATTGCTCAGTCGTGTCTGACCCTCAGCGACCCCATGGACTGCAGCCTACCAGGCTCCTTTATATACCTCTAAATGTTTTCTATGTAATAAATTAACAATCTATAAAACAGAACATTTTATAAAATACTTTGTCATTTATATTTCAGGGAAGTAAAATTTGCCACCCCAAAATGTTTCTTTGGAATGAGGACTATTTTAGGCTGTTTATTTTTAAGAAACAGAAGACTCAGTAAGTCTTTTTTTTACCTCCCCCTGGAGCTGCCTAAAGAGTTAGCTAAAAGGGCCCATAATAGGAAGTGAAGTGTCCCTAGGGATAGCTATGAAGAATGTGGGCTCAATGTGGTAGGGAGAGTTTAGCAATTCATATAAATTAAAGTCATCTCTGTGTCCCATGTCTCTGCCTGGTCTATCTTTTAAAAATTTAATTTAATTTTTTAATTTTTTTTTTTTTTTTTTTTTTAGTTTTTACAATGTTGTGCTGTTTTCTGCCACACAACAATACAAATCAGCCATAATTTTACATACATCCTCTTCCTCCTTCCCTCCCTCCCAAGCTTCTCAAGCCACCCCCATCCCATCCCTCTAGGTCATCAGAGAACGCCACACTGGGCTCCATATGTTATACGGCAACTTCTCACCAGCTATCCGTCTTATGCCTGATGGTGTAAATATGCTGATGCTACTTTCTCCCTTCATCCCATCTCTCTCTCCCCCACTGTGTCCACAAGTCCATTTTCTACATCTGCATCTCCATTCTGCCTGGCCCATCTTCATGTGAATCTCCTTCATTCCCTTTGAATTCCCAAACCAGCATCCTCTTTTGTCTTTAGCTGAAATGGCATTTAAGCTGAAGGCTTCAACCATTTTGGCAAAGTTTTCCTGAGTCTTTCTTATGTATACATGTTATTAAAGTTTGTCTATTGGTTCCTTCAGAAGTAGCATTTCTTTGTGGAAAGGTCAGCAAGGTGATTTCCCTTAGCTTCAAGAGAGTCAAATTTATAATGCTGCAGAATCTTAATACTAAAACAACAGATAAAAATATTGTTTTCAATAGTTCCTGAACATAGGGTTCACTTTTATTTATGCTGAAAGTAAGAAAACCACACTGCTTTCACAACATTCCCAAATTGTGAGGTACTCTGAAACCATGTCTCCTATTAGTATAAATATTAGCAGTTTTGCCCTTGGCTAAAGTACAAGCCACTGTAAGAGAGTATAATTCAGCGCGTTGGGCTGAAGTAAAGGTGCTGTCTCAACATGAACAAAAGGAGTTGAAGTAGCAAACCCAGCACACTATTTCCCATTGTTACCTTTTAAATATGAACCATCAGTGAACCCTGAGAAGTAAATGTTACCCCAAAGAATTTCCTGTAGATCATCAGGAGGAGTCAGGAGGTGGTACATCAGCATTAAGCAGTTGTGAGGGACTTCATCAGAGACAGAGGGGAGAAGAGTAGCGGGGTAAGGTTGTTACAACATAGAAGACTTATGTGAGGAGCAGTTAACAACAGAATTTCATAAGACATTAGGTGGCTGACAAAGAAATACTGAGTGTGATGAGAGTTTAGGAGGGCTTCTGCTCTGTGGTATACAAAAATAGTTAAAGGGGATAGCAATTTTCTCAGTGGCCTTAATCAGAAGGGCAGTGTTCATAATGGCTCTAAGCCGAGGGGGATATCCCTCTGCCAGGGGGTCCATTTGCCAGCTATTGCATGCATGGGTCAGTGGTGGCCCCCATGTTTATGAGCGAGTACATCCAAGGCATTCATTTCCTTTTTATATATATTTAAAAAAAAAAAGAAAAAGAGAATCTGGTCATTAAGATATCCAAGGGTCAGGTAAGTTCATCCAACTCTTCTTTAAGGCCTCAAAGGCTATGTCATCATCCAGTTCTTCCCATAAAATTGGGTCAAGGTTGTTACTGTTGAGTAAAACGTACAGACATTTGGCCATAGGAGAGAAATTTTGGACTCCAGTTTTGACAGTAACTGACTAGCTTAACTCCAGGAATTGGTGATGGACAGGGAGGCCTGGCATGCTGCAGTCCATGGGGTCGCAAAGAATGGGACATGACTGAACGACTGAACTTAACTGAACTGACTAGCTTAAGAAAACCTCAGAGTCGGTGCTTAGTTTTGGGTTTAAGGAAATTTAAGACACCATGAAATCTATCTAGATCTAGGTAAAGCCCTTGTTCTATTAATAACATCAGATGCCCTTATTATCGAGCCCAGGTTTGAACAAACTGCAATTTTCCCTTGGAGACCTCATGTCCCTTTAAGGTTGAAAGTCTTAGCAAGTGGTGATTGCCTTCTTGTAAAAAGGCTTGAAGAAATCAAGGAAGCAAATCTCCACATATTGCACCAAAGTAGAACCTCTGAGGAACTTTGTGTCATCCAGGTCATCCTTCAGGATTGATAATAATAAAAACTCTCAACAAAATCATCAGACATTATTTTACTGGCTAGGTGAATTGTTTTTCTTCCTAAGTGAAAGCAAAAAGTTATTGGCTACCTTCAACAACTGGAATACTAAAGAATGTGCCACATAATCAATTACTGTAAAGGATTCCCTTCCAGCGGGAATGGATATTAGTAGAGCATAAAGGTTAAGAATAACAGGGTGTCAAGGGATAACAATTTGTTTATTGCTCAGAGGTCCTGGACAGACTTTCACCTTTGGCTTTTAGGTTTTCTCATCAGTATAATGGCAGTGTTACAGGGACTAGTACAAGGGACAATGAGCCCTTGAGCCTTGTAACCTTCTATTATGGGCTTCATGCCTTCTTTACTGTAGGGTATTGATTAATTCTGGGAAAAGATTTTGAGGGATCTATTTGAACTTAATTTTTTTTTTTTTTTTTGGCTGTGCTGGGTCTTAGTTGCTGCACACTGGCTTTCTCTAGTTATGGATCACTGGAGCTTCTCTTGCTGCGGAGCCCGGGCTCTAGAACACCTTGCTCAGAGTTATGGCACATGTGCTTAGTTGCTCCACGGCATATTGGATCTTTCCGGTCTAGGAATAGATCCAACCCATATCCCCTGCGTTGGCGGGCAGATTCTTAACCACTGGACCAGCAGGGAAGTTCCCATCTGAATCTTGATAAGAGATGTGATGTGGAATAGCCAACATCAGTTGAAGATTTACCCATAAGGAAAGTGGTAACTGATGTAATAGGGCCAGAGATCAGTGTTTCCAGGATCATCCCTAGTGTCATCAGAGACAGAATGAATAAAACATGTCAAAGGGTAATTTAATTCCACTGGTGGGTTACTTTGATGATTGCTGTAAAGTTTTAGAATTATCTTCCCCTTTTCGAAGAGAACAATTCTGGCAGGATACTTCTCTAAGAAGTCTTGGCCTCAAATGATGTGTATCTTTCAAAGGGCCTAAACAAAGACAATAGATTCAGAGACAGGAACCTCTTGAGGTTCAACTCCACTAGTTGAACTTTTTAGTATTCCAAAGAAGAGCTGCTTTACAGGAGTGTGTTTGAACATGGAGAGTGTGACTTTAGTGTTATTTAGGACTAGAAGAGATTCATCCCCACTCTGGAGTAATATTTCTCCAAGCCGATCAAGAGGGAGGGTTGGGAAGAGCCCCTGTGGTCCTTTGGAGCCCCGTCATTGAGAAGTGAAATGAACATAGAAAGGCAGGTTGGAAAACTGAAGGTGCCTACAGCACTTAAATTTGTAACAATCTCTTTTTCAATTTCCTGGCTCTTTTCAATAATAGAAGAAACCAGAGTAGTTTGGGTTTTGTTTGTTGTTGTAAGTTGTATCCATCTCTTTTGCTACCCCATGGACTGTAGTAGCCCTCCAGGCTCCACTGTCCATGGGCCTTCCCAGGCAAGAATATTGAAGTGGTTTGCCATTTCCTTCTCCATAGGATCTTCCTGACCCAGGGATCAAATCCATGTCTTCTGCATTGCAGGCTGATTCTTTACTCTGAGCCATCAGGAAAGACTTAGGTTTTGTTTAGGGATCTTCATTTGCTGGAGTTAAAGATTAAGAATGTTGATGTGTTTCCTTTTAGGTGACTCATTTAGAGTGAGAGAGAGCTAGCTTGTCAGATTAACTAAATCAGGAGTGGATGTGGTCTCCCATTCCATCCTGATTCTTTTTACTGGAAGAAAAGGTCTCAGTTTAGCCTATTCATAAATAAAGAGTTTAAAGTTACCAGGATAGAATCAACATCTGAAAGAAGAAAATAATTTTCTCTAAAAATAATCTGAAGTTGATTTTAATAGTTATGACCAGTTTCATCAGACTTTTGTGTGCAAGCCTGAATTTTGTCCAATCAACAGACTTAGGTAAATCCCTAGGAATTGCCTGATGAGTCACCGGTGATTGCTTGAGCCTGATCAGATAGTAAAGTAGCAGGCTGCTCTTTCAGTTGTGATTCTAGAGACCTTTCAGGATATTCTCAATTAGCAGTTTTCATCCAGTAGTGGGTCTGGCCTTCACCAACAAACTTACGAACCAACTGATATAGGTCAGACAAACCAGGTAGATAAGTCTGAATGACTATATTAAATTCCTTAGTAATTCTGTGAGGATTTTTTGTTACTTTGGGAAAATCTTTGACTATGGTTTCAAGGAAAAGGGAAGTTTGGCAAGAGAATTAGTGTGGAGGAATTTAGTATATAAAGAAGGTGCAGGTGATGTAAGATCTTCCCTGGTAAAGAATTTGGCTGCAATGCAGGAAACCCAGGTTCAATCTCTGGGTCAGGAAGATACCCTGGAGGAGGAAATGGCAACCCCCTCTAGTATTCTTGCCTGGGAAATACCACGGACAGAGGATCCTGTCAGGCTACAGTTCATGGGACTGCGAGAGTTGGACACAATTTAGTGCAACTAAACCACCACCACCACCAGGTGATATCGAGGGAAGAGGAAGATGGCACCAAAGGCAGGTCTTGAGACAAAGAAGGCAGGGAAGGAGCATGAGTTTTTAGAAGCATTGGAAGGACTGATGTTGAAGCTGAAACTCCAGTACTTTGGCCACCTGATGCGAAGAGCTGACTCATTTGAAAAGACCCTGATGCTGAGAAAGATTGAGGGCAGGAGGAGAAGGGGATTATGGAGGATGAGATGGTTGGTGGCATCACCAACTCGATGGACATGGGTTTGGGCAGACTCTGGGAGTTGGTGACAGACAGGAAGGCCTGGCATGCTGTGGTTAATGGGGTCGCAAAGAGTTGGACACTACTGAGCGACTGAACTGAACTGAATCTTTCTTCTTTTTTTTTTCTTTTTTTTGCCTCAACTCATCTTAAACATCTTATTTTGCAGAGAAGCAATTTTAGGCTCCTGATAACATTTGGAAACCTCAGAATACCAATTAAAATAAGTATTGCATTAAGTTTCTGGAAATGTTGGATCATTGTCCAATTTGGTTTTAAGAAAAATGAGTTTGGGGATTTTAAAAATTCCCCATAATGGCCACTGATACTCTAAATCACCTTTAGTTAGGTTGGTCCATTTGGTTAGAAATATGCCTGAGGAAGGACTATAGTTTGTAAACATGAAATTGGCCAGAGTCCCTGTAAATAGGCATGCTCAAAACTTTAGATAGTAGGGATCCCATTTCTCAAAGATTTCTGCTAGAGTAAAAGGATAATTTTCAAATAGCATAAACATCTCAAGCAACTCAAACAGCTCAAACAGCCTGCAGGTCGAATACCAGCCAGTCCAGAAGGAACACTCTAGTTCTGAAGGTCTGCTTGGTACAGCTCTAATATAACAGCCCAATTCAAAGGGAATCAGGGCAAAGGCTTAATAGCACAGTGCCAATAAAATAGCCCAGTGCCAATAAAATAGCCCCTCTTCCAAAAGGAATTGAGTCAAAGGCTGAACCCACACAGTTATAATGAAGCAGCCCCTGATCCCAGTGGAATGAACCAAAGGCTAGCCATTTCCAGAAGGAACAGCCCCCATTCCAGAAGGAATCCTGCTGAAGATGAGCACAGTTCCAATTCAAAAAGACCAATTTCAAAAATCAGGCAGATGCCAAATAAGTACTCGCATACATACAGAACAAAGTCTTAGCCAGAAAAGAAGTGAAGTGAAGTCACTCAGTCATGTCCGACTCTTTGCGACCCCATGGACTGTAGCCTACCAGGCTCTTTTGTCCGTGGTATTTCCCAGGCAATAAAAAAATGGCACCCCACCCCAGTACTCTTGCCTGGAAAATCCCATGGATGGAGGAGCCTGGTGGGCTGCAGTCCATGGGGTTGCTAAGAGTCGGACATGACTGAGCGACTTCACTTTCACTTTTCACTTTCATGCACTGGAGGAGGAAATGGCAACCCACTCCAGTGTTCTTGCCTGGAGAATCCCAGGAACAGGGGAGCCTGGTGGGCTGCCATCTATGGGATCGCGCAAAGTCGGACACGACTGAAGAGACTTAGCAGCAGCAGCAGCAGTACTGGATTGTCATTTCCTTCTCCAGGTAGCCAGAAAAGACGTAGTCTTAAAACAGACCCCCAGTAAAGCCTCAGATCAGATCAGATCAGATCAGTCGCTCAGTCGTGTCCGACTCTTTGCAACCCCATGAACTGCAGCACGCCAGGCCTCTCTGTCCATCACCAGCTCCCGGAGGTCACTCAGACTCACACCCATCAAGTCAGTGATGCCATCCAGCCATCTCATCCTCTGTTGTCCCCTTCTCCTCCTGCCCCCAATCCCTCCCAGCATCAGAGTCTTCTCCAATGAGTCAGCTCTTCGCATGAGGTGGCCAAAATACTGGAGTTTCAGCTTTAGCATCATTCCTTCCAAAGAAATTCCAGGATTGATCTCCTTCAGAATGGACTGGTTGGATCTCCTTGCAGTCCAAGGGACTCTCAAGAGTCTTCTCCAACACCACAGTTCAAAAGCATCAATTCTTCGGCGCTCAGCCTTCTTCACAGTCCAGCTCTCACATCCATACATGACCACAGGAAAGACCATAGCCTTGACTAGGCGAACCTTTGTTGGCAAAGTAATGTCTCTGCTTTTGAGTATGCTATCTAGGTTGCTCATAACTTTCCTTCCAAGGAGTAAGCGTCTTTTAATTTCATGGCTACAGTCACCATCTGCAGTGATTTTGGAGCCCAGAAAAATAAAGTCTGACACTGTTTCCACTGTTGCCCCATCTATTTCCCATGTAGTGATGGGACCAGATGCCATGATCTTCGTTTTCTGAATGTTGAGCCTTAAGCCAACCTTTTCACTCTTCACTTTCACTTTCATCAAGAGGCTTTATAGTTCCTCTTCACTTTCTGCCGTAAGAGTGGTGTCATCTGCATATCTGAGGTTATTGATACTTCTCCCGGCAATCTTGATTCCAACTTCTGTTTCTTCCAGTCCAGCATTTCTCATGATGTACTCTGCATATAAGTTAAATAAACATGGTGACAATATACAGCCTTGACGTACTCCTTTTCCTATTTGGAACCAGTCTGTTGTTCCATGACCAGTTCTAACTGTTGCTTCCTAACCTGCATACAGATTTCTCAAAAGGCAGATCAGGTGGTCTGGTATTCCCATCTCTTTCAGAATTTTCCATAGTTTATTGTGATCTACACAGTCAAAGGCTTTGGCATAGTCAATAAAGCAGAAATAGATGTTTTTCTGGAAGCCTGGAGGGCTTCAAAATGCAAATAGGGCAGAAGCTTAGGTCCAGAAGAAAGACTAACTCTTAAATCCCAGGGCTGACAAGAAAAGCAGTGAGCAGCAATGGGTTCAATGTGAGCATCACACTTGTCTACCGTCACTAGCCTGGAAATCATCAGGGGTCTTCTCTGGATCTCCATGCAGGCCACCAAAATGTTGACTTAAATAGACTGCCAGTAATTTCTCCAGTAGAAATGGGTTTGCGTGGGATTAACAAAGAATTGCAGTTTGGGGTCTACAGCTGTGGCAAGCCACATGCCAGTCCCCCCACAGCAAGGAAAGGACTTTTTTTTAAAAAGGGAAAAGGAAGGTGGGAGCATATAGTAAACAAAGAGTCTGTTGGAGGACTTTGAAGAGTTTGAAGTATAATGGCTTTTCAGGGACTGAGTTGTGAGAGTCTCTCATTGGCTGAGCTCTTGCCAGGCAAGGAAAGCTTTTCTTCCTGTTGGGCTCTGCTATTGTCACAGTGCATGAGAGCTCCCTTTCTGACTTCCCAATTCTATTTTAATTGAGTTTTCTCTTATCAGTTTTGCACTATCCATCTCCTTTTTTAAAATTGCCTTTTCTATTCTGTCAGTTTAGATCTTTGTAACCTCTCCGTACCCTCTTTCTCTCTATTAATCAACATATATTCCTCTTCATTATTAAATTCACTATGAAATTGAGATTTGAACATTGAAGAAATATGAATCTCAACTTTTCAAGAATCTTCAAATGTTCTATATTGTTTTCTAACTTCTTATATTATCTCAGTTTAGCATCTTGGGCATTTTAAAATGTAATCTCAAATTATATCAGCTACAGTGATTCTTAACCATGGCGCATCATCAATAAATATGTGCATATACCTATACATGCAAAGAGTTGCATATAATTTTATGCACAAGTCTTAGAAAAATACCCCTGTTCTGTGTCCTCATATCCTGCCAGTCTGCCACATATACATTAAATTCCAACCATATAAGACCACGAGCAACTTGAGGACTGACAGTTTTTATGCAAAAACACACCCTCATACACCCCATGATACTATCTCAAATATCTCCACCAAGTAAGTCAGCCCCTAGAATGTCTCTCTTGAGGTCTTTCACGATGTTTTCATTCTCTCTTTACCTGCCACCTGTTACCTGGAAGATAAATATAATGATTTTATATTTATATTTCTGGATAAATATCCAGATTTTAGTCCCTGCTATTCTTCCTAAAGTAAATTAGTTTATTCTGGTGAAAAATAATTTTTCCCTAAAGAACTTGGGTTTTACTCATCTTGATGAAAACTGGTTTCAATTTTATTTAAATTTTATATCTGTTTGACTCATGTCAACTCAAAATGGTATTCTTTGATGTCTTTTGATTTCTATTTTCCAGGTTTCTTGAGCACAGGGGATCAGGCTGCAAAAGGAAACTATGGACTCCTTGATCTCATACAGGCTTTAAGATGGACTAGTGAGAATATTGGATTCTTTGGTGGTGACCCCTTAAGAATCACTGTTTTTGGATCTGGCGCTGGGGGTTCATGTGTCAATCTGCTGACTTTATCCCATTATTCTGAAGGTAACCGTTGGAGCAATTCAACCAAAGGTATTATGCAGGTTGCAAATTTTGACAATTTTGGTGTCTGCATGCCACCACCATCAGTAGTATGTGATGCTCTGTATATATTTCTGTTTAAACTAAATGTTAGAATGAACTCAATAACTGTTTCAAACTTTGTTTCTTCAGCTTCTCTATGCATGTTTAAATTTTTGTCAAACTCTTTTCTTTGTTTCCTGTGGAGCTTGGTATGGATGCCCTTACAAGCACACTTCAGAATAATTAACATTACAGTAAATTTTCTCTCCTCCAAAGGGTGATTTAGAGGAAAATCAAAGATGTTCACATTTCTGTTATGTTGATTCAGTAATCAAAATCAAAGACATGGGTTTTAAAAAAAATTACCATTTAATGCAAGGCTTGTATATAATCTATTTTCTAGATGGTAAACTTTTTAAAAACTTTACTAGTATGAAGAGAATAAGGAAGCGGTTGTTAGCTAGTTTGTCTGGAAACGTCATTTTCACTTGTCTGAGTAAAGGACAGACATTTGATTATTTTGCATGCATGATCCAAAATTGTCAAACATTAAGGTCACTAGTACAGCTTTTGATTAAAAAGAAAAATATGTTTGATTTTGTGCTTTTTCTATTTTCAACTCAAAAATGTTATTTTTTCCCCCTGAAGCCTGGCAAAGCAGCCTGGAGCACTGAGGCTGGTTAAATCCTGAGATATTGTTTTTGTCTCCATTTTCTGGCCTTGACATCTTTTTTCCAAAATGCCTGTGCAAGGCTTATCATGCTGGTCTTTATGAACTCCCATTTTACCATGAGTTTGGTCACCCATTCTTATAGCATTATTAACTTGAAATATCCACAAGAACAGAGGTGTTTTGTTGAAGTCTGTAAAGTGAATACTTTCTTTCCATTATACATACAGAATAGATAGGAAGAGAGAATACATATCAACATAGACCATCTTATGTTTTCTGCTTTTCCGTTGTCAGTTTATAGATATTAAGAAAGTATACACTGTCAGTTTTAAATCATGAAGCTCGTGAGTTTGTAAGACTAAGTTTTAGTATATGAGCACCAGACACAGAGTATTTGTTTTTGGCATCAAAGACGCATTAATGTCAAATTTCAGAATAACAGTCATTCAATGAGTTTATATATTTGGAGGATCACATATTATTATTGACTTAATTTGTAGACATAGTTTATGTAATATCTCACTTGTATCAGTAGAGTTCTGATTCGAGATAACAAAATGACACCTGTATGAGAACCCTCCCAAAGTATAGTGATTTTGGTCTTCAGTGAAATGAGTTATTTTGAAATAATAAAGTTTGTTGTTTTTTTCCGTAATTGAACAGATTAGAATGTTCTAGCTTGAATACTAAACTAATGCCAGTACTTATCTAGGATAACGTTAGCCAATCTCTTCAGACTTCTTAGGGTCATTTGGTCTCAAAGGCTATTTGCCCTGATTTTTTTCTAAATGTAAAATTAACATGGGTATCAAAGCCATTTTCAGCCAGTATAAAACTAGCATTTTATAAAGAGATGAATCAATTAGTTCATCAGCTAGTGTTGCTATTCATCAGTTAATCAATGTGGTAAACAGTGGCAAATGAAGTGGAGTGAAGTCGCTCAGTCATATCCAACTCTTTGCAACACCGTGGACTGTAGCCTACCAGCCTCCTCTGTCCATGGGATTTTCCAGGCAAGAACACTGGAGTGGATTGCCATTCCTTCTCCAGGGATCTTCCCGACCCAAGGATCGAACCCGGGTCTCCCACATTGTAGACAGACGCTTTACTGTCTGAGCCACCAGATAAGATCAGATCAGTCGCTCAGTGGTGTGCAACTCTCTGCGACCCCATGAACTGCAGCATGCCAGGCCTCCCTGTCCATCACCAACTCCCGGAGGTCACTCAGACTCACATCCATCGAGTCAGTGATGCCATCCAGCCATCTCATCCTCTGTCGTCCCCTTCTCCTCCTGCCCCCAATCCCTCCCAGCATCAGAGTCTTCTCCAGTGAGTCAACTCTTCGCATGAGGTGGCCAAAATACTGGAGTTTCAGCTTTAGCATCATTCCTTCCAAAGAAATCCCAGGGTTGATCTCCTTCAGAATGGACTGGTTGGATCTCCTTGCAGTCCAAGGGACTCTCAAGAGTCTTCTCCAACACCACAGTTCAAAAGCATCAATTCTTCGGTGCTCAGCCTTCTTCACAGTCCAGCTCTCACATCCATACATGACCACAGGAAAGACCATAGCCTTGACTAGGCGAACCTTTGTTGGCAAAGTAATGTCTCTGCTTTTGAATATGCTATCTAGGTTGGTCATAACTTTCCTTCCAAGGAGTAAGCGTCTTTTAATTTCATGGCTGCAGTCACCATCTGCAGTGATTTTGGAGCCCAGAAAAATAAAGTCTGACACTGTTTCCACTGTTTCTCCATCTATTTCCCATGCAGTGATGGGACCAGATGCCATGATCTTCGTTTTCTGAATGTTGAGCTTTAAGCCAACCTTTTCACTCTCCACTTTCACTTTCATCAAGAGGCTTTTTAGCCCCTCCTCACTTTCTGCCATAAGAGTGGTGTCATCTGCATATCTGAGGTTATTGATATTTCCCAGCAATCTTGATTCCAACTTGTGTTTCTTCCATTCCAGCATTTCTCATGATGTACTCTGCATATAAGTTAAATAAACATGGTGACAATATGCAGCCTTGACGTACTCCTTTTCCTATTTGGAACCAGTCTGTTGTTCCATGACCAGTTCTAACTGTTGCTTCCTGACCTGCATACAGATTTCTCAAGAGGCAGATCAGGTGGTCTGACATTCCCATCTCTTTCAGAACTTTCCACAGTTTATTGTGATCTACACAGTCAAAGACTTTGGCATAGTCAATAAAGCATAAATAGATGTTTTTCTGGAACTCTCTTGCTTTTTCCATGATCCAGTGGATGTTGGCAATTTGATCTCTGGTTCCTCTGCCTTTTCGAAAACCAGCTTGAACATCAGGAAGTTCACGGTTCACATATTGCTGAAGCCTGGCTTGGAGAATTTTGAGCATTACTTTACTAGCGTGTGAGATGAGTGCAATTGTGCGGTAGTTGGAGCATTCTTTGGCATTGCCTTTCTTTGGGATTGGGATGAAAACTGGCCTTTTCCAATCTTGTGGCCCCTGCTGAGTTTTCCAGATTTGCTGGCGTATTGAGTGCAGCACTTTCACAGCATCATCTTTCAGGACTTGGAATAGCTCCACTGGAATTCCATCACCTCCACTAGCTTTGTTCCTAGTGATGCTTTCTAAGGCCCACTTGACTTCACCAGGGAAGTCCAAACAGTGGCAAATGGCTGTGCAAAGAGGTGAAAACATAACTTTCCATCACACACTCTCTTCAAGGAAATCTATCCATCTCTGGCTTGATAAATGTACTTATGTGTGATCTAGTTCTAAGCTTATTTCTAGTAACAAAGCTGCCTAAATTGACCAGGAGATGCTCAGAAGGGGTCTTGGAATCATCAGGCTAATTTCATCTCCATTACAGACATAGACTTTAAAGTTCGCGAACTTCCCAGAGATGCAACCATTCTCAGGGCTGTAACAATCATGCATACGAGCACTCTCACTAATGATAAAATACGTGGATTTTCCCAGTACCATTTAGATAGCGTATTTTAGACTATATTAAATGTGATATGTATTTTTTGGGTGTATTTAGTTAATGCCATTAAGTCCCTAAAATAGGAAAGACTCTTATAGAAGTCTTATTTTAGCTATAAAGTTTTTAAGCAGTAAAATATTTCTCTGAGCCAATGTTGACAAACACAATTTTAAAAAGTTATTTGTACTATAAGTATTCTCTTTGCTGCAGCAAACTGAAAATATTTTCATAAAGATGTCAGAAATCAAAACAAATGTTTATTAGTATTGTTTGACTTTATAAATATTTTATAATTATCTGGAAACATTATTACAGGCATTTTGAATACATATATGTGTTCGGAGAAAAAAAATAAAAGCTTTGCTTCTAATTTAATCATTACTTTAGCACCTTTGTGAAAAAGAATTCTTATACATTAACACATATGAATGATTGAGCATGTGTTTGAATAACTGAAATACAAAGCTGTATTTGGAAATTGATAATAAAAGTAGTTTTTAAAATAGAATAGATAAATTATATTTGTAAAATGAGAATTTTATTAGAAAATACCCTAATAAGTAAAGTTCATTTATAAATTTGAATGGTATGCAGCTCTTATCAAGCTGCATATGGGACCATGATTTATAATTTTTAAATGTAATTAAGTGAAAAGCAATGGACCATGTACTTTTCATCTTTTATGATAAAATATAGCAGTGCACATTCAACAGTGGAAAAAGTTAAATCACCCCCTGCCCCCACTAAATCTTTCTGCTGATGGTTTTCTCTTTAACCTAGCGAATACACTGCAAATGTTATATCTTCCTCTGGAAGATGAATATTCAACATACTGTGTCTGATATAAAGAGCTGGAAAGACTATGTCTAAAGTGATATTCTGTTTTGTGTGCCTTTAAGGCCATCCCCAGGGTATTAGCAGATTCCCAGCCCCAGTAATTATATAAACATATCAACAATTGTTTTCAAATAAATTCTGATTAAAACAAACACACAGAGCCATTTTGAAGAAAGATGCATGCAGCCAAATGGAGGAAATATCCTCAAAAGACAATACAAAGTCTGATGTAAAGCTAAAGGGGAGAGAGCCCCATCTGGTTGGCTGTGACAGTAACATAGGTATTCACATGCTGAGCAAATGAATACTTGAGACTTCTTTTACCACTACTATTTACACATTCTCCATTTCTCCTTGTTTACTGCCTTTTTGAGACAGTGCACAATTTAGATCTCTTTCTTCTCAAAGTAGTTGCTACTGAAAGCAGAAGACTCTAATCCATCTTTCCAATTCATGTACCCTGGGGATGAATTTGTATACCTTCTCTAAGCAAAAATGTCTCTATCTCCCCGTTTCTTGAGTCATATCTGGGTTTTTATATACACATCTCAAATATCAGATTTGATTGTTTTACCACAACATTATTCAAAGGTCATCTAAAATGTTTTGTTATTTTTTTTTCCCCATAGGACTCTTTCAACGAGCAATAGCTCAAAGTGGAACAGCCCTTTCCAGCTGGGCTGTTAGTTTCCAACCTGCAAAATATGCTAGAATGTTGGCCACAAAAGTTGGTTGCAATGTTTCAGATACAGTAGAGTTAGTGGAATGCCTGCAGAAGAAGCCTTACAAAGAACTTGTTGACCAAGATATTCAACCAGCACGATACCACATAGCCTTTGGACCTGTGATTGATGGTGATGTGATACCGGATGACCCTCAGATACTGATGGAGCAAGGAGAGTTTCTCAACTATGATATAATGTTAGGAGTTAACCAAGGAGAAGGATTAAAATTTGTTGAAAATATAGTAGATAGTGATGATGGTATATCTGCTAGTGATTTTGACTTTGCTGTTTCCAATTTTGTTGATAACTTATATGGATATCCTGAAGGCAAAGATGTTTTGAGAGAAACCATTAAATTCATGTATACTGACTGGGCTGACCGTCATAACCCTGAAACCAGAAGGAAGACATTATTAGCTTTGTTTACGGACCATCAGTGGGTGGCACCAGCTGTAGCTACAGCAGATCTTCACTCAAATTTTGGTTCACCCACCTATTTCTATGCCTTTTACCATCATTGCCAAACAGATCAGGTTCCAGCTTGGGCTGATGCAGCTCATGGAGATGAGGTTCCCTATGTACTAGGAATACCCATGATTGGACCTACAGAGTTATTTCCTTGCAATTTCTCCAAAAATGATGTGATGCTGAGTGCGGTCGTAATGACATACTGGACAAATTTTGCTAAAACTGGGTAGGTACCTAAGGAATGCAGTTTGCTGTAGTTTAGTAAAAATATCCTAAGCACTTAAAATATACATATTTTGTGTCCAAATGATTTAATTTAATAGGTTAATGCCAATGATATTTAAGTTCCTTTATTCAAAATTTATATTTGTGGTGTTTCAGAAATCACTGCTTTATTCTCACTTTATAAAGCTTACTAAGAAAGTATTTTATCTTTATTGCATTACTCAATAATTAAATTTATTTTGTTTCTTTTTTTAATTACACAGGATTTATTATTATTATTCAATAATGACAAGTTTTATTTTATAGAGATTTTCAGTTTACAGTACTGTATGCCTTTTAATCCTCCCAAGTACCTTGTGAGGAGAGCAGGTCAAATACCATAATGCCATTTTACAGAAAAAGGGCCTTAGTCTATGAAAGCTTCACATAGATTTATTCAAATGTCTAGTATATAGCAGCATTAGGACTCAATCCTTACCTGCCAATTCCAAATCCCAACTTTTTCCCACTGCTGTCTTTGCTTAGCTTGCCTATGAGAAAACTCACTTGTACTTGAATTTTTTTATCTTTGGATGTGTAGCAGTCCATGGGTAGAGAGAACAAGAAAGTGAGATTTACTCAAATTATGTTATCAAACATTTAACAACCTGCCTGAAATGGAATTGCTATTTCTAAATTAACCCAAGTTATATTAAACAGTCTAAAGCATTGCTGAGTTACCTCTTCAATTAAATGTTAAACTAGTGCTATTGTGATTTTTAAGAATAAAGCAAATTTCTTTCTCATAATTTCTCTTTTCTAGTGACCCAAATCAACCAGTCCCTCAAGACACAAAATTCATCCATACCAAACCCAACCGCTTCGAAGAAGTAGCATGGACCAGATATTCCCAGAAAGACCAACTTTATCTCCATATTGGATTAAAACCAAGAGTTAAAGAACATTACAGAGCCAATAAGGTAAACCTCTGGTTGGAGCTGGTACCTCATCTGCATAATCTCAATGACATTTCTCAGTATACCTCGACAACAACTAAAGTGCCATCAACTGACATCACTTTCAGACCTACGAGAAAAAATTCTGTACCTGTCACATCAGCCTTTCCCACTGCCAAGCAGGACGATCCCAAACAACAGCCAAGTCCATTTTCAGTGGATCAAAGGGACTACTCAACAGAGCTGAGCGTCACTATTGCCGTTGGAGCATCACTGCTGTTTCTGAACATCTTGGCCTTTGCAGCCCTGTACTACAAAAAGGATAAGAGGAGACATGACGTTCATAGGAGATGCAGCCCTCAGCGCACGACTACCAATGATCTGACCCACGCACAAGAAGAGGAGATCATGTCCCTCCAAATGAAGCACACTGATTTGGATCATGAATGTGAGTCCATCCATCCACATGAGGTGGTTCTTCGGACCGCCTGCCCCCCAGATTACACACTAGCTATGAGGAGGTCACCTGATGATGTTCCCTTAATGACACCCAACACCATCACAATGATTCCCAACACTATACCAGGGATTCAACCCTTACACACATTCAATACATTTACTGGAGGACAGAACAATACTCTGCCCCATCCCCACCCCCACCCCCATTCACATTCAACAACCAGGGTATAGCCAGATAAGAGAAACAAACTATTTTTTTTGATGGATTGCAGTAAAAGATTACTGAAGATTCCTTGGCTTTCAACCTACAAGACTCTTACTATTTAAATAAGGAGGAATATTATGTGAATATACATATCAAGAACTTTGGGGGTTTTGGAAAAAAAAGAATTGTACATATATACACAAATCAACTTTAAAAGCAAATTTCAATTGCTTGAAGCAATTGTTCTGAATGATACTTTTTCATTCACATTCAAGAATTAATTTTTTGAAGATTTATGTTACATAATGGAATTAGGCATGTGGAACACCAAACAGGAAAGAACTATGTCTGAAATATAAAATATAAAAATTTTAAAAATAACCATGAATATGCACAAGGGACACACCAATGGAATGTCAGATAATTTTCACCAGTTTTTATTTGGAGCTGTTTTATTGTGTAGACCATATTTACATATTTGGATAAGTACACAAAGCACCAATGCTGTTAATGGCCTTAGCGGAGGCTCATGCTGAAATTTGCCAGTAAAACAAAGAAGTTTAAAGACTGGCAGGTACAACATTATCACATAAGTGCTGTCAGTATAAAGTTGTGGGGATAAAGGAAACTGGATATTTTTAGCACGATGTGCATGATAATTTATATGCTTGGTGGCTGTGCTGCTGATTAAGCCGTAATTAAAATTCTTCTCATCCCATTGAAGTTTTTAATAGAAGCTTCCTCCATCAATTGGCAGAACCTAAAGAAGAATTTAGGGGGCAAAAGTAATTACAATAAAATAATTCACAGTAGTTTTGATAATAGAAGGAATTAGTTACTAAATGTATCTGAAGAAACTATAGGTATAGTGGTGAATACTCGCTGATATGAATCCCAGAAAAAAGAAAATTTCCTGTGTTTGTAATGTTGTTTTCATTCCCATCTAAATATTTTCTAGAAATATAACCCTAATCGGACATGTGTTACAGGATCTATAATTTCCTGTGGTTTTTGTTATTCTGTATTTTGTTCCTTTGGGTAAGGTGAAGTGTGTCCAAAGAGTAACTTGCAAGTCTTTATGATCTGAGGATGCCCCAAATTACCACTCTGATTACAGTTCTCAGTTCATTGATTTACTCATGTTGCATGACAAAATGTTTACTACTAATAATTCAATATAAAGTTATGTCCCTCCTCACGTCATTTATCTTTCTCACTGAGGTTCATTCACTGGAATTTACTCACACAGTCTCAATAGAGTGCAACGTAGATAAAGAACCTAGAAGGAGCGTCAACACCTGGAGGATTGTAGTCTTACACGTATGTGTGATTTTAAATGAATATTCTAAGACCACAGAAAACTCTTCATCCCCTTGTTGTTTACCAGTAACAGTATATCACAGACCTTTCCAAATGTTTGTATATGTAATCAGATGTACATTTATATTAAAAAAAAAATCGAGATGGACTTAAAGAGCACATCCTGATAAATACTTTCTCTCTTACCTGTACTATATTTCTATTAGACTAAAGTTATGTGATTTTTTTTTACATTTTTTCAGATGACTAGCAATTTTGATAGTTTGTAAGATAATGCAAAGAACTTTCTCTGACAAACTAACTGCAGTAACAGAAACCTTTCTTTTCAGTTACTCTTTTTCAAGAATGAAAGCTTATTATACAAAAAAAAATTGTATACTACTTGATGGAAACAACTTTGTACATCTTGGCCATGTCACTGGTCATTGCGTGAAATAAAGATAATAATGACTATTAGTCCAATGCTAAGAGACATGATCTTTGCTCATTAAAGAGCTAAAATGTTTATTGCTGTTTTGTCTTTTTTTAAAAACAAAAAAAAGAAGAAAAAAATGAAACATGACCGTCTCAGAGAGTCATTTCTCTAGACCAGTCGGGTTTTTGAAGACATGCAGTTAACTTCAACAGAAGACACACTGTGTATTTAAAGTCAAGTCTCTTCTAAAATGAAACTGATGAAACATTAATTTTATTATGAATTTATAAGCCCAGGAACTCATGAAAAGTATTAGCATTGTATTTTTTAATACCTCTTCTTGTGAAAGTGGTGTGGAAATAAAATGTGCCAATTGTTTTCAGTTAGAAACACACGTTCCAATCTGATCATCAAGAAACAGGTCTATTGGAAATAAATGTGCAACATTTATGAAATACAATATCTAGGTTCCCAATATCAAGGTGATTAAATTTCCATAAAGTAATGGATAGAAAGTTATCACTCTAAGAAAGTTTTAAAGTGCTGAGTAAGATTTAAAGCTAACAATAAAGATAAAAATCTTCTATTTTGAGGAATTTATTTACTTATAATTCCCCCTCCCAGTTATTAACTATCAGTAAAGTGCACATGTTGCTCCATAGCTTCAATTAAAAATCTGTTGGGAGAAAAAAAAGTCTTCAAAATCCAGAGCGGTCTATGTTCAGTTTTTGCCTGATGTGATGATGCTTTTAGGCTGTGAAGTGCCAATGTAAACATAAAGAATTGTTTTGCATCTTAAATATTGTTTAATCAGAAAACTGTCTTTTACGATATTGATTAAACAAAAGATAAAGACAAAAATAGAAATGACAACAAAATAAGATATAAATGAAATCTTTCATATGCATTACTTCAGTTAGCAAAACCATTCTATTTTAATGATGGCCTTATTTATATCTAATCTACTTATCTGTTGCTCTAAACTTATCTGTTCAATCTACCTAGCTATCATAACAGACATTTATTTTGTACTAATTTAGGGAACTGACCTAGGAAAACAAAGCATAGCCCTATTTTGTTTTTATTAATGTAGCAAAAACTTTGTGTAAGATAAAGCAGCTCTAAGTTTTATTACTGTTTGAGGTCATGATGATGTCATTATGAGCGTTAGTTGCTAGTTTATATTACAGCAGCTAGTTTTCTGAATGTAAAATGATGTCCCACAATAAATAGAATATGAAGAACTGTTTTTAAAGCTGAAACAAATTTTAAATGCAATAAGTATTTTGAATAATGTTATTAGATTTTACCCAAATGTTTTAAATATATTTATTTATGATGATTTTCTTTAGAAAACAAGTCACAAAATTAAAAGAGTATTTTTGTCATCACATATTAATTCAGATTTCCCTGCCTGTGCGGAAACTGCAAATAGCCAAGTCTGCTTACAATTTATACAAACATTAAGCCAAAATTAACTTTATTTCATTGTCTTCAGTTTACTTCAATTCAGTAGCTCAGTCATGTCTAACTCTTTGTGACCCCATGAACTACAGCACCCCAGGCTTCCCTGTCCATCACCAACTCCTGGAACTTGCTCAAACTCATGTCTATCAAGTGGATGATGCCATCCAACCATCTCATCCTCTGTCATCCCCTTCTCCTCCCACTTTCAATCTTTCCCAGCATCAGGGTCTTTTTCAGTGAGTTAGTTATTCACATCAGGTGGCCAAAGTATTGGAGTTTCATCTTCAGCATCATTCCTTCCAATGAATATTCAGGACTGATTTCCTTTAGGATGGACTTGTTGGATCTCCTTGTTTTCCAAGGGACTCTCAAGAGTCTTCTCCAACACCACAGTTCAAAAACATCAGTTCTTTGGCACTCAGCTTTCTTTATAATCCAACTCTTACTTCCATACATGACTACTGGAAAAACCATAGCTTTGACTATATGGACCTTTGTTAGCAAAATGATGTCTCAGCTTTTGAATATGCTGTCTAGGTTGGTGATAGCTTTTCTTCCAAGGAGCAAGTGTCTTTTATTTCATGGCTGCAGTCACCATCTGCAGTGATTTTGGAGCCCAAATAATAAAGTCTCACTGTTTCCACTGTTTCCCCATCTATTTGCCAAGAACTGATGGGACTAGATGCCATGATCTTCGTTTTCTGAATGTTGAGCTTTAAGCCAACTTTTTCACTCTCCTCTTTCACTTTCATCAAGAGACTCTTTAGTTCTTTGCTTTCTGTTATAAGGGTGGTGTCATCTGCATATCTGAGTTTATGGATATTTCTCCCAGCAATCTTGATCCCAGCTTGTGCTTTATCCAGCCTGGCATATTGCATGATGTACTCTGCATATAGGTTAAATAAGCAGGGTGTACAAGGAGTACATCAATGTACAGCCTTGATGTACTCCTTTCCCTATTTGGAACCAGTCTGTTGTTCCATGTCCACTTCTAACTGTTGTTTCTTGACCTGCATACAGACTTCTCAGGAGGCAGGTAAGGTGGTCTGGCATTCCCACCTCTTTAAGAATTTTCCACAGTTTGTTGTGATCCACACAGTCAAACACTTTGGCACAGTCAATAAAGCAGAAGTACATGTTTTTCTGGAACTCTCTTGCTTTTTCGGTGATCCAGTGGATGTTGGCAATTTGATCTCTGATTTCTCTGCCTTTTCTAAACCCAGCTTGAACATCTGGAAGTTCATGGTTCATGTACTGTTGAAGCCTGGCTTAAAGAATTTTGAGCATTACTTTGCTAGTGTGTGAGATGAGTACAATTGTGCAGTAGTTTGAGCATTCTTCGTCATTGCCCTTTTTTGGATTGGAATGAAAACTGACTTTTTCCAGACCTGTGGCCACTGCTGAATTTTCCAAATTTGCTGGCATATTGAGTGCAGCACTTTTGTAGCATCATCTTATAGGATTTGAAATAGCTCAACTGGAATTCCATCACCTCCACTAGCTTTGTTTGTAATCTTGACTTTGCATTCCAGGATGTCTGGCTCTAGGTGAGTGATCACACCATTGTGGTTATCTGGGTCATGTAGATCTTTTTGTACAATTCTTCTGTGTATTCTTGCTACCTCTTCTTAATATCTTCTGCTTCTGTTAGGTCCCTACCATTTCTGTTCTATATTGTGCCCATCTTTGCATGAAATGTTTCCCTTGGTATCTCTAATTTTCTTGAAGAGAACTCTGGTCTTTCCTATTCTATTATTTTCCTCTATTTCTTTGCACTGATCACTGAGGAAGGCTTTCTTATCTCTCCTTGTTATTCTTTGAAACTCTGCATTCAAATGAGTATATCTTTCCTTTTCTCCTTTTCCTTTCGCTTCTCTTCTTTTCATAGCTATTTGTAATCCCTCCTCAGACAACCATTTTGCCTTTCTGCATTTCTTTTTCTTGGGGATGGTCTTGATCATTGCCTCTTGTACAATGTCATGAACCTCCATCCATAGTTCTTCAGGCTCTTTGTCTTTCAGATCTAATTCCTTGAATTATTTGTCTCTTCCGCTGTATAATCATAAGGGATATGATTTAGGTCATACCTGAATGGTCTAGTGGTTTCCCCTACTTTCTTCAACTTACTTCTAAATTTGGCAATAAAAAGTTCATGATATGATTTCATTGTCTTGCTATTACACAAATTATTGTCAAATGTTTATCAACAGTTTAATGTTGTTTTAGAGAATGGGATTAGCAATATAAAAGTGACAGTTCTTATAGTTTTAAATTTTTGTTGAATATGTTGAACAAAATCTACTTGACTACTACAGATTTCTCATGAGTTCCATTATTAACTGTAGTAAATTGGAAAATCATTTGCTATAGCAAATGAAAAATACCCAGCTTGAATCTGGAGAGATCATGCTAATAGCTCAAAGCAGAAAATTTGAGTAACATATAGATTATTTTATTCTTCATTTCAAATTTGAAAAGTGGACCAAATAATGCTTTAATTCTAATTTTTTTGATCTGTACCACATGAAAGCAGAAGGTATTTTTTTAAAAACAATCGACCATACATAATACTATAGAATATAGCAAGGATGCCATTAATCTTCTTACAGAAAAGAAATGCCAATACTCAATTGTTTTATCTAAAACATATTCTTCTAATTTATTTCACCTCTTGACATATTTATTATGACACATGTTAATGTAATGAAAAGATTCAAAGAATGTTGTTTTGTGTTTCAGTTTTAAAGACACTGCTACGTAAACTTACTGGGATTCTTTTCTTTGGCGAGTTTCACAGAAATACTTTCACAGGGTAAAATGATGAATGGAATTCATAGGAAGCTGTCAAATATCATGGCAATCCTTTGAAGTTTGTTTTCTTCTGTGTTATTGGTTCAAAGTACTGGCCTTCCCCTTCATTTCTAGTAATTAGTTGTTATAGACTATCACTTTTTAATGTGAGTAAAAATTAGATAATTTGGTTATACTTGTGAAAACATGCTCCCAAATAAATTCAATTAATGGGCACTTCCCTGCTGAGATTTTGTTATCATTCATTTAATTATCTTGTCAAGCTTTATTGTTACGACAGTTGTTTTGGTTTTCTAGTCAATAAACTAAGGGAATTTATCCAACAGCCTTATACCTCTCCTGCACTTGATATAGCAGCATGCACTTCAAATTTCCATCGGAAGTTGCTAAAAAATTTTTCTACTGAGGTGAAGTATTTAGTAACCAGCTTGATTACTTTTCATAAGCATTCTGATTTGGTTTTATTCTGACACATTGCTGTATTTGTATCCAAGCCAGAAACCAGCTCAATTTGAAAAAGGTTGTAGCATCTACAAACTAGAATAACCATGTGCAGGGCATAAGTGCCTTTCTTCCTAGGATTTTATTTATGAACATTATTGTCTTTTTTTTTTAGTTTGCAACTCTTAATAATTCAATTTAAAAGATATAATTGGATGACCATGTTATAAGTTTTCAATAAGAAAATTGTATTTAGAAAAGTCTTTTCTTACATTTAGTTTGATTTTTGTATGTTACCAAATGGGTCCAAATGACTTCTGGACAGAGCAAGGTGAGTTTCTGGATAACAACAATTATTTAGCATTTTATTTAATGGCACATGTAGAAATTTAAATCTATAGCAAACTTTTTTTTTTTTCCAAATAAGTAATTTTAATGTAAAAGAAGTCTGAGTTGTCAGCAACAATAATAAATCAAACAGTTATGTAATTTTTTCTAGTCAATCATTATATATACCATATGGTATATATAGCTTAGAAACTATATGGTTTATAGAATATTTATGATGGCCCTTTCAGACTCATATATTTACAAATGACAAATGACATTGTATTAATATATCTATCTATAGATGTATCGATGTGACAGAATTTAGTTCTCTGAAAAGTCAAGCCAAAGTGCTAGCAGTTTTGTGTTGAAATGAATGATAATAATTAGAGCTTTAAAGAAACTTGTACAAATACAGTTACAAAAACTCAGCAGACGAAATTAAAGCAGAGAAACTATTT
Organism: Tragelaphus eurycerus; assembly: GCA_935064755.1. Taxonomy (NCBI): domain Eukaryota; kingdom Metazoa; phylum Chordata; class Mammalia; order Artiodactyla; family Bovidae; genus Tragelaphus; species Tragelaphus eurycerus. The sequence goes on from CAKXYN010000064.1 coordinate 1,065,466, forward strand.
TTGAATGCCATATCCAGAATTGATACCTGTATTAGATGGTGTGTTTAGAAGGATTTTAGTGTTTTTGATTCATGCCTCTCTGCACTTATCATTTAGCATATTAATGGGACATATGTCATATTTTATGTAATAAAAGGCCATTGGGTTGTCATGTTTCAGTTTGTGTTTTGACATCCATGGCTTTCATTAAAACAAATTCATCATCACAAATAAATATTGCCATGTTTTCCAAGTTGTGTTGACCATTTTTAAACTCAGAAATAATTTTTTTCTTTGCTTGACACACACAAAGACATTTCCAAAATAAATGTTCCCTTGCAACTTCTTTCTATTGCCCACACATATGCTGACAGTTCTGATTTGATGGAAACAATGATATTTTATGATCTGTTCACCTCTTGGTGAAGGCAGGGAAAGAATTTGGAGAGTAAAGTTTGGGAACTTGGATACAGTTGTTACACAGCTTGTCAAAAGAGAGAGAGATGATAAAAAAAAAGGAGTGGGGAACTGAAGGAGAAAGGAAGAAAAGCTCAATTTTTTATTAATGACTTCTTGCCTCCAAATGGCAGAAAGTGAAGAGGAACTCAAAAGCCTCTTGATGAAAGTGAAAGTGGAGAGTGAAAAGGTTGGCTTAAAGCTCAACATTCAGAAAACGAAGATCATGGCATCTGGTCCCATCACTACATGGGAAATAGATGGGGAAACAGTGAAAACAGTGTCAGACTTTATTTTTCTGGGCTCCAGAATCACTGCAGATGGTGACTGCAGCCATGAAATTAAAAGACGCTTACTCCTTGGAAGGAAAGTTATGACCAACCTAGATAGCATATTCAAAAGCAGAGACATCACTTTGCCAACAAAGGTTCGCCTAGTCAAGGCTATGGTCTTTCCTGTGGTCATGTATGGATGTGAGAGCTGGACTGTGAAGAAGGCTGAGCGCCGAAGAATTGATGCTTTTGAACTGTGGTGTTGGAGAAGACTCTTGAGAGTCCCTTGGACTGCAGGGAGATCCAACCGGTCCATTCTGAAGGAGATCAGCCCTGGAATTTCTTTGGAAGGAATGATGCTAAAGCTGAAATTCCAGTATTTTGGCCACCTCATGCGAAGAGTTGACTCATTGGAAAAGACTCTGATGCTGGGAGGGATTGGGGGCAGGAGGAGAAGGGGACGACAGAGGATGAGATGGCTGGATGGCATCACTGACTCGATGGATGTGAGTCTGAGTGACCTCCGAGAGCTGGTGATGGATAGGGAGGCCTGGCGTGCTGCAGTTCATGGGGTCGCAAAGAGTCGGACACGACTGAGCGACTGATCTGATCTGATCTGATCTACCTTCTTTAGTAGTCATAGCACACTAGCAATTCAGACTGAGACATTCTCCTTATTAAGCCTCTTTAAAATCTTACACATATACAGCCATTAAGAAAATTCTACCTTTATCTTGTCCTTGATAATTTGTTTTACCTCATTTTAGGATATTGAACACTACTAAATGCCACCTGAAAATCTTTCCATCCAAGAGGTATAAAATCCATCGAAATGATAAACGTCCTTCTTTCTTGACCCAGACCATTAACAAATGTACTGTCCAGACTCAGGATAAGAACAAAGCTTTGGAGTAATAAGTATAGAAGTAGCATGTATAGTACTGAGAACAGCAGTAGCTACATTTGCTGAGTGCCTATTATATTCAAGGTTTTATATTTATACCCCACAGCAAACTGCCACACACCACCGTCAAAGCACCGATCAGTTGTTTTCCATGCACTTATTTATTAAATAATTCTTTAAAAAATATTAAAGATCTATTACATGTAGGTCATTGAGCTATTTATGATAAAAAAAAGTGACTAAAATATAGCATGTGTACACCCATTAATAACAACCAAATGATTTAATTCTTCATTTTGTCTACACACATAGCCAGAGACATTATCAGGTAAATTTTAAGAACGGATTTTCTTTCATTTAAAATATTTGAATGGCATCATAGTCATCTTTAGTAGGAAAATTAGGGTAATTACTCTAGAACTTCTGTTTAAAGATTTCTGAGTGGTTAGCACTTTTATGGTAAATGGTATCATAGAAAAAGAATGTGGTTCTGCCACTTTAATACTTTGCCCAATTCTTACATTAATAATCTGTCATAGTTTAGATGCTGATTTAGGCCAGGCAGCTGTAGTCTTCAAATAGGATAGTTTAATAGGAAAAAATGACTCATGAAAAAGGTAAAAGAATCCAAATAGCATAACATATTTTAAAGTAATCATCTCTCTCACTTCAAATCCCAATTCCTTCCCCAGAAACATTGACAGTTACTATTTTATATATATATATATATATTTCTACAAATATTACATTCATATATGAATAATGTGCAAATGTGTATTGCCTATGTGTGGACGTGGAGGAGAATATGTGTATATTATTTTTTAAGTTATCTGGAAATGCTCCACTGGAGCATGTAATCTGTCTGCTTTATGAGATAAATTAAGAAAATAAAACTGTTTCAAATTTATCCATGAATCCAAACTAATCAAAATTGCATCAGAGTTTGTTTGTTTCCAGACCTTAGATGGGTAAAGATTAAAAATGACCAAGATTATTTTGAAGCAGAAGAATAAGAGGCAACAAATTCACCTACCATAATTCAAGAGTTACTATTAAGCTGTTTTAATTAAAATAATGTACTATCAGTTCAGATGTACAAATGGAGAATAATAGTGAACTCATAAACAGATCAATGAAAAAGGAGGAATTTGGTGTATGCCAGAGCAACATTACAAATCAAGAGGAAAGGAAAACTCTTCAGCTAAAAATTGTTATCTGCATGACAGAAAATTATCTCTATGTCACACTACACTCAAAAAGTAATCCCACATATATTAAAGATATAAATGTGAAAAGCAAACTTCAAATGTTTCAGAAGAACATGTAAGAAAATATTGCTATGCCTTGAAATAGGGAAGAATTTATTAAACAAGAAATAAAAATAGTATAAATCATAAAAGAAAGGATAAGAAATTGGAATTAAAATCTCAATACATCAAATAAGATTTTTTAAACAATTTCAAGCACATACTGAAAGTAAATATTTAGAGTACGTATAAGCAATGAAAGATTAATTAACACATTGAATATAAAGCTCCGTAAATTAATAGGAAAATAACAACTCACAAGAAAAAAGGGGCTGATGAAATACTGTGGATTGAAAATGTGTCTATTTCTTCTCTCTCTAATCCTCACAAAAACAAGAGATGAAAAATACATACATCTATCAGAACAAGAATAGAAGAAGAGACTAGGATTTCTATAAAACTTTGGAAGATAAAAATTAGATAAATGATAGTAAGGAAATAATAAAACCTATAAAAATAACATAAATCAGCATTAGAAAAATTTAAAAGTGCTTTAATAGAATGCAAGAAATAATTATAAATAAAAGAAACAATGAAGGTTAAATTAAACACAAAAGCAAAGACAGCTTTAAGAAACTTTAAAAAATTCTTAAAGGGAAATAGAAGGTAAAAAGGAGAAAAAAAGTCCATAAATAACAATGAAAGGAAGGAAAAAGGAAAAGGATTCAAGTATAAATGACAAATAAGGAGGCAGACAAATGAGACTCAATATATGTGTATATGGAATCTTCATAAAAGGAAACCAAAACACAGAACAAAATTAATACAATAAAAGTGTGATTTCAGAAAATGTTCTCAATGTAGTAGAAAAAGATTTCAAATTACATTTTGAAAGAATGCACTGAATATTGGAGAAAACTGACAAAAATGATATTGACATATTCTATCCTAGTGAGATTATTGGAAATAAAAGAAACAATTCTTTGAGTATTTATATCCAGGTAATAAGGTCAATTTTTTTATGATGGAGACTCTTATAATGAGGTTATCATCAGACTTTTCCAAAGCATTGTTTTATGCCAGAAGAAAATTGATTATCATATGTAAGATGCTCAAGGAAACAGAATATGAGCCAATGATTTTTATATTCAGCCATAAACTAACTTTACTTAAGATACAGCTATGAAAGCCATAGACAAACCATTAACAATATTCAAGAACTCAGGAAATATTGTTTCCATGAACATTTCCTGAGAAATTTACCAGAAAATGATCCCAGACAAACAGAAAGAAGACACTGATGAAAAGACTGATGTTGAACACTAAATGTATATTTAGTTAGTCACTCATATAACTATGACTAAATGAGAGCTGGACTGTGAAGAAGGCTGAGCGCTGAAGAATTGATGCTTTTGAACTGTGGTGTTGGAGAAGACTCTTGAGAGTCCCTTGGACTGCAAGGAGATCCAACCAGTCCATTGTGAAGGAGATCAGCCCTGGGATTTCTTTGGAGGGAATGATGCTAAAGCTGAAACTCCAGTATTTTGGCCACCTCATGCGAAGAGTTGAGTCATTGGAGAAGACTCTGATGCTGGGAGGGATTGAGGGCAAGAGGAGAAGGTGACGACAGAGGATGAGATGGCTGGATGGCATCACTGACTTGATGGACGTGAGTCTGAGTGAACTCCGGGAGTTGGTGATGGACAGGGAGGCCTGGCCGTGCTGCGATTCATGGGGTCGCAAAGAGTCGGACATGACTGAGCGACTGATCTGATCTGATCTGAAATGAGGGTTATAAAGTAGAGAGTACATTAGAAAATAGCTACATGCTTTGACAATGTAGACATAATACAACTATAAAAAATGTGAGGAGAAAGGAAAATCACATGTAAAATTTTCATTACTTTCAGCAATCATATTGTGTTTGGTAATAGTGCTATTGCTACACAAATTTTTACCTGTGTAGTGAGGGTTACAGCAAGCGAACAATATTGCGATATGCTAATTCAATCATCTCCACTGTTTTGAGAACCAGTAATCTTAACGTGGAAGGAAGGCTATGCTGATGCAAGATAGAATAGGTTAAATAAAAGTGCTGTGGTTTGGATTTTAAAATGGAAATGTCAGAATAAACTTTTTTTTTTTTTTTTTTTTAAGTTATGCAAGGAATGACCAAGTCAGTAGCAATGAGCAGCTCCAGAGTTTGAATTGTGGTCTTAAAATAATCCTCACTACTTTAAAAGCAAACAGAAAGAGAAAGAAGAAAGAGAGACCTGGGGAACAAACTGTATGAGATGAATCTGGAACATCTTGCCAAAGACTTCTATAAATATATCTGAAGGACTCAGGAGTCAACTTGAAGAGCTCACTATCTAAAGATGGGACAATGTGAATATTGATAAGGATAATTTCAGTTGATCAAAATTCATAAGTCAATAATAGATTTAAAATAAAAGCTCTTCTGTCACTTATGGATGATGACTGGTGTTCAGGTCATTGTTTTGAAAACTGATAAATAAAAAGAAGCATTAAAGAATTTGTCCTATCACTCCTCTATGAATTATATTACTAGGTAGCCAAATTGTAGATGCAAAGAATTTATTCTTTATAGAATTATTTCAGCCAATAAAAGAAGGATGATTGTATTAGAAGTTCACATTTTCTCACTTCTGATAAATTAATAGATCTAACTATTATGCATTAGCATCATTATAAAATTAGAAACAACCAGTCATGATGTGCCTCTGGATGGAAATCCACCAGCTCTGAAGAAGTTTTGAACCCAAAAGTGAACCTGGATCTGATTAGATCTCTAGGTCCAACTACACAGAAGTATAAAGGTAAAAGAGCAGTTAAAAATAAACCATATAGGAAATTTTCTCAATTGAAATTTCTGCCTTCTTCAACAAAAAATTGCAGGAAAAACTACGGTGAGATAATATGTAGATTAAAAGAAAACTTATAGAAACTAGAAAAGTGCTTAAGAAAGTACCCTTTGGTTAAAAAATTATAAAGAAATGCAAGATGGATCACAAACACCCAAGATGGTATTAATTTAAAAGAGAGGAAAGAAGTTGTGATTGGGATGGGGCATGTGAAGGACTTTTGAGGAGGTCTGCAAAGTTCTATTTCTCAATCCGGGTGGTTTTTTCCAGAGTATTTTTCTTATAATGACGTATTATTAAACACTTATTTCGTGAGGTTTTTCTGCACCTGTATCATAATTTGCAATGAAATAAAAAGAATTGCAATAAAAGAGGTAATACATGAAAATGTTTCAGCCTTAAAGGATATGACTTTATTAAATGAAAGAGCCTACCATTGCCTAATGTAGTGGATGGACTGGGCACTCCATCAAGGCATATAGTCATGAAATGTCAGGGCATCAGAGGAAAAGTTTCTAAAGCTTCTAGAGACAAAGAAAAGGGGATCTCAACATCAGCACTGAAAAGTGGAAGACATTGAACAAATTAATGATCTACTTAGAATTTTATATATGAATAAAGTATTGATCCAGGTGTATCAGTTCAAGAAGTCATGGGTTCAGGAGACAGATGGAGAGAACAGACAGAACAACTGCTCAGGAGACCAGAGAACAATGAGTCCAACTCAGATGTGTCACTGGGGACCATGATAGAGAGGTCTTGAATATAAAATGGAGTACTTGATATGTTTCAGCAAATGAAAAAAAAATGTCATTTGTATGGATTTAAATTTTTTTCTGAATTTGAGAAGGATGTAGAAAACTAAGCAACAAGCAGAATGATCATTGTTATTACAGAAAAAAGCAAAATGTATTATGCAAAATATAATCTTGGAACATTTATTTGTTCACATGAATGGAAATACACACTTAAGGGATCATTCTTACAAGTAGGTTGTAAGAATAAGGTTGTATCAAAGGATATTTTTTCTTATTTGACTATTCCCTGATTGATTTTCAAAGATGTTATACAAACATACACTCCCACCAACAGTGTATTAGAATACCCATCTCCCTCCACTATGGCCAAAAATGCAATTATTACTTTTTTATCTTTTCCATTTTAATATGAGTAAAAAGTCATTATTGTATTAATTTGTTTTTTTAATTGAGGTAAAACATCTTTTCTTATGCGTATAAACCATTGTATTTCTTTTTATATTAAATGACTTCCTTTCCTTTGTATATTTTTCTATTTATTAATCTCTTCTTATGGAATTATAAGAGCTCTCTACAGATAAATAAAATCAGTACTTTGTCATGTGTTTTGTAAATAATTTTGCTCAATTTTCCTTTGAATTTTATGTTATTTTGTGCTGGGAAGAAATTATTGTGTTTTGTTATTTAAGTGTGTTAGTGTTTCCTTTGTGTTTTCTGGATTTTGTGTCTTGCTTAGAAAGACATTTCCCATTCCAAGATTTTTTGTTAATTTGCTCATATTTTCTTTTGTATTTACAGCCTGGTTATTTAAAGTTCAATTTTTTTGATCCATCTAAAAGTTATATTGATTTAATAGGTAAGGAGGAATTTAGCTTTATTTTTTTTTCCCAGCTAAGTCAAGATTTCAGGCCTGAGTAAAATGGATGGTGTTGTAAAACTGAGAACTTTTTAGCTTTAGTTTCTGAAATCTACAAGACTGTAGAAGAGCATGATGCTAGATGAACCTCATGTGGATTGTTACTACCTCTGTCTATCTTGTGTGCTTATGACTAAAACCTGCTTGTTGCCTTAGTATGTGACATCTTACATCTAGATGGGAAATTCCCAAGGAGTTTAAAACTAGTGAAAGGGAGATCCTCTGGCTTATGATCCCAGTCCACACAAAGGCATCACTGGGCTTTGTGTTATTAAGTATATATGTTTTATATATACTTCACATCTACAGACCATATTTTCTAACTACCACTTACTATGAAACTAGCCTAAAAACAACAAGTTTGCAGAGTCCTATAATCCGAAGAAAATCAATAGTAAGAAAACAATCTGTGATGGGTAAGTAGTTTGATCTAGATTGGAGTCAGAAAAGACCAACAACAAAAGTATGCCTTCACCTGCCCCTGGTTTTACAAACCTAAACCAGTGTCTGATAGATGCTACCACAGAATTGCAAGGAATTTCTACCAAGTTGGCTATCTTAAAGATAAAGGTGTTTGTCTTAACAATTTTAAGATACACTATATATACTATCAGGACTTCCCTGGTGGCTCAGACAGTAAAGCGTCTGTCTACAATGTGGGAGACCCAGGTTCGATCCCTGGGTTGGGAAGATCCTTTGGAGAAGGAAATGGCAATCCACTCCAGTACTATTGCCTGGAAAATCCCATGGACAGAGGAGCCTGGTAGGCTACAGTCCATGGGGTCCGCAAAGAGTTGGACACGACTGAGCGACTTCACATTCACGTTCATATATACTATCATGTATAAGATAGCTAGCTAGTAGGACCCTGCTGTATAGTGGAGGGAGCTCAGCTTGGTGCTCTGTGGTGACCCAGAGGGGTTGATTGGATAGGGGTGGGAGGAAGGTGCAATAGGAAGGGGATACATGCATACATCACACACACACACACACACACACACACACACACACACTGCTGCTTCTACTGCTGCTAAGTCGCATCAGTCGTGTACGACTCTGTGCGACCCCATAGACGGAAGCCCACCAGGCTCCTCTGTCTCTGAGAATCTCCAGGCAAGAATACTGGAGTGGGTTGCCATTTCCTTCTCCAATACACACAAACACATACATATAACTGATTCGTTTCATTGTATAGCAGAAACTACCACAACATTGTCCAGCAACTATACTCCAATAAAAAAAATACCCTAGGTGATGGTCTTGAGTTTCTTCCCAAATTATACAGCAACAGACAGTTCTCTAATCACTTTTTCCCCTGCTACTGATAAAGATCTTATTTAATTGTTTGCTTTATTTCTTTGTCCACTGCCCAAGATGTCTATGTCATCTCTAATTCTCTGGCAGTCTTTATTTGAGGTTGATTCTTGGAACCCACACTATTGCTGTATGACTTATTAGTATGGTTTTTTTTTTTACCTTGAGTCCTAAAGAGCCTAGGAACAGTAACTGGTAATTTTACAAAAAAGAAGAAAAAACTAAATGGAAGTGATAAAGGAAAGGTTCCACATTAGAGTTGGAGAATATATAATGGAAAATATTTTTGTTCAGATTTTCATGAGGCTTTTAGCAACATGAGTGAGTTCATGCAATGGAGCTGTACATTTTTTTTAAAGTGATGAAAGGATAATTAGGTACTGTGTGAGTAAGACTCTATATAGACGGAACTCTTTAGTTGATGATCTAAGTACACTTAACATTCGTTATATCTTACCTCTACATCAGGTTGCCATTCTACACTGAGCCTATATCATGTTCCCGGAGACAAAATGAAAGAGCTTAGGGATATATGCACAGTTTAGAATAAAACATTTTGGAGAGTTATGCGAGGAAGAGATAGGGAAAAAAACTGGGATGCCCAGCAGATGTGAAAAGATGTGTTAAGGAGGGAGGGAGAAGTTTAAGTAATATTTTCCTCTGGCAACCAACAGTTTCTTTGAACACACGTCTGTTTCAAGGACTGTAAACCATGGGGAAAGATTGAAGTCCTGAACAATTATAGCTGAAGCTGATGAATCATCCTCTGCAGAAAAAAAAATATTTAAAGAGGGAGGAAACAGTCATCAAGATGATATTCATCAATTAGGATTCAAGCTCTCCTATTTCCTCCTTGTATTCCCCACAGTTCAAATTCTATGTTAAGCTACATTTTCTTTCCATGTCCTAAATCAGAAAGTTCTTTGTACCAAAAACTAAGAAATATAAAACTATAGCTTTATATACATTTGACATGGAGATAATTATGCTCATCTACCAGAAAATACTTTATCCTTTCTTTGCTATGCTATTGATCTTGTTAAGTCACTGTCGTGTCTGACCCCATGGACTGCAGCCCACCGGGCTCCTCTGTCTATGGGATTTCCCAGGTAAGAATACTCGAGTGGGTTGCCATTTCCTTCTCCAGGGACCTTCTTGACCCAGGGATAGAACCTGAGTCTTCTGCATTGGCAGGTAGATTCTTTACCACTGAGCCACCAGGGAAGCCTATCTTTGCTGTGTAGACCAGCAAAAACAGTAAAATGGAGAGGTGAATTAAGACTCGACATTAGTTTTCTCTTGTGAGGACTCAGCCTTGAATATATTGGTCAATCATTAAACTACTTACTCTTCTGAATGTTAGATAAAAAGACTCATCAGTTGCATTTACCTAGCTAAGGTCACTCCATTGCCAAGACTGTCTTGTATAGACAAAACTAGACTGTGCTGAGTCCTCATTGCTGTGCAGGCTTGTCTTTAGTTGGCAGCAAGTGGGGGCTACTCTCTAGTTGCTTCTCATTGCAGTGGCTTCTCTTGTTCCTGAGCACAGGCTCTAGGTCATGCAGGCTTCAGTAGATGTGGCATGTGGGCTCAGTGGTTGTGGTTCCCATGCTCTAGAGCACAGGCTCAGTAGTTGTGGCTCATGGGCTTAGTTGCTCTGCAGCATTTGGGATCTTCCCAAATTAAGGATTGAACCCATGTCTCCTGCATTGGCAGGTGAATTCTTAACTACTGAGCCACCAGGGAAGCCTCCAATTCCATTTTATAGTTTTCACTCTCAATCACTCTAATCTGGATGCTAAAACAACCTTGTACATAGTCTCCAAAATCCCATATGATCCGACTGCTGTTTATATCAATAAGTTTCTTCATCTTCTCCCAAAGGCCTGGACTTCAATCACAAAGAAATGTTCTCAAGTTCTTCAGATGCATTGTGCTGTCTGTGCTCTGGGTCTTTAAGCAGACGACTCCATCTCCCTGCTCATTGGTTGGCCAGCTCAAGGTCATCCCTTAGGACTCAGCTCACATGGCACTGGGCACCTCCCTTTGCTCTTGGTGACTTCTAACTTGGCAAAAACTAGGTTTTCTGCTTTATCTCTGCCACAACATAAATCACACTTTACTTAATTGCCTTTCTCTTTACCCTCCTCAAGGTTATAAACCCATGGAAGTCAGGGACCATCTTCTTTGCAGTTTACTCCCTGAAGTTATTGCTCAGTTCAGATTTAGTAAAAGAAAATAACATATAAGTCCCTGAAAATGTCTTGACTACTCTACCTCCATGATTTTTCACCTGTGATTCTTTTTGCCAAAATTTTATCCCTACAAGTTTAACCTTTGTCCAGTGACCATGCCTTAATCTATTGTAACCCTGCTTATTCTTCTAGGTCAGACTTGGTTGTTTTCTCTCTCATGAGCATTCCCAAATCAGACCCACTAGAATTGATCCAATTTATGTCCTAGCTATGTAACATGAAATATACAGTTTTATCATGTACTCAATCTTTATTTTTTCCTCCCCAAATAGATGAATTAAAAATAAGGACTATGTCTTAAAATATTTGCATTCCCCAAATCATCTCTCACAGTGTCTTGCAGAGTCAGTGCTTAGTACATACCATATGAATTATTGTAAAATAATTTCCCAAAGCTATAAATATTTCTGTTTTCCCTCTAGAAAATGTTCAGTAATTGTACTTTTCCCCTTTGTAAATTTCTTAATCTGTCCCTTTCTAACAAAGTATGTGATTTATTTCTCTATATTTCCCTTACCAAACTGCAGCAGAAAGATCCCTATGAAGATTTGGTGGGAGCAATCAGATAAGATCAGATCAGATCAGTAGCTCAGTCATGTCCGACTCTTTGCGACCCATGAATCGCAGCACGCCAGGCCTCCCTGTCCATCACCAACTCCCAGAGTTCACCCAGACACATCCATGGAGTCAGTGATGTCATCCAGCCATCTCATCCTCTGTCGTCCCCTTCTCCTCCTGCCTCCAATCCCTCCCAGCATCAGAGTCTTTTCCAATGAGCCAACTCTTCGCATGAGGTGGCCAGAGTACTAGAGTTTCAGCTTTAGCATCATTCCTTCCAAAGAAATCCCAGGGCTGATCTCCTTCAGAATGGACAGGTTGGATCTCCTTGCAGTCCAAGGGACTCTCAAGAGTCTTCTCCAACACCACAATTCAAAAGCATCAATTCTTCAGTGCTCAGCCTTCTTCACAGTCCAGCTCTCACATCCATACATGACCACAGGAAAGACCATAGCCTTGACTAGGCGAACCTTTGTTGGCAAAGTGAAATAGAAGTACATAAATAATTTTGTTCAGTGCAGGTGAAATTGTAATTAGAATTTTCATCTCCAAAGACTCAAAGATCCCCAAAGGAACTTTGCTCTCTTCTGTCTAAGAGCAATGTGGAGCACATGGCCTTTTCATAAAATAACTTTTAAAAATTAATTTATTTTAAATTAATTAATTAAACTCTTCAGGGCAAGGGCTTAGTTGCTCCCCAGCATGTGGGATCTTAGTCCCCCCCCCCTCCCCACCCAGGGATCAATCTTGCATCTCCTGCACTACAAAGTAGATTCTTAACCACTGGACCACCAGGGAAGTACCTACCACACATGGCCTTTAAAATTTTTTTTTTTTTCCCCATCACCACAATGAAAAAGTTCAACTGCCCATATTTCAATACTCCAAATCAAATCAGGCATGATTTGTAAAGTCTTCCCTGGTTTCTCCTTTTTATCATTTATTTTATTCTATTTATTTGGCTATGTCAGGTCTTAGTTGCAGCACACAAGATCCTTAGCTGCAGTGTGTGGGATCTAGTTCCCTGACCAGGTATTGAACTTGGGACCCCTGCATTGCAAGGCAGATTCTTAATCACTGGATCACCAGGCAAGCCACTTCCTTGGTTTCTTTAAGTTGGAAGTATTCACCTTCCAGCTCTATATACACAATGCTGTATCTGTATCTTTCCTATGACAGTCAGTTCTTTCTGCCTCATGTTTTTGTAAATATGTATGCCCATGTCCTGTATCCCGTCTGAAGTATGAGTTCCTAGACAGAAGAATTTTGCCTGATTTGCTATTCCACTCTGCCCATAGAAAAGTGCCTTGCATTTATGTTTTGGTTCTATAGTTGATGTTATCTGTTAAATGGTATATTGTATATATATAAAGATTATGTGTATAAATATTGTACATACATACAGTACCCATATTTGTATCTTTGCAGTAGAATGAATGTCTATATTAAGCCAGTCTGGTGACCACTGTAAAAGTGAGAGAATCGTATTGATATCATTAATATCTTAATTGCTGTACCAAACTTATTTTGGTGCCATTATTCTCCCTCCTAAAATGTAACAAAAACCTCAAAGAGAGTTTTAATCTTATGTCTTAGATATGACTTCATTCCAAAGCCTTCCCTGATTCCCAAAGAAATACTAGCATTTTTATTATAATTACACAGCAATAATTACAGAATATATATAAAATAGCTACCCACTCATTTCACTGCTTTGACTCCTTGAAGACAGGGATTATATCTTCATATTGACTCTTGTGTTCACACTGCTTAGGATGGGCAGAATAATGTTCATCTATCCACCTCTGTCTCCACCAAAGACCTCCACATCCTATTCATATGTTACCTAATATGGCAAAAGTTACTTTGTAGATGTTACTGTGTTATGAATTTTGAAATGGAGAGACTTCAGGAGAAACATAGTTTTGCCCATACCTTGATTTTAGCCCAGTGAGATCCATATCGGACTTCTAACTTCCAAAAGTAAAATAATGTTTCAATACACCAAATTTGCAGTAATACATTATAGCAACAATGTAAAACTTATGCAACAATAAACACATGGCAGGTGATTCATCAATATTTGTTCACTAAAAGAACTACAGGATATTATCTCTGAAAAATGTCTGGTAGAGTTAATGGCTGTGGGCCATCAAGAGGGTTTGCCCATGAGAGACGGACAGGTAAAGCAAAATTCCCCATTACTCACTGGGCTTGTGAGACAGGTGCAGGTAAAAACAAAACTCCAAACTCCCCATTGTATGGTTCAGGCAACCAAATGGATAATGGAAAATATATAAGGAAGGGTTATGATCTTAGTTTGGGACACATTTGGAATGAGGGTCACTATGAGACAACCAGATGGAAATGTCCAGGAGGTAATGGAAAATTTGGTCCAGGAACTCAGAGGATATCTGACATGATCCCGTAGCATTGTAATATAAGGTTCAGTTCAGTTCAGTTCAATTCAGTTGCTCAGTCGTGTCTGACTCTTTGCGACTCCATGAATCGCAGCACGCCAGGCCTCCCTGTCCATCACCAACTCCCGGAGGTCACTCAGACTCACATCCATGGAGTCAGTGATGCCATCCAGCCATCTCATCCTCTGTCGTCCCCTTCTCCTCCTGCCCCCAATCCCTCCCAGCATCAGAATCTTTTCCAGTGAGTCAACTCTTTGCATGAGGTGGCCAGTGTACTGGAGTTTCAGCTTTAGCATCATTCCTTCCAAAGAAATCTCAGGGAAAATAAGGTTAGAATAGCAAAATAACTGGAAGACTAGAAAGGCAGCATGATGCTTCTTAAAGGCCAAGGGAAGTCAAAACCAATTCATCAGGAGGACACTGGAATGGGCAGTTGAAGGCACTTGGACTGGAAAATTAAGTCACCAACTGATGCTGTAACAAGGTTCGTGTGGTGATCTTATGTAAAACAGATTGGTAGTAAAGGCAGAGATGCCATTTCGACTTTACAGATCACTTTCAAAGACACTTTCCTATTTTTCCTCACAGCAGCCTTGTACGGCAGATACGAAAAAGCATAATCAAAGGCCAACTTTTTATTTTATCATCATAATACCACTTGCATCATATTGATGATTATTTCAACTTACTTTTAGAGCTTTACATCTAACTTTCAATGTGCTCAACTTCTTACTACTCCTCTAATCAATGCATTAGGGTTCTTGGTCAAATTCCTAGTCTCTAACATTCAGGATCCATGAATCAATAGAAAATCAGCTAAATAAATGATTATCATCCATATAAAATATTTTAATCCTTACACAAACCAAGTTGTCCTGAGAAAGAGTGGGGAGAACATTGTATTATCATTAAAGGGTATAACAAAATATTGCTGTAAAATAAGTCAAAGCAGATGCTTTTATCACAAATAACTGTTTCCAGAAGAGTCATATTCAGTCAACTTTGTTAACCAAGTGAAAGCATTTGGATGAACCAACTACAGACCTTCTCTAGAAGGTCTCCGATATGGCACTTCAAGATTTCAATTTTAACTCTATAAAGGCTTTAACATCACAGAACTTAAAGATCACACACTGCAATGAAATAGTCTCTAGGGCTATATTTAGGTGCTGTTAAATCACCAGGAATGATTGGGTCAGAACAGGAGAAAGATAACTGAGAGAATGCCCAGGTAAATCAAGTTAGGAGCTCAAAATTTCTCACCATTACAATTCCCAGTTCAGTTCTCGCCATTTGATTTATAGAAGGTTGCTCTGAAGCATTCATATGAATAATTCAGCACTTACAGACACAAGAAACAATGTAGGCTTATCTTCATATGGATTAAAATTCTAGAGCTGATGTCACTATGACTCAAGCTCAACCTGGAGTTCAGTTTTGACTCATGACTTGGTTTTACATCATCATTAATCCAAATAAACCACTATTTTCAAAATGCAAATATTAGCAACTATTTAGAGGATCTCAGTGTTTCAGTAACCTATAAATGGTCAACGTGGTCTAAAGCCATGTTGCTCAAAGTGAGATCTGAGGGCCAGCAACATCAGTACACATGGGAGCTTGTTAGAGAAGGGAAAACTAGTGACTTCCTGGGAATCTACAGAATCAGGATCTTCATTTTCAAACAATATCCCCAGGCAATTCATATCCACCTTAGAAATTTGAGAAGCTCTGATCTAAAGCACAGAAATTTCAGAAATTGCTTTGAATTTTATCTCCTGAAATCCATTTCTGTGCCATCACAGGAGTTCCAAGCCCTTAAGTTTCCTATTTCTTTACTTCTTCTGACAGTTTCCATGAAATCATCAGTAGTCAATTATCCAAATGGTTTCCAGGCTCCTTGTACTAGAGGATAGTGGCTGAATGTATATGAGGGTTAATTTTTTTAAACTAAACACACTTCTTGCTTAACTATACACATGCCACATTTCTTTTTTTCCAACTTAATTTGTACAAATCTTAGCAAGGGAGGAAGAAGAAATGCAGTTGGCAGAAAGAACATGTTGGGATGAAGTGGAATGCATTACAGGTCAGTATCTTTTTCTCCCTGGTTCCACTTCATGGATAATAATTTCAATTACTGAATGTATGATTTTAACCAATTTATGTTAGCTAGATACTCACTCATCAGCAACAGATCCATCTCTGAAATTTAATAAATTACCCACAATTTTATTATTTGCATTTCCTTACTTGGAGATGGCTTGAGTGTGACATTTCCTCACCTATAGGCCAGGTGAGCAGAAGTCTTTCTTGCTGTGTTTTGGGGAGGTTTTAATTGTATTTTTTAAAACTGCTTATTTAGGTATTGTTTTTGTTTTGATCAAGCTGCACAACATGTGGGATATTAGTTTCCGAGTCAGGGATTGAACCCATACTTCCTGTGTTGAAAGCCCAGAGCCTTAACCTGTGGACTTCCAGAGAAGTTCCCTGTGCTTTGTTTTTCTTTTTCCTATACAACCATCAGCTGGTTCTGCAGCATGTATAGAGCAGATCGGCTGATGAGGAACCTTCCTGGGGCTACCCTGCTCTGTCTACCATGGTCATCCACTGGTCCTAATTCTTTTCTGTTGCTTTCCGTGTCCATCTCAATGATTATCCATCATCAGCCTACTCATTGAAATCATTCATCTCATCCATGTCCTCACTGTCCTCTGAGTCTCCTCTCTCCTGGCCATCTTAATCCTCCTTCTCCTTCTTATCATAGTGGTCTGAGTCTAGCTTGCCAAAGAAATACCAAGTTTCTGTTTTTATGTGTGATGCTTTAGAGCCAGGCTTCATGCTGCTGTCTTGCAGCTGTTCCTGTCTCTTCCATCCAGGGTCCATCTGGATTCAACTAGTGTTCAGTCACATGAGATAAGAGTGATGACAGCAAGGTGGACATGGCCCCCAAGGAGCCATATGGCCTTGGTTAAAGTGCTTAACCTCTGTGAGCCTCAGCCTCCTTATACCAGGAAGCAGAAGTTCTGCAGTGGTATCTTAGGTTATGGAGTTTGCGTGGTAGCAGGATGATAGCAAGTGAGTAGTTTCAGGCTTCCTGCAGGAATGTGCAGTCTCAGCCCAGATTTTAAGCACAAAGGAACAGGTATGTGCATATACCTAGATTCAGGAGGCCTTGATTCCACTCCTAGTTTTGTTACAATTTTTAATCCTTTGCCAGCTGTGTGGCTTTGGACAATCCTTTAGCCCATCTAAGGCTCTATTTCCTAGGGAGCATGATGGGAAGGGAAATCTTCACTTATATTCAGTGTCAAATATGTATCATATGTCTTTACATCCATATATCACACTTTCCTCCCAACAATTCTGTAAAATTAATTGTTAGCCTTAATATGAGAAAAATGCATCTTTTAGAGAAGTTAAAGAATTTTTCCAAGATCTCGTAGCCTGTAGATAGTGGAGAAGGAATTCGAACTCAGGTCTGGCTAACTCTAAGACCATGGGAAATACCATGCACTTTTCTTTTTCTTTAGACCATTATAGCCTGCTGATGTAGGATGTTGTGATATCCAAATGAGTTTTTGTAAATTAAACAGTTTTTTAAAAGCAAAACATATAGGAAGATGAGATTGCAATATTTTAACTAACTTCATTTTTATTGTATTACAAAAGTAAAAAGTCTCAGCCTCTGCCCCAAAGATGTTGATAGTCTGGCTTTGAAAAAGCCTCATAAAACAGATAATGGATGTACTCTGTCATATATATTCAGTTCATTGACTTCAGTATATAGTAAGAGTGGAATTTTGATTTTGCAAGCAGTACAAAGATGAATAAAATAGGCACCTTCCCACAAGGAAGGAATATCATACTATAGTGAAGTTCATAAGACCAGACGTTTGTTACAAAACAGTACAGAATGAAATGAGCATTAAACAGTGGTCTAAGAAGCATATCCAGGGAGTAAAAAGAAGAAAGCACTGACCAAGCACACCAAGGAAGACTCTAGAGTGTACCACTTTCAAGAGTCTTGAAAGACGGGCAAAGAATGTGAGAACACATTCCAGGCTGAGAAAAAACAACTGAAAAGGCACAGAAGCTTCAAGGCATACATGTGAAAAAGTTGAGTTGAGGTAGTTACATCTGAAAAAGAAATGGTCCTAGAGAGGAAAAAAATAGAGTTAACCCACCTTAACCTATAACTATTTAGTATTGAGTTCTTGACAACATGCCTGCTCCCCTTGTTTTTCTTTTCAATTTAAGTGATGTCATATCTGAAAGGAAATAATCTGTTACATGGTACAATGGGAAAAAACTATGGAATAAAATTTTCTACCACGTAATGTGCTAACTACAGGTACCAACAGTAAAAGCAAACAGGTTAGGAAAGAGCAGGGGGTTCCCAAAGAAGAAAATTTGTACAAAAGAAGCAGGGTTTTCAGTGGCCTTAAATAATAGGTTAGGGATGACTAGCTAGAGAGGAGGAAGAATTGAAAGAGAACGCAGATGATTTGTCATTTCAATCATGCCTCCTTGCCTGACCCAGTTTGCCTGAGTGGAATCGTGCAAACAATTGTGGAACGTCTCTGCCACCGTGAGTACATATTGCTGTGGTTAAGTTTAAAAACCCATGAAATGAAGCATGCTACAATGAAATAGAGTGTTTTTCAGTTTGTCTTTAAAGTTCCTCCTTAGCAATTTATGTCTTCTCTCCAAAAGCTTAGAACAAATTTAAGTTCATGGCATTTAAGTTCATTTTTTTCTTTTCTTTTTCTCTCACGTTTCAGTGTGAATGGTGAACATATAAGTAGAAAATCAGGGAACCTATATTTGAGATTTTTAAGGATATTATGGCAGCATTAGCATTTGGTTCTTTACCAACGCATATACACAATTAAAGAAAAATAATAGTAAATTATATTAGAAGAGTTGAATGGAAATATAATGAGCCCAATTAAAGTAGTTCATAAGTGGCTGCTAAAGGAGTGTACTGGAACTCTAATTGAATGATTTCCCAAATAAATAAACATTAGTTGAGTCTATATTAATTGCTCTTGATAGAGCCTAGTGCATTTTCATGTTCAATCACTAATTAAGTTGATAGAAAAACTTTTCTTGTATTCATGTATGCATGCCCACTCGTGTCCAACTCTGCAACCTCATGGACTGTAGCCCACCATGCTCCTCTGTCCATGGAATTTTCCAGGCAAGAATACTGTAGTGGGTTGCCATTTCCTTCTTCAGGTGATCTTCCCAACCCAGGGATCAAACCCATGTCTCTGTGTCTCCTGTATTGGCAGGTGGATTCCTTACCTCTGGCACCACCTGGAAAGCCATTGTATTCATAGGTAGTGTTAATTCCTTTTAACATTTAAAACAATGTTCTGGGAAGAAAAAAGTGAAAAATGTATTAGTTTAATTATTTTTGTCTCTATTTTTCACTTCAATAATTACCTTTGTGAACCTGAATCCAAGTTCTTTGAACATTGGCATGATAAGAAGTGGATCAGAGTCTGCATATGGGCCTTATAACCTGCCAAAGGCAAACCAACTAGATGCAAGAGAAAACTGACCTGAGAAAATCAGCTTAGATATTCCAAAGACAACTTTGTTTCACCAAGGACTACATCTTGCCCTGGATACCAGGAGCAACAAGAAGTCTTCTTATTCATTTGGAGGGAATCTCAGATTCAGAAGGCAATGGCAATCCACTCCAGTACTCTTGCCTGGAAAATCCCATGGACAGAGGAGCCTGGTAGACTGCAGTCCATGGGGTCGCTAGGAGTCGGATACGACTGAGAGACATCACTTTCATTTTTCACTTTCATGCATTGGAGGAGGAAATGGCAACCCACTCCAGTGTTCTTGCCTGGAGAATCCCAGAGGTGGTGGGGCCTGGTGGGCTGCTGTCTATGGGGTTGCACAGAGTTGAACACAACTGAAGCGACTTAGCAGCAATGAGCTAGTAAACTGTTTGCAAAGTAAGTACTCTGAGGGTTTCCCAAGTACACCTACTTGAAATTGAGACCAAAACTTGGTTAACAGGGTGCAGAAAATGCACACTCCTTACCTAACCACTCAAATGTGGGTATCCCATCAAAGACATCCTCCTTCCTTGGTGTCCGTTTCTTCCAAGAATCTTTTCCGAATCCTCTATATATCCAAGGGCATCATCCTCTGTCTTTCTCCCTACATTTAGAAGTCCATTTCCATGACTTATCCAAACCTGGTTCCTAGAACCTCAGCAAGGTCTAAAGTCCGAGTCAGCTAGGTTCGATCAGCAAGACAGAGACCCTGACATGTAGTTTCCCTGTCACAACCACAAAATGTGAAGTATCTTTTTACATTTGTTCACCCATGAATGATCTCTGATCTCTCAAACAAGAGCTAGTAGTTAGTAAGTTAATTTTCTAGGATACCTATGACCTGTCCATGAAGCCGAATTATAGAGGATGAACTTTAAGATGTCAGTAAATGCGTATGTTAATTTCATTGTTTTAGGAAATGTCCTTGCTCAGGTAATCCTTCATGAATAAATAATCCTGTATTATCTCTGGAGATAGATTGGGACTTCCCTGGTGGTCCACTGTTTAAGAATCTACCTGCCAACACATGGAACACGGGTCTGATCACTATTCTGGAAGATCCCACATGCTGTGGGATAAGCCCAAGGGCCACAACTACTGAGCCTGCATGCCTCGAGCCCATGCTCCACAACAGAACAGAAGCCTGTACTCACCAGAACTAGAGAAAGACCACTCACAGCAATAAAGACTAGCGCAGCAAAAAAAAAAATTAACTAATTAAAAAAGAAGAAAAACTGAGTTGATTGACCATAGGGAAGGTTGTCCCCTCTCCTGACACTTGGACTCCCTGTATTTCATCTTTGACTTGCTCCATGATGTGGCTATCATTCTCTTTTCTCGAGTGATTCTGTTCATTTAGATTGTACACATGTGTCCTCATGCCCATAGATAAAACTGTTCTAGTGTATTTATCAATCAGTTTTCTGATACTATGAAGCACTTGGCAATCCAATCTCCCAGTTTGCCTATTTGGATTTTTCTTTTAAGCCAGTGTTTAGTTTTTGTGGAAGAATTGCCTGCATAGGATGTAAAGACACAAACAGTACCAAAAATCATATAATGAAAAACAGCGAACAGTCAATATTACCTGGTTTTTCTCTCCAGAGAAAATAAATTTCAAGTTTTTTACTATTTTATATGGTATTTTCCTTTATATTTATAAACGTACTTGTACTATTTCTTTTACTCTCCAACTTTTATTTTCAAAATTTTCAAAGCCACAGAAACACTGAACAAATGGCAGTTTTCACTGAGATCTACCAGTTGATAACATTTTGCCACACCTGCTTTATGCTCCTATCTCTTTTGAATCAAATATTTGACTGTACCTCACACATATTTTGACACTTTACAACCAAATACTTAAGCACATGTATTCTAAAATGAGGGTATTTTTATGCCAAATGTCTTCTGGCTTTTTAATTTTTTTGGTTGTGCAGGGTCTTCATTGCTGTGCATGGGTTTTCTCTAGTTGTGGCCGACAGGGGCTGCTCTCTAGTTGTGATGCACAGGCTTCTCATTACAGTGGCTTCTCTTGTTGCAGAGCACGGGTTCTATGGCATGCAGGCTTCAATAACTACTAGTTGCATGGGCTGTAAAGCAACAGGCTCAGTAGTTGTGGCACATGGGCTTAGTTGCCCCTCAGCATGTGGAATCTTTCCAAACCAGGGATCAAATTCATATCCCCTGCATTGGCTGGCAGATTATTCACCACTGGATCACTGGAGAAGTCCTCCTCTGGCTTTTGATCATAGTGTTTAAGGAACTCACAAGCTACATTAACAAATCCCCAACTCAGAAATAAAATGTGGCCTAGTGGAACATATCCATTAATCATTAGAGAAGTTTTTCCTATACTATTAGCACCTACCTAGTTCATCTACTTGACACCACAGAATTTGAATATAATTCCCTGCATTCTTCTATCTATAATACTTTTTTCCAGAGAAATTATGAGTTCTATTTCCATTGCTTCACTTCAAACTTAAGTGCCACATCTGCTTTTTTCATCTACTAATAATGTCCAGCTGATTTGTACAACTGGGGACCAAGGAGGACCTCAAACATACTTGTAACTATACGAGAACGACATTAAGCATCCCCAGGCTCTGATATGAAATGTTCTTTAGGCCTTCTTGCAAATTCTAGACTTACCTTCATCCTAAAAGTAGGATGATTTTCATTTCCCTTTTGTAATTTTTGGTGACCACATCTCTTCTGGTCAGACTTTCCTTTGGGGCCAGTAGAGATGCAAATTCTTTATACTGGTGTTTGCTGAGAGTGTTTGTCAATGTCTATCTGCCTTTCTTGATCAGGGAAAGCATTTGTTTGTCTCTCTAGTAAGAATCCCTGCTTTCTTACAACTTATAAAAGAGCAATCATTAGCTTTTCCTCACAATAACCTTTCTACTCTGAGAATTTTGGCCCAAGTTTTTTTAGCTTGGCTTTTAAGTCTGCCCACTCATGTTTTGTTTGTCTGCCTCTCTTTATGGGCAGAGTCAGAAAGACAAAGATCATCCCAAGTATTTCTCTACCAGAGGAATGGTTTTCTAATTTTACTTTAAGTGATAGGAGGAATGCCTTTTTATATTGAAATTGAAAGTGAAAGTCGCTCAGTCATGTCCAACTCTTTGTGACCTCATGGACTATACGGTTTATTTTCTCTAAGAGAAAACCAAATCTATCTCTTCCTTCCTGATGAGAACTTCAGCTATCCAATTTATAAAGTAAACATTTAATAAGTCCCATAGCAAATATTGTAGACAGGATCAGAAACAACTGCTTTCTAAAACATACACCTCCATGGGCCTCCCTGGAGGTCCAATAGTTAAAACTCGTGCTTCCACTGCAGAGGCACAGGTTAGATCCCTGGTTGAGGGAACTATGGTCCAACATGCTGTGCAGAGTGGCAATAATAATAATAATCAAAACCAAACATTTCATAAAAGAAGTGATAAAACTTCAGTTTATTTAAGAATATAACACATAGACCTCACTTACATGAAACTTGAAAATCACTTAAACAGAGAACTAATGTAAAATTATCATAAGTGGCAAGTAGTGGTACATTGATGAGTTCTAAATACTAATGATGGACATAGAAAAAAACTTTAAAATTAGACTTCACATGAAACACTTTAGTTTTAACCTCACAGGATTACCTCAAAACTCTAATATGAATTTCCGTAGTCTTGTTTTTCAAAGGGTTCCACAGATCAACAGTATCAAAATTTCTGGTATGTGTGTTTAAAATGCACACTCTCCATCTCCATCCTATATGCTTTCCTGGTGATTCTCACCCACATTAATGTTGGAGAACTAATGTGTGAGAGAAGAAATAGTAGAGTAATCATTTGAGAGAAAGGAGTTTACAAACAGAAAACATTGATTATAACTATGAAAATGACAATACATATCCATGTGTTTGGAGATGAATGCTAAAATAATATTTACTAATGAAATGATGCAGTGTACAGGCTGAGAATCATTAATCCTGACTGATCATTATGGAAGCTAGGTGATGGAAATATGGCATCATTATTATTTTATTTCTGTATGCATTTTAAATTTCCCATACTACAAAGTCTGTTAACATGTTGCTACATGTTGTTCCCAAAATAAGAAAGAGACATTGGCCATAGGGTGACTTATCTTTCTTTTTACATGGTGAACTAAAAAGATTAATCCCACATGCCCTGAAATCACTTAGTATACCTCTGGTTGTTTAATTTCAACTGAGCTATATCTGATTAAACGCACACAGATTTGTATTTGAAAGAATTTTTTCTTTTGAAAACAATATTCTAGATTACAGTAGTCATTTAAAATTATGTTTTTTAGTTTCTTGACATTTCTCATCTTGTTTTCAGCAGCACTTATTAATTATAACTACTCTGATGTGACATCACCTTTTATTTTCTGATCTTTTTCTCTCCCACATGACCCTGTTTCTCTTGAAAAATAAAACTCTTGCTTTGGAAAAGCAACTTTAATATCTGGGATCAGTGGAAAAGGTCATGTCTCATTTATTAATGTGTTGGAGTCTTTGTCCCTTTAGTCTTTTCTGATCTGAAGAAAAATAACTTCATTTTTTTTTCTACTAGCCCCAAATACTCTGAGGCATTGAACTCTTAGCCTCTATGCCCGGCAGCTGCTTTTTAAAGGGCTAAACTCTTCTTAGATTGGTTTCTACAAGTAAAACAATTTGAAGTACATCTATAAGTTTTATGAGATCAATAGACTAGTCTACACAGGAGATGGCAGAATGGTACTAAGAGTTGTCCAAGCCACAACTTTCTTTCAAACAGCTCAACAGTCTTTACAGATATCAGCAAGTATGAACTGATCAATATCTCCCAGCTTCTGCAAATCACACTGCTGTGTAAAGAAATGGAAATTGATCAGCTTAATCAAAGTCAAGGTTGGAACAGTCTACAGTCATGAATGACTTCCCTGATGGCTCAGATGGTAAAACATCTGTCTACAATGTGAGAGACCTGTGTTCAATCCCTGGGTTGGAAAAATTCCCTGGAGAAGGAAATGGCAACCCACTCCAGTACTCTTGCCTTGAAAATCCCATGGATGGAGGAGCTTGGTGCAGGCTACTATCCATGGGGTCACAAAGAGTTGGGCACGACTGAGCGACTTCACTTTTCACTTTCACAGCCATGAATATAGAAATAATTCATGATTAAAAAAAAAAAAAAAGCATTACTATGAAACTGTGTTCAAGCTTTACATCCAGGGACATTTTCAAAGGACCCGGGAAATTAAAAAGAAGGAACAAAGAGGAAAAGAGCTCAAGTAATAGAAAATATTGTTTGAAAATTAACTAACTTCTTGTCAACAAAGACATAGCTAAGTTGTTTGGGGGAACACACTTTGCCTCTCATGTCATCAATGGAGCATGTTGGCTGTGCTTAATCAGTACTGAATGGTGATTATCTGGGCTTCTGCAAATGCTAAATCATTTCTATCCAAAAATATATTGTCTTCATAAACAAGCTGAACTAAATTCTATTGTTTAGGAGTGTAATCTTTGATGTGAAACTTATCAAACAAACAAAGAAGATATTACCCTAGAAGCTGGATCAGTGGATGCTTCTAAGGGGAGACAAAGAGTTGTCTTTGGGAAGGGGGACGAGGGCTTCAGGGTGCTGACAACATTCTCTTACTTCAACTGAGAGATCACCACACAGGTACTGGTGTATACAAAATTCATCAATCTATATATTAATGCATATTGTCACCATGTTTATTTAACTTATATGCAGAGTACATCATGAGAAATGCTGGACTGGAAGAAACACAAGTTGGAATCAAGATTGCTGGGAGAAATATCAATAACCTCAGATATGCAGATGACACCACTCTTAGGGCAGAAAGTGAAGAGGGGCTAAAAAACCTCTTGATGAAAGTGAAAGTGGAGAGTGAAAAGGTTGGCTTAAAGTTCAACATTCAGAAAACGAAGATCATGGCATCTGGTCCCATCACTACATGGGAAATAGATGGAGAAACAGTGGAAACAGTGTCAGACTTTATTTTTCTGGGCTCCAAAATCACTGCAGATGGTGACTGCAGCCATGAAATTAAAAGACGCTTACTCCTTGGAAGGAAGGTTATGACCAACCTAGATAGCATATTCAAAAGCAGAGACATTACTTTACCAACAAAGGTTCGCCTAGTCAAGGCTATGGTCTTTCCTGTGGTCATGTATGGATGTGAGAGCTGGACTGTGAAGAAGGCTGAGTGCCGAAGAATTGATGCTTTTGAACTGTGGTGTTGGAGAAGACTCTTGAGAGTCCCTTGGACTGCAAGGAGATCCAACCGGTCCATTCTGAAGGAGATCAATCCTGGAATTTCTTTGGAAGGAATGATGCTAAAGCTGAAACTCCAGTATTTTTTGGCCACCTCATGCGAAGAGTTGACTCATTGGAGAAGACTCTGATGCTGGGAGGGATTGAGGGCAGGAGGAGAAGGGGACGACAGAGGATGAGATGGCTGGATGGCATCACTGACTTGATGGGTGTGAGTCTGAGTGACCTCCGGGAGCTGGTGATGGACAGGGAGGCCTGGCGTGCTGCAGTTCATGGGGTCGCAAAGAGTCGGACACGACTGAGCGACTGATCTGATCTGATATATTAATGTTTTATACTTTTTAATGTATATTGTATTATACAATTTTTCTTAAATGTTTTAGGAAAACAACTACCCAAGAGGATGTGATTTATACATCTGGTTTATTCACCATGGTTCTGACTGATCTGGAACAGGAACCAAAGCAGAATTTTCAAGACCAAGTTCCACTGTTTAAGAATACTATATACAAGGAGTTCCCTGGTTGCTTAGTGGTGAGGATTCCAAGCTTTCACTGCTATGCATGACCCAGGCTCCATCCCTAGTCATAGAACTGAGATTGTGCAAGGTGCAAGATGAAGCCAAAGGGAAAAAAATATTATGTATAGAGAAAGATTATATATGTATGTATGTAAGAACGCACATTCATGTACATGGTTTTCTTTCTTCAGTAAAGATGTATCTACAGCAACATTTCTGGCATCTAGTTAAACCTATAGGAGCCCACTTTTGTTTAATATTTCCAACTGAACTTTTCTTGGTTTGAGTACCAATAGTCTTAGAATTGGGCTTCCTTGGTGGCATAGACAGTAAAGAATCTGCTTGCAATGCAGGGGTCTCAGGTTTGATCCCTGGGTTGGGAAAATCCCCTGGAGAAGAGAATGGCTAACCACTCCAGTAGTCTTGCCAGAAGAACTGCATGGACAGAGGAGCCAGGTGGACTCCCTGAAGTTGCCAAGAGTTGGACAGGACTGAGCAACTTTGAGAGAGAGAGAAGCCTTGGGATCTCTTTATATTCTTTCATAATATGACATCACATCTCCTAATCTGCTCTTCTAGACTGTCTTCAATAAGTTCTCCCAGCTAAATACCCAAGGACTCTGGGTGCTCACTCCCAAACATGAGGTGATACTACTTCTAGAAGTCTCCTCAGGTGCTCCCCAGCCCAGGCTACAGAGCTTAAATTTCAGGTATCATGAGTGACTTATCCATGACTACAAAGCTGGAGACAGATTGTTTGAGCCCAAGAGTAGTACTCTTATCATATCTCAACCTAAAATAAATCCTATTTGACTATGCATATAATGCATTTAATTCTAAGTTTTAAAATTTTCTAATCACTATCCATTGGGGAAGGCAATGGCACCCCCACCCCAGTACTTTTGCCTGGAAAATCCCATGGACGGAGGATCCTGGTAGGCTCCAGTCCATGGGGTCGCTGGGAGTTGGACACAACTGAGCGACTTCACTTTCACTTTTCATTCATTGGAGAAGGAAACGGCAACCCACTCCAGTATTCTTTCCTGGAGAATCCCAGGGACTGGGGAGCAGTGAGCTTCTGTCTATGGGGTCGCACAGAGTCCGACACGACTGAAGCGACTTAGCAGCAGCAGCAGCAGCAGCAATCACTATCCATAAGTTAAGTTCAATAGAATTTAAAAGAACTCAAACTTGAACACAGACAGAGCCAAGGAAGTCTTATCCCACCAATATCACACCAAATACAGAAAGATGAAAGAAGAAGAGAAAAAAAAATCAAAAATGCTAAAGAATGCTTCATTTGCAGTTGCAGTGGGAGGATGCTAAAATGAAACAGAAGATATGCCTCTTTAGCACAGAGATGGATTAAACTCAGTCACCTAAATAATCACTTAGTTACTTTTTACCACCTTACCATCTCCCAAGCATCAAACTCAGTCACTGTTCTCAACTCCTTTCCAAGCATCCCACAACTCTTCAGTCTAACCTCTTTTTATCCTGCCCCTCTCATTTAATCAACTTTTTTCAATGTTTCCCAATTCTATGCCTAGGACGTTTTTGTCCTCCAGCTCCCAATGCTGTACAGTGTTCTTTCATTGAGAGCTACTTCTGAAATAAAAAAGAAGACCCTTCTGGACCCTAAAATCAGTTCACCCAAGAAAACGGTGAAAATGCAGGAATTTTAGGGTATGGAGTGTGTCCAGACAGGGTAAATTGTTACCATTTCAGTCACTTGCTGCCTGCTCCATGCACATGACTATGTGGGCTGTCAAGGACCCAAACTTTGGCACAAGAGAGTCTAGAATTCTTGGAACTCAGACATCCATGAAATAACCACAGGAACCCTAAATTAAATATTTGAAAAGTCCTGAGATAAAAATTGTATTTTCCCAAAGTAAGACCATGGTAAATTATTATAAACAATTTACTTGGAAGACAAAATATTTGTCTGAATCATCAGTGGAAAGACGAATTACAAAAAGAGCTCTTGGTGGTGTAAGGTTGGTAACTACTACTCCAGGGAACAAAGATTTAGGCTGTTTGTATTCTGCACAGAGGCTAACATACATGAGAATGCTATAAATATTAAACAACTACCTTTCAGAAGTGACATTGTGGTGAGTAGCTGGTACTTTGAAAGCGATTAACAAGGATTTCGAAAAGAAATTGTTGATCTTCTATTACAGAATGCTACTGCAAGTAGACTCCATACAGCATCAATTGAAGCATTATAATATTACAGTTACAAGCCCTACAAGATTTGGAAGAAACTGATGTATCAATTACTTTAGTGCTGGCAATGAAATTGGTTTATGCATGGATGTATCTGTTTATTGTTGTTAGGGATTGGTTGGTTTGCTCTAGGAAACAGGCTACATTTGCTTTTCTTCTTAAGGTTGAATGAGATGTTTCATAAAACACACTCTGAACAAGTATGTTCTAACAGTTTGTCTGTTAAATATACCCTTGGATGGCATGAGTTCAACTGGTATCTCTGCCACATCTTTGAAATGAGAAATGTTGGGGTCATTGTTTAACTTGTCTGACCCTCTGATCCATGAGGGTAATAATAAGGAGTTGAATATCACAATACATGTGAAAAAACTGTATTTTTTCATAGTATGACCTCACATTTCCTTTTGTAAGCTTTCCCAGCCAAGTTACCAAGGACGCTGGTGGTCTTATTTTAGTACTCTATGAAGCCATTGTTCTTCCCCATGAACTTCTGTTACATTATTAGGTATGCTTTTATTCTGGTCAGGATCAAGAGAGTATTATCAACCTGATCGTCACCAAAAGCATGTATCAATTACATCAGAGTCAAGCAAATTTGATGTAAAATCCTGGTGGCTCAGATAGTAAAGAATCTGCCTGCAATGCAGGAGAGGCAGGTTCAATCCCTGGGTTTGGAAAATCCCCTGGAGATGGCAACCCACTCCAGTATTCTTTTTTTTTTTTTTTAATTAAAGATTTTTTAAATTTTTTATTGAGGTATAGTTGATGTGCAGTATTATATGTCTCAGGTGTAGAGAATTCCATGGACAAAAAATCCTTGGCAGGCTACAGTTAATGGGGTCACAAAGAGCCAGACACAACTGAGTGACTAATAATTTCATTACATTTACAAACAAATATAAATTCCAAATTTAAACAAATTTAAGTATAGCTGGAAATGTCTATTTGTGATTAGTAGGCATAAAGGCTTGCCCAATCTAGACATGTAAAAATTAAAAAGGCAAAGAATATGTAAGTATAGACAAAAGCCTTTTCTGATAACAGATAAACCCTTTAATATAAATTATTGTATTAGTATAAACTATTAGATGATAAATGCAAAAATGAAAATTAACAATAAAGCAAATTATCTTTAAGATCTGAAGGAAATTGAAAAACAATTTCACATATTGATTTTACAAGTTTAAACCTGCTTTGATTGCTGTAGGCTAAGTGATATACAGTGAATGATGAATATATGTATGAATTTTACAGATATCTTCCTTTTATCTTTTCCTCTGGCTCACTGTCTGCTCCTAAACTTTTTCTAAAAATTTCCCAGTCTTTTATATCACTGAGAGAAACAACAAAATAACAATATAACATTCAGAGAATTAAAAGGTCAGCTACCTGCTTTATTTGAACAGAGGTTTATGCACAAATGTGTTGCTTCTCTAGAGCACTAAAATTACCAAAATCCATATTGCCCTCAAAAAGGAAAATAAAATAAAGCAGTTGCAAATAGGTTGAAAACCTACAATTCCTGTGTTAGCCACTCCAGGGATATTGTAGGAAATTGACTTTTGTAATGAAGTGTTATTCATGTCTTCAAACACGGATTACTTGTTGTGCCTCCTGGGGTGACATGGATGTCACTCTCCTTTCAAAACCCCGTGCTTTGTGCTGGCTTTCTGAATTCAACACTTATAGCATGCAGTTATTCCTGGTGCATATGCTTATTGGTTGGTGATGTTACAACACATCTGACACCACTAATATTTCAATCCATCAATTTATTTACTGATTTGGAAAACATTTATTTGTACCCATAAGCCACTAAGAAACTGAACTAGGCACTGTGAAGACTATTTAAAAATGTACGTTCAATGTACTCCCAAACCAGGGTGCTGTGTGCAACTGGATAAACAACTACTGAAATGGAAAGGGACCCGATGAACCCTATGGTCCTTGCTCCCCATCCATGACTTCAGCCTGCCTTTGTCTGTGGAAAAACTTTAGCCAAAGAATAAGTTTAATCAGAGAAATGATAACATGCAGAAGCAAAGGAGACCAAGTAATAGTAGTTTAGTCATTAAGCATAGTCAAGGACCTTTAGTTCCATCTCAAAGGCTATAGATAATATCCTGAGCTATATCCTGTAAGCTATCTTATAGATACGGAAACCCCCACCATGTGAAGTTAACTACATGATGGCCAGGCTGAAGCCATGACCTACGCTGCTACAATTCCAAGAACTGGCTTCAAGAAATGGATTTAAAAAAAAAAAAAAAAAACCAACCCCAGAACTGAAGATTTGTTGTTCAGTCGCTAAGTTGTGACCTGCTGCTGCTGCTAAGTCACATCAGTTGTGTCCGACTCTGTGTGACCCCATAGACAGCAGCCCACCAGGCTCCCATCCCTGGGATTCTCCAGGCCAGAACACGGGAGTGGGTTGCCATTTCCTTCTCCAATGCATGAATGTGAAAAGTGAAAGTGAAAGTGAAGTTGCTCAGTTCTGTCCGACTCTTCCCAATACCATGGACTGCAGCCTACCAGGGTCCTCCATCCATGCAATCCCCCAAGCAAGAATACTGGAGTGGGTTGCCATTCCTTTCTCCAGGATATCTTCCTGACCCAGGGATCTCCCATGGGTCTCCCATATTGCAGGAAAATTCTTTATCATCTGAGCCACCAGGGAAGAACACATCCTAATGTAAACCATCAGATCAGATCAGTCGCTCAGTCATGTCCGACTCTTGGCGACCCCATGAACCGCAGCACGCCAAGCCTCCCTGTCCATCACCAACTCCCGGAGGTCACCCAGACTCACATCCATCGAGTCAGTGATGCCATCCAGCCATCTCATCCTCTGTCGTCCCCTTCTCCTCCTGCCCCCAATCCCTCCCAGCATCAGAGTCTTCTCCAATGAGTCAACTCTTCGCATGAGGTGGCCAAAATATTGGAGTTTCAGTTATTAATAATAATACATCAATATTTGTTCATCAGAGTGACAACTGTACCACACTAATGCAAGGTATTGGTAGTAGGGGAAACTGGGAGACCAGGAGTCATGAGAAACAGTCATTTCTGGGGAATTTTTTTGTAAACTTAAAACTACTACACAATAAAGTCTATTTTTAAAAAGAAATAAAAATGAGTGAAGTTAATTTTAATAATATACTCAATTTTACAGTTCCAAAGTATTATTTCAATGCTAAATCAATATTTTTAAAGTATTAAGACAAAAAATATACTTTTGTTCATACTACATATTTGTAATTCATGAGCTATATTTCAAGTCCTTAATAGCCACATCTGACTAATATCTACCACATTTACAGTGCAGGTGTAGATGCTGCTGCTGCTAAGTCGCTTCAGTCATGTTCGACTCTGTGCAACCCCATAGACGACAGCCCACCAGGCTCCACCGTCCCTGGGATTCTCCAGGCAAGAACACTGGAGTGGGTTGCCATTTCCTTCTCCAGTGCATGAAAGTGAAAAGTGTAAGCGAAGTCACTCAGTCGTGTCCGACTTTTAGACCCCATGGACTGCAGCCCACCAGGCTCCTCCATCCATGGGATTTTCCAGGCAAGAGTACTGGAGTGGGGTGCCATTGTCTTCTCCGCAGGTGTAGATAGATTAATCTTAATTGTTAGAATAGAGATATGTATAGATATATTAAAAATACTAAAGGAGGGAAAGGGGTATTTAAGGCAGCCTATGGGTTTTCCAGGTGGCTCAGTGGTTAAAAAAAAAAAAAAAACTTGACAGCCAATGCAGGAGATGTGGGTTTGATGCATGGGTCAGGAAGATTTCCCTGGAGAAGAAAATAGTAACCCTCTCCAATATTCTTGCCTGGGAAATCCCATGGACAGAGGAGCCTGGTGGGCTACAGTCTGTAGGGTCACAAAGAGTCAGGCATGACTGAATGACTGAGCACGACACGTGAGACAAGAAAGTCTTCAGACTGAGGAGAGGGCTGAGTTGGGAATGGAAGGAATTGGGAGTTATTTGTTAAGCACAAACCACCAGGCAGAACCAAAGTAAGGTTCAAGGCTAGGTTCTGACTGACTCAGTAAAGATATAATGAGCTACACTTAAATATAGGAAATGTATTACTTATATTGACAGTGAAAGAAAGAATAGCTAAAAATGCCAATTCCCTCTTTGTCCTACATACCAAAAAGGGTGATAGGAAAACAAAAAGGTGCTGGTTGACTGCTATATGAGCTGTGGGATACCCCATTGCTTAAGACTCAATTCTAGGACTGTTGTTAAGTGGTTTTATGCAGCTGTACTCTGAAGGAGATAGGACAGAAAGCCTCATACTTCATCAGAGGTGATGAGAAACTATCTCCCAACAGCCTCTCATGGAAATAGAGAGGCAAGTGAGAGATGACCTCATCACAGCTCCCCATCCTTTCAAGTCCTGGAAAAAGCAAAAGGCACTCTGCCAAGACTCAGATTAGCTGTGGCTAAAGATTTTGCCTGCATGATCTATGTGCATGTGTGCCAGGTTGCCAGGGCACCATGGCAGAACTACATTATTAAGAAAGAGAAAGAAGAGAGGACACCTAAAAAAATAAAACAGTATCCAGAAAGGCAAAAAGGTGCAGTGTCTGATTAGAATACAGTAGCAAGTGGCAGAAGTGTGATATAGGAACCTTGAAACTTAGGCACAGACTAGCCTTGATGGGTCTTGTAAATCTTAATGAGAGTTTTCTACCCAAAGGAGTTTTAAGAAAGAAGGATTGGATCACTTTTAGATATTAGAAAGGTGATGCAACTTCTAAAGTCTGCTCACGCAAAGACTGTACTCCACAACAAGAGACTACCACAATGAGAAGCCCACACACCATGATGAAAAGTAGCACTGGCTTGCCACAACTAGAGAAATCCAGTGTGCAGATATGAAGATCCAGTGCAGCCAAAATTTAATTAATTAATTAAAATTTTAAAAAAGAAGGACCCTTTGACATCAGTGTAACATACGAACTGAAATGGACTGGAGATGAACCAGGGGCTGCTGGAGTAGAGACATCTTGCTGCTGCTACTGCTGCTAAGTCACTTCAGTCGTGTCTGACAGCAAAAGCAAAGCATCATCAGTATGTACAGTCTCCTCTTATGGTTGGAAAGAAACACCAATCCATAGAACGTGGCCCCTGTAAGCAGGGAGGGAAGGCAGAGGGCTCAATGCCACATGCACCATGTTCCATTTGTCAATAATCCAATTCTGCTGTCTTCCTTTTCATGTTGTAGATTTTGACCTTTTCAGGATTGCTTCCTCCTCACTTTGTGCTAATTATTGGAATTCCATCACTTGGTCTTGAAAAATGAAAGTCTGAACAGACTGGTGGAAAAGCTCTCAGGAAGACTAGAAGGAAACACTGTTGCATGTTCCCTTAAAAGTACAGAAAAGCTGGTACTATTATGTGTTTTAAAAACACTAGAAAAAATTGTGTTTAAAAAAACTTGAAAATGTTTTTTCTAAGAGTAGTCTGGCAAATATCCAGACTCCAAATCTTGGTCTGCCTGCCTATCCTCACGTAGGCCTTTGCTGAAATGTTTTCCTATCATTGCATTCTTTGACTACTTGATTTAAAATTGTGATCTGCCTGGGCCCCCTGTAAAATACTCTATCTTCCTGCAATTCTTTTCAATGGCAATTATCATCATCTAACATATATTTTACCTATTTTATTTTGTGTTTATTTCCACTAAAATACAAACACCATGAGTTTCTGAGTGCTGTATGGCCAGTGTGTTTAGAAAAGTACCAAGTACATTGTTACCAAATTAAAAAAAAAATTAAAAAAGAATATAGACGGAGGACTTCATAGTGGCCAAGTGGTTAAGAATCTGCCTGCTAATGTAGGGGACAACAGGTTCAATCTCTGGTCTGTGAGACTAAGATCTCACACTGTTGTCCTTGTTTAGTCCTTAAGTTGTGTCTCAAGGGCAACTAAAATTCTCGAGAACCACAGCTACTGAGCCTGAGCCCCTAGAGCCTGTGCTCTGCAACAAGAAAAGATATTGCACTGAAAAGCCCGTGCACCACAACTAGAGAGTAGCCCCTGCTTGAATGAATGAATATACATACATCAGTTCAGTTCAGTTCAGTCACTCAGTCATGTCCGACTCTTTGTGACCCCATGAATCGCAGCACGCCAGGCTTCCCTGTCCATCACCAACTCTCGGAGTTCACCCAAACTCATGTCCATCAAGTCGGTGATACCATCTAGCCATCTCATTATCTGTTGTCTCCTTCTCCTCCTGCCCCCAATCCCTCTCAGCATCAGGGTCTTTTCCAATGAGTCAACTCTTCGCATGAGGTGGCCAAAGTATTGGAGTTTCAACTTCAGCATCAGTCCTTCCAATGAACACCCAGGACTGATCTCCTTTAAGATGGACTGGTTGGATCTCCTTGCAGTCCAAGGGACTCTCAAGAGTCTTATCCAACACCACAATTCAAAAGCATCAATTCTTTGGCACTCAGCTTTCTTCACAGTCCAACTCTCACATCCATACATGACCACTAGAAAAACCATAGCCTTGATTAGACGGACCTTTGTCGGCAACGTAATGTCTCTGCTTTTTAATATGCTATCTATGCTGGAAGAAACACAAGTTGGAATCAAGATTTCTGGGAGAAATATCAATAACCTCAGATATGCAGATGATACCACCCTTATGGCAGAAAGTGAAGAGGAACTATAAAGCCTCTTGATGAAAGTGAAAGTGGAGAGTGAAAACGTTGGCTTAAAGCTCAACATTCAGAAAACAAAGATCATGGCATCTGGTCCCATCACTACATGGGAAATAGATGGGGAAACAGTGGAAACAGTGTCAGACTTTATTTTTCTGAGCTCGAAAATCACTGCAGATGATGACTGCAGCCATGAAATTAAAAGACGCTTACTCCTTGGAAGGAAAGTTATGACCAACCTACAGAGCATATTCAAAAGCAGAGACATTACTTTGCCAACAAAGGTTCGCCTAGTCAAGGTTATGGTCTTTCCTGTGGTCACGTATGGATGTGAGAGCTGGACTGTGAGAAAGGCTGAGCGCCAAAGAATTGATGCTTTTGAACTGTGGTGTTGGAGAAGACTCTTGAGAGTCCCTTGGACTGCAAGGAGATCCAACCAGTCCATTCTGAAGGAGATCAGCCCTGGGATTTCTTTGGAAGGAATGATGCTAAAGCTGAAACTCCAGTATTTTGGCCACCTCATGTGAAGAGTTGACTCATTGGAGAAGACTCTGATTCTGGGAGGGACTGGGGGCAGGAGGAGAAGGGGACAACAGAGGATGAGATGGCTGGATGGCATCACTGACTCAATGGATGTGAGTCTGAGTGACCTCCGGGAGTTGGTGATGGACAGGGAGGCCTGGTGTGCTGCGATTCATGGGGTCGCAAAGAGTCGGACACGACTGAGAGACTGATCTGATCTGATCTATGTTGGTCATAACTTTCCTTCCAAGGAGTAAGTGTCTTTTAATTTCATGGCTGCAGTCACCATCTGCAGTGATTTTGGAGACCCAAAAAATAAAGTCTGACACTGTTTCCACTGTTTCCCCATCTATTTCCCATGAAGTGATGGGACCAGAAGCCATGATCTTCGTTTTCTGAATGTTGAGCTTAAAGCCAACTTTTTCACTCTCCTCCCTCACTTTCATCAAGAGGCTTTTTAGTTCCTCTTCACTTTCTGCCATAAGGGTGGTGTCATCTGCATATCTGAGGTTATTGATATTTCTCCCGGCAATCTTGATTCCATCTTGTGCTTCTTCCAGCCCAGCATTTTTCATGATGTACTCTGCACATAAGTTAAATAAGCAGGGTGACAATATACAGCCTTGACATACCCCTTTTCCTATTTGGAACCAGTCCATGGTTCCATGTCCAGTTCTAACTGTTGCTTCCTGACTTGCATACAAGTTTCTCAAGGAGCAGGTCAGGTGGTCTGGTATTTCCATCTCTTTCAGAATTTTCCACAGTTTATTGTGATCCACACAGTCAAGGGCTTTGGCATAGTCAAGAAAGCAGAAATAGATGTTTTTCTGGAACTCTCTTGCTTTTTCCATGATCCAGCAGATGTTGGTAATTTGATCTCTGGTTCCTCTGCCTTTTCTAAAACCAGCTTGAACATCTGGAAGTTCACAGTTCATGTATTGCTGAAGCCTGGCTTAGAGAATTTTGAGCATTACTTTACTAGCGTGTGAGATGAGTGCAATTGTGTGGTAGTTTGAGCATTCTTTGGCATTGCCTTTCTTTGGGATTGGAAAGAAAACTGTCTTTTCCAGTCCTGTGGCCACTGCTGAGTTTTCCAAATTTGCTGGCATATTGAGTGCAGCACTTTCGCAGCATCATCTTTCAGGATTTGAAAGAGCTCTACTGGAATTCCATCACCTCCACTAGCTTTGTTCATAGTGATGCTTCCTAAGGCCCACTTGACTTTGCATTCCAGGATGTCTGGCTCTAGGTGAGTGATCACACCATCGTGATTATCTGGGTCATGAAGATCTTTTTTGTACAATTTTTCTATATCATGTGATTCCATTTATATGATGTTTCAAGACAGGAAAAAATATTTACTGATGATACATATCAGAATAGTGATAACCTTTGAAGATAGAGGGCATGAGAGGGTGTTCTCTGGTGCTAACTATATCTTCGTTCAGGTAGTGGTTACAAAGATGTGTGCTGTATTCTTATGACTTCTATACTTTTCTCTATCTGTTAGATGTCAACTAAGTTTACCTAAAGAAGTTGGGAAAAATACAAGTCTGCCTAGCAGCTGCTTTTCTTTCTGCTTAGTTTATTGTCTTTTTTGCATCACCATTTCTAGATGGCTCTCCCCCTTGGGCATTCCTCCTGCATTCCCAGCAGGGAATAGACTGAAAAGTGAAGGGGTGAAGGGCTTTCTCAGAGTGAGATTTTACTTTTCATTATGAAAGAAAGCCCCTGCCCTGGGAACTATCTGTCACTGGGTTACATGGTTACTCCTGTGATAAGTATTTAGCTTTGAAGCCCCTATAACAGAAGTACTAGAAGTGCATTGTTGAGGAGTCAACTTATCTCTATACAAGGAAAAGAAATTTGAGAACAAGGTTCTTAATAGTGAGCATTTGTAATGTAAAAGGAAGATACCAGAACCCAAAATACTTTGAACCACACATCATTAACTAACCCTACATTTGAAGTGCATGTGTTATACCCCAAGCTACTTCATGCTTGTTACTTCCAACCACTTCTTTGGTATCTCCATCAGGTCTCCTCTCATCAAGAGATCTGAACCAGGTGTGAGCATCCATGTCTTATGCACAAGGCTTAAAGACAGGCAAGTGTGACCCTTACTACTCCCTTCTCTGAACACACCCACACTCTTGCATGACATCTTGTGTTCTCCCAGGCCTATTCTACCATATGCCATAAATGAACAAATATTGTACAGCACAGGAAACACAGCCAGCACCTTATAATAACTATAAGCAGAATATAATCTTTAAAAATTGTGACTCACTGTGCTACAACTTTCCCTGGTGGCTCAGTGGTAAGAAATCCATCTGTCAATGTGGAGACACATTGGAGACAGGGGTTTGATCCCTGGGTTGGGAAGCTCCCCTGAAGAAAGAAATGGCAACCCACTCCAGGATTCTTGCTTAGGAAATCCCGGAAAGAGGAGCCTGCTAGGTTATAGTCCATGGTGTTGCAAAGAGTCAGACATGTCTGACCACATATGCATGGATGCTGCACACCTTAAATTTATGTACATCAATTATACCTCTATTTTTTAACAGAGAGGGATTTTTTTTTAATATTTAAAAAATGGATGGATGAAGTCAGAAATAACCAAAGTCCTCCCAAGAAAACAGAGCAGTTCTAGGGTCAGCAGCACTTAAGTCTAAAACCTTAAAGGTTTTATCCATCAGAAGAGGATGTGATCATGCATAGCGAAAAGACATAGTATACAACATCAAGACAAATGATGTCCAGGGTGTGCTAGGCACACCCAGCCAGTTGTTCTGTGAAGTAGGTGGCAATAAAAGGAAATACCATGTAGTATAGAGGGGAAGCAGACTAACTTTGCATCTATCAAACCTAGGTTCAAATTTTGTCTCAGTAATTTCTGCTTGTGATATTTAGAGTAGGTTATTGTGGGACATTACATTTTCTTATCTTTAAAATAAGACTATTGATACCTACTTCATAGGGTTTTGTGAAAGGAAATCATGAAATAAGGCACATCAAATGCCTATTGTAGTACCTGATTCAAAGTATGCACTCAAATATTATGAGCGCAGTAGACTGAATTAAAAGATGGCCTCAAAGATTCCCTCCTCTCAGGTAACCACCTCTCCTTGAATGTGCCCAAAAACATGATGGAGTCATCACTTGTATTGTAAGGTTCCTAATCATGGACATCCATAGTAGTCTAGTGGTAAAGAATCTGCCAGCCAATGCAGGGGGCACAGGTTTGAATCCTGGTCTCAGAAGGTTCTACGAGCTGTGGGCAACTAAGGCCCTGCACCGCCACTAGGGAAAGCTGAATGGTCTAGAGCCTGCAAGCCACAACAAGAAAAGGCACTGCAATGGGAAGCCTGTGCACTGCAACTAAAGAGTAGCCCTGCTCACTGCAACTGGAGAGAGCACACAAGCAGCAACCGTGACCAGCACAGCCAAAAAAAAAGTTCCTAATCCAGTCGACTATAAATTAACCAAAAAGAGATTATCCTCAGTAGGCCAGGCACAATCAGGTGAATCCTTTAAAATTAGAAGGATTCTCCTGCTGGCTTCAAAGATTAAGCAAACTGCCATTTTATGAGGGGAGGTGACCATGTGCAAGATCCTGAGGGCAAGATCTAGTCTGAGATTGGTCCCCATCTGAAAAACTAGCCAGAAAATGGGGACCTCTCAGAACAGCAGGGACATAAATTCTACCAATAACTAGTGAGACTAGACGAGGACCTCAAACCTCAGGTGAGATTATAGCCCTGGCTGTTATGTTGATTTCTTAATGATGAGATCTTGACCGGATGACCCAGTAAAACATAATCCGATTCCTGACTCATGGAAATAGTAAGATAATAGATCTGTGTTTTTTCAAGCCACTAAATTTATGTCAATTTGTTATGCAACTATAGAAAAATAATACAACTAGTAGACCTTTTGTTGTTGTGATATCATTACCATTAATATAGTTAAAATCATTTAACTATATTCCTGTTTCTGAATCTAGGCTCACCTCAACATTCTGATAATGTTGGCATCTGCTATGGCTTTTTTTATGAGCAGACAGTGCTGATCAAGCTAACAACTACAGAATATATTTGATATTTACATTTCAAGTCAATTTATTAGTAACACCTGGGATGTCACACTTGTAGTAAGAATAATTGAACTGATAATCACTCCACTTTGTACACTTTTTTACATCCAGCCAGTGTAATCCCACTCATATACTGGTTAAAGTCTGAGGGTCACCAAGAAGGACTAGTTTTAATCTTTGTGGTAGATGCTCAACAAATATCCCACTTGTTATTTTAAAGAATTATTCTAAAGGATCATATTTTCTATTCAATTAAGTATGATTGAAATGACACTAATCACTTTCTGACTGAGTCAGTAAAAAGCCTAAGCTTCCCAAGTGGTGTTCATGGTAAAGAACCCACCTGCCAATGCAGGAAACATAAGAAACACAGGTTTGATCTCTAGGTTGGGAAGATGAGCTGGAAGAGGTCATGCAACCTACTCCAATATTCTTGCCAGAAGAATCCCAGGGAGAGAGGAGCCTGGTGGGCTACAGTCCACAGTGTTGCAAAGAGTTGGACACAACTGAAGCGACTTAGCATGCATACAATGAAAACCCCATGAGCAGCCTCCATAGAAGGAGACCACGTGTGCTAGATGATACAGGTACAAGATGGTGAAGCCACTATCAGCCTATGTCCCTGATAACTAAGTGGAACACAGCTCCATATCAATCCTCATTGAACAGGCAGTATGAAAGAGAAACAAATTTTTGTTACTTGAGTAAGTTCTCATAGTTACTTTGTCACAAAAGCAAAACCTAGACTATACTAACAGATTAAAAAGAAGAAATCAATTAGGAAGGGTCACTCATTTCAGGTTTTCTTTCTTTCTCTGCCCTGTATATCTCTCTTCTCTTCTTTATCTAATGTGGATGGTTGAATAATATTGAGACACATAGGACTTCCTGTTTGACTGACTCTTTTCGCACTAGTAGGTAAATGGCAACCCACACCACTGTTCTTGCCTGGAGGATGCCAGAGACAGAGGAAGCTGGTAGGAGGCTGTCTATGGGGTCTCACAGAGTCCGACACGACTGAAGCGACTTAGCAGTCAGAGATCAGATCAGTCGCTCAGTCGTGTCCGACTCTTGGCGACCCCATGAACCGCAGCACGCCAGGCATCCCTATCCATCACCAGCTCTCGGAGGTCACTCAGACTCACATTCATCGAGTCAGTGATGCCATCCAGCCATCTCATCCTCTGTCGTCCCCTTCTCCTCCTGCCCTCAATCCCTGCCAGCATCAGAGTCTTCTCCAGTGAGTCAACTCTTCGCATGAGGTGGCCAAAATACTGGAGTTTCAGCTTTAGCATCATTCCTTCCAAAGAAATCCCAGGGCTGATCTCCTTCAGAATGGACTGGTTGGATCTCCTTGCAGTCCAAGGGACTCTCAAGAGTCTTCTCCAACACCACAGTTCAAAAGCATCAATTCTTCGGCGCTCAGCCTTCTTCACAGTCCAGCTCTCACATCCATACATAGCAGCAGGTAAATAACAGGCTAAGTCTGATCCTTTGGAATCATGCATCTCCCGTGATAACATGGTTAAAGCCGTAACACAAAAAAACCTATCAGTTTGACTATCATATTTCATGTGTAAAAACTAAGGTTTGGCAGCAGCAACTTTATTAGCAACTGATGATTGGAAAAGATTAGAAGATTTAGGGATCCTGGCTGTATTTCCTTTAGAAATGACAACCAGAAGCTATCCTTATTTTGTTCATGATTTTTAAAGGCAGTCTTCTAAATGTTTCACCATTAAGTATGACATGAACTATTGGTCAAAGTAGATATTGTTTATGATTTTAAGTAAGCATTTTTCTCTCTGAGTTTCCTTAGAGATATTCTCAGGAAATAACTTTTTTGGATTCGATGGAGATGACCATAAGACTTGTCTCACTTGACAGTTTGAAGTGATGAATTTATTAGTAGATTTTCTAAGTTTAAATCATCCATATTCCTAAAATAAATTCTACTAGGTCATGATAGATGATATTTTTTAATGTAGAGTTGAAATCTATATGCTAATATTTTGTTTATAATTCATACATATATATCTCTCAAAGATATTGACCTAGAGCTTGTTTTATTATTTGTCAAGTTTGGGTATCAAGGTTTTACAATTTTAAAAATAAATTTAAATAGTTTAATCCTTTTTTAAAACATCTGTAACATATTATATGGTATAAGCATTATATGTCTTTTGAAGTTTTAAATAACTGACCAATAAGCCATTTTACTCCAGATCTATGTTAAAATAATTATTTTATATTATAAATTTCCCTGTATTTTTCTAATTACATTTTTATAATACTCCTGATTCAAATTGTATATTTTTCCAGAAAATTATCCTTTCATTACAATTTTCAAATGTATTGAAACTTTTATTCTTTTACTATCATTCTGGATTTTAATTTTATTGTTTTTTTTTAACTTGAATTGTTAACTTACCTTAGTAGTTACTTAATCTATCAAGTCAAATTTAAAACATGAAAACTATTGCATCTGTGGTAATACAGGAAATGCCTCATATTGTATGAGCTTGATTTGCAATAGTATCTGTTGATAACATTTCTAAACTTTCTGCCCAGGACTCCTGGTAATGGAAAGATGGTACCTTAAATTATTAAATACTATTAAATGATAATAACACATTATAATTTCACATAATTTAAAAAGGAAATTATCTCTGGATTATTTTCTAACAAGTGGGACACCAAAAATCATGCAAGTTATAATCAAAATATGGAGAAGAGTTCAAGGAACTTATTCTGCTTATTGCCAAAGGAATATTATCCTGAGAATGAAATGGAAGAGATGTGCGACAGTGGTCCCCAACCTTATTGGCACCAGGGAATGATTTATTGGAAGACAATTTTTCCCCAGATGAGTGGTGGGGGAATGATTTGGGGATGATTCAAGTGTGTTACATTTATTGTGCACTTTATTTTTAATCTAATGCCACTGCTGATATGACAAAAGCTTAAAAAGAAACATGGCTTTAAATCACAGTGTTCATTTTATAACTTGTTTTTCAAAACACATCTAGAGCACAAAAGATCAACATGCACCATATAGTTATAAAGCCAATGAAAATACAATGCTTTATAGTAATACAATGCAAAGATTAAAATGAGAAATAAAGTCTTGCTAATCTAATTAAAGTTTAACATAAATGGACTGGCAATTCAGTTGCAGAAAATAAATAATCTATTTTTCTCAGGACAGATATTCATAAGATGTCAGTCCTCTAAAATGTCTGGCCATATCATTTATGGAATATTATCCTTGGAATATATTAAATTAATAATTTTTAACTTGATTAAAAATGAGCTTCTTGATCTCATTCCATTCTTTTCAGTATCAGAAAGAGAGAGAGAGGCCTGTGGGCATCCAATTTGTTTTTATGGAACCAAAGGATTATGAAAACTCAAATAGATCATGAAAGCTATTTTTTGATATTAGGTAACTTCTAAGAATACATTGGACAAACTAAAATATACAGAGATACATCAGCAAAGGCCTAGACTGTACACTTTCAAGTTAAAATATATTCAAGAGTTACTGGAAGGTTGACACAGTAAAGTAGAAATTATGATATTTAATGTGAAAGTCATGTCAGTTCTGTTCAGTTACTCAGTCATGTCCAATTCTTTGTGATCCTATGGACTGCAGCAGGCCAGGCTTCCCTGT
This sequence comes from Tragelaphus eurycerus, assembly GCA_935064755.1. Classification (NCBI taxonomy): domain Eukaryota; kingdom Metazoa; phylum Chordata; class Mammalia; order Artiodactyla; family Bovidae; genus Tragelaphus; species Tragelaphus eurycerus. The sequence goes on from CAKXYN010000064.1 coordinate 1,109,061, forward strand.
CCATCACCAGTTCCCGGAGCTTGTTCAAACTCATGTCCAATGAGATGGTGATGCCATCCAACCATTTTATCCTCTGTCGCCCCCTTCTCCTCCTGCCTACAATATGTCCCAGCATCAGGGTCATTTTCAATGAGTCAGTTCTTTGTATCAGGTGGCCAAAATATTGGAGCTTTAGCTTCAACATCAGTCCTTCCAATGAATATTCAGGACTGATCTCCTTTAGGATGGACTGGTTGGATCTCCTTGCTGTTCAAGGGACTTTCAAGAGTCTTCTCCAAGACCACAGTTCAAAAGCATCAACTTTTTGGTGCTCAGCTTTCTTTACAGTCCAGCTCTCACATCCATGCATGACTATGGGTAAAACCACAGCTATGACTATCTAGATTTTTGTTGGCAAAGTAATGTCTCTGCTTTTGAATATGCTGTCTAGGTTGGTCATAACTTTCCTTCCAAGGAGTAAGCATCTTTTAATTTCATGGCTGCAGTCACCATCTGCAGTGATTTTGGAGCCCCAAAACATAAAGTCTGCCACTGTTTCCACTGTTTCCCCATCTATTTCCCATGAAGTGATGGGACCAGATGCCATGATCTTAGTTTTGTGAATGTTGAGTTTTAAGCCAACTTTTTCACTCTCCTTTTTTACTTTCATCAAGAAGCTCTTTAGTTCTTCCTCGCCTTCTGCCATAAGGGTGGTATCATCTGCATATCTGAGGTTATTGATATTTCTCCCAGAAAACTTGATTCCAGTTTGCGCTTCATCCAGCCCAGCATTTCACATGATGTACTCTGAATACAAGTTAAATAAGCAGGGTGACAGCTTATGCAGCCTTGATGTACTCCTTTTCCAATTTGGAACCAGTCTGTTGTTCCACATTCAGTTCTAACTGTTGCTTCCTGACCTGCATACAGATTTCTCAGGAGGCATACATAGATACAGAAGTACTCTCAGTGAAGAAAGAATTTGAAATGGAAAAGAAAAGTGTGTTTTGTGCACCTACAACTTGAACAGATGTTTAGGGATAATCGGGAGTATGGTCACTGATCCCTATGAGGCTGGATAAAGAGTGGCATACATTTCAAATAAATGAGAATTTGTATACCAAGATAGAGGAGTAAAAGTTTGTAAGTGACTCTGATGTGCACGATGGATTAGGGAAATGACTGCGTAGAGTCCAGATAGAAGTCTATTGTAATAGTCTTGGAAAAAGAGAGAGAGAGCCCTTGTTTCAGTCCATCTCATCAAATATCTATTGAACAATGACTATTTACCAAGCACTCTTATAGCTGTTCAGATTAAAATTGTGAACAAAATAGTCTAATGTTCTTACCCTCTTGTGAATCAACTTAGGGCAAAAGCAATGGGAAAGAAGATAATGACAGCAAGAGATATTGGAAAGATTGAGCTGACAGGATCTTCTTAATATTGATGGTCAAGAAAAGGAAGAATTCGAAGAAAATTCTATGCTTAAAACTCAACATTCAGAAAACTAAGATCATGGTATCTGGTCCCATCACTTCATGGCAAATAGATGGGGAAACAATGGAAACAGTGACAGACTTTATTTTGGGGGGCTCCAAAATCACTGCAGATGGTGACTGCAGCCATGAAATTAAAAGATGTTTGCTCCTTGGAAGAAGAGCTATGACCAACCTAGACAGCATATTAAAAAGCAAAGGCACTACTTTGCCAGCAAAGTAGGTCTGTCTAGTCAAAGCTATGCTTTTTCCAGTAGTCATGTATGGATGTGAGAGCTGGACCGTAAAGAAAGCTGAGCACCAAAGAATTGATGCTTTTGAACTGTGGTATTGGAGAAGACTCTGGAAAGTCCCTTGGACTGCAAGGAGATCCAACCAGTCAATCCTAAAGGAAATCAGTTCTGAATATTCATTGGAAGGACTGATGCTGAAACTCCATTACTTTGGACCCCTGATGCAAAAAAAACTGACATTTGAAAAGACCCTGGTGCTGGGAAAGATTGAGGGCAGGAGAAGAAGGGGATGACAGAGGATGAGATGGCTGGATGGCATCACGGACTCGATAGACATGAGTATGAGTGAATTCCAGGAGTTTGTGATGGACAGGGAAGCCTGGCATGCTGTAGTCCATGGGGTCGCAAAGAGTCGGACATGACTGAGCTACTGAACTGAACTGAAATCTAAATAACAAATTAAATAGAAAGAGTCAGCAACCTATTCAGCATATGTTGAATCCTTCCCGGTGCCAAGCACTAGGGACATACAGATGAACAGGAAGGAGCACCATTCTGGATACGTGACTGCTATGATGAGACTGGGAGTTCTGGACAAGCTAAAGTTCTGATTCAGGAAGGATAGCCTTGTGAAATATTCACCAAAACATTTGAAAAGTTGGTTTTAAAACTCAAGGGAGCAGTTTAGCAAAATCTGATTAGGAAGTGATTTTTCTAGTTATCATAAATGAAATCACTGAGAGAAAAACAATAGAAGAGGCAACAGCCAGAGACAAAAACTAGAACACTGATATTTATATGTATACATTAAGAGGAAACAAAGAAGACTAAGTTAGAATGGTGATAGAGATGAATATAAAATCATAGTGAAGGAAAAATGCTGGAATATTATGAAAGTGATATTAATCTATATGAAAGAACCCAAAAGTAATCAGTAACAAAATGGGCAGAGACTGAATAGAAAGAGACTAGAAGACAAATAAATGTTTCCATTCATGAGAGGAAAAGCCAGAATACAAGGGATTGTTTGTTAAAGATCAGAAATGGAGAAATTTCATGTAAACTACTCTTTTAAGAAAACCTGGGGGACTTCCCTGGTGATCCAGAGATTAAGACATTGCATTCCAGCTAAGGGAGTGCAGGGTCAATCCCTGTTTGAGGAGCCAAGATCCCACATGTCTCATGGCCGAAAAATCCAAATATAAAACAAAGGCACTATTGTAACAAATTTTCAATAAAGGCTTTAAGAATGGTCCATATCAAAAAAAAAAAAAAAAAAAAGAAAGAAAAACTTGGTTGTAGATGAGTAGTCTACAGAGATGATGCTAGTCTTTTGAGGGAAAATTTATTAACAGAGACTTGAGTATGTTTATAAGCTGAAGGGTAGCAGAATGTGCCATCCCAAAATATGTCCTTTTGGCTTATGGATTATTTTGAACTGATTATTTCGAAAAAGTGCAGACACAAAAGAAGTTCTGAAAATAGTAGTCTTTTGTCTTTTGTAAGGGAAATTTACATTAGAAAAGGGGCCTTACCAGGGTTTAAAATTGTTCTTATTTTCCTGTTAATCTGTTTTTTATTACATGGGGGTTTCAGCCAATAATCTAGAAGAGTAGAGGGAAAATTATTTTCTCTCCACTACAAAACTAAACAGAAAAAAGTAGTACACAAATTGAAGAACCAAAAGCAAGAGATTGATGAGACATGATCATTTGGAGTCTGGACCATACTGAAAGGTATTAGCATTAATATGATAAGGCATTTCTTCTGTCAAGCAAGCAGGGGATGCTGTATGAATATATTAACACTTTGAGTTGCAGAGAAGAAAGCACAGGGAGTTTATGAATGAGAGTATAGGTTTTACTCCATAAAGGAGGAGGAAGGTCATATGCCATTTCTTCAAGTGATAAGGGTGATGAGAAAGGTGATGAAAGTTATGGAAATTTTTAAAATTACCTTTACCTTCCAACAATTTAGCAAAATTCAAGACCCTAGAATTTAAACCAAGAAGGAAAAGAAGAAACTATAGAAAAGAAAGGACATGTGCCTAAGGAGATACTGAAGAAAGATCAGAACTTGAAGAAAAAAATCTGCCTTTCAATTCATTGAGGGGTGACTTGGAAAAAATGTGAATTAGAAAAGAGAGAAAGAAAAAGAAAATTATTTCCTGGGAAAAAATTCATATAGAAATGCAATGGTTAAGAAAAAACACCCTGATTTATGCTTCATTCTCTATGTATAACCATATCTATGTATGGTTTCTATCTATATATGGATTCTGTCTATAACCATACTAGCCAAATCATGCTCTAGAATTCACTTTGATAATCATCATGTATTATCATGACATATATTTTGAAATTAATAGATTTCAGTAACTACACATGGTTTAGATATCAAATGGAACTCTGCTATTAAAAAGGCAAGGTTTTTATCTAATAGTGGAATTAGCAGGCATGAAAATTTGATAAATTAATCGTATACTGGTTTCTGTAAATGGGTAAGTAGAAGTGAAGTTGGATATTCATATTCATTTATTACCACAATTATTGTTACTAATGGCAATTAAAAAGATTTATTTGCATTTTACCAGGTCCTAAAAAAAAAAGTATCTGAAGTTGTATCTACTACCTTGTTTTATTAAAAAGTGGCATAAGGGCTTCCCTGGTGGCAGTGGTAAAGAATCTGCCTGCCAATACAGGAGACACGGGTTCGATCTTTGATCAGAGAAAAGCCCACTTGCCACAGAGCAACGAAGCTCAAAGCCACAGCAATTGAGCCTATGCTCTAGAGCCCAGGAACTGCAACTACTGAGCCCACGTGCCCAAACTACTGAAACCTGAGTGCCCTAGAGCCCACGATCTAAAATCAGAGAAGCCACTGCAATGAGAAGCCTGCACACCGCAACTAGAGAGTAGCCCTGGCTCACCGCAACAAAAGCAAGCCCAGGAGCAGCAACAAACACCCAATACGGCCTAAATAAATAAAATTAGTGTAAAGGAAATGGCAACCCTCTTCAGTATTCTTGCCTGGAGAATTCCATGGACAGAGGAACCTGGCAGGCTGTAGTCAATGGAGTCCAAAGAGTTGGGATCGACTGAGCAACTAACACTGTCACTTTCCAAAAAAGTGGCATAGTCTTCAGGAAAATTTACTTCACTCCTGATTGCAAATGTCTTAGTTGCAATGTACACATTTCTTGTTTAAAATGTTTAATACTTTCCAGAACAAACAGGGTTTAATTATGGAGTGAAAGCCCTTGAAAATAAAATATGAGTAAAATTTAAATCACTAGAGTTAAATTTTAAAAGATAAAACAATCCTATATTCAGAGTAACTCTAAAAAATTGTCTGAAAAAACAGCATTCTTTTTTAATGTGTCTCTCATTATGATGCTATTTTTTGTATTTCATTTCTCATTTCTATTCATAAATCAAGATTTTGGTTTTATATTCAGGCTTTAACTGATGATCCCAAAATACAAAGTCTATTTCAGCATGAGTGTGGAATCTGCGGGCTTCCCTGGTGGCTCAGATGGTAAAGAATCCATATACTATCAGGAGACCTGGGTTCAGTCCCTGTGTTGGGAAGATCCCGTGCAGATGGGAATGGCAACCCATGCCAATATTCTTGCCTGGAGAATTGCATGGACAGAGGAGGCTGGTGGACTTGAGTCAATGAGGTCACAAAGAGTTGGACATTACTGAGTAACTAACATACACACATGGAGTCTGCAACACTTTTTTCATACTTTGTTCCATGATCATTATTATGTATGAATAAAAGGAAAATGCAGTCAGTATTCTTGATTTTGTTGTTCAGTAGCTCATGTCTGACTCTTTATGACCCCATGGACTGCAGCACACCAGGATTCCCTGTCCTTCACTATCTCCCGGAGTTTGCTCAAACTCAACCCGGAGATCAAACCCATGTCTTCTGGGACTCCTATATTGGCAGGCAGGTTCTTTACCCTTAGCACCACCTAGGAACCAAAATATTCATGATACTTAATCTCAATAAAGAATGCCTTAAATTTCCTAGTGCAAACCTAACAAACTACAGCACAGATAAAAAAGATAACATTTTTTTGTTTTGTTTTGTTTGATAAAATTTTTAATAATGACACAGGAAGTCATTAAAATTCTTTAAGAAAAGTGATTTCTCTATCACATATATATATACATATATATATATGTAGATTTTGTTTTGTTTCTCATCTGAAGGAGTTTTACATTAATTTGTCATTTTCTCAGATTTAGTCCTCAAATATTTTCAGAAATTCCAGTTTTCAAGTCTGAACAATGCTAGATATGCCAGGCTATAAGGAGTACATGTGGCCAGTCTGCCAGGATCAATATACAGATGCTGAAGTCATACTGTTCCTTGAACTTTTTTCTAATAATTGGATACATCAGAATCACTATTAAAATGTGTATTCTTGGGCTCTCTCTGAGACCTATTGTGCCAGAATTTCTTAGGATTGGCAGACAGCAATCAGAAAATTTAATATCTTCCCCAGGAGATTCATACATACTTAAATTTGGAAACTACCACCTAATGTTGTATCATAGTTTGTCAATTTTCACAACCGTGGGGAGATCAGATCAGTTCAGTTCAGTCACTCAGTCATATCCGACTCTTTGCAACCCCATGGACTGCAGCACACCAGGCTTCCCTGTCCATCACCAACTCCCAGAGCTTGCTCAAACTCATGTCCATCAAATCGATGATGCCATCCAACCATCTCATCCTCTGTCATCCCCTTCCCCTCCCGCCTTCAATCTTTCCCAGCACCATGGTCTTTTCCAATGAGTTAGTTCTTCAAATCAGGTGGCCAAAGTATTGAAGCTTCAACTTCAGCAGCAGTCCTTCCAGTGAATATTCAGGAAATATCCAATGAATATTTCCTTTAGGATTGACTGGTTGGATCTCCTTGCAGTCCAAGGGATGCTCCAGAGTCTTCTCCAACACCACAGTTCAAAAGCATCAATTATTTGGCACTCAGCTTTCTTTACGGTCCAACTCTCACATCCATACATGACTACTGGAAAAACCATAGCTTTGACTAGACAGACCTACTTTGTCGGCAAAGTAATGCCTCTGCTTTTTAATATGCTGTCTAGGTTGGTCATAGCTCTTCTTCCAAGGAGCAAGCGTCTTTTAATTTCATGGCTGCAGTCACCATCTGCAGTGATTTTGGAGCACCCCCGCAAAAAAAAAATCTGTCACTGTTTCCATTGTTTCCCCATCCATTTGCCATGAAGTGATGGGACCAGATACTATGATCTTAGTTTTTTGAATGCTGAGTTTTAAGCCAGCTTTTTCGCTCTTGTTTTTCACTTTCTTCCAGAAGCTCTTCAGTTCCTCTTTGCCTTCTACCATAAGGTTGGTGTCATCTGCATATCTGAGGTTATTGATATTTCTCCCAGCAATCTTTATTCCAGTTTGTGCTTCATCTAGCCCAGCATTTTGCTTGATGTATTCTGCATATAAGTTAAATAAGTAGGGTGACATATACATCCTTGACATACTCCTTTCCCAATTTGGAACTGGCCTGTGGTTTATGTCCGCTTCTAACTGTTGCTTCTTGATCTGCATATTTCTCAGGAGTCAGGTAAGGTGGTCTGGTATTCCCATCATTTAGAATTTTCCATAGTTTGTTGTGAGCCACACAGTCAAAGGCTTTGGCATAGTCAATAACGCAGAAATAGATGTTTTTTCTGGGGCTCTCTTGCTTTTTCTATGATCCAACGGATGTTAGCAATTTGTTCTCTGGTTCGTCTGTTTTTTCTAAATCCAGCTTGTGCATCTGGAAGTTCTTGGTTCATGTTTTGTTGAAGCCTGGCTTGGAGAATTTTGAGCATTACTTTGGTAGCATGTGAGATGAGTGCAATTGTGCAATAGTTTGAACATTCTCTGGCATTGCCTTTCTTTGGTACTGGAATGAAAAGTGACCTTTTCCAGTATGTGGCCACTGCTGAGTTTTCCAAATTTGCTGGCATATTGAGTGTAGCACTTTAACAGCATCATCTTTTAGGATTTAAAATAGCTCAACTGGAATTGCATCACCTCCACTAACTCTGTTTGTAGTGATGCTTCCTAAGGCCCACTTGGCTTTGCACTCCGTTGGGAGACAGGACAGTGATAAAAAGAAACAGGTTGAAAACTGGAGTGAAAATACTTGACCTGAAACATAGACCATTATAGAGTTAGCCACCTACATTTGGGTCAAAAAAATATATTCTGGTAGACAGAATTCTGAGATGACTTCCAAGACGCCCCCTCCCTGGGGTACATAGCCTGTGTAATCCCTGATAATGTGACTATGATGGATTTTACTCTCATTATTGGGTTACATTAGTTGATTTTGAGAAAAAGAAATTATCCTGGGTTAGCCTGACCTAATCAGGTGAGCCTTTGAAAGAGAATGGGCTCTTCCCAAAGTTTATGATTCAATATGTAAGAGTCCCAATTGCTGGATTTGCAGATTAACAGAGCCAGGTGGCAGTCTCTAGGCACCAAGAGAAGCCCCCACATGATAGCCAGCAAGGAAACAGGGTCTGTGGTCTTAAACCACAAGGAGTGGAATTTAGCCAACAAGCTTAATGAACATGGAAACAAATTTTCTCCCAGTCTCCAAATGAAAATAGAACTGGCCATCAGTTTCAATTCTATAAGACCCAGAACAGAGAATTCAGTCATTCCACATCTGAACTTCTAACCTAAAATGAACTGTGGAGTAGCAAATATATGTTATTTTAAGCTGTTACATGTATGATGATTTGTTTCACAGCAATAAAAAATGAATTTATACCCAATTGTACCAAGGTGACCTGACCTGTGGTGACGGGTGTCTATCTGAACCCAGCCACTGCTGTGCACACATTGATTTCTTTGAACCTCATCCATAAAAAGAAATTGCTGTAATGAACCAGTAGATTTTACATATCAAACTAGGTGTATAAAATCACTAAGATCTGTTGTGTCTAAGTTTAAAAAATTCATTAAGAAATTTTTGATAGGAGGAAAAGAATCCCAGATATAGTAGTTCAAAACTTCCCTATCAGAAGTGATTTTTAAAACCTCTGTTCAAGTTTATATGTTAAAATCAACATTATAAGGTAGATTAATATTTTAATCACCATTACCAAAGGGGCATAAGAACTTAATTGGAGTTGATGGTCCAAGATTGTGCACTAAAGCTGCTAGCTTAAGGCCTCATTCTCATAACAATTATTTTTCTTCACCAAAGAAAATCTCATGATATTTAGCCAAGATAAATCAATTTTTTTCTCTTAATGTGTCCATGAACAACATCTACTTTCCGTTATTTCTTGTGGTCATACAAGCATTTCATTGAATATTTCTATAAATATTTCCCACATGCCATACCTCCTATGATGACTTTGCAATTCTCATAAAGTGATTAGAACTCCTTATCCTTGCTGTAGCCTCTGCTAAACATGTGAAAATGCCCCTCCTGCTGGGGTTATCCCGCCAGCAAAATTCAAATGGCCCACCAACAAGTGCATCTGTTGCTATTTGACTTTTCTTGCCCTTGTTACTTTTTCCTACTATTCTACGAGATCTTTAATTTTCCCCTTGAAGCTCTAAATTCCTTTTTAATTATTTATTTGTGGAGAATATCTTCTACAGATAAAATCGGTCTTCTGGTTTTCCTCTAATTTTTGGAGTTTTAACATGTCACTCGCTCTTGGAAACCTCACAGCTTCGTAATTAGTAGGTGTTCGAACATAACAGGGTCATCAGATTTGGCCTACATATTCACTGTATTTGATCATGAGTTCCAAATATCCTGATTAACATGTGTACAGCTGTGATCTTGATGGGGATAAAACATGGCAGTGAGTCTGAAAAACAGTCAATAAGATTTTGACAAGTAGTTTCACTAAACACAGAAGGTAAATTAGAGTGCCAGAACATTTAGGCACTAACTGTTAAATGTTTCATCAATCTTCAAGAAATGTTAAAAACAAAACTGGGTTCGGTGGAAGTTTTTTTTTTTAGCTTTCTGATTCGTATGTTTCACACTGATGAAAGAAAACCTGGGACTTCCCTGTTGGTCTCATGGTTAAGAATCTGTCTGCCACGGCAGGGTACACAGGTTTGATCTCTGGTCACGGAAGACTCCACATGCCTGGGGCAAAGCCTGTGCGCCACAGTTACTGAGTCAGTGCTCCGCAATGAGAGAAGCCAGTGCAGTGAAGCCTGTGCACCTCAACTACGAGCAGCTCCACTCGCTGCAGCAACAAAGACCCAGCACAGGCAAAAATAAATAAATGACTAAAATTTTTTAAAACGAAAAGAAAAGTTGGTTCTTTGCTGATTTTGCCTTTAGTCTCATCCACAGGTAGCAGCACCTACTTTTCCTTTGGGCAGAGAGCACTTTCCCATTCAGACTAGGGATCAGACAAGGCTGAAACTACTGACTCCTGGATCCACTCACTGGTGGCCCAGTCCTGGCTAACAGAGGTCACATCATGCTGACCCCAGTGGGGAATGCCTCACCACTGGGGACCAACAATATTCTGGGGACTTGCATAAAACTGTTGGGAAAGATAAGCTGCTGTTTTCTCGGGTTTTCACTTGGGTTGAAAAGCCTGTGAAACTGCTGTTGACCCAATTCGCTTTTATGTAACACAGCTTGCCTGACAATGGCAATCACCTGAGGAGAAAGCAGGACTGAGACGAGTCTGAAGAGTGTAGCCATTTTGTTGCTCCATCCTCTGGCACCCAGCCAAGCATGAAGGTATACCACCCCTAGCCTTTTCAATTACTTGAGTTAATCAATTCCCTATAATGGTTAAGCCCCTTTGGGCCGCATTTTCAAACTTGCCACTGGCAGAATCTTGCTTTACAGAAAAGGTCTCTCTCACAAAAGTTAAATTAATCCCAGACTCTACCCTTTGAATTTAGTAAAAAATGACATTATAAAGCTAATTTATTGACTTAATAATTTTTGAATGAAATACAATCAAATTCCCGATATATACCTTTGGTGATTATTTTCAGTCATAACTATTACATCGTTCGATTTTTCCAGTATTTAAAAGTACTTCAGTGATATAATCTCATTAATTCTTACAATGTCCTTTTGAACCAGCCAAGGGACAGGTATGCTTATCTAATAATATAATAGTCCTGTTCTCTCTTGCACTTCATGACACATTTCAGTGAAGGTTGAATAACAAAGCACGAGGTCATCTTTATAAGAACCTATAGAAAACAGTAATTACCTCCCTAATGATGTAGGTAGGATATCACCGTGGAAATCAGAATAAAGACTCCAGCACAAATTCATCACCTGTAAGGAACTGTGTGGCCAATAGAACTTTTAATATTGTAGGTAGATGAATATAAAATTTACATGATGCATATTATATGCACTATATAGATATTTAATCAACAAATTTTAATGAAAATCCTTCTATTTTTACTTCATTACATGTATATGTAAGAAAAGTAAATAATTTATAAATAACTAATATATTTATTAAATGGTTACTGTGCATATGTTCTTATAAAATGTGTTTTTAAAGTATAGAAAATATACCTTATTTAAAATATGCTGAAGGTAAATTTAAGTTTTCCCCATTATATTTTTCCTTACCATACGAAAAGTGTGCTTTTTTCCCTCTCAATAAATAGCGGCTATTTAGACTTCTAAGTAAAGCAAGTTTGGGGTAGAAGATATTCCCACATTGCTAAATATTTTTCTTATTAAGATTCAAATTATATTTTAATTTTTTAATAAAAATTTTCCTAAAATATAGTACATTATCCTGACAATTTAATCTGCTTTTGATGACTGAGTGGCCTTCTCATGAGCATCCTTCTGGGTTATAAAATTTTAAGTGCTTCTGGATCTATTAAAATATGTAGAGTGGTTTAAACAAAAATGCTGTGCTTTATGAATTCATATGTCTGCTTTTGGTAATTTTCCATTTTTTTTTAATTTGGTGGAATTTGTGTAGCTTGCAATAAAATCCTTTTTACTTGAGTAAATTTGAGTTTCTATTACTTATTAGGTATTTTAGGAGTGTTTTAATGAGACACATGAGACATTTTAATACATAGCCTTAAAAAAAAAAAAAACTATGTAACCCAGCAATTCTACTGCTGGATATAATCCAACCTAAGACACATAGGACAATGTTCAGAGAAGCACTATTCACAGTAGCTGAAACCTGGCGATAAAGCTAATGTCTATCAAAAGCAGAACTGATTCCTAAATTTTAGTGTATTTGGTGCAGGAAAACCTGATGTGAGAGGATGGTCATGTCCCACATCTTAGCAAGCTCCTGGAATGACCCACCAAGTAAGATTTGTTGGCTTCTTGTAGGAAGGAATTCGAGGAGAAGGAGATGGCACCCCACTCCAGTACTCTTGCCTGGAAAATCCCATGGACAGAGGAGCCTGGTAGGCTGCAGTCCATGGGGTCGCTAAGAGTCGGATACGACTGAGCGACTTCACTTTCACTTTTCACTTTCCTGCATTGGAGCAGGAAATGGCAGCCCACTCCAGTGTTCTTGCCTGGAGAATCCCAGGGACAGGAGAGCCTGGTGGGCTGCCGTCTATGGGATCGCACAGAGTCTGGCATGACTGAAGCGACTTAGCAGCAGCAGCAGCAGCAGTGCTGAAGTGAAAACACGTTTATTGAGAGAGATGCATCAATAGGCAGAATGCAATCTGCTGTCTCAGGTGAGAGCAGTCGAGGTTGTGGAGGTGGTTCGCTTTTACTGGCTGGGTAATTTCATATGCTAACTAGATTATTCCAGTGATTTTGAGGCAGGGGTAGGGATTTCCAGGAACTGGGCCTCTGCCCACTCTTTGGCCTTTATATGGTCTGCCGCTGAACTGTCATGGCGCCTGTGGTCGTGTCACTTAGCATATGGTAATATATTACAATGAGTGCATAACGAGGTCTACGGGGAGTTGAGCTTTCCACCATCTTCCATCTAATCGGTTCTAACCAATTTCTGTCCTAAGTTTTTCTCAACTGGCTGTGTCATTCTTTAAGGGTTGTGCCCTATCCCTTTCCCCTCCTGCCACATATCATACAATGGGGTATTGTGTATCCATAAGAATGGATTAATGTCACAGAACAATACGGGTTAAAATTGCTAAGCAAAATGTCGCATCAGGGAAGCTGGATACAAGAGAGCTTCCTGTGAGGAAGTTTGTAGGGACTGGAAGGGAACAAGGTGGGGAATGCTGGGGTGCCTGGTGTCACTAATATTCTGGTTCTTGACCTTGGTCCTGGCTCTGCGTTGTGAGTACTTTATAAAAGGTCTTTGAGCTGTGCATGCACACACACCATGTTACTGCTTGTGCTTTATAGTTCATCAAAGTTTACTCAAAAATGAATTAGGATATATATATGAGGAAAATATTTTATATTTATATCTTACACCACTTTCAAAGCACATGTATTATTTCGTTTTATTTATACATTTCATAATTGTTCATTGGTCAGTTTATTTTCTGTCGTTATCCAGGTAACAGGCGAGGCATTGGAGATGCAGCACAGATTAAGGTAGATGTAATCGCTGCTTGCGTGGAATTTACACTCAAGTCTGTTTCATGCTCCCCATAACTTTCCTGTAAAGCAGGTACAGAAGTTACGATCTTTTGAGTTTTGTTTGTTTATGTGTTTGTTTGTTTAAATAAGAGACAGTTAAGCATTCTTACATGCTTTAGAGAAGACCCCGTTTGAGGGGCAGCAGATGCAGAATGTGAGAAGGAAGGAAAAAAATTTAAGTCCCTTAAGGAGGATGTGAGAAAGGAACTCAGAAGCAAGAGACAGGGAAGAAAACTCCACACTGGGAATTATCACTGGTCATGTGCAGTTCATTAGCAGAGCATGGACTAAAGCCCCTAAATCTGACATCTCAACCACATCAAATCAAATTTCTCTTCCTCCTGGCCACTTTTAGGATGAGAACAAATACTGTTTTATATACATGTGCTTGCATACATGCATATACACATACAGTCTAAATAATAAGCCTCATTTCTGTGCACATAGTTCACCATTATCTGCTGGTAATGTGTTGTATTCCCCTCAAATAAAGAGGCCTGCACATAACTGTCATGCCTTAAAACCGGTGGAGGTCTTTACTTTCTCTGACAGTGGAGAGAACCAGGATGGAAGAGAGAGAAATATGAGAAGGGTCAGAAAATAGAATAATGACAATAACAGAAAATAGGGAGGAAATTCCTCCTTGTAAGCCATTAATTGAAGAATAACTTTCTAAATATCTTGGGATTTGTCATCAAAATGTTTTCTAGGAAAGAAAAGGACTTGTGCAAGAGGCAATGCTGTGTGCCTTGGGCCCTGGGGAGAAGGTTCCTCTATGTGTTAATCCATGTCCAGCAAACAGCAGACAGGGAGATGGATTTAATTGTTTGAGAAGATTGACAAGGAGGAGTGCCTATGAGGGAAGGTGAGGAGGAATCAGGGGAAGAGCCATTTCCAAGGGGCAAGAGGAGGGAACATTTATCAGAAGGCTGGGAGAGAACCATTGCTATGGGAGAGTACCACCAGACACAAGCTGTGGAGAATTTAGCCAAGCTAACCCATGACCCCTGAAGGGATGAAGACAGGGAAGTAAATACCTTGATCTCACTTTTGGACACTGCTTCTGTTTTTGCTGCTGTCTCCCACTGAGCAAACGAACCAGCAGTCAGAGTGCACCAGAGCCCGCCAGTGCGATTCATCCATGTTGACTTCCTAATAGAACAGCTGGAGCAGGTTGCTGAGTGGATCAGTAGGCACATTCAGCAATCAATCACTACAGAAATGCACAGTATCTATTTTAAAAAAAAAAAAATTATCTTTGCTCCCTAAGTGCGATGTGCCTCTATTATCCTGTTGCTCTCATCTCCTTCCAAGAGAGACTTCTTGAATCTACTCACTGGCATTGTCTTTTGAATTCACATTCATTCCTTTGCCCACTTCCCTCTGGTTTCCACTCACTCCCATCACTCAGTTGAAAGGGCTCCTCCCAGGCTCATCACTAAACTCTTACTTGTCATTTGCGCCATCTGAGTCCTTATTTTATTTGACCACTTTTCAGCATTTGATCATAATATTGATGTTCTTTTCCTTGAACCAGCTTTTCTGTTGTTTTCCTCTTTTCTTCATCTTATCCTTATTAGGTTTCTATAAAACCTGCTGCTATAACAGGGCTATAAAACAGGGCTGCTATAACAAAGTACCACAAAATATGTGGCTTAAACAAAAAGAAACTTGTACTTTCAAATTTCTGGAGGCTAGAGTTCCAAAATTAAGGATGGGAGGGCCACGCCCTCTCTAAGGGAGGATTCGTCCTTGCCTCCACCTAACTTCTAGTTGCTGCTGGCAATCCTTGATGCTCCTTGGCTTGCAGATACATCATTCCAGTTTCTGCCTCTGTTGCCACATGTGTTCTGTGTGTGTGCCCTCTTACATGGATTTGCATTATATTGAATCTAGGGTCCACTCTAACTCAGAATTACCTCATCTTAACTTGCTTACATCTACAAATAACCTATTTCCAAATATGGTCACATTCCTGGGTTCCCAGTGAACATGAATTTTGATGGAAAACTATTCAACTCAGTACAAGATCCTCGCTTTCACCTTTTTTCAAAGCACCTGCCCTTTAATATTGCCTACTGTCCTATTCTGCACAGGTTTTGATCACAAATGCTTACAAGGAAGCAAATACATAACAAAAATGAGTTATGTGCTTCTATTATAAGAACAACTAAAAATCGCCTGCATTGTGAATAGCAATTCACCCTTGATCTAAAAGGCAGGTGGTATGGTGTGTGGTCAGCTGGAGAAAGTATGTCCTATTCTATAAGTGACAGGCTGTTCAGGCCTACCTGAGTGTTACCATTCAAAAATGCAGGGTCAGTGTTGTTAAGTTGATTTTGTTTTTAAGAAAAAATAAAAATCTTGATTTTCATATAAAATCACTTAGAAAATGATTAAAAAATCAATAAAACAAACAACAAAATGTACCAATACATGGGGAAGCACTATGCAGATCAAACAAAAGTCATTTATGTGAATGGCCACAGATCTGGTTTGTAATCTGTTCTATACACATCTGATGATGTTGAGAGTTACTTAGGATCAGTGGTAACTTGGTTTTTAGACTGCCTGTCTTTTTATTTGAGGAGATGTAGAAAGAACATCATAATAAATAGTCATACTTGTCTATTCACAAGAATATCAAACTTCATATGTCAAATATTAAATTCAATGTTTCCCACCACTAAACCTGCCTCTCTCTCACAGTCTCTTCCTTGATGAATGTCAAAGTCATCTCAGATTTCACACTATCTCTTTGCATATTTAAGCATATATTATACCTATCCAATCTCTTTTAAATCTCTCAGGTGAATTCCCCAAATCTCTCAAATGAACCCCCTTCTCTCCAGCCACTTAAATACTGCTTGTTTTATGTCCTGTTCTAATAGCAGCCTTTATATACAAAGCACTAATTCTCTTTTAAATAAACATGTTGGAGGTGGTCCTAAGATGATGGAGGAATAGGACGGGGAGACCACTTTCTCCCCCACAAATTCATCAAAAGAATATTTAAACACTGAGTAAAATCCACAAAACAACTTCTGAATGCCTGCAGAGGACATCAGGCACCCAGAAAAGCAGCCCGTTGTCTTCAAAAGGAGGTAGGAAAAATATAAAATACAAAAAAAGAGACAAAAGAGGTAGGGACAGAGCTCCGTCCCTGGAAGGGAGTCTTAAAAAGAGAGAAGTTTCCAAACACCAGGAAACACTCTCTTTGCTGAGTCTGTGCCGAGCCTCGGAAGCACAGAGGGCAACATAACAGGGAGGAAAAATAAGTAAATAATTAAAACCCAATTGCGAGCCCAATGGTAAATCCTCCAGCGGAGAAGCAGCACAGACACCTGCACCCGCCAGTAGCAAGCAGGGGCTGGGAAGGGAGGTGTGGGCTGCATTGCTTAGAGTAAGGATGGGATTGGGCCTGAATGCCCCCGAGGGTAATCAGAGTGATCTAATCTGGGCTAGCAAACCAGACTGTGGGATAGCTACCACGCGAAAAGCCCTAAGACACTGCCAGGACCACGCACAGAACAAAGGGCGAAACAGAAATAGCAGGCTGCAGACCATCCCCGACGGGTGACAGGCAGCCAGAGCCAGAAGGGGGCAATTGCAGCCCCAGAGAGACATTATCTACCAAACTGCAAGCAGGCTTCTTTGCTAACTAAGACTTCTTGGGGTTCTGGACAGTCATCTGCCTGATAAGGTGCGCTGGTTGTACACCCAGAAAACCGAGCGGTGGGGCTGCGCTCACCAAACACCTCATCACCCGAGCTGCTCAGAGCTGGGAAGGGCACAAAACGCAGGCCCAATGGAGTCTGCACCTCTGAGGACTACCTGAGTGCCTGAACCTGAGTGGCTTAGACCTGGGAGGTGCATGCAGCCCAGGGCCGGCCTCGAACAGATCCTGGTGGAGCAACATAGAGCCTGAGCTGTGTGGGCAGGGAGGGTGCACACACCATGAGCGGGGCAGGCCCAGTGTGGCTGAGACACTATGAGCACACGCCAGTGTTATTTGTTTGCAGTGTCCCTCCCTCCCCACAGCGCGACTGAACAAGTGAGCCTAAAAAAGTGTCCACCACCGCCCCCTGTGTCAGGGCGGAAATCAGACACTAAAGAGACCAGGAAACAGAAGCTAAAACCAAGGGAACCGCCTTGGAAGTGACCCGGTGCAATAGACTAAAACCCTGGAGTTAATACCGACTACATAGGAAGGGGCCTATAGATGTTGAGAAATATAAGCCAGATCTAGAAACTATCTGAAATTGAACTGACCCCACACTGCCCACAACAACACCAGAGAAAGTCCTAGATATATTTTTACTATTTTTATGATCATTCTTTTCTTTTCTTTTCTTCTTTCTTTCTTTTTTTTTCTTTTTTTAATTTTAAAAAAATTTTAAATCCTCTATTACTCTTTTAATTTTCATTTTTATAACCTGCTACTGCCGCTAAGTAGCTTCAGTCACGTCCAACTCTGTGCGACCCCACAGACAGAAGCCCACCAGGCTCCCCTGTCCCTGGGATTCTCTAGGCAAGAATACTGTAGTTGGTTGCCATTTCCTTCTCCAACGTATGAAAGTGGAAAGTGAAAGTGAAGTCGCTCAGTCGTGTCCGACTCTTAGTGACCCCATGGACTGGAGCCTACCAGGCTCCTCCATCCATGGGATTTTCCAGGCAAAAGTACTGGGGTGGGGTGCCATTGCCTTCCCCGTTTTATAACCTACTATTACTTAAAAGAAGACTTTTTTAAAGCAAACTTCATATATATATATATTTTAAAAACTTTTGTGACTTTGTTTTTTCTTCTTCTTCTTCTTTTCTTTAATATTGTATTTTTGAAAAATCCAACCTCTAGTCTAGAATTTTAATCTTTGCTTTTTGGTATTTGTTATCAATTTTGTACCTTTAAGAACCCAATCTTCAGTACCTATTTTTACTTGGGAGCGAGATTATTGGCTTGACCGCTCTCTCCCTCTTTGGACTCTCCTTTCTCTCCACTAGGTCGCCTCTTTCTCCTACTTCCCCCTTCTCTTCTCTACCCAACTCTCTGAATCTCTGTGTATTCCAGACGGTGGAGGACACTTAGGGAACTGATTACTGGCTGGATCTGTCTCTCTCCTTTTCATTCCCCCCTTTTATCCTCCTGGCCACCTCTGTCTCCTTCCTCCCTCTTCTCTTCTCTGTATAACTCCATGAACATCTCTGAGTGGTCCAGACTGTGGAGCGCACATAAGGAAGTGATTACTGGCTAGCTTGCTCTCTCCTCTTTTGATTCCACCTCATTTCATTTGGGTCACCTCTAACTCCCTTCTCCCTCTTCTCTTCTCCATGTAACTCTGTGAACTCTCTGGGTGTCCCTCACTGTGGAGAAACTTTTCATCTTTAACCTAGATGTTTTATCAATGGTGCTGTATAGAAGGAGAAGTCTTGAGACTACTGTAAAAATAAGACTGAAAACCAGAAGCAGGAGGCTTAAGTCCAAATCCTGAGAACATCATAGAACACCTGACTCCAGGGAACATTAAGCAATAGAAGTTCATAAAATGCCTCCATACCTACACTGAAACCAAGCACCACCCAAGGGCCAACAAGTTCCAGAGCAAGACATACCACGCAAATTCTCCAGCAACACAGGAACACAGCCCTGAGCTCCAATATACAGGCTGCCCAAAGTTACTCCAAATCCATTGACATCTCATAACTCATTACTAGACACTTCATTGCACTCTAGAGAGAAGAAATCCAGCTCCACCCACCAGAACACCGACACAAGCTTCCCTAACCAAGAAATCTTGACAAGCCACCTATACAACCCCACCCACAGCGAGGAAACTCCATAATAAAGAGAACTCCACAAACTGCCAGAATACAGAAAGGCCACCCCAAACTCAGCAAGATGAAGAGGCAGAGGAAAACCCAGCAGGTAAAGGAACAGGATAAATGCCCACCAAACCAAACAAAAGAGGAAGAGATAGGGAATCTATCTGATAAAGAATTCCAAATAATGATAGTGAAAATGATCCGAAATCTTGAAATAAAAATGGAATCACAGACAAATAGCCTGGAGGCAAGAATTGAGAAAATGCAAGAAAGGTTTAACAAAGACCTAGAAGAAATAAAAAGGAGTCAATATATAATGAACAATGCAATAAACTCTGGAGGCAACAAATAGAAAAATGGAGGCAGAAGATAGGGTTAGTGAAATAGAAGATAGAAAAGAAAAATGAATTAAAAGAAATGAGGAAAATCTCAGAGACCTCCAGGACAATATTAAACGCCACAATATTTGAATCATAGGAGTCCCAGAAGAAGACAAAAAGAAACACCATGAGAAAATACTTGAGGAGATAACAGTTGAAAACTTCCCTAAAATGGGGAAGGAAATAATCACCCAAGCCCAAGAAACCCAGAGAGTCCCAAACAGGATAAACCCAAGGCAAAACACCCCAAGACACATATTAATCAAATTAACAAAGATCAAACACAAAGAACAAATATTAAAAGCAGCAAGGGAAAAACAACAAATAACACACAAGGGGATTCCCATAAGGATAACAGCTGATCTTTCAATAGAAACTCTTCAGGCCAGGAGGGAATGGCAAGACATACTTAAAGTGATGAAAGAAAATAACCTACAGCCCAGATTACTGTACCCAACAAGGATCTCATTCAAATATGAAGGAGAAATCAAAAGCTTTACAGACAAGCAAAAGCTGAGAGAATTCAGCACCACCAAACCAGCTCTCCAACAAATGCTAAAGGAGATACTCTAGACAGGAAACACAAAAAGGGTGTATAAACTCAAACCCAAAACAATAAGGTAAATGGCAATGGGATCATAATTATCAATAATTGCCTTAAATATAAATGGGTTGAATGCCCCAACCAAAAGACAGAGACTGGCCGAATGGCTACAAAAACAAGACCCCTACATATGTTGTCTACAAGAGACTAACCTCACAACAGGGGACACACACGGACTGAAAGTGAAGGGCTGGAAAAAGATTTTCCATGCAAATAGAGATCAAAAGAAAGCAGGAGTAGCAATACTCATTTCAGATAAAATAGACTTTAAAACAAAGGCTGTGAAAAGAGACAAAGAAGGTCACTACATAATGATCAAAGGATCAATCCAAGAAGAAGATATAACAATTATAAATATATATGCACCGAACATAGGAGCACCGCAATATGTAAGACAAATGCTAACAAGTATGAAAAGGGAAATTAACAATAACACAATAATAGTGGGAGACTTTAATACCCAACTCACACCAATGGATAGATCAACTAATAGAAAATTAACAAGGAAACACAAACTCTAAACGATACAATAGACCAGTTAGACCTAATTGATATCTATAGGACATTTCATCCCAAAACAATGAATTTCACCTTTTCTCAAGCGCACACAGAACCTTCTCCAGGATAGATCACATCCTGGTCCATAAATCTACACTTGGTAAATTCAAAAAAAATGAAATCATTCCAAGCATCTTTTCTGACCACAATGCAGTAAGATTAGATCTCAATTACAGAAGAAAAAAATATTAAAAATTCCAACATGTGGAGGCTGAACAACACCCTGCTGAATAACCAAAAAATCACAGAAGAAATCAAAAAAGAAATTAAAATATGCATAGAAATGAACGAAACTGAAAACACAACAACCTAAAACCTATGGGACACTGGAAAAGCAGTGCTAAGGGGAAGATCAGATCAGATTGGTTCCTCAGTCGTGTCCGGATCTTTGCGACCCCATGAATAGCAGCACGCCAGGCCTCCCTTTCCATCACCAACTCCCGGAGGTCACTCAGACTCATGTCCATCAAGTAGTGATGCCATCCAGCCATCTCATCCTCTGTCGTCCCCTTCTCCTCTTGCCCCCAATCTCTCCCAGCATCAGAGTCTTTTCCAAGGAGTCAACACTTTGCATGAGGTGGCCAAAGTACTGGAGTTTCAGCTTTAGCATCATTCCTTCCAAAGAAATCCCAGGGCTGATCTCCTTCAGAAAGGACTGGTTGGATCTCCTTGCAGTTCAAGGGACTCTCAAGAGTCTTCTCCAACACCACAATTCAAAAGCATCAATTCTTCAGTGCTCAGCCTTCTTCACAGTCCAACTCTCATATCCATACATGACCACAGGAAAGAACATAGCCTTGACTAAACCAAACTTTGTTGGCGAAGTAATGTCTCTGCTTTTGAATATGCTATCTAGGTTGGTCATAACTTTCCTTCCAAGGAGTAAGTGTCTTTTAATTTCATGGCTGCAATCACCATCTGCAGTGATTTTGGAGCCCAGAAAAATAAAGTCTGACACGGTTTCCACTGTTTCCCCATCTATTTCCCATGAAGTGATGGGACCAGATGCCATGATCTTCATTTTCTGAATGTTGAGCTTTAATCCAACTTTTTACTCCCCACTTTCACCTTCATCAAGAGGCTTTAAGTTCCTCTTCACTTTCTCCCATAAGGGTGGTGTCATCTGCATATCTGAGGTTATTGATATTTCTCCCAGCAATCTTGATTCCAACTTGTGTTTCTTCCAGTCCAGCATTTCTCATGATGTAATCTGCATAGAATTTAAATAAGCAGGGTGACAATATACAGCCTTGACGTACTCCTTTTCCTATTTGGAACCAGTCTGTTGGTCCATGTCCAGTTCTAACTGTTGCTTCCTGACCTGCATACAGATTTCTCAAGAGGCAGATCAGGTGGTCTGGTATTCCCATCTCTTTCAGAATTTTCCACAGTTTATTGTGATCTACACAGTCAAAGGCTTTGGCATAGTCAATAAAGCATAAATAGATGTTTTTCTGGAACTCTCTTGCTTTTTCCATGATCCAGCGGATGTTGGCAATTTGATCTCTGGTTCCTCTGCCTTTTCTAAAACCAGCTTGAACATCAAGTAGTTCACGGTTCACATATTGCTGAAGCCTAGCTTGAAGAATTTTAAGCATTACTTTACTAGCGTGTGAGATGAGTACAATTGTGTGGTAGTTTGAGCATCCTTTGGCATTGCCTTTCTTTCAGATTGGAATGAAAACTGACCTTTTCCAGTCCTGTGGCCACTGCTGAGTTTTCCAAATTTGCTGGCATATTGAGTGCAGCACTTTCACAACATCATCTTTCAGGATTTGAAATAGCTCAACTGGAATTCCATCACTTCCACTAGCTTTGTTCATAGTGATGCTTTCTAAGGCCCACTTGACTTCACATTCCAAGATGTCTGGCTCTTGGTTAGTGTCACACCATCATGATTATCTGGGTAGTGAAGATCATTTTTGTACAGTTCTTCTGTGTATTCTGGCCATCTCTTCTTAATATCTTCTGCTTCTGTTAGGTCCATACCATTTCTGTCCTTTATCGAGCCCATCTTTGCATGAAATGTTCCTTTTGTATCTCTGATTTTCTTGAAGAGATCTCTAGTCTTTCCCATTCTGTTGTTTTCCTCTATTTCTTTGCAATGATCACTGAAGAAGGCTTTCTTATCTCTTCTTGCTATTCTTTGGAACTCTGCATTCAGATGTTTATATCTTTCCTTTTCTCCTTTGCTTTTCGCTTCTCTTCTTTTCACAGCTATTTGTAAGGCCTCCCCAGACAGCCATTTTGCTTTTTTGCATTTCTTTTCCATGGGGATGGTCTTGATCCCTGTCTCCTGTACAATGTCACGAACCTCATTCTGTAGCTCATCAGGCACTCTATCAGATCTAGTCCCTTAAATCTATTTCTCACTTCCACTGTATAATCATAAGGGATTTGATTTATGTCATACCCTTATGGTCTAGTGGTTTTCCTACTTTCTTCAATTTCAGTCTGAATTTGGCAATAAGAAGTTCATGGTCTGAGCCACAGTCAGCTCCTGGTCTTGTTTTTGCTGACTGTATAGAGCTTCTCCATCTTTGGCTACAAAGAATATAATCAATCTGATTTCGGTGCTGACCATCTGGTAATGTCCATATATAGAGTCTTCTCTTCTGTTGTTGGAAGAGGGTGTTTGTTATGACCAGTGCATCTTCTTGACAAAACTCTATTAGTCTTTGGGCCCTGCTTCATTCCATATTCCAAAGCCAAATTTGCCTGTTACTCCAGGTGTTTCTTGACTTCCTACTTTTGCATTCCAGTCCCCTATAATGAAAAGGACATCTTTTTTGGGTGTTAGTTCTAAAAGGTCTTGTAGGTCTTCATAGAACCGTTCAACTTCAGCTTCTTCAGCATTACTGGTTGGGGCATAGGCTTGGATTACTGTGATATTGAATGGTTTGCCATGGAAACAAAGAGAGATCCTTCTGTCGTTTTTGAGATTGCATCCAAGTACTGCATTTCAGACTCTTTTGTTGACCATGATGGCTACTCCATTTCTTCCAAGGGATTCCTGCCCACAATAGTAGATATAATGGTCATCTGTGTTAAATTCACCCATTCCAGTCCATTTCAGTTCGCTGATTCCTAGAATGTTGACATTCACTCTTGCCATCTCTTGTTTGACCACTTCCATTTTGCCTTGATTCATGGACCTGACATTCCAGGTTCCTATGCAATATTGCTCTTTACAGCATCGGACTTTGCTTCTATCACCAGACACATCCACAGCTGGGTATTCTTTTTGCTTTGGCTCCATCCCTTCATTCTTTCTGGAGTTATTTCTCCACTGATCTCCAGTAGCATATTGGGCCCCTACTGACCTGGGGAGTTTCTCTTTCAGTATCCTATCATTTTGTCTTTTCATACTGTTCATGGGGTTCTCAAGGCAAGAATACTGAAGTGGTTTGCCATTCCCTTTTCCAGTGGACCACATTCTGTCAGATCTCTCCACCATGACCCGCCCATCTTTCCTGCTAAGGGGAAAGTTCATAGCAATACAGGCATACCTCAAGAAACAAGAAAAAAGTAAAATAAACAACCTAACTCTACACCTAAAGCAACTAGAAAAGGAAGAAATGAAGAACCTCAGGGTTAGTAGAAGGAAAGAAATCTTAAAAATTAGGGCAGAAATAAATGCAAAAGAAACAAAGGAGACCATAGCAAAAATTAAGAAAGCCAAAAGCTGGTTCTTTGAAAGGATGAAAAATTGACAAACCATTAGCCAGACTCATCAAGAAACAAAGGGAGAAAATCAAATCAATAAAATTAGAAATGAAAATGGAGAGATCACAACAGACAGCACACAAATACAAAGGATCATAAGAGACTAATATCAGCAATTATATGGCAATAAAATGGACAACGTGGAAGAAATGGACAAATTCTTAGAAAAGTACAACTTTTTGAAACTGAACCAGGAAGAAATAGAAAATCTTAACAGACCCATCACAAGCACGGAAATTGAAACTGTAATCAGAAATCTTCTAACAAATAAAATTCCAGGTCCAGACGGCTTCACTGCTGAATTCTACCAAAAATTTAGAGAAGAGCTGACACCTATCCTACTCAAACTCTTCCAGAAAATTGCAGAGGAAGGTAAACTTCCAAACTCATTCTATGAGGCCACAGTCACCCTAATACCAAAACCTGACAAAGATACCAGAAAAAAAGAAAATACAGGCCAATAGTATTGATGAACATAGATGCAAAAATCTTTAATAAAATTCTAGCAATCAGAATCCAACCACACATTAAAAAGATCATACACCATGACCAAATGGGCTTTATCCCAGGGATGCAAGGATTCTTCAATATCCGCAAATCAATCAATGTAATACACCACATTAACAAATTGAAATATAAAAGCCATATGATTATCTCAATAGATGCAGAGAAAGCCTTTGATAAAATTCAACATCCATTTATGATAAAAACTCTCCAGAAAGCAGGAATAGAAGGAACATACCTCAACATAATAAAAGCTATATATGACAAACCCACAGCAAACATTATCCTCAATGGTGAAAAATTGAAAGCATTTCCCCTAAAGTCAGAAACAAGACAAGGGTGCCCAGTCTCACCACTACTATTGAACATAGTTTTGGAAGTTTTGGCCACAGCAATCAAAACAGAAAAAGAAATAAAAGGAATCCAGATTGGAAAAGAAGAAGTAAAACTCTCACTGTTTGCAGATGACATGATCCTCTACATAGAAAACCCTAAAGACTCCACCAGAAAATTACTAGAACTGATCAATGAATATAGTAAAGTTGCAGGATATAAAATCAACACAGAGAAATCCCTTGCATTCCTATACACTAATAATGAGAAAACAGAAAGAGAAATTAAGGAAACAATTTCATTCACCATTGCAACGAAAAGAATAAAATACTTAGGGATATATCTACCTAAAGAAACTAAGGAACTATATATAGAAAACTATAAAACACTGATGAAACAAATCAAAGAGGACACTAATAGATGGAGAAATAAACCCTGTTTCATGGATTGGAAGAATCAATATAGTGAAAATGAGTATACTACCCAAAGCAATCTATAGATTCAATGCAATCCCTATCAAGCTACCAATGGTATTTTTCACAGAGCTAGAACAAATAATTTCACAATTTGTATGGAAATGCAAAAAACCTTGAATAGCCAAAGCAATCTTGAGAAAGAATAATGGAACTAGACGAATCAACCTGCTTGACTTCGGGCTCTACTACAAAGCCACCGTCATCAAGACAGTATGGTACTGCCACAAAGACAGAAATGTAGATCAATGGAACAAAATAGAAAGCCCAGAGATAAACCCACGCACCTATGGACACCTTATATTTGACAAAGGAGGCAAGAATATACAGTGGAGAAAAGACAATCTCCTTAACAAGTGGTGCTGGGAAAACTGGTCAACCACTTGTAAAAGAATGAAACTAGAACACTTTCTAACACCATACACAAAAATAAACTCAAAATGGATTAAAGATCTAAACATAAGACCAGAAACTATAAAACTCTTAGAGGAGAACATAGGCAAAACACTCTCCGACATACATCACTGCAGGATCCTCTATGACCCACCTCCCAGAATATTGGAAATAAAAGCAAAAATAAACAAATGGGATCTAATTAAAATTAAAAAGCTTCTGCACAACAAAAGAAACTATAAGCAAGGTGAAAAGACAGCCTTCAGAATGGGAGAAAATAATAGCAAATGAAGCAACTGACAAACAACTAATCTCAAAAATATACAACCAACTCCTGCAGCTCAATTCCAGAAAAATAAACAACCCAATCAAAAAATGGGCCAAAGAATTAAATAGACATTTCTCCAAAGAAGACATACAGATGGCTAACAAACACATGAAATGATGCTCAACATCACTCATTATCAGAGAAATGCAAATCAAAAGCACAATGAGGTACCATTTCACGCCAGTCAGAATGGCTGCAATCCAAAAGTCTACAAGCAATAAATGCTGGAGAGGGTGTGGAGAAAAGGGAACCCTCTTACACTGTTGGTGGGAATGCAAACTAGTACAGCCACTATGGAGAACAGTGTGGAGATTCCTTAAAAAACTCAAAATAGAACTGCCATACGACCCAGCAATCCCACTGCAGGGCATACACACCGAGGAAACCAGAATTGAAAGAGACACGTGTACCCCAGTGTTCATCTCAGCACTGTTTATAATAGCCAGGACATGGAAGCAACCTAGATGTCCATCCACAGATGAATGGATAAGAAAGCAGTGGTACATATACACAATGGAGTATTACTCAGCCATTAAAAAGAATACATTTGAATCAATTCTAATGAGGTAGATGAAACTGGAGCCTATTATACAGAGTGAAGTAAGCCAACAAGAAAAGCACCAATACAGTATACTAACGCATATATATGAAATTTAGAAAGATGGTAATGACAACCCTGTATGTGAGACAGCAAAAGAGACACAGATGTATAGAACAGTCTTTTGGACTCTGTGGGAGAGGGAGGGAGGGATGATTTGGGAGAATGGCATTAAAACATGTATAATATCATATAAGAAATGAATCGCCAGTCCAGGTTCAATGCAGGATACAGGAAGCTTGGGGCTGGTGCACTGGGATGACCCAGAGGGATGGTATGGGGAGGGAGGTGGGAGCGGGGTTCAGGATGGAGAACACGTGTACACCTGTGGCAAATGCATGTTGATGTATGGAAAAACCAATACAATATTGTAAAGTAAATAATAATAATAATAAATAAATAAAATAAATAAAAACACATACAAATGTCAAAAAGTAAAAAAAGTAAATAAACATGTTATCTCATTTAATCTTCATAGTAAGAGTGTGATAGTGTCCTAGTTTAGGTTCTAAACTAGAGCATGAGAAAGGTCTTAGGTAAGAAAAGCAGAAGTAAAGAAGGGAGGAAAAGCCAGTGTAAGATGAATTGCTATGATTGCCGCTACTGGCAACAAGAGCAGGAATATCTGAGAAACGGACAGGAGACCTCCAAGAAATGGCCATCCAAATGGTGAGAGTTTGAGGCATTTACTACAGCTGCTCTCCCCCTTTGTTAGAGGACTGGCCCTGGGCCATGCTTGTTTTGATTGAGAGCTT
Organism: Tragelaphus eurycerus; assembly: GCA_935064755.1. NCBI lineage: Eukaryota > Metazoa > Chordata > Mammalia > Artiodactyla > Bovidae > Tragelaphus > Tragelaphus eurycerus. Next base: position 1,136,844 of record CAKXYN010000064.1, read on the forward strand.
CCTACAGCCCAGGGAGATACCCAGCCTACACCAGAGTTGATCTACTACCAGGGCAAAGTGAGTCTGAGCTCACATGAACTATTAAGCACAGCTTAAGCTAAACCCAAGGTAAGCCAAGGGAGGTGATACAGAGCACCAAAGCATCTGTTTCTGATGAAGAAAGTAAAACTTTGAGAGGTAACACAAATTGAAAAGCAACCAAACTAGGATTTATATTCAAGTCTGACTCCAAAGCCTCTACTTTTAACTCCTATGTGTAAGAAGTGGGGCTTTCCTGGTGGTTCAGATGGTAAAGAATCTGCCAATAATGTGGGAGACCCAGGTTCAATCCCTGGGTCGGGAAGATCTCCTGGAGAAGGGAACAGGTACCTACGCCAGTGTTCCTGCTTGGAGAATTCCATGGGCAGTGGAGCCTGGAGGGCTGCAGTCCATGGGGTCATAAAGGGTTGGATACTACTGAGTGACTAGCACTAACTAATGTAAGAGGTTTCAAGCAACCTTAAAATTAGAAGCACAGTCCCCAAAACTGGCCTCAGTTTTTATACCAACTGCAAGTTTGGCAGTGTGTGGTGGGGTGGGGAGAGCAGTGTCCCAAAGTCATCATTGGTTTCAATGATTCACTGAAACGACTCATAAAACTTACTGTCTAGGAGGGTTCTAAATGAGAGCTTCCTTGGTCTGCTCCCCCTGGAGTCAGGATGCATTACTTCCCTAGCATCAACTTGTGGCAGTACTCATGGAGCATTGCCACCAAGAAGGCTTACTCAAGCATCAGAATTCATCATTTTTTTTTGGTGTTCCATTACATAAAAGACTGACCTTTTTTTGGCCACACCTTGCTGCATGTGGGATCTTAGTTCCCCAAACAGGGATTGAACCCTTGCAGCCTGCGGTGGAAGTACATACTGGACTGTTGGAATTACCTACATAATATTGATTTATTCCCCCTGTCATTGATCTCAGCCTCCAATTTGACTGATACCACACGACTAAATCACATGATTGGTCTCCCTGTCATAACTAATCTTGACCTTGAGATTATCAAATATGACTGGCCTTATCCTAAAATATGGTATGGCCATCCCCCACTTTGAACAAAGATACTCCTATCAGTTTTGATGTGGATTGGTGGCTCAGACTGTAAAAGCGTCTGCCTACAATGCAGGAGACCCAGGTTCGATCCCTGGGTTGGGAAGATTCCCTGGAGAAGGAGATGGCAACCCACTCCAGTACTCTTGCCTGGAAAATCCCATGGACCAAGGAGCCTGGTAGACTATAGGCTATGGGGTCGCAAAGAGTCAGACACAACTGAACGACTTCACTTCACTCCACCACCAAGAAGCTCGGGGCAAAAACCAGACCTCTTATGGCCATGCCAAATTCTTGACTATGTACTATGAAATATGATTCATGATTCAGAATAAATCATGGCCAGCAAAATATAGGTCTGGTTTTGTCTTTCCTTCCTTGTATAGCTTCAGTGGCTCTCATAACCTTCTGAGTAAGATTCATTCTCTTCAGAGTGGCATTAGGTATGTGGAGATATGACCTCTGTCCACCTTTGCAACCTCATACTATGTGCTCTTTTCTTTGTACCCTATAGCCCTTCCAAACCACTGGAACTTACCCTAATGACTCTATCCTGTTCTTAGCAGCAGCCTGACTAGTAAAAATGGGTAATAGCACATAGACACTCTACAACAACAAGAAAATTACTTTTTGTTCTGAGTAGTGCAAATAGATTAAGACAAGGTTCTGTGACCTATGTGTGTGTATGTGTGTGTGTGTGTAGGAGGTGTTCCTTGATGAAATTTCAATTGAAGAGAAGATGTGAGAGAATAGGAGAGAAGGATGGATATACTCTAGTTTAGCAGGTAATTGGCAGAAGTAGGGTTAAGGTTCCACTTCTCTTCCACCATTTGGAGTAGAAACAAAATGTTCAGACTTCGATCAAACTCTCCTACTTGGGACCCTTTCTGGCCTCAGAACTTCGGAAGATGCAATAGCATCTCCCCTCAAAACATATGCACAAATGCACACATGGCTATGCTTCAAGACTCCATTCAAAATGTCTCCCCTCACCATCATCCATGCCTTCTTTCCTCTTGAGATGTATCACTCCTCTTTCTCTTTATTGCACAATACTATCTGAACAGTTATCAAGCTGAATTACTACTGTTTGTTTGTATGTTATTCCTGTATGAGCTTTACAAGAAAAAAGACCATACTTTTTATCCCTACACCTTTATCATCTAGCACAGGGCCCAGCAAGAGTGGGATAAAAATTTACAGACTACATGGGCAAATAAAGAAGGAAAAGAGAGAGAACTGCAGGAAAGAAGAAAGGGAAGAAAAGAGGAAGGGAGGGAGTACTGAGAAATCATTTGGTTTGCAGATAAGCAGAGGAGGAGTTAATGTCAAGTTTAATAGAATACTATCCCTTGAAACCCCCAATCCTCAGCCCCCAAGCAGCAACACTGCTTCTGATGGCAGAGTTTAGTTAGCTCAAGGATAACACAAGGCATAAGCTGAATGACATTAAACTGCTCATGGGTTCATGCCCAAACCAATTCCCTCTGCAGGGAGGTAACATTTCTGTAGTCTTCTACGGTACTTTGAGAATCTCTCCAGGCTACTGTGGCAACAGATTTAGTAGACATGAGGGAACTAGCAGCACATCACATGAACTGAACTGGAAAATGTCCTGGCCAATTAACAGCAAATGTCTGTGGCAATTAACAAACAGCCTGGGAACAAAGACTTTCTACATTGTTATAGTCAGTCCTGGAATGTTTACTGTCTCTTCTTGTCTTTGGTTTTATAGTTTCAACATTTGAAAGATGTATATTCCACTCTTTCACTAGTTTGTAAGCTCCCTCAAGGACCTAAACCCATCTAATACATCTTTTTATTCACACAACACCTAGCACAGTGTTTGACTCAAAGTAGGATGCCATAAATATTTTTGAAATAAAAAATTCTACCCCATACTTGAAGCTATAGTTTGTCTCTTGCTACCAAGTGTCCACAGCACAGCATGGGTATATAAATTAGTGTGGCTTAAACATTTCTCCATACTTTTTAGTTGCCTTAATCAAAATCAAACAAATAAAGTTAGGTTTCTATGAGGAAGGAAATTTAGACGTTATTTAGTTCAAATCTCTCCTTTCAGATGAGAAACCTCTTATATTGTCTCCTCTAACATAATGGAGCTAAACTATGGCCAGACCATAATCAGAAGCCCATTTCCAGACCCTCAGTCTAGTGTTCCTTTTTTTTAACAGCAATTTTTTTCTCACTGCTTTTTAGTAATCAAGACAACAGGGTATTTTTATAACAATGCTTAAGAAAACAGAAATCACTTGGATCCATTTTAGCAATTTTCTCACTAACATACATTGACTAACTTCGAATCTTTGTTAGTTCGCACTCAAGATCCCCTTTTAATGGTTTATCATCAGGCTTCCCCCATCCCCCACCCATTTCTCTGAAAGAATAGAGAACAGCACCCAAGGTCACTTTTTCCTTCTGATTCCTCCTGATCTATTTCTGATTACTTCAGATATACAAATTGATTTCCTCTCAGTTAACCTTAGAGAAAGAAGTGATCCTTCTCTTTCCCAGGGCTAAACTTACTATCCTGGCACTTGATCTAATTCTTGTCAATATCCAAGATATTTGTTCTATAGTCTAGCCACACTCTCTCCTGAAACCTAGACCTCTCTCTGGCTCCTGACACCACAGAAAGGCTGAAGTTTTGTCCATGTTAAAGCTTCCTGATCCCATCTACTTGAATAACTACTGTAAATCCTACTCTCACCTTCTCATTCAAATATTTTGAAGGATGCACTCAATCTCACTTTGTTAACGTCATTCATTTTTTATCTCACTACAATCTGTCTTCCACCCCCCTCACCCCAGAATACCACTAAAATGGTTGTGTCCAAGACCTAATAACCTGCTTTCTAATAATCAAACACAGGGGAAATTTCCAGTCTTTGGTTACTGCCTCATTTTCTCCTTCTCGAAACATCTCCCTATTCTTTCAGTTCGCATGACCCTACAATCATTTGATCCTCTGAACTGTTTTCAATCTTGATTACTTTTTTCCCCTACTCTTAAACTGTCACTTTCCTGCAACAAATATAACCATGATTTCAACTACAAATATATACTGATGGCAATCAAGTCTGTATTTCCATCTCAAACAGTTTTGATATTCAAATACAGGTTCATATACCTATTTAATGGGTTTTATGTTCATGCATGATAAGTACCACGAAAACTCAGTTCATGTTTGATGCTATCCTGCACTTATACATAGTGTAGAATGCCACCAAAATGTTATATGTGGGGTCCAAGCATCGTGTTGGTTATAATTCAAGGTCACAGTATTGTAAGGTTAATTTTAAAGTCATGTTATAAAATTGTAATAGGCACAGAGGTAAAGATAGTGAAACATATATTGAATACAGATGGCCATACACTGACTGAAAAAAGGCTCAAAGAACTAAAAGGAACTCATTTCCCAACTCTTCCTTGCTTCATATTCTTCCTTCCTGTTTTGTTTCCTCATGTTCCTCTTTCCCTGGGCCAGGAAGAGGATTGGAACCAATCGTAAATCCCATTATATCCAAATTCACATTATGGAGCAATTTTGCTATATTTTCTATCTTACCTAGTAGTATCACCATCAACTTAAGTGGTTCACTTAGAATAAAAACTTGGGGCTGATTCTTATACCCTCTTTTATTACTCTCTGCATCTAGTTAATTAACGATTCTTGAAACATATACTTCTTTAGAAGTCCTTGAATTTGCATACGGTTTCTGTGTTCACTAATCCATACCATGAGCCTTTTCTGGGCTACCCAAACAGCCTTCGATCAGGTCACTCTGCCTCCAGGTTTGTCCCTCTCAAACCTCAGAACTGAAATTCTAGAGAAAATTTGAAGTATTAAGGCCCTCTCCCTGATATACATCTCACAGTCCCATTTAGGATTTCAAAACAAAACATATCCAGATTTTTTTCAGGAGTTTATAACTTCTTTGCCTAGAATCCTGTACCACCTCATCGTTCTACTAAGACTCACCTCTAATTTAATGTATGAAGTCATCCCTGTCCTTCCTCTTCCCAAGGAATACAACTGACCATACCCTATTTTGGGCATCCACTTTTTATATGCAGGCATCTATTAAAATATTTATAACATTTTATTATATTCAGTCACTTACTTTTTCTTTTACCCACTAAAATTGCAAATTTATTGAGGAATGAGTCTAGATATGGTTCAGCACTGGATATAGTTGGTGGATATAGATTTTAATTACTTTAGGCTAAATTATTTTTTATGCACTGTATGATATACCTCAAAATTTTTCAAAAAAAAACAAAGGAAAAATAAAAGAGATTACTAAGGTTATCTGAAAGGCAGAAGTCAAATTAAAAACAAACGATAGGCTCCAGTTTCATCCACCTCTGTATAATAGGCTTACTTCACTCTGTATCAGTTCTAATGAGGTGGATGAAACTGGAGCCTATTACACAGAGTGAAGTAAGCCAGAAAGAAAAACACCAATACAGTATACTAACGCATATATATGGAATTTAGAAAGATGGTAACGATAACCCTGTATGCGAGACAGCAAAAGAGACACAGATGTATAGAACAGTCTTTTGGACTCTGTGGGAGAGGGAGAGGGTGGGATGATTTGGGAGAATGGCATTGAAACTTATACAATATCATATATGAAATGAATCGCCAGTCCAGGTTCGATGCATGATACAGGATGTTTGGGGCTGGTGTACTGGGATGACACTAGTGTACTGGGATGGTTCCGGGAGGGAGGCGGGAGCGGGATTCAGGATGGCGGATTCATGTTAATGTATGGTAAACCAATACAATATTGTAAAGTAATTAGTTCAGTTCCGTTCAGTCGCTCAGTCGTGTCCGACTCTTTGCGAACCCATGAATCACAGCACACCAAGCCTCCCTGTCCATCACCAACTCCCGGAGTTCACTCAGACTCATGTCCATCGAGTCAGTGATGCCATCCAGCCATCTCATCCTCTGTCATCCCCTTCTCCTCTTGTCCCCAATCCCTCCCAGCATAAGAGTCTTTTCCAATGAGTCAACTCTTCGCGTGAGGTGGCCAAAGAACTGGAGTTTCAGCTTTAGCATCATTCCTTCCAAAGAAATCCCAGGGCTGATCTCCTTCAGAATGGACTGGGTGGATCTCCTTGCAGTTCAAGGGACTCTCAAGAGTCTTCTCCAACACCACAGTTCAAAAGCATCAATTCTTCAGCGCTCAGCCTTCTTCACAGTCCAACTCTAACATCCATACATGACCACAGGAAAAACCATAGCCTTGACTAGACTTACCTTTCTTGGCAAAGTAATGTCTCTGCTTTTGAATATGCTATCTAGGTTGGTCATAACTTTTCTTCCAAGGAGTAAGCGTCTTTTAATTTCATGGCTGCAATCACCATCTGCAGTGATTTTGGAGCCCAGAAAAATAAAATCTGACACTGTTTCCACTGTTCCCCCATCTATTTCCCATGAAGTGATGGGACCAGATGCCATGATCTTCTTTTTCTGAATGTTGAGCTTTAAGCCAACCTTTTCACTCTCCTCTTTCACTTTCATCAAGAGGCTTTTCAGTTCCTCTTCACTTTCTGCCATAAGGGTGGTGTCATCTGCATATCTGAGGTTATTGATATTTCTCCCATCAATCTTGATTCCAGCTTGTGCTTCTTCCAGCCCAGCATTTCTCATGATGTACTCTGCATATAAATTAAATAATCAGGGTGACAATATACAGCCTTGACATACTTCTTTTCCTATTTGGAACCAGTCTGTTGTTGCATGTCCAGTTCTAACTGTTGCTTCCTGACCTGCATACAGATTTATCAAGAACCTCCAATTAAAATAAATAAATTTATATTTAAAAAAATAAAATCCAAAAATAAAAATAAACGATAGGAAAAGGAAAACATGACGAACAGTCCTCAATAAGGAAAGGAGTCTGTGTTTGCTATCACTGTCCAAATTGTTACCCCCTCTTTTGAAGAGAATATTTTGCATATTTTCTATTTTTTTTTCCATCTAACAAGCCAGAGAAAGTTACCTTGGCTGAAATCATACACAAACACTAATTATTCTAAGTAAGCATACAGAAAAGAAACTAGTAAACACATGAAGCACGAAGTAAAAGAATTTCCTCTCAAAATAAATTTATAAAACCCTCCAAAATTATTTCAAGTGATTATTATGTATTAATGACCTTACTCATCCTTTTATTCTTTCAGTAGTTTTTATCCCAGAACTGTTAGGAAATAGAATTCTGACTTTACCCTTCTATTATAATTTAAGTCATAAATTAGCATAGATAATAAATATCCAGACATTTTTTTTTCATATTTTGCAAATATCTATTTAAAGAAGTGGAAAATTTTTATGGGAGCTAAGTGTGCTAATGAAAATTAGGTAAATGGTGGCAACTTGAAATTTTCTCTATAGAAAGGGCTTGTGAGCAGTAATTTGGCTGGAATCAGACACTCAGAGACTCATCAAAGAGATTTGTTGGCCACACATGCTCTCTGTTTTATTGGCACGTCTGTTTGTTTTGGGGAAAGCTTAAGGAGAGGAGTGTGGCTGATAAAAACTGTGAACGGGATAAATCTTCTCAAGCCATTCATGTGTGCCAATACTAAACACCACGTGTACGTGGGTTGTTGAGATTTTGGTTTTGTTTTTCACTTTATGAACATACCCAAAATCACAAAGCAAGAGATATAGGATTAAAATATCCAAAAATAAATGAGTGATCATTTCCACAATTTCTGAACTTAAAAAATTAAAAACATATAAAACAACCATGGAGAAATTAGTGTAAATTTTTTTTCATGCTATTTTTAAAGGCATAGAAAAATTAGTGAAAGAGCCTGAGAGCCTGCTCTACCTCCCTCTCTGATTATTGAGCAGTATCTCTCATTCCATGTCACTTGATTTGAGTGAAGGATGCATTGCCCGAGGAAACATTTTGAAATTATGGGATACAATGTTCTAAAGTCAAAGGCACAAGAGAATGGATAGGATCTCTCACTTGTCTTGGCTTTTATTTGAACAGAACTTGATGTGTGTGCCATGAGAAAACCACACATTTTCCCCAAACAATAACTTTTATCCCCTAAACTCTTTTTAGTTGTAGGGTAGCATAATGTGACAGTAAGTGTCTCCAAGTTCTAGTGGAACCAAATTACACTCCTGAGACTACGCATGCTCTTCCTGCTGATGCCAATGTCCCTGTTCTGTCGTTCTTCTTCATCAGCTGTCCTGCTAAAGTGTGCAGTGAGTAATGATTACAGGGTGATGTTTAATGAAAACTCTACCTATGATTCTGAGCCAAATGTGACCCCTACTATTCTTCTACTATTAAGGAAAAATTACCCATTCCCCATGTAATTGCAGGTGCCAGAGACCTCAAGTTGCCAAAATATGCCAGTAAACTATTCAATTTTATAAAATTTCTCAACATATAAAGTGCTAATATTGATATAGAAATGCATGGGAAGTAAGAGGTCTGACTCTTGGGAAAATTAAATATAAATAACTTTGCTTACACTAATTTGGATGAGAGTTGCAACACTCTTTATAACTAGATTTTATATATGGCATGAAATGAAGATGCCAAAGATTAATGCTGTCCATTTCAATGGCCAGCATGTATCCAAAAGACAAATATATAAATCTAAAGCAAATAGAAATGCATTGCTTAATTTCTGCTTATCATTCATTATACAATTGCCAGGAAGTTAGCTGTTACATTTTGCAAATCCATCACATCTTAAATTCAACTTGGACAAGTTCCTTCTTCCATTACTGTATTGGACTTTTATGGACCTTTGATGTCTCTCACAGTAATCAGTGCTGGAAGATCTACTGAGAGAAAGAAGATGAATGTATTCTACATTATTCTCTAGTTTTTTTCAGTGCCTCAAAATTGAGTATGGGCTTTTATTAATGTAAGGTAAGACACTGTACTTACAATGACCATAATTCTAGCAAAGAAAATAAGTTTAGGGTTTCTAGTCACGCGTTCCTTGATATAGACAAAGTAGTAAGCAACTTGTAATTTTTCATGTTGCCCAAAGCCTAATGTTCTTAACTTTGGGAAAATGTTTTAACATCACTTTGGAAAACAAATCTGATTTGTAGTAAATGAATTTTCTGGTATTCATAAGCTTCACATATACTCTCATATGTCTTATTCAATACATATAATCATATAGGTAGTAATAGCAGCACATATAAGGAGTAGAGGTACAATGGAGCAAATAATTAATGTGAAAAAGGGAAAAGAATAAAGTAGGATGTGAACATGGTCCAAAGGCATCATAGTGGAGATAACTGCCTTGAAAAGTAACAGGTGTTTGCTATGTATGTATATGATGGTCTGAAAGTATGTCCCCACACTCTCTGACACTCCTCATATCTCTCCTGATGAACATGGTTTGTCCTTAGTGACTCACATCTAATAAATAGAATGCAATAGAAATTATACTGTGCAACCACTGTAAGGCTGATCCTTAAAGATGATGTAGCTTCTACCCGACTCTCTTGTTCATTTGATAAATGTATAGTTGAAGGCCCAAGACAGCACGTAGGAAGTCTGACTCTCCTGGAGCTATTATTCTGGAGAGATCAATTCAAAAGGCCACATGGAGAAATGCCCAAGAAGCCAACTGTTCCAGATCTCTGCTGCTCGACTCCTTTGAGCTCAGGAAGCAGACATGTGAATTAACAAGTCTCAGATAATTCTAGTTCCAGCCATCATCTGGTTGCATCCACAGGACAGACTTCACTGAGAAAGTACAACCTAGCTAAGCACCACCACCTCTCAAGACCACTACAAGTGTTGGCATGACTTATTACCCAGCAGTAGATAGCTAGGAGAAGGCAATGGCACCCCACTCCAGTACTCTTGCCTGGAAAATCCCATGGACTTTCACTTTCATGCATTGGAGAAGGAAATGGCAACCCACTTCAGTGTTCTTGCCTGGAGAATCCCAGGGACAGGGGAGCCTGGTGGGCTGCCATCTATGGGGTCGCACAGAATCGGACACGACTGAAGTGACTTAGCAGCAGCAGCAGTAGATAGCTAGAATGGTAGACAATGGGAATATCCTGTGAAAAACTATAGAAGCTTAAATCATCTGGAATTTTTCAAGCAGAAACAAGTAGCTGAGTATGGCCAAAAGACAGAGTATGAGTCAGGGCAAGGTGAAATACAAGATTGAAGAGATTAGCAGAAAGCCAAATCATGGAGGTCCTTGTAATTTATGCCATGGAGTTTTATTTTGGAACCAGTGGATATTCATCCATATTTTAAACACATCTATTTATAAAGATTAATCTATTACTTGTGAAAATGTTTCAGAAATATTATTAATATTCTGTGAATATGAATACTAGCAAACACAGACTAGATTGTCAGTTTAAGAAATTACATGCTCTATAAGTGTGTTTGTTTTGCTGGTATGCATCCTCTTTAGTTTCTGGAAAGTCTGAAGAACTAACTGCTTAGATTAGCACTTCACTTTACTGAAATCAAAGCAACCCATCCTGGATAATGGCTCGTCTCGACATATTATCAGTCAGGAGTTACTTTCTAGTCAGCAGCTTCAATGGCTCTGGCTTTATTTAGAAAGATTTCAGTGTTTCCCTGAAATGCTTCATCTGAGCACTCTGTGCATGGTTAACCTTTTGTGCTTATAAAGATTACTTAGAGTCTTTAATTATAAAAACCCCAAGTGGAAGATAAGTTAACACATTTGCCAAGCTTACACAGGTATGTAGTACTAAAACCAAAAGAAAAAAGAAAAAGATCTACACATTTTTTCAATTAGTGATTCTTTTCAGAACACTTTTGACAGGCCAACTACTGGCCATGTTGGAAAGAAACTAGAATAAGGTGGTATAGTGCTTAATGCTTGATTACAACTATTTCCATAGAAACACTGCTAGATTTGTCAAATCCTGACATTTTGATGATCTATAGTTGTAATTCAATATTATATTTGTTACAGAAATTATGTATCTCATGTTCATAAACACAACAGAGGTAAAAAAGAGCTTCACAATGTAAGGTTTACTCACTTTATATATTATATATATGTGTGTATACACACACACACAAACACATACACACACACACTTATTTTCATATTGAACTCCTACATTAAAGGACATTTGAAAAATGAGAGTAGAGTGGGATTAGATTTGACTTTTTCTTTTTTGTCACTGAAAATTGTTTATTAAAACACAAACCAGAATTCCCTACTGGCACAATGGATAAGAACCCACCAGCCAATGCAGGGGACATGGGTTCGCTCCCTAGTCCAGGAAAATTTCCATGGGCCACAGAGCAAATAAGCCTGTGCACAGCAACTACTGAGCCCATGAGCCTGTGCTCTGCAAAAAGAGGAGCTACTGCAATGAGAAGCCCACACACCACAACGAAGAGCAGTCCCTACCGCCATAACTAGAGAAAGCCTGTGCAAGGCGGTGAGGACCCAGCACAGCCAAAAATAAATAAATAAATGTTTAAAAACACACAGAGCAATGGACAGTGAAAACATCCTTCTCTTTCTTAACTTCCTGGTAGGAGTAAGGTGAGGCCTAGAAGGGTTAGGGGCAGATGGAAATAGCGCAGAAGGAGAGAAACTCTACCTGCTCCTCCTGCTTTCCTGGAGTCAGACATGTTCATTGCCTCTCAAATTTTGGGAAACGGCATATTATAGTGAAAAGACTATTAACTCTAAAAACACTATCACAGGGTGTTAAATGGGGCTTGTCCTATTGCCTCTAAATTTCAGCTGAAGCCCCAAGGCCAAGAAAAATGGATAATAGATACTTCCTACATTCTAAAGAAAGGGGTTAGACATATCCATGTGGTACTAACTTAAGACAGCAAAATCAGTGCACCAATGGACCCCTACTTCCTAGCTATATAAGAGAGCACTAGTACATCAGAGAGGGTAACCAAGGTAGTCATCAGCCTTGTCGAAGTATGCCCCCTTCCACATCATGATAAGTAGAAGCAATATTAACAGTGTCTTAAAGGGGCACACTGGGGATCTCACTCCCCAGCTGGCTATGTAGAGAACGTGACATATGTTCCCAGGACCTATACAAACATTGAAACTGGTCACTGCCTCTCAACTGAAGAGTGCAAAAAGTGGGAGGATGGGGGAACTGGGAGAATGGGAGGATGCGAGAAGCAAACTGCACTTAGATGATTTTGTGAAGCAAGAAGATTTGAGTTTCTTCATGAAAAATGGCTTCCTTTGAAGGTAGGGTTCAAAACATACTTCCTGTGGGATGGTGGGCATCCCACAGGAAGAAGCTGAAAAGTACCTTGCTGTAGGAGAATTGAAGTTTCAAGGAGTCAGCCAGAACATGAATCCCCTGTGTCAGACAGCATTTAGAAATTTGCCATCAAAGAGGACATCAAGAGATGAACTACAGAGCCTACTGTAAGAGAGACGTTGCCTTTTCCTCCTACCCCATCTCCCTCCAGCCCCAACTAAGCCAATCCACCCCTACCCTGGTCAACAGACACACACACAGATACATTGGAGCAACCAAGTGCTGAGGAAATGGAGAGGAGTAAAAAGCTTCCAATCAGCAGCTCATTCCAATCTCTGATGCCCAGCTCCTACCTCAGCTATGGCAGGGGAAGAACTTTGAATAAGATGGATGTTTGAAGGTTTGTTTTAAGAAGGATCTGACTTGGTAATACCTGGAAATAAAAAGTAGTCTTGAGCTGCAAGTGACTCAAAATGTGTACAATCTCCTGATCAAGTGATGGGGACAGGCAAAGGACCTTTCTAGAATGTAAACCTAGAAGAAAAATGTTGTGTTCTGATTATAACCTATCAGAATATCACTCATGCAATAAAGTGGTTACATTTTATAAATAAAGTCTGAATACCAATATTGTCACTTCAGATTTGTTTGAACCCATCTTCCTTTATGGTAAGGATTGAACACAGGAGAAGAGGGCAAGAGACATAGATGGCTGGATGGCATCACCAGTACAATGGACATGAACTTGGGCAAACTCCAGGAGATGGTAAGGGACAGGGAAGCCTGGCATGCTGCAGTCCCTGTGGTCACAAAGACTCGGACATGGCAAGGTGACCGAACAACAACAATCTTAATTTATAAAAATAGAATAATAAGATCTATATCATAGGCTGAGAGATAGCTAGGTAATGCATCTATAACTTGTAGCACATAATTTGCAATAATATTGTCTCTTCTGACTTCTTCTGTTGCCATACTTAAAAAAAAAGAAAAAAAAGTTAAGGCAGCTTATACTTAGGTTGCTTACGTAGAAGCTGAAAATCAAAATAATAAAAAGGAATGAGTGGCATACAAGCCAATAACATATCTAGAACCAGATTTATTAATATCATTAAGCCTCAAACTTGAATTTATTAAAGACTAGAACAAACAGCAGCAGCAGAACAAAATAATTACAAAATTCTTATTATCTGCTTAAAGGAAATTTTCCCATTCTTCAAGAGAGAGACACACTTTTGGGGTGCTAAACCTGAAAAATAATTTTATTATATAAAATATCCAAGAGACTCCCCTTTAATTTATTCTGGCTAGAGATTCCAAAACTGTATAATCCAATTATATTGCAAAAGTTCTTTTTCAGGGGGTAGGGGGAGGTCTATATTTGAAATTCAGAAAGATGTTAAATATCAGTCCATAAAAACTGTTTTAAGTACAATATGGTTTTTATGGTGCTATTTTTATTCTCTGAGTTCTATTTCCTGGTAGAACAGGGATCTTGAATATAATACCCTCTGTGGAGGGGGTGGAGCAGGGGCACCCATGCAAACTCCTGCACAGGAACAGGATTTTTTTTTTAATCTCTTTTTCTTGTGATTAATTAAATCTATCTTCAGTTCTCTTTCTGTCCCACAATATTGCCCACCCAGGCCTAGCCCACAATAAAGTGTTCCATGTTTTCAAATTATTTGCTTTCTTTTCTCCAAACAAAAATTCACATTGCCAAGGCCCAGCTGAGTTTAGAAGGAAAGCAATCTTATAGATGAATTCATGAAATGAAAGTACTAATCACTCAGTCATGTCCAGCTCTTTGACCCCACGGACCTGTAGCCCGCCAGGCTTCTCTCTCCATGGAATTTTCTAGACAAGAATACTGGAGTGGGTAGCCATTTCCTTCTCTAGGGGATTTTCCTAACCCAGGGATTGAGCCCTAGTCTGCCGCATTGCAGGCAGATTCTTTACCATCTGTGCCACCAGGGAAGCCACGGTGAATTCATGCTAACGTGCAACTAGCTAAAACCCATTTACCATTTCCATAAATGTTTGCGATCTTACAAGAGCATTCATTTTTGAGCCCATATATTCTAATTGTAAGAATTTCACAAAAATGAAATAAAAAACAATACCTAAGCTCAATCACCATGGCCTATCCATTAAAGCTCTAAGTCTTTGTATAGCAGCCATGCAGTGATTTCCTAAGCTGAAAGGACGGAGAGGCAGGGAGAGCAGTTATTTTATTTTCCATGTAGTGTGGCTTGTGGGATCTTAGTTCCTAGACCAGTGACCCTCAGCAGTGAAAGTGTAGATCCTAACCACTGAAACACCAGGGGATTCCCAAGAACAGTCCATTTATGAGAGGGCAGTGTATGGAAGTGGGCCTTTCTCCTTTGAAGATTGACTTCTTTTATAACAAAATCTCATTCATATATACCTCTCATCTATATTGTATTTTTAATTAAGTTGGATCATTTACATTTCTGAGCATACCTAAATTACTAATAATTAAGCTAAATGAGAAAGGAAAGGTTGCAAAACAATAATCTCACTGAAAAAAACCTGTCAACTGAGAATGTGCTATGAATTATCTAGGACCAAGTATCATCTTAAAAATGGAGAGACCCACAAAGCAAAGGTAATACATTCTTTAAGGGAGATTTATATTCCTGTTTTTCCCAAAATTTTCAGTGTTTTGGAACGGACAATCAGTCTGTTTACTTACGTGTGATTAATGATTTTCTGAGCATCTAAGCTCTAAATTTAGAGAATTTTAAAAGGACTGAATTGTTCCTGCAGCCAGCAATGCTGACAGAACAGGGAGTTGAACAATAGAAGGAGCAATGAAATATTTGTTAGCTACCCTTGATAACTTAGCATTTCCCCTGTGAATTCAGGCATTTTATTTAATAAAAGTTGATGTTTACTTGGTTGGGGCAAACCATTGTTGAAGTGGTTTTGAAACAGAAATAACTTCCTAAAATTACTCTAATTCCTCCTCATTTTTTAGAGGCTGCCTGGTATGGTGGCCCCACAAGGTGGAAGTTTGGATTCTAACACTGTCTGTTAGTAAACCTTTGTGTGTGCACGCATGCTCAGTCACCTTAGTCCTGTCGTACTTTGTGACTCTGTGGACCAAAGCTCTCTAGGTTGCTCTGTCCATGGGATTCTCCAGGCAAGAATACTGGAGTGGGTCCCCACTTCCTCCTCGAGGGAATCTTCCTGACTTAGGGATTGAAACTTTGTCACCTGTGTCTCCTGCATTGGAATGTGGATTCTTTACCACTGAGCCACCGGGAAACCCAGTAAACCCTTACTAAGAATTTATTTGATCAGTGAAGTTTTCAAGTCTTTTTATTTTCTAAACATAAAGAGTTACACTGTACTCTGTATGGCCCCCATCATGTAAGCCTGGCTGTCTCTGAAGGCAGTAATTCCGTTATCTTCTCTATCTTCTGAATTCAGTGCTTTGGGTCAATTTTCTTTCTTTTTTAATAACTAGAGCCTATAAATCTACTTTGTAATCAAATGTATTGAGTGTTCTTTCATAGTTTGTCTAAAATTATGCTTCCACCTTTATTACCTAGATTATCTACTTTTCCTTCTTAAGGTGAGCCAACTGTCTTTTGTCTGATCTGTTTAGATTTTGAATTCACCATAATGACAGCTGCAGCCCAGGTAACAGATGAGCCCACTCAGCATGAGCACAGATTGAGAAGAAGGTTGGGGAGAGCAAACCAATACTTTGCACCAGGCAGTAGGGGACATTAAAAAGAGAGAGAGAGAGAGAGAAAGTTTTAAAAACATAACAGTTAAAAAAAAAAATAGTCATGAAAAAACATAGTGTCAATCCAAGAAGCCAAGAGAGAGAAGACATTTCACGTGCAAAGTATGGGTGGGGTGCATATCAAGGCAAATCAAGGCAACAGAGTTCATGTCAAACAATAACAAAGAGATCTGACAATGCTGCTGCTGCTGCTAAGTGGCTTCAGTCATGTCTGACTCTGTGCAACCCCATAGACGGCAGCCCACCAGGCTCCCCAATCCCTGGGATTCTCCAGGCAAGAATACTGGAGTGGGTTACCATTGCCTTCTCTGGATCTGACAATACGAAGATAATAATAACAAACCAAATATAGTTGAAAATGACAGTATGCAAAGGATTGAAACATGCTTGGTAGATAAGTTTAACCATGTTTACAAGTGAATCAAAGAGTTATAATGCCATAGACAGAAGGCAACAGGATCAAAGGAAGTTGTTTTCTGACCTAAGATTATTTTAGAATGTTTATAAAAGAAGCTAGTAGAAAAGAAGAGAAAGAATATGAGGCAGGCAAACTGGCTAAAAGTGGCAAGAGAGAATGAAATGTGGAATCTGATCATTTAAGCAAAGGTGAGTCTCCTCAGTAGAGAAGACTGTTTTTTTCCTAATTATTTTTTAAATTTTTTTTAAAATTATTTACTTTTCCTAACTAACTTTTCAAAAAGTTATGCAACAATTGTTTTCTTTCCACTCCAGGAGCTCATTGACTCCCTTTTTGTTTTAAGTTCCATTCTACCTAATCTGTACTATGTGCTAGCCCTTTACTATTCTAGTATCTCATAATGTTTACTATTAACCATCAACAAAGACTTTAAAAGAGCCTGCTTTAAATTTAAATGCAAATATTTAGGTTTTACAAAAGTAGTCTGCTAATTATGTTGGTATTTTTATCTTGTTCTTTTCGGTTTCCTAGGTAAAAAAATTAGAAAAGATATGCCCAAGTGGTAATGCATTTTAAAAAGCACCATTATATTAGAAGACATGTAGTCCCATGGAAATAAAATGCACCATAATAGAGGTTTGATGTAGGGAAGGACATACTTTGACAAATTCATTTCTCAGTTAAAATATCTGCTCAAGCTTTGAGAGAGGAATCGCTAAATCCATCTTAAATTAAATAATACCCTACTGACAAACTCCAAGAGGGTAATATTCAGTTCAACTGGAGTTTATTTGATACCTGACAAAATGATTGGATCTAAGACAATCACAGACTACTAAATTACCCAGTGAAGAGTGTATAGGTCTTGGTCTTTTAACACAAGGAAAGAGAGTTTCAGTCAATTTGCCAATCACTTCCTTAGATAGAGCCTCCCATTTTGGATAAAATGTTACAAGTAATGGAAGTGTTGCAAGTTAAAGAGCAGCTCTGCTTAGAGAAACAGTATTTGAAAGACTAAACCATAATGTAATTTAAATGTGATATCTGATGGAAACAGTTACACAGAGTACCATCACAAGCATTTGTCTTTGTAGTCTCATTCCAAAACAATACCAGGTCAGTGTCTGTGGGACACCCCATGATGAGGTAAATGACAAGAACCCTCACAGCCTGGAGTGGGGAGTCTGTAGTGCTTCTTCCCCACTTGGAACAAATGAGCCCTCCCAGTTTCAGTCCTCAATGGGGGTGAATATAGATGGGTTTTCTATTTGGACCTAATGTTGTGTGAGCCACCCCACCAGAGCTCCTAGCTCTTCTTCTGAAAGTGAGCCCGGTGGGACACCAATTGACCATTTCCAGTGAGGTTTCACGGCCTTACTTTACAACTCCAGTAGATTAGAAAGTCAGTACAATCTTACTTAGAAAGTTCAAAATAATGCTGCCAGTTGATGAAAACACCTGCTTTCAATAGGTAAACAACCTATTCTAAATAATTCTGGAAACAGTTTGGCTTGTAGATAAAGCTGTGCAAGCACATGAAGATAGGCAGAGGGTTATAACCAGAGTTGGATGCAAGAGTACTAAAAGGAGGGATTATGTCAGTAGCTGGGTGTTAACCATTCCTTAAATGCACACATATGAAACTCAGGATTGAATTGGAAATATGTATTGAATTGGAAATATGTAAACAGGATTATTAAATTAACTGAAATTTCAAGTAATATTTAAATAGTTTAATATTTGCAAGTTACTACCATCTATGATTTCAAGAATTCAACTAAATCAAAACCTCTTTCAGAATGTAATGATTTTAGATTTTAGGAAAGTAGAGATTATATAGTCCCTATAAACATTATCTTGCACATATGCCATAAAGAATTAAACAAATTTATTATTAATTAGTTTATGGTAAAAGAGCTTATTAAATCTCCTTATTATATTTATTGCAAGGTTGTTGTGAGAACCCAAGAAAGAAATGCCTCTTGAATCTCGCTTTCAAGAGAACCGGGTCTTCTCCGGAACAGGTAATTTGCTATTTTACATATGCTTGTATTTTCTAGGAGTCTTGTAACTTAGTTTATTCTCTGCTTTGACTGCTTAGAAACCCAGAAATATGCAGACCATCTAAGGGAACATTAGAGCATAGGATGGAATTTTTGTACTAACCTTCCCTGGACTTAATCTTATTTATTCCTCCACTTCAAATTCTTCATCTACTTACTTTTTGAAACCTTATATCAGTGTGATCTTATGGATATTTATTGTATAGTTTGGGTTATATTCCAGCATTACTTTGTGTATTTTGATGTTCTATTTTTTGCAGTTTTGGCCATTGAGAGCTATTTTAGTTGGTTCTTTGGTCCCATGGACATACCCTATTACTGTAGATTTTATTGTTGTTTCTAAACACTTCCTTACTTTCTGGCACTCATAGATTCTCAAGGATCATTCTGTGTGTTTCCTCTCTAGTTCTAGAATCAACCATTTCTCTAAGCAGCCCTGGATACTTTTATGGGAGAATGGTATTAGAAACCAAGATCTGAGTCCTAAATGTTCCATTGTTTCTAGTTCTGCTTACCTAACAGAACAAGGAAATATATGTGTGCACACCAGCACATATATGAACACATAGCTATAAATATTTCTATATGTAACCATATAAATTGCTAATTGTTTGGCATATTATACCTTTAGCTCTTACAGCAACTTCATGATATAAGTTCCATTTGTATCCCCATTTTATAAATGAGGAAACAGATGTAGAGGCCATAAGAAACTTACCCTAGGCCACACAACCTATGAAAGTCAAAAATGTAGTTGTTTTTGTTCTATGTTTGTATAATTAAAAACCAAGTTATAAAGTAAACAGTGTGGAAGTTTCATAAAAAGTTAAACATAAGTTTACCATATAGACTGATAATTCCACTTTTAAGATCCTACCCAAGGAAAATGAAATTGTTTACACAAATACATATATGTGAATGTTTATAGCAGAATTATTCTTAATAGACAAAATGCAGAAATAACTCAAGTGTTCACGCATAAATGGATAAATGAAATGTGGTTTATCCATATAAATGTCATTTGAAAAAAAATAAGGAATGAAACACTGATACCTGGTACAACAGGGATAAACCTCAAAAATATTATACAAAGTGAAAGAAGCCAAAATAAAAGATTACTTATTTTATGATTCCATATATGAAATGTCCAGAAAAGGCAAATCCAAGAAGACAGAAAGTTGATTAGTATTTGCCTGGAGCTAGAAGTGAGAATGGGAGTAAAATCTAAACAGATACACAATCTTACTAGGGGATATAAATGTTCTAAAACTGGATTATGGTTTTGTCTGTACAATTTTACACTTAGAAAACTTGTTGAATAGTGCATTTCAGAGGAATTTTATATCTTTCAAGTTATACCTCAATATAGAAGTTTTATTTATTCATTTATTTAAGTATCACTTTTATATCATAGAGAATATATCAGTTTTGTACATTGATTTTTGATTTTTGGCTGTGCAGGGTCTTCGTTGCTACATGGGCTTTCTCTAGTTGTGGTGTGCAGGGGCTGCTCTCCAGTTGCAGGGCGTGGGCTTCTCATTGCAGTGGCTTCTCCTGTTGCACAACATGGGCTCTAGGGTGCTCAGGCTTCAGTAGTTGTGGTGCATAGGTTTAGTTGCCCTGTGGCATGTAGGATCTTCCTGGATCAGGGATTGAATCCATGTCCCTGTATTGGCAGGCAGATTCTTAACGACTGAACAATCAGGGAAAGTTATGGACAGAAGTCATAGTTGCACAACATTTGAATGTACTGAATACCACTGATTTGTATATTGTATGTTATGGGAATTTCACCTAAAAAACCTAAATAAAGTTTGGACACTGCCAAAATATGTGTTTTTTGTATGTATTTTAAGTTTTTTTTTTAAATGATGTTGTTTATTCATATCATTACTTCTACATATGCAACTCATATTCTTTGTATAAAAAGTTGGAAATAAAAAAGGACAATAACCTATTATTAATTTCTCATTATCTTGCTGCCTAGTAATAATTTCATTTAATTTGTGGGAATATATCCTGCCCCTCTTTTTTCTGTGTGTTTTTATCAAAAATGTAATCCTACTATATACATAGTCCTATAACATGCTTTTGCAGCTTAACAATAAACATAAATTTCATCCTATTCTAATGATACGTCATGGTTTTGAAATTCAAAAGCCAAATGCCCACCTCACTTAAAGGTAAAATCCACTTGGTGGGAGACAAAATGGCCATTCCGCCAAATATAACCTGAATCAACATTCTCTGTATGCCATGTATTATGGACTGAATGATGTGCCCCCAAAATGTATATGTTGAAATACTGACCTCCAGTTTGACTATCTTTGAAGATAGAACCTATAAGGAGATACTTAAGATTTAATAAGATCTCAAGGGTAGGCCCTGATCCAATATGATTAGTATAGTGTCCTTAGAAGAAAAGACAACAAAGCACTCTCTCCTGCCCTCTCTCATCCCACCACGTGAGGACGCTTCTATAAAGTGGTCATTTGCAAGCCAGGAACAAAGCCTTCATGAGAAACAAGACTGGCTAGCATCTTGATTGGGTCTTCCCCAGTGGTGCTCGTGGTAGAGAACCAGCTTGCCAATGCATGAGACATAAGAAATAGGTTTGATTCTGGGTGGAGAAGATCCCCTGGCAGAGGGCATAGCAACCCACTCCAGTATTCTTGCCAGGAAAATCCCATGGACAGAGAACCCTGAGGGGCTACAGTCCATGGGGTCTCAAAGAGTCAGACATTTTTATGCAATAGCCTTTCCTGAGTGTGAACTATTATGTTTCAGATACTGTACTAGGTACTTTAAATATGTTACCTCTTTTTATTCATAGAACTGCTTGAAGTCATTTTACAAATAAGGAAACCAGGATTCAGAAAAGAAAACTAACTTAGTCAGAGTCACACAGCTAATAAATGCCAAAGTTTGAACTTGAACCCAGGTTTGTTTGATGGCAGAGGCTTTGCACATGCCCTGAGGCTGCTGAAGCTAAGAGATTGAGCTAAGTATTAAAAGTGTAGGATATATTTCCAGCATAAAATTTTACATAGATTATACTTGTATTGATCAACCACTGTGTCCTAACTACCATTTATGAAAGGCCATCAATGCCAGACTGTAGTGTTTTTATTTTATCCTGTAGTCCAGCGGTTAGCTAAACTTTTTTTTTTTTTTTTCTTCAAATTTCTATAAAGGGCAAGAGAGTGGAAATTTTAGGCTTTGTGGGGGATTCAGTCTCTGTGGCAACTACTCAACTGCTGCAATACAAGAACAGCCATTGGCAATGAGAAAATAAGTAAGCATGTTTGTATTCTAATAAATTTCATATATGAAAACAGACAGTAGGTTGAATTTGGTTATCAGGCCATAGTTTACCAACCCTGTTGTAGCCAATAGTAAGTGATTGAATGTGCTTGAAAGGAATTTTATCAAAGCTGTATTATTTTAAAGGATAGGTTTGGAAGTAATGTACACTGTGATTTGGGGGAGGGCAAAAATAGAGGCAGAGAAAGCTTGAGAAGACTAAGACTCAACAGACTCGATATAAGGCATAAAGAGAAAGAAGAAATGTCCATCAAATGAGTCTGTCAGGTTTTTAGATCAAATAATCCCTTTTAGAACTCGAATTTAGAACTTTCCCTTTTGAAAACTCACAGTAGGTTATATGCCAGTTTAAGTCAATAGTTAATTTATTTCTTTCTTGGTATAAACTAAAACTCCAATTTTAAAGGAGTTTGAATATATTTAAAACCAAATGCCTTTGTTTGTGTGTGTGTGTTATCTGTCTACCTATCTTTCTGTCTGTCTTTATAGCCCAAGGAATCACAGGAACCAAAGAACCCCAGAATATCCATCAAACGTTTTTATTTGTAATTACTTTACTTAGTAATTGAACCAAAGAGTAAGGGTGTGAAAATAAGGATGATGCTGATGAGCCATACTTCACAAATTGCCAGACTCTAATACACAAAGACTATGGTCTTTCCTGTGGTCATGTATGGATGTGAGAGTTGGACTGTGAAGAAGGCTGAGCGCCGAAGAATTGATGCTTTTGAACTGTGGTGTTGGAGAAGACTCTCGAGAGTCCCTTGGACTGCAAGAAGATCCAACCAGTCCATTCTGAAGGAGATCAATCCTGGAATTTCTTTAGAAGGAATGATGCTAAAGCTGAAACTCCAGTATTTTGGCCACCTCATGCGAAGAGTTGACTCATTGGAGAAGACTCTGATGTTGGGAGGGATTGAGGGCAGGAGGAGAAGGGGACGACAGAGGATGAGATGGCTGGATGGCATCACTGACTCGATGGATGCGAGTCTGAGTGACCTCCGGGAGCTGGTGATGGACAGGGAGGCCTGGCGTGCTGCGGTTCATGGGGTCGCAGAGTCGGACACGACTGAGCGACTGATCTGATCTGATCTGATCTGAATACACAAAGCTGGGTTGATAAATTAGAATAAAACCATTCATTTGCACAGTCTTCCCTGGAAAGAGATAGGAACTCGGCCTCTTGGCCCCTTATTTCTCTCCATAAAATCCTCTTTTATAAAATATTGGCACAGCAATTTCCTTGTGAGGCAATGACTGGGCAGAGTGGGCTACACTGTTTAGTAGACATAAAGGAGAAGACTTGGGATTTTATTTGGTCACGATCACCCAATTAAACATTATCTGGAAAAAAAATAAAACACTATGAGTTTCTGTCTACATGATCTCACAGCCACAAACTAGAAAGTGAACAATCCTGTTAATGAGCCAATTTTTGTGTATGGGATGCAAAACATTGGTTTGATTCATATTACTTTTAAATTAACCAGCTGTTTAGGTAATGTGGTGCAAAACAACTGGCATCCCAAACCATCCATTACTTCTTCCAATTAAATTGTATAGCCTTATAACTGTTAGCAAAAGATCATTCACTCATTTGTTCATGCTTTGTTTACTGGTTAAACACTTAGTGAGCACCAGTTGTTTCTCGGGGCAGGGTACTGCGCTTAGGAATAAAGGAAATACAGAGATGAGAGAGACTTACCTCTGCCTATAAAGAGCTTCCAATCTCAGAGGGGACATAATACAACAAAACAAATATTGATAAATAACAGACAGAATGTGATGCTTTGTGCACTGATTTAAAAAATTATTGGGTGCTTACAACCCACAGGGATTCTCTTTTTGAGGAAAGAGCTCTTGATACAACCCTGATATAG
The DNA here is from genome assembly GCA_935064755.1 of Tragelaphus eurycerus. Taxonomy (NCBI): domain Eukaryota; kingdom Metazoa; phylum Chordata; class Mammalia; order Artiodactyla; family Bovidae; genus Tragelaphus; species Tragelaphus eurycerus. The sequence goes on from CAKXYN010000064.1 coordinate 1,160,677, forward strand.
CAGATTCAGGTCTGAGCACTGTCACTAACTGGCTTTTGGCATTTGCTTAGTCACAGCTTTTCTGGAACATAATATCCCCATCTAGGAAAGGATCTGTTGTGTTCAATGTTTGTTAGTGCTTTTTCCCATGAATACTATCCTAAGTTTCAATATTTTAAGTTGGGAAAGAACATGAATCAGGGTACATTTCAAAGGATAGAGGAAACTTTGATTAAAAATGTAGAAATATGGATGTTCTTGAAAACACAAGAATGGATCTTAATTGATGCAGATGAGTTAGGCACACTCTCTAAACAAAAAAAAGATTTATTTATTTATTTTTGGCTGCACTGGGCTTTCTCTAGTTGTGGTGATTGGGGGCTACTCTTTGTTAAGGGTCTTGGGCTTCATTGATTGCAGCATGTGGGCTCAGTAGTTGTGGTTTGAGGGCTTGAGCACCTGGCTCAGCCATTGTGGTGCATGGGCTTAGTTGCTCCGCTGCATGTGTGGGATCTTCGTGGACCAGGGATCAAACCTGTGTCCCCTGAACTGGCAGGTGGGTTCTTTAACCACTAGGAAGCCCAGGAATACTCTCTAAATAAAGGTCAGCTACATATATAAGAAAACATAGTGATAACAATACTTACATTTATAGGGTAAATATCTGGATATAGAATCTGTTCAGAAAACTGGAAGGAGGCATGAGGCTGAAAGCAGATAGAAATATCAGTGACTAGTATTTGGTGGGCAAAAAATGAATTCTTTGGGTCACCCACTTTTCTACATAGAGTACTGCATGGGGAGAGGGAAAGTATGGGTGTAAAAGGCTCTCCAGTGCAGGAGGTGGCCTCCTGGCAGGTCAGCCCTGAGTACTGAGAAGCTACAACAGCATCAATGACAGAACGAAGCACACTTGTTCCCACAGCACAGGGCTACTGGGAGAAGGCACAGGTAATTCTCAGATTCAGTTTTCATACTTGATGTGTTACATGCAGCTGCTAAGTCGCTTCAGTCGTGTCCGACTCTGTGTGACCCCATAGACGGAAGCTCACCAGGCTCCCCCATCCCTGGGATTCTCCAGGCAAGAACACTGGAGTGGGTTGCCATTTCCTTCTCCAATGCATGAAAGTGAAAAGGGAAAGTGAAGTCGCTCAGTCGTGTCCGACTCTTAGCGACCCCATGGACTGGAGCCTACCAGGCTCCTCCGTCCATGGGATTTTCCAGGCAAAAGTACTGGGGTGGGGTGCCATTGCCTTCCCCGTACATGCAGCTAGGACAACCTTATGGAAATCTCTGGGTTAATCGAGTGAGCGAAAATTATAAGGGTGATGGGAATCTGGAAGTTTAATCCATAGCAATATAATGAGTGAGGAAAAAGACCTTCAGTTCAAGACTTGTGCACGAGTTGTTAAGGATTTGTTTGTTTTAGCCACCCAGAACAGCTTGTGGGATCTTAGTTCCCTAATCAGGGACTGAAACCTCACCCTTGTGGAGTCCTAATCACTTTTCTGAGTTAAAATTAGCAAATCAGTCTCATTTACAGCAGCAAAAACAGGAATTTTCCAATTAACACGAGCTTTGGAAACTTTAGAAGTTTAATAGTATGTGAGACACTTGAACAATTGACCCTTTTTCCTGAATTTCTCACTAATAATGAATTTTTTTCCCAAAGGAGAAGGCACATGCAACAACTTCAGAAGCTTATGGGACTAAGTGTAAAACTAGTAGCTGTGGCCTAACTTAGGCTTTGGTGGTGCATACTGCTGCAGATATAGGTCTGTGTCCCCGGGATCAGGTCTGTGGCATAGAGGTTTTTGTAAGCATGAGTTGCCAGATGTTCTTTCCCCAAAACCCTTGCAACTCCTTGTTCCCACCTCCTTGGCCCTGTCTTAGAAGCACCAATAGCCTGAGCCCAGTCTTCTTGCACTCTGAGGTATCCTCAGCATCTGAGCAGGAGAGGTTGAGGTGAAAATTGAAGTCAATCCCTACAGGCCTGGATCGTGGGATGTGCCCAAGGGGAGCAGCACAGCATCTTGTTAAATGACTCAAGGGCATTTTGGGAACAATCTAGGAGGACTGCTTTGTGGGAGATTAATGACCTGAGGGATCATTTAAAAGAGCTGTTGGTTAACATGATCATTACTGCTTCAGAGCCCATATGCCTCTCCAGTCATGGTAGTGAGAAAGGAGTCTGGAAAAAATGGTGAGACTGTGAATTCTCATACTGTTAACCGTTGAACCAAGAATGATCAATAGACTGCTTGTAAAGAAAGTGTAGAGTTCACCTAGTCAGATTTGTGGAATGGATATTACCAGATAGGCATGCGTCCAAAGTCACTTCCGTCGTGTCTGACTCTTTGCAACCCCGTGGATTGCAGCCCGCCAGGCTCCTCTGCCCGTGGGATTCTCCAGGCAAGAATACTGAAGTGGGTTGCCATGCCCTCCTCCAGGGGATCTTCTCGACCCAGGGATCAGACCCACGTCTGATGCACCGGTGCGTGTCTCCTGGTGTCTCCTGCACCGGTAGGCAGGTTCTTTACCACTAGTGACACCTGGGGAGCCCAGATAGTTAGGTGACTGAGGAGAAAGAAAAGAGAGCTTTTATCTGAATAGCAAGGTCTCATCCATTTTAAATGATGCCTCAGGGTCTCTCAGGAGGCGCTGCTTTGAACTCTAAATGGAAAGGGTCGTTGGTGACAGGAAATAGCCTGAGGTGATTTCTTCCCTTGATCAGAAACATCTACTATTTCTTAGTAATAGATTAAGTACCTCTCACCTGTGCATAAGGGAAGGGCCCCAGCTGATCAGGAAGCAGTGGTTCTCGAATCCCATCCACAGCTTCTCAGTGCTCACCTCTAAGTTGAAGGCTGCATGCTGTGAATGTGTTGCTTCTTAATGGAGATTTGATCCCCACACCCACCCACTCCAGGCTTGATAACCTGATAGGCTTGCTACTAAGGCTAGGCAAAAGTGATAGGAGTTAAATCCTCTAGAAGCAAGCTTCAACCAATGAAGAATACTCAACCTTCTCTTCAGGTAATTCTAAGGTATGGTCGGCACAGACTCCCAGATTTCCTTAATGGAATTACCTTCCAGCAGCTCACAGTTGTAACTTGCTTGATAACTTACTCTCTATTGCCTCCCTTCTTTTTCCTGTCTACTTCCCTACTGGTGTTTCTTGGGACCACCTCTCCCCTGACTCTCAGCCTTTGTCTCAGTGTTTGCTTCTAGGAGAATCCAAATAAAGACATTCAGGTAACACACCTTGTTATATATCAATCTCAAATATTTTTTTTTGTTTTTGGTGTTTGTGCCTAAAGAATAGAAATACAGATATACATGTCCTGATAATTTAAATACAAAGCCTTCCATATTTTTCTACCCCTTGGCCCAAAATAGGAAGAAAGGGCAGGAACAGTGTGTCATTTCAGGACATAACTTACATCTTACTCATCTGATGCTCATCTGAGCATCCTCATTAAGAGAAGGAGAGGAATAGGAGTCTCCAGCTGCTTTAAAAACTTGCTGATCAAAGTTTAGTATCACTCTGGAACTTGTTAAAATGCAGAATGTCAGATCCCTTCCAGACCCACTGAATACGAACCTACAATTTTTTAAAACAAGATCTTCAGACAACTCATATGCACATTATAGTTTCCGTGTCGCTGTCCTCAGATACATGGCTGTGGTCTTTTGGAGGAAGAAAATGCAGTATTTCTATCAGCAGATCTTAACAGCTGCAGCTCTCTGCTTAGATGTATAGCATATCACTGTTGTGGCAAGTAACCCAAGAGGAGTCCTTGGGTTTCCGTTATATGGGGTTACCTGGGTATCGATGAGATTTTACCATTTGCCACCAGGTGTGACAAGCTGTCAGGTGTAACAATGTCCTCCAGCCAAAGACTCAAGATCACAGATAATTGAACAAGTTTAGTTTATTACCAGTTGCCTGAAGAGAGAACACATATCATGGGGAATCCTGAGGTGTCTCAGTAAGAGAGTGTCAGAAAGAACTTATTAAAGGATTTGGATTTTGGTTGAGTGATTTTGGAGAGGGTCCAAGGAAGAAGGGCTTTGCTGTGAATTGGGTGCTGTCAGAAAACAAGGATAATTCTATAATTGAGTGTCTTGTAAAATCTTATCTACGGGGAGGACAAACCAGAACGAGGCTAAAGTTATCATGATAAAAAAAACCACAGAATAAAAGTGAAACAGGAGATACGAACCTGTTTTTTTGTTTGTAGGTTTCAAATCCCTCTCACCACATTTCAACATCTTTAATTTGCACCTAGGGAATAAATGCATACTATAAGTAGTCTGAAGAAGATTGCACTTGTGTGTGCATGCTCAGTTGTGTCTGACTCTTTGCTACCCCGTGGACAGCAGCCCCACAGACTCCTCTGTCCTTGGGATTTCCCACACAAGGGTACTGGAGTGGATTGCCATTTCCTCCTCCAGGGGATCTTCCCAAACCAGGGATTGAACCCTCATCTCTTGCATCTCCTACATTGCCAGGCAGAAGGTTTATCACTGTGCTACTTGGGAAGCCACTATTTGTACAACATGACAAACAAGTCAACTACTTTCTTTAATGCTCAACACAAGAAACAGTGAAATATTCTACAGTTACAAAAACATTGGCTGTGTTGGACTCACTGAAGAATCAGATCAGATCAGATCAGATAAGTCACTCAGTCGTGTCCGACTCTTTGCAACCCCATGAATCGCAGCACGCCAGGCCTCCCTGGCCATCACCAACTCCCGGAGGTCACCCAGACTCACATCCATCGAGTCAGTGATGCCATCCAGCCATCTCATCCTCTGTCGTCCCCTTCTCCTCCTGCCCCCAATCACTCCCAGCATCAGAGTCTTCTCCAATGAGTCAACTCTTCGCATGAGGTGGCCAAAGTACTGGAGTTTCAGCTTTAGCATCATTCCTTCCAAAGTAATCCCAGGGCTGATCTCCTTCAGAATGGACTGGTTGGATCTCCTTGCAGTCCAAGGGACTCTCAAGAGTCTTCTCCAACACCACAGTTCAAAAAAATAAATTCTTCGGTGCTCAGCCTTCTTCACAGTCCAACTCTCATATCCATACATGACCACAGGAAAAATCATAGCCTTGACTAGACGAACCTTTGTTGGCAAAGTAATGTCTCTGCTTTTGAATATGCTATCTAGGGTGGTCATAACTTTCCTTCCAAGGTGTAAGTGTCTTTTAATTTCATGGCTGCAATCACCATCTGCAGTGATTTTGGAGCCCAGAAAAATAAAGTCTGACACTGTTTCCACTGTTTCCCCATCTATTTCCCATGAAGTGATGGGACTGGATGCCATGATCTTCGTTTTCTGAATGTTGAGCTTTAAGCAAACTTTTCCACTTTCCACTTTCACTTTCATCTAGAGAATTTTTAGTTCCTCTTCACTTTCTGCCATAAGGGTAGTGTCATCTGCATATCTGAGGTTATTGAGATTTCTCCTGGCAATCTTGATTCCAGCTTGTGTTTCTTCCAGTCCAGCATTTCTCATGATATACTCTGCATAGAAGTTAAATAGGCAGGGTGACAATATACAGCCTTGACGTACTCCTTTTCCTATTTGGAACCAGTCTGTTGTTCCATGTCCAGTTCTAACTGTTGCTTCCTGACCTGCATACAGATTTCTCAAGAGGCAGATCAGGTGGTCTGGTATTCCCATCTCTGAGAATTTTCCACAGTTTAGTGTGAGCCACACAGTCAAGGGCTTTGGCATAGTCAAGAAAGCAGAAAGAGATGCTTTTCTGGAACTCTCTTGCTTTTTCCATGACCCAGAAGATGTTGGCAATTTGATCTCTGGTTCCTCTGCCTTTTCTAAAACCAGCTTGAACATCAGGAAGTTCACGGTTCACATACTGCTGAAGCCTGGTTTGGAGAATTTTGAGCATTACTTTACTAGCATGTGAGATGAGTGCAATTGTGTGGTAGTTTGAGCATTCTTTGGCATTGTCTTTCTTCAGGATTGGAATGAAAGTGACCTTTTCCAGTCCTGTGGCCACTGCTGAGTTTTCCAAATTTGCTGGCATATTAAGTGTAGCACATTCACAGCATCATCTTTCAGGACTTGAAATAGCTCAACTGAAATTCCATCACCTCCACTAGCTTTGTTTGTAGTGATGCTTTCTAAGGCCCACTTGATTTTACATTCCAGGATGTCTGGCTCTAGGTCAGTGATCACACCATTGTGATTATCTGAGTCATGAAGCTCTTTTTTGTACAGTTCTTCTGTGTATTCTTGCCATCTCTTCTTAATATCTTCTGCTTTTGTTAGGTCCATACCATTTCTGTCCTTTATCGAGCCCATCTTTGCATGAAATGTTCCTTTTGTATCTCTGATTTTCTTGAAGAGGTCTCTAGTCTTTCCCATTCTGTTGTTTTCCTCTATTTCTTTGCAATGATCACTGAAGAAGGCTTTCTTATCTCTTCTTGCTATTCTTTGGAACTCTGCATTCAGATGTTTATATCTTTCCTTTTCTCCTTTGCTTTTCGCTTCTCTTCTTTTCACAGCTATTTGTAAGGCCTCCCCAGACAGCCATTTTGCTTTTTTGCATTTCTTTTCCATGGGGATGGTCTTGATCCCTGTCTCCTGTACAATGTCACGAACCTCATTCCATAGTTCATCATGCACTCTATCTATCAGATCTAGGCCCTTAAATCTATTTCTCACTTCCACTGTATAATCATAAGGGATTTGATTTAGGTCATACCTGAATGGTCTAGTGGTTATCCCTACTTTCTTCAGTTTCAATCTGAATTTGGCAATAAGGAGTTCATGGTCTGAGCTACAGTAAGCTCCTGGTCTTGTTTTTGCTGACTGTATAGAGCTTCTCCATCTTTGGCTGCAAAGAATATAATCAATCTGATTTCGGTGTTGACCATCTGGTGATGTCCATGTATAGAGTCTTCTCTTGTATTGTTGAAAGAGGGTATTTGTTATGACCAGTGCATTTTCTTTGCAAAACTCTATTAGTCTTTGCCCTGCTTCATTCTGTATTCCAAGGCCAAATTTGCCTGTTACTCCAGGTGTTTCTTGACTTCCTACTTTTGCATTCCAGTCCCCTATAATGAAAAGGACATTTTTGGGGGGTGTTAGTTCTAAAAGGTCTTGTAGGTCTTCATAGAACTGTTCAACTTCAGCTTCTTCAGCATTACTGATTGGGGCATAGACTTGGATTACTGTGATATTGAATGGTTTGCCTTGGGAACGAAGAGAGATCCTTCTGTCGTTTTTGAGATTGCATCCAAATACTGCATTTCAGACTCTTTTGTTGACCATGATGGCTATCCCATTTCTTCTAAGGGATTCCTGCCCACAGTAGTAGATATAATGGTCCTCTGAGTTAAAATCACCCATTCCAGTCCATTTTAGTTCGCTGATTCCTAGAATGTCGACATTCACTCTTGCCATCTCTTGTTTGACCACTTCCATTTTGCCTTGATTCATGGACCTGACATTCCAGGTTCCTATGCAATACTACTCTTTACAGCATGGGACCTTGCTTCTATCACCAGTAACATCCACAGCTGGGTATTGTTTTTGCTTTGGCTCCATCCCTTCATTCTTTCTGGAGTTATTTCTCCACTGATCTCCAGTAGCATATTGGGCACCTACTGACCTGGGGAGTTTCTCTTTCAGTATCCTATCATTTTGCCCTTTCATCCTGTTCATGGGGTTCTCAAGGCAAGAATACTGAAGTGGTTTGCCATTCCCTTCTCTAGTGGACCACATCCTGTCAGATCTCTCCACCATGACTTGCCCATCTTGGATAGTACCATTCAATAGTTTATAGAAAGAGAATTGATACTATGCAGTTCTGTGTACCACACAGTATTATCTTGTTGCCTAAATATACATGGGAAAGAAAACAATGTCTCTAATACAGAATAGCAGAAAGGTACAGACCATAACAGGTAAATAAGATAAAAATTCAAATATTAAAGTGTTATAAATAAAATAAAACATGGTGGCATATTGAAAAATAGAGAAGGGGGCTTTTTGAGTTAATTTAGTGGGGAGATCAGGACTGAGACATGAGTGAGGTGAAGAAGTGGGCCATGTGTAAACCTGAGGGAAGAGTCTCTGGACAGAGAGAACATGCTTACTAACAATTGGGGTTACTGCTTTTAAAGTTTAGTAATATGATGGAATGATGCTGAAGCTGAAACTCCAGTACTTTGGCCACCTCATGTGAAGAGTTGACTCATTGGAAAAGACCCTGATGCTGAGAGGGATTGGGGGCAGGAGGAGAAGGGGACGACAGAGGATGAGATGGCTGGGTGGCATCACTGACTGGATGGATATGAGTTTGGGTGAACTCCAGGGGTTGGTAATCGACAGGGAGGCCTGGCGTGCTGCAATTCATAGGGTCGCAAAGAGTCAGACATGACTGAGCGACTGAACTGAAGTGATGATGTATGGTGGATGATGATGATGTATGATGGATGATGGATGTAATGATGTATGGTGTATGATGGATGTAAAAATCATACAGTTCATTTTTTTTAATTTGTATTTTCCTTACTACTAGGGATGTTTACACCTGTTTAGTGTTTAATTGTCATTTAAGCATGTCAAATTATATGGATTCTTTGTGTAGTAGACATTAAATTTTTACCTATCATATGTTTGTTTTAAATGTGTTTTATTATCTATAATTAGACTATCAATTTTGTTTATGGTATTTTTTTCCATGCAACATGTCTCAGTGTACCTTAATATATTTATAGAGGGCTTCTCACATGGCACTAGCGGTAAAGACCCTGCCTGGCAATGCAGGAGATGTAGAGACATGGGTTTGATCCCTGGGTCAGGAAAATCCCCTGGAAGAGGGCATGGCAACTTACTCTAGTATTTTTGTCTGGAGAATCCCATGGACAGCGGAGCTTGGTGGACTACAGACCAGAGGGTTACAAAGAGTCAGACACAATTGAAGAGACTTAGCGAGCATGTTAATATAGCTAAATATGTCTATTTTGTACCCTTGCTTGTTTTCAGGTTTTATTTGCCTGATACCTCTTCAACAACTCTTTATTCATCACATTACACCTTTATTACATTATTTCTTTTCATTTGTTTTTGGCTGTGCTGGGTCTTCGTTGCTGCTGCATGGGCTTTTACACTAGTTGTAGAGAGCAGGGGCTACTCTCTAGTTGAGGTGTGCATGCTTCTCATTGTGGCAGCTTCTCATTACACGGCACAGGCTCTAGGGCCTGTGGGGCTTCAGTAGCTGCTGAATGTGGTCGCATAGTTGTGACTCCCAGGCTCTAAAGCACAGGCTCAACAGTTGTGGTACATGGGTTTAGTTGTTCTTTGGCCTGTGGGATCTTCCTGGATCAGATATTGAACTTGTGTCTCCTGGATTGGCAGGTGGATTCTTTACCATTGAGCCACTAGGGAAGCCCATAAACAACATACATCCCCTTTTTTTAAATGGCAATTTCTGTGTTTTAGTGTCATTTCAATCTTTAAATGAGAAAATTCAGTCCATTCGTGTTTAGGTAATAACTGACTCCTTTCATATTACTTTGTTTCCTACTTACTTGACTATTTTTTTCTTTTTTCTTATTTTTCTACTTATTTTTTCCTAATTTTTAAGTTACTGTTCTTTCTTTACTTGCTTCCTAATAACTTAGTTTTATTTCATTTTTCTATATTTCCTTACCAACCATTGCCATATTTTAAGACATTCATAACAAAACATATATCAATTCCAAAATATAAAAACAAGATGCCAATTACTCCTCTCAACATAGATGTCATGATCCCCAGCTACTTCTTCCTCCAATCCCCTCAAATAAGAATTTAGTGTGCTTTTACTTCCCACCATACTTCCCTAACCAACCAATCCCTACTTTTTACTGAGATGGTTTAGTACTATTGGTGTCAGACTGTTATGAAATTTTCTCTAGAAATATATTTTCTAAATTTAGAAAAATCTAATTATCCATCTATGTTTCTATTTACCTATCCATCCATCCACCCATCCATCTATTCATCCACTCATGTTTCCTTTTCAACCTCTTCTTTTGCAGAAGATCTCTTCAGATTCATTGCTGATGAGATGTATCTTCTCTCATCCATCATCTTCACACAGAATAAGTGAAGAGAATTCTCAATTCCTGCACCTTTGCAGAAATCCTTCCTTCTTTGTAGCCGGTGATGTCTAGGCTGGATTATCATATACTTTCAGGTGTCTATGGTTGTAATTCCACTAGCTTCCTGTTGATAAATTCAATGTCAATCTGATTTATTTTATTTGGTAAACAACTTTTTCTTCCCATCTGCAGTATGTAAGATGTTCTCTTTATTTTAGAATCCAGGGATTTTATCATGCTGTGTCTAATTTGTCTTTCTTCCTTAATCCTGCGTGTAATTTGATAAACCATTTCAATCTTGCAAACTCCAGTCTGACTTCAAAATAAGACACTTTCTCCCATTGTTTTGAAATTAATTTCTCTTTCTCTAGCTATTCCTTTTTTCTTTCTCTTGAATCCATATTATTTGAATTTTGGGATTCCTGACTTTATTGTTTCTTGATTTCCATTTCTTTGTGTTTTTGTTTTGAGACTTTTTAAACTTAATCTTCATGATCACTCATTCAAGTCTTAACAGTGACCATTTTCCCTTTAAACTTATCTATTAACTTTTTAGTTCAAATACTAGATTTCTCAATATTTTAAAAAATTGCCTTATTTATCTCTTGGAAGATTCATTAGACCCCTTTACCAGTTCTTGGTTAAGAATCAGAACCACCACTGGGGGATTTTTAATTTTTTCAGTGGGCTATGAATCCAGCTGCTAATACAAGGGTGATAATACCACCAGCAAAGGGAGAGGCAGCTGTTTCTGCATCTATGGGCTTCTCAAACTTTAATATACCTGCATTTTCACCTGGGAATCTTGTTGAAATCCTAGTTCTGATCCAGGAGATCTGGGTTGGAGCCTGAGATTCTGCATCTCTATTAAGCACCCAGGTGATAACACTGCTGCTAGGGTCACAGACCACACTATCCATAACAAGGGACTAGCGTGTACCAGCCAACAGTCTGTCAGTTCCAAGTGTGGAAGCATCACAAAAACTTCTAACTGCAGCCTCCTCTTCTGCAAACATTAGCATTTTCCAAGCCTAAGCTGTTACAGAGACCCATACCACCTGTTTGGCTTTTCTGCTGGGTGGTGGAGACCAGTTGGTTTTCCCAGGAACATTCATCTTTCCTCCTGAGATTTGTGGCAAACTCTCTCCAGAATTCACAGCATTTTGATAAGCACTTTGTATCTCTTCATTTCTGGTCTCCAGAGACATCCTAAGGCCAGAAGAACAAAAGATCTTCCATTTCCTTCCATCTGCTCTTGGTAGAGCCAAGGCCTGGCTTCTACCCTCCAGGCCCCCAGTCAGTTGGTCCAACATCTGCTTTTCTCAGGAGAGGTAGTTTGCTATTGATATGGACTTGGGGAATATGTTCAAATATCATCTTCACATGCACACACGCAAAAGCATGTACTACATATTTTAAGCCAGAAAGTATTTTTTGTGGTAATAAGGAATATATCCATATTTTAAAAGTTTAATATCTGTAAGTCTGATCTTGGCTTCTAAAAAGAGTTCAGATTTTAAGCAGAAAAAAGAAGAGAAAGATCAGATAAAATTACATTACTGAACTGTAAGGGCAAAGAGTTAGCTAGCACTCTGTTAGAGGAGACTCCCTTTGACATTCCACTAAAGAAAGTCAAATGATGTTTTATACCTTGAGGTCCTGAACAAAAAGAGGAAAAAAAAAGAAAAAAAGTAACTCTAAATTGAAGAGAATTCAGAACGACTATATTCTCTAACCCTTCTTTCTTCTGTGAGAGGATCTGGACATAGTTGGGCATACGGATAGGTCAGATAAATGAGAATGAAGTTTATCCATCAAGTTTTTCCCTTCATGCCCTCCAGAGAGTATGGCTTCATCTTTGTACCTTTCCTGTGCACTGCAAAAGAGGAAGTCAAACATGCATGCTGTGCAACAGTTAGCAGTCTTCCTTTATTTAATGTCTCTTAATTCCTGGAGATGTCCAGGCATAACTTCTAAGATACTTGATCTTTTTCCCCAAAATGGGAACTATATTTTTCATATTCATTATAACTGGTTAAACCAACAGTGATGCACTTTCCATAGAAATCATTTGTACCCTGTTTTAATAAGTTTTGTCTGCATGGTGTACAAGGGAGCCAAGCAGCTGCAGGCAGAATGAACAGGATTGCTATGAAGTGGGGAAAGGTCTCCCTTAGGAAAGAGCTATGCCTTTAACAGTGCGACCTAATGGAAGCACTCCAGATATAAAAATGCAGACTTCCCAAGGCATGAAGCTTTCATTCTTCTGTAACTGCCATGGTGAGAAAAACTCCCAGAGAGACTGTAAAAGAGCAGTGGTGTTGTCATTATCATTCCTGTGTAAAGGAGAAACCTTTTATGTCTAAAGTACTTTTTTTTCTATTTCATAAGATATCTCTGTTTGAAAACTTTTAAATATGATTTTAGGACTCTGCTTCCAACCAATAGACCAGCTCTAATACAGTAAATATTCAATTTCAGCTGCTCAATGAAGGTCTACTTAAATTATTTTCTTATAAAAGCTCTAAAGATCATCTATTTACAGCCTTGATATCACTTCTGGAATGCCATGGCACATGTGTGAACAAACAGCAGTACAGTAAAATGTCATGAACCTATGGATAATAAACTCTTCAGTGATGACAGCTTGTGTGTTAAGCTATATTTCATCTACTACATTGAGGACATAATCTTGAGATGATAGATCTAGAAGAAACCTCTGGAGGCTATCAGATTTACACATTTCAAACATCTCAACGTTATTCAAGACTGATGGCTGTTTTCTTCGTAAACATATTCCAAGACAGAGACCCAACAATTTTTAAGTTTTTGAAAAATCATCCACCTTACAAGAAGCGCTTCTATTTCTCCATCTAAAATGACATTTTAATAACTTTTTTCTAAAAACTGTAGCATTTTTATTTTCTAGGGGAACCAGGGACATAAAATGAGGAAGCCGAATCTTGGAAAGAGTGAGCAGACAAAGCAGAACTTTGTCTTCTGACTGCTAGTACTACACTGCCTCTAAAATGAATGAAAACATAATGCATATAATATTATTTTTAAATACCATCATTCCTTACTATTCACAGTGAATTCATCTTTTAATTTTCATACCTTTCATTCTGTCACCTTATCAGCACAATGTAAGAAAGGATGAAAAAGGAGTATGTAAATACAACACAGATATTTTCAAGGTATTCTGCAATTGGTTAACACATTCTCACAAGAGAAAATTGTTTAATCCAGACTGTTTTACTCATAGGCAAAGTGAAGAGCTAGAATTAGATAATTTGTAAGATACCTTCTATTTTAACACTATTTGAAACAATTCAGTTTTGCTTTATGAAAGTTTTCCTAATACTTGCAATACCATGAAAATATCCAAGGCTTCATGATATATACCTTTACCAAAGAAGACTGACAGAGCTTTACAATCTAGTGAAATGGTATGCATAGAAAAGATCCCTTTGAACCTGGACTGTGTTTCTTTAATGTTATGGACACAGGATTTACAGTTATGATTTTATTCTTTGTTTTCCAGTTCCTTTTTGATATCCTAAAGTCTATGAAAAATCAAGGTCAGTCAATCCATCAGAGATCAGTACAATAATCATCTGCAAATTACAACTCTTTTTATACTTCAAAGTTCCTCTCCCACCCTCAGGAATACATATAATTTCAATGACATATTCTTCATAAACAGAACACAGAAATGAATGGGACTTGGGGAATGGATAAGAATTTGCCTTTGAAAAATAAGAGGCTCTCAAGTTGCACATTCTTATGATAATATGCACAGAATGAAGAGTATTATGGGTCTCTTGCATCTTGCAGCGGGATTTCTTTCTCTTAATGTAACTAAGAATGGCATGCTGTCTCATCCCTATGGTACAAGGACAAAGACTAGAACAAACAATGTCAAAATCCTTACTACCTCCTCCAATTTTTCCCTCTCTTCAAGGCTTCAGTTTCACTTCAGCCATCAAATCCCCATGCTGTCAACAGATGGTCCAGTTTTAGAATGCGCTTATAGTAGAGTCTCCTGACCATACTTTTCTCAACTTCCTTTCCCACATGCAAATCTCTATCATCACTCATTCTAAGTTCTGCATTACACAGAGGAAGTCCTCAGGGCTTAACCTTCAGATGGATCTGCCCAGGTCCATCACTTATGCAAGTTATTTAGTGTTTTCTTAAACTGGGACTAACACTTCCTCCAGAATATATCATAAGAACTTGAGATTAAAGTATTCCTCTCTATACAAGGATGCTTAGTAGACTGGCTCTAATTGACACATAATATGTGCTAACTAAATGGTTGTTGTTCTTCTGATCACCAAGGAAAGTGTCTTTTCTTTTTAGCAAGGCTAATTTCTCCCATTTTCTTTAGGATCATCATATACCCTCCACTGCATCTCAGCTTTATAATTATTAAAACAAACTGCTTCCTGGGCTCTCAAACATATTTAGGTATACCATTTTTAGTGTAAAACTCTGTGAGTTTTTACAAATGTGTACTGTCATGTAACTCCCACCATGCTAAAAAACAAAGAAAGTTGAAATAACTCCCCAAATTTCTATGTGACTTCTCCTCATCCCTGCTGCTGCTGCTGCTGCTGCTAAGTCGCTTCAGTCGTGTCTGACTCTGTGCGACCCCATAGACGGCAGCCCACCAGGCTCCCCCGTCCCTGGGATTCTCCAGGCAAGAACACTGGAGTGGGTTGCCATTTCCTTCTCCAATGCGTGAAAGTGAAAAGTGAAAGTGAAGTCACTCAGTTGCAACACCATGGACTACAGCCCACCAGGCTCCTCCCTCCATGGGATTTTCCAGGCAAGAGTACTGGAGTGGGGAGCCATTGCCTTCTCTCTCCTCATCCCTGCTGCTGCTGCTGCAAGTCACTTCAGTCGTGTCCGACTCTGTGTGACCCCATGGACGGCAGCCCACTAGGCTCCCCCGTCTCTGGGATTCTCCAGGCAAGAACACTGGAGTGGGTTGCCATTTCCTTCTCCAATGCATGAAAGTGAAAAGTGAAAGTGAAGTCACTCAGTCGTGTCAGACTCTCCTCATCCCTAGATATTGGCAATCTTTGGCTCCTGTTCTGTTTCTTCTGCTTTGTCTTTGCAAATGTGTTACATAAATGGAATTATGTAATATGTAACCTTTTGAGCCTAACTTCTTGCATTCAGTATAATGGTTTGAGATTCATCCATTTTGTTACATGTATTAGTCATTTGTTCCTTCTAAATAGTGTTCTACAGAATGGACACATCATATTGTTTTCCAGTTGTGTGTATTCTCCATTCTCCTATTGAAGGGCATTTGAGTTATTTCCAGTTTTTTACAATTTGTAAATAAGCCAAAGCTGAGTTTTAAATTGCTTTTGTTTTTTCAAATTTGTTTTCATTTTTACATTTAAGATTGAGAAGCATTTGTCTCTTCCTTTCCTACAAATTCATAAATTTATAAATTCATCATGGAATCTATATGAATCTAAATGAAACTATGATTCATTTCTGCTTGCAAAGTGACAATTTCTGTCTGAGCTTACCTTCTTGTAATATTTTGCCAGACTCAGGCAATGTCAGTCAAAGCTTGCTACTATCATTCTGTTTTCCATTCGTTCTAGATTCATAATCAGTTACCACATCATTGTGAGCAGTAGTTTTATGAGAAGTTTTGCTACTGCAGAGTGTGGAAAAATATTCCAACTTCCAGTAGTTTTCTTTCTACCTGCTTCTCAGCCTCCATGACGATGCAATAAATTGGGGGCAGGGGAGATATATTACAATATCTTCAAAATTCTAGATAATCAATTTTTACATTAATCAGTTTAGGTTGTGTGTCAAACCCACCAAATATCTAGAGACTTAAAAAAAATTTACTTTTTCCTTGCACTTCCTGTCTAACCAGGCAGGTTGGGAGTGCTCATGGTGTCACTCAAAGAGCCAGTCTGATAGAGATGCTATCTCCACATGCACTTCATCATTCATCATTGCAGCTTCAGGAAAGGAAATGGCAAATTGTACATTGACTGCCTAGGACAGAAACACATTTCTACCTGGGAGTGATATCTGCTACATCTCATTGCCAAAGCAGGTCACAAAGCCACACCTAACTTCAAAGATGGTGAAGAAATACAGCCCTACCAGCTACCTTAACACCTCCACTTAATAAAGATGACACACTTTGCCCAGCAATTTTAATGCCCCCCTTTACTATCTACTAAAATCTCATGAGTAATAAGTCTGTTACTGGACTCTATTCTGTTAACTTTTGCTACTACCTATATGTCACTGTACTCCAGTATCATGGCCATATAAAATCTTTTGATAATGGTAGGGCAGATCCTTCTTCACTTTTCTGTATGGGCTTTCCTCACATATTTATTATTTATAAGATTTACTTTATCAATCCTAAATATACAAGTGATACATCAGTAAAAAGAATCCAACAATAAGGAAATACATATAAATAGAACATGAATGTGCCTCTTCAATGCCTCTTTTCCATTCTCTGATTAAGAAGTAATTTTGAATTATATTTTGCCATTTTTTAATACATGTACAAACATATTTCTTGAGATGTACAATATATTGACTTGCTGGGTTAACATTGTTTAGTATAAATAGAATCATATTGTTTACTATTTTTTTCTAATTTAGTTTGGTATGGACAGGGAACATGATTTTAAAACTGAAATTTGTTAATATTTGTTTTACAGTTCAGCATATAATTTATCTCAGTGCATGTTTCATGTGCTCTTGAAAGAATTATATGTTCTGCAGTTGTTGGATATAGTGTTTTGTAAATGTCACTTAGATCATGTTGATTGATAGTGTTATTCAAATTGTCTGTGATGATCTGTACTGACATATTGTCTACTTTTTCTAACAATTGCTGAGAGAAGTATTAAAATCTTCTACTTCAGGGATTTATCTATTACTCCTGTTAATTCTGGTAATTTTTGCTTTATGTATTTTGAAATATTATTACTAAGTATATTCACCTTAGAATTGTGATATCTTCTTGATGAATTTATCCTTTTGTGATTATAAGATGATCCTCTTTCAGTCTCACAATGCTTCTTGTCTTGAAGTCAATATTGTCAGACATTATTATAGCACACCAGCTTTCATATACTTAGTATTTGGTGTGTTACCACCTTTTGTGTTCAATCTGGCTTTGTGTTATGATTTTTCTTTATTATTATACTGCAGATCTCTTGTAGGCTGCAAATAATTGGGATTTGCTTTTTCTATGTATTCTATAAACTCTGAATTTGAATTACCAATACAATTGAGATGAAATTCACTCTCAGCTATTTGCTTTATCTTTGTTCTTCCCTTTATTTTTATTTTTTAGTTAGTAAAAATTTTAATATCTCATACTATCTCTTCTAGTGCTTCCCAGGTGGCTCAGTGGTAAAGAATCCACCTGTCAAGGTGATTCATGTGTCAGGAGACACAAGAGACGCAGGTTCCATCCCTTGGTTGGGAAAAACCCTTGGAGAAGGAAATGGCAACCCACTCCAGTATTCTTGCCTGGAAAATTCCATGGACAGAGGAGCCTGGTGAGCTACAGTCCATGAGGTTGCAAAAGAGTCAGACACAACTGAGCAACTGAGCACTCAGCACTATCTCTCCTATGGGCTGTTTAGCTAATAGAGTTCTGTGGATTTTTTTGTTTGTTTGTTTTTTGGTTTTGACATGTTTCCTCTAGGGATTATAGTATGCATCCTTAATTAATCACAGTCTTCTTGAATTAATGTCATGTCACTCCACTTATTATGGAGTTGTAAGAAACAGTTGTAAAATTTTATTTACACCCTTCTGTTGCATCCTTTCTGTTGTTTATTTGCTAAGTGGGTCTGAGTCTGCAACCCCACGGACTATAACCCATCAGGCTCTCTGTCCATGGAATTTCCCAGGCAAGAATACTGGAGAGGGTTGCCACTTTCTTCTCCAGAGGATCTTCCCAATCCAGGGAATGAACTCACATCTCTTGTGTCTCCTGCATTGGCAGGTGGGTTATCACTGAACCACCTGGGAAACCCAATCCTTTATGATACTGTTCCACATTTTTGTTATTGTTGTTTAATCACTAAGTTGTTTCTGACTGTTTGCATCACACATTTACCTTTAAGTATATTACAATCTCAAAATATACTGTTCTTACTTTTCTTTTTTGTATTGTATGACTTGAAAAATTTAAGAAAACAAATGTTAGTATTTTATAAGAATAACCTATACATATAATATTTCTTGTATTCTCCACTCCTTCCCATCTATCTGAATTCCCATATGATATCAATTTCTTCAATCTGAAGATATTCCTTCAGCATATCTTGTACTGTGGTAAATTCTGCTGGCAACAAGTTCTCTCAACATCCATTTTTCTAAAATGTATTATTTTTCTTTCATTTTTGAAAGATACTTTGCTGGATATTCAATTCTATGTGAGACTTAAGCCATGGTGTAAGATGGTCTAGAATTACCTCTTGCTGTAACTAGAAATTGGAATAATTGTGGAACACAATTATTTTCAGATAGTGGGGTGATAGGTAATAGACAGCTGTGATCCCTAAGAAGGGAAATCAAATGAGGTGAGACTTAATATGGCATAAGGAAGGCAACTTAAAAAGAGCCCAACAGTCTCACTGAACTGAGGAGACAGACTGGAGACCAGCATAGCTAGAATTTTCAGAATTTAGAATAAGAAGATACACAAAGAATCAGTCATTCAGTCAGTTCAGTCACTCAGTCATGTCCAACTCTTTCTGACCCCATGGGCTGCAGCATACCAGGCCTCCCTGTCCATCACCAACTCCCAGAGCTTACTCAAACTCATGTCCATTGAGTCAGGATGCCATCCAACCATCTCATTCTCTGTTGTCCCCTTTTCTTCCTGCCTTCAATCTTTCCCAGCATCAGGGTCTTTTCAAATGAGTCAGTTCTTCACATCAGATGGCCAAAGTATTGGAGTTTCAGTTTTGGTATCAGTTTTTCCAATGAATATTCAGAACTGATTTCCTCTCGGATGGATTGGTTGGATCTCCTTGCAGTCCAAGGGACTCTCAAGAGTGTTCTCCAACACTACAGTTCAAAAGCATCAATTCTTCAGTGCCCAGCTTTCATTATAGTCCAACTCTCACATCCATACATGACTACTGGAAAAACCATAGCTTTTACTATATGGACCTTTGTCGACAAAGTGATGTCCCTGTTTTGTTTTGTTTTTTTTTTTTTAATATTCTGTCTAGGATTGTCATAGCTTTCCTTCCAAGTACCACACATCTTTTAATTTCATGGCTGCAGTCACCATCTGTAGTACTTTTGGAACCCCCCAAAATAAATCTGTCACTGTTTCCATGTTTCCCCATTGATTTGCCATGAAGTGATGGAACTGGATGTCATCTTAGTTTCTTTAGTCTTGAGCTTTAAGCCTGCTTTTTCACTCTCTTTTTTCACCCTCATCAAGAAGCTCTTTAGTTCCTCTTCACTTTCTCCCATTAGAGTGATATCATCTGCATATCTGAGGTGGCTGATATTTCTCCCAGCAATCTTGATTCTAGCTTGGGAGTCATCCAACCCAGCACTTCCCATGATGCTCTCTGCATATAAGTTAAATAAGCATGGTGACAGTATACAGCCTTGATGTACTCCTTTTGAACCAGTCCATTGTTCCATGTCTGGTTCCAACTATTGCTTCTTGATCTTCTCTCTCAGGAGACAGGTAAGGTGGTCTGGTATTCCCATTTCTTTAGGAATTTTCCAGTTTCTTGTAATCAACATAGTCAAAGGCTATAGTGCAGCCAATAAAGCAGAAACATATGTTTTTCTGGAATTCCCTTGCCTTTTCTGTAATCCAACAGATATTGGCAGTTTGAATTATGTTTCCTCTTCCTTTTCTACATCTAGCTTGTATATCTGGAATTTCCCAGTTCACGTACAGTTGGAACCTAGCTTGAAGGATTTTGAATGTAATCTTGCTAGCACGTGAAATGAGTACAATTGTACAGTGGTTTGAACATTCTTTGGCATTGTCTGTCTTTGAGATTACAGTGAAAACTGCCCTTTCCAAGTTCTGTGGCCACTGCTGACTTTTCCAAATTTGCTGGTCTAATGAATGCAGCACTTTTACAGCATCATCTTTTAGAATTTGAAATAGCTCAATTGGAATTCCATCACCTCCACTAGCTTTGTTCACAGTAATGCTTCCTAAGGCCCACTTGACTTCACACTAGGTGGTTATCCAGGTCAAGACCATTTTTGATTTTTTTAAATAGGTCTTCTGTGTATTCTTGCCATCTCTTCTTAATCTTTTCTGCTTCTGTTAGGTCCTTGCCATTTCTGTCTTTTATTGTGCCCATCTTTGCAAGAAATGTTCCCTTGGTATCTCCAGTTTTCTTGATGAGATCTCTAGTCTTTACCATTCTATTGCCTTCCTCTATTTCTTTGAATAGTTCACTTAAACAAGGGCGTCTTACCTCTCCTTGCTACTCTCTGGAATTCTGTACTCAGTTGGGTATATCTTGTCCTTTCTCCCTTGCTTTTCACTTCTCATCTTTCCTCAGCTATTTGTAAGGCCTCCTCAGACAACCATTTTGCCTTCTTTCATTTCATTTTCTTTGGGATAATTTTGGTTACTTCCTCCTGTACAATGTTCTAAACCTCCCTCCATAGTTCTTCAGGCACTGTGTCTACCAGATCTAATCCCTTGAATCTATGCATCACCTCCACTGTATAATCATAAGGGATTTGATTTAGATCATACCTGAATGGCCTAATGGTTTACCTTACTTTCTTGAATTTAAGTCTGAATTTTCCAATAAGGAGATGATGATCTGAGCCACTGTCAGCTCCAGATCTTGTTTTGGCTGACTGTAGAAAGCTTCTTCATATTTGGCTGCAAAGAATATAATCAATCTGATTTTGGTATTGACTACTTAATGATATCCATGCGTAAAGTTATCTCTTGATCTGTTGAAAGAGGGTGTTTGTTTAAATGGTCTATATATATATTAATTTTCTTTTATATTTTTAGTCCACTCAAATTTTTGGTGATGGTAGTGTTGTCAGTGGTTTGCTCTACAATGTTATTGAATTCAGTTTTATATTTCCAGTAAAAATTGATATAGTACTAATTAGAGAAACTTTGAAAAACACAAAAGAATATATTTTTAAGTAAGGAAAAAAGCATTAGTTTTCTTTCTTCTTAGGATACCTTGTTCCAGTAATTTATTAATGCATAGGTTTTGGTTTTAAATAATTTGATCTTATTGTATATAAAACATTGTAAAATATTTTCCAACTTAACATTATATGAGAAGCATTTCCTTTTGTTAGCTACTCAGATTATTTTCCATTTTGATTATTTTAAGTAACACTCCAGTGATCCCTTTATAATAGTTTCCCAGGAGTGGAATTAACTGGTCAACACTTGTTGATACGTATTTAATAACATTGCTAAATTAAGTTCCAGAATGTTCCAGTAGTTTATATTCATATTTATTAAAGTATATGTTTCATTACATTCTTGACAAGGATTCTTTAAAATTCTGATAATTTCATAGATAAAATATAAGGTTTCTCATCTTTTTATATTTACAGTCATTTTATTACTTGTAAGGGCTTTCCTGATGGCTCAGATGATAAAGAATCTGTCTGTAATGCAAGAGACCCAGATTTGATCCCTAGGTTGGGAAGATCCCCTGGAGAAGGAAATGGCAACCCATTCCTTTATTCTTGCCTTGATATAATCCTGTGGACAGAAGAGCCTGGTGGGCTACAGTCCGTGGGATTGCAAAGAGTCAGACAGGACTGAGTGACTAACACTTTCACTTCACTTTCACTTACTTATAAGATTAGACATTGTTTTATAGGCTTATTAATCAGTTATTTATCTTCTGTTGACACTTATTAATTTTTTCTATTCTTTACTTTTAGTCCTCACCAATACTATTTTCATCTACTAATATCCTGATCAGATCAGATCAGATCAGTCGCTCAGTCGTGTCCGACTCTTTGTGACCCCATGAACCACAGCATGCCAGGCCTCCCTGTCCATCACCAACTCCCAGAGGTCACTCAGACTCACATCCATCGAGTCAGTGATGCCATCCAGCCATCTCATTCTCTGTCGTCCCCTTCTCATCCTGCCCCCAATCCCTCCCAGCATCAGAGTCTTCTCCAATCAGTCAACTCTTCGCATGAGGTGGCCAAAATACTGGAGTTTCAGCTTTAGCATCATTCCTTCCAAAGAAATCCCAGGGCTGATCTCCTTCAGAATGGACTGGTTGGATCTCCTTGTAGTCCAAGGGACTCTCAAGAGTCTTCTCCAACACCACAGTTCAAAAGCATCAATTCTTCGGCGCTCAGCCTTCTTCACAGTCCAGCTCTCACATCCATACATGACAACAGGAAAGACCATAGCCTTGACTAGGCGAACCTTTGTTGGCAAAGTACTGTCTCTGCTTTTGAATATGCTATCTAGGTTGGTCATAACTTTCCTTCCAAGGAGTAAGCGTCTTTTAATTTCTTGGCTGCAGTCACCATCTGTAGTGATTTTGGAGCCCAGAAAAATAAAGTCTGACACTGTTTCCACTGTTTCTCCATCTATTTCCCATGTAGTGATGGGACCAGATGCCATGATCTTCGTTTTCTGAATGTTGAGCTTTAAGCCAACCTTTTCACTCTCCACTTTCACTTTCATCAGGAGGCTTTTGAGTTCCTGATCACCATCCCTCATTTATTAAGAGCTTTGCTAAATCACTCTGGAGAAGGCAATGGCACCCCACTCCAGTACTCTTGCCTGGAAAATCCCATGGATGGAGGAGCCTGGTGGGCTGTAGTCCATGGGGTCGCTAAGAGTCGGACACGACTGAGCAACTTCACTTTCACTTTTCACTTTGATGCATTGGAGAAGGAAATGGCAACCCACTCCAGTGTTCTTGCCTGGAGAATCCCAGGGATGGCGGAGCCTGGTGGGCTGCCGTCTATGGGGTCGCACAGAGTCGGACACGACTGAAGTGACTTAGCAGCAGCAGCAGCAAATCACTCAGACTTACTTAAGTTCTGCAATTATCCTGATTATCTACCAATGCCATCTAATATTTTTGCCTCTTATTTTATTGGCTTCCTTATTTCCAACAACTTCTATTTCCACTTCACATTTGCCACACTCTTCTGTCTCACTCAGAACTGCAAATGCTTCATAGAGTCATAAATTCACAATTTCCTCTGCCCTTAACCTTGTTCGTCCTTCCAGCTCTCCTACTTCATTATTACCATGATACTTTAACTTCATCTAAATTTCAAGTACCTAAGAATCATCAGCATTCTCTCTTACCATCAAATCTATCTGTAATCTATCTGTAAAACACCCTTTACCTTCAGGTCCCACATCAACTCCATGAAATATTTTCATAGTAATCCTTTAGGCCCTTATCTCTCTGACTCATTTATCTTCTATTATATATTTTCTTAAAAAATCCAATCCAGCTTAGTTTACCTGCCCTCCTCCTCTCTGACCAAACTTTGCTTGATGAGCTCTCCTGATAATTAGCACTGTTGAAAAATTCAAGATCTTTTCCCTCAACTAGGCCTTCAGTGCTTCTCAGGAATCCTGTATATTTCCTCTAGTTGTTCTTACTTTCTCCAGCTTTGAACAATTAATACCATAAACTCTTCACTTTCTCAAACTACCAAGATAACTCTACTAGCTAATATGCTTGGCAGATAAAAGATTACAATAAATGTTTGTGGAATAAATGCTAAAGAGCATTACATTTCAGTGTGATAAACCTTGATACCTGAGCTTCATCAAGTCAAGGGAAAAACCTGTACCATTCTTCTAGAACTATAGACATAACCAAACAATGCCTTAAAGAACATACCTTAGCCATCCATCTATTTTGTGATAACAAAGATAACACACAAACATAAGAATAAGGTAGTATGCACTTGCATGTTTCTTAATTATATAATGTATTTTTTTGTGAGTTTAGTTTTCTCAGCAGGCCCAGAAATGTTTATAAAAGGACAGAGAATTCACCTAATTATTCTAAAGAATTCCAATATATAAATTAGTTTTCCTTTTAAATTACTTTGTAAGCATAATATCTGTGTATATTTGTATTTTGCTTTATTCAAGTTTCTTTAGTTGAGGTTAGGAAAAAACCTGCATATTCCACAAACTTTAAAGCCTTTCACTTTGTGGCATTTTAAGGATAGTGCTTTGCATTTTAATAAAACATTGTCATTAGTACACATAAAATAGTATTTCTTCCATAAAACTGTTATTCTTACCTAATTACTTGGTTATTCATGAGTTTAAAAATTTTATTCTTAAATTATCTGTGTTCAAAGTGAGTATATTTTATATTAATTTTAATACTAAATACAAGAACTATAAGTACATTGTCTGTATGGATTCTTATAATTTCATATCACCTGTAAGAATAGACTCTCTAAAAAATATCAAATATATACTGAAACCTGAAATTCATTGTTTTATGCACCAGATGTCACTGTTTCTCCATGCTAGTAAAATGGATCAACAAATTTTGGCAGTTAAAAAACCCAACTTACCTTATATTTCTATTCTTAAGTCTATACCCCATGAAAATATGTAAGTATGTAAACCAAAGTACGACCAAAAATGTTCATGGTGGTACTATGCATAATATTAAAACTAGAAATTACCCAAATAAATGACATTCAAAAGTAGAATGGATAAATACATCAGTGGTATATGTATATTCACAATGGAATACTATACAACAATGAGAATTAAAAAGACTGCAACCACACCGAATAAATCTCAAAAACACGTTGAGTGGAAAAAGTCAGATAAAAGAGTATATTGTAAAATTCCATGTATTTTTTAAAGTTCAAAAATACACAGCACTAATCTATGATTTAGAAGTCAGATTAGCAGTTAACCTTGAGGAGAGCTTGTCATTGGAAGAAGCCAAGAGGGAACCTCTGAGAATGCAAGTAATGTTCCCTCTTTTGACCTGACTGGTGATTAGGTGATAGGGGTTTATTCAATTCACTGAGCTATAAGTTTATGATGTAGACAATTCTATTTATGTATGCTATACCTTAAAAGTTCAATAGAAAAACAAGATTAATTGAAACTAGGTTAATAAACACTCCAAAGATTTATTCAAAATATATTCCAAATGTAATGATTAAGTATGTTGACTAACGCAAGAATTCCTGAGATTTTTTTCCTTCAGTTGATTCCAAATCACCAAATATTTCACTTTGATTCCCGTAGTTGCTCCCTGCAAAAAGAGAAATCCCTTTGCCACAACTCCTGGTTCATCTTGCTGTGTGTACTCTTCATTGCTCAGCTCCATTCTTGGTTACCTCAATGATTTCCTCTCTCCTGACACTATTCACAGCAGATAAACCTATTTAAGTTTTTTCCATCTTCAAAAACAAAAATATCATTTTTGCTTCTCTCCTCTCTTAAGTTAGTGTGCCACTGTCAGGGTAGAACAATACTTTTACCCTACCCTCTTATCTTTAGTGCTTCAGTTCAGTTCAGTTCAGTCACTCAGTCGTGTCCGACTCTTTGCGACCCCATGATTTGCAGCACGCCAGGCCTCGCTGTCCATCACCAACCCCTGGAGATCACCCAAACTCATGTCCATCAAGTCGGTGATGCCATCCAGCCATCTCATCCTCTGTCGTCCCCTTCTCGTCTTGCCCCCAATCCCTCCCAGCATCAGAGTCTTTTCCAATGAGTCAACTCTTCGCATGAGGTAGCAAAGTATTGGAGTTTCAGCTTTAGCATCAGTACTTCCAAAGAACACCCAGGACTGATGTCCTTTAGAATGGACTGGTTGGATCTCCTTGCAGTCCAAGGGACTCTCAAGAGTCTTTTCCAACACCACAGTTCAAAAGCATCAATTCTTCAGCGCTCAGTCTTCTTCACAGTCCAACACTCACATCCATACATGACCACAGGTAAAACCATAGCCTTGACTAGATGAACCTTTGTTGGCAATGTAATGTCTCTGCTTTTGAATATGGTGTCTAGGTTGGTCATAACTTTCCTTCCAAGGAGTAAGCATCTTTTAATTTCATGGCTGCAGTCACCATCTGCAGTGATTTTGGAGCCCAGAAAAATAAAGTCTGACACTGTTTCCATTGTTTCCCCATCTATTTCCCATGAAGTGATGGGACCGGATGCCATGATCTTCGTTTTCTGAATGTTGAGCTTTAAGCCAACTTTTTCACTCTCCTCTTTCACTTTCATCAAGAGGCTTTTTAGTTCCTCTTCACTTTCTGCCATAAGGGTGGTGTCATCTGCATATCTGAGGTTATTGATCTATCTTCCGGCAATCTTGATTCCAGCTTCTTCCAGCCCAGCATTTCTCATGATGTACTCTGCATATAAGTTAAACAAGCAGGGTGACAGTATACAGCCTTGACGTACTAGTGCTTGGAGGTCTGCAAATTACATTGACAAAAGGTAGATTAGTAAGAAAAAGATTTTTCTTACTAAAAGATTAGTAAGATTTTTTAACAGCCAGGCCTCCTTTTTTCCATATCCTTGTCTCCCAAGAATATCTCCTATGGCAACACAAAAGTTCATGAAAAGTGTTCTACCTAAGGTCACAAGTAGTCTCCATATTGCAATTAGATTTTCTGTTACTCCCTGAAGCATTTTATACTATTGACAACTATTTATTGGGTATAGCTAAGTTATATGAAACAATGATAAATGATCACCTAATGTGCAATGGGGGAAAATTTTAGTTCTATGTAATAATTTAAGCAACATCATTAGATCTTATTTTCTTAAGGTAAAAATTCCTAATTTCTCAGATAGCTGTTGCTGAGAAACCTCTCCAAGATGACATTTAGGTACAGAGTAGCATGTTGGAGAAGGAAATGGCAACCCACTCCAGTGTTCTTGCCTGGAGAATCCCAGGGACGCTGGAGCCTGGTGGGCTGCTGTCTATGGGGTCGCACAGAGTCAGACACGATAGAAGTGACTTAGCAGTAGCAGCAGCAGATGCTTATTGCATCTTTTTAGCAATGAAAACAAAAATAGAGATTCTTTAATCCATGTAATGTTCTTGTGCTGTTTTGGCACTTTTCTTTCCTCTTAAGAGTATTTCTTTCTGATTATTCTTTCCTTTAATGGCATTTGTGGCTGAAATCTGAAGAATATAAATCAGAGGTTTTCCATGAGGGCAGGACTACCCTCCAGGGGAGGTTTTGAAAATATTAGAGGGAGGAGAATGTAATGTTTTCTGTCACAATCATTAGGAGATAATACTGGTATTTATTTTAGTGGAAGCAGGGCTATTAGATGTTCCACACAATCAAGAATTGTTCAACATCCCATAAGACCTTAAAATGTACCACCAAATGTTCCCATAGATTAAAAACTTTTTATAATAATTGGACTCTGAAACCTAACTTCATTGTATATATATATATATATTAAAAAACTATATTTCTTGCAAGTTTAATGTACATTGAATTTTCCAGTAAAGCTGTTACTTTGTAAACTGAGAGAAGATTTAGCTAAGAGCATTTACCACTGCTGAAATTCACAGTGACAGTACTACTTATAATAATTGATTTGTCGTTAAAACATGCCTCATCTGTCCAGATTTGTATTCATAGCATTCACAATTATTTACATATGGCTCAAATGGTTGCATTTCTTACTTCAGCAGATCTTTCCAACTCAGGGATTGAACCTGCATCTCTTGTGTCATCAGGCAGTTCTTAATCATTGTATCACCTGGGAAGCCCAATATATAATGAGTCTACCTAAGCTATGGTTCAGTATCAGATGTAGTTGAGTCTATTGTCTCATGAACTAGGGAGATAAAATATAACTCGCAATATCAAATCTTGTTTCTGTTTTTGCTTATTGATATTTTTCTTTGCAGAATTTCTGTTGAACAATCAGGATAAGAGGACATCATTTATGTATCTATATCTATATATCTACATATATAATTTCCAGAAGGAAAAACATAAGCAAAGTTGTTTCAGGGTTTCAGTGGTCCTTGGGAATGCTTTAGAAAGTGTCTTTTTTCTCTTTCGCCTCCAGATGGGAATCCAAAAGATATGTTATTAGAAAACTATATCCTTAACCATACATAGTGACTTTTCAGTCAACTACTTACATTATTAAGATCCTTGAAAAGTTATACCACCTTTCAGATAACTACTTTTTCTCAGTATTATAATTTTTTTAACTCAAAAATGTCTTAAGCAAAATGTTTTATATTTGTCTTCAGGCAAAGACAAGTTGATTTATTTATCCTAAGATTTTTTAGAGAGAGAATATCATGTGAAACCCTTGAATTATGCACTATATTTAGATATATTCAGAAGGTATAAAGAGGTGGCATCTTTGATTTTTTGGTCTATTGTGTCCTTAGACTATGTCCACTTGTTTTGTAGCACTCACATTTTGAGCCTGTTTTGTCCTAAACATTTTCATCCTAAAGATGTTTGCCTTAACTATAACTTAAGTATAGTCTTATGTAAAATAGCCATGAACTTCAGAAGGACTGAAAAAATGATTGAAAAAATGATATGAAAAGAATGCACCTGCCAGAGAATGATTCCCTTGCACTTCACTTCTCTTCTACTAATCACTGTCTTTTACCAAATCCTATTTCTGCTTTATTGACTATGCCAAAGCCTTTGACTGTGTAGATCACAATAAACTATGGAAAATTCTGCAGGAGATGGGAATACCAGACCACCTGATCTGCCTCTTAAGAAATCTGTATGCAGGTCAGGAAGCAACAGTTAGAACTGGTCATGGAACAACAGACTGGTTCCAAATAGGAAAAGGAGTACGTCAAGGCTGCATATTGTCACCATGTTTATTTAACTTATATGCAGAGTACATCATGAGAAATGCTGGACTGGAAGAAACACAAGTTGGAATCAAGATTGCCGGGAGAAATATCAATAACCTCAGATATGCAGATGACACCACTCTTATGGCAGAAAGTGAAGAGGGGCTAAAAAGCCTCTTGATGAAAGTGAAAGTGGAGAGTGAAAAGGTTGGCTTAAAGCTCAACATTCAGAAAACGAAGATCATGGCATCTGGCCCCATCACTGCATGGGAAATAGATGGGGAAACAGTGGAAACAGTGTCAGACTTTGTTTTTCTGGGCTCCAAAATCACTGCAGATGGTGACTGCAGCCATGAAATGAAAAGACGCTTACTCCTTGGAAGGAAAGTTATGACCAACCTAGATAGCATATTCAAAAGCAGAGACATTACTTTACCAACAAAGGTTCGCCTAGTCAGGGCTATGGTCTTTCCTGTGGTCATGTATGGATGTGAGAGCTGGACTGTGAGGAAGGCTGAACGCCGAAGAATTGATGCTTTTGAACTGTGGTGTTGGAGAAGACTCTTGAGAGTCCCTTGGACTGCAAGAAGATCCAACCAGTCCATTCTGAAGGAGATCAATCCTGGAATTTCTTTGGAAGGAATGATGCTAAAGCTGAAACTCCAATATTTTGGCCACCTCATGCGAAGAGTTGACTCATTGGAGAAGACTCTGATGCTGGGAGGGATTGAGGGCAGGAGGAGAAGGGGACGACAGAGGATGAGATGGCTGGATGGCATCACTGACTCGATGGATGCCAGTCTGAGTGAACTCCGGGAGTTGGTGATGGACAGGGAGGCCTGGCGTGCTGCGGTTCATGGGGTCGCAAAGAGTCGGACACGACTGAGCGACTGATCTGATCTGATGTCTTCCTATAAGCAGATAAAATAAAGTATAGTTACATTATATTTTAGGTACAAGCTATGTTTACTTTCAAATTTTTAAATATTACCTATTTTTGTTGTTTGATTGAATAATGTTTTTCTATCTGTAAACATTCTTTGATTATCTTGCATTAAGATAGAACACATACATTTTTCCATTTAAACGACTAGACAAATGTTTTAAGAACTTTCATGTTAAACAGTTTTCAGGGAAAAACTGAAACTGTTCAGCAAAGGAGAAACATAATTTTCCTTGACTTCTAAACATGAACTCAGATAGTTACTCTCCTACTTCCCCAGGATTATGTCTGCAGAGCTCCCACTGTACAATATAAATCTTAAGAGGTGCTGTTAGTGTAACCAGCGATTTCAATTACTACATCAGTCCCTTGTTCTTACCTAGAGAACACAAAGTAAAAAGAATCTTCCCTGTAAATATGATACTTTAGTTCAAATATTCTCTCTTGATATCTAACAATCACAGTCAAGAATTCCTGGTAATATCTTGTATGTTATGCCTTAATTACCAGAAAATTGATAAATTAAGGAAAGGATAAATTAGGAAATTAAAGTACAAATTAATATTGCCACTGATAAATCTTGCTTGCATCTGCTAATAAAAGTGGAGAATAAAAATTACTCTAAGAGGTAAGAATGAGAACAAAAAATTACTAATTTCATATCTGTGGTTTAATTTTTTCTTTTATTTCTATCTAGCACTTGCCTCCCCATTCCCATTTTGAAATAAAAATCTTAAGGTAAAATTAATAATTAACATCATACCAATGTGTATGTGTATAAAAATGTAGTCATCTAATGAAAACATTGTTAAACATTGTTAGGTTTAGCATTCTATTAGTCACCCCAGGTTATACAATGTAAAATTGCACTTGCTTAAAAATTACTTCTGCACAATTATACATTTTCAACCAAATATTGTTTTATTGCAACTTTATTTTCCTTTAAATTTAGGCAATGATTTTATATTAGAATCTAAACAGTTATATTTTATGGGCAAAAACACTAGCCTTTATATCTGTTCAGCTACAGTTTAACAATGATCTTCCCAAGCCCTGTCTATCACCCTGTTCCATTCTCTTAACTTTGATGATCATGTATGAGATTAAGTTGCAAAAGTAGTCTTTCTTCCCCATAATCTGAGAAAAATGAAGAGCTATAATATGAATTCATGTGGATGCAATGTGCTAGAACAACTTGTTTCTTATTTCACAACCACTGACAAAGTTATTGCATATTTGCAGAACACCTGGTACTGTGCTGAGCACTGAACATTGAAAAGAAATAAAGACAGACAGAATATCTGCTTTTTTGGATATCAAATCTAGTGTGGAAAATAGATAATAACCAAGTAAACTACTAAATACACAATTACAACTGGTGGTAAGTGGTATGAATCAGACATGTATAGAAAGAGAGGATGATGGTGAGAGTGATCAGGGGAAGTTTCCCTGACTCTAAAACCTGAAAGTTGAGAAGCAATCTGCCATTTTATTAATTGGAACAGAAGAACACCATTGCAATGAGACAGAACAACATACATCCAAAGACCCTAAGATAGAAGAAAGCCTTCTGATTCTGTCCCAGAATATAATACTTCTGAGTATTGTTGCAGAACTGATTAGGGACTGGATCAGAATAATTAATATTATTTAAAATTTCCCTATTACTCAAATTCATATTTTAAATCAGTGCAATTTCTATAAAAATTCCAGTATCATTTTTCAAAGAAATGTTAAAAAAATGCTAAAATTCCTTTAGAACTGTAAAAGGCTTCAAATAGTCAAAGCAGCTCTTAAGGAAGAACAAAGCTGTAGACAGTACAGTTCCTGAGTTCAAACTACATCACAAAGCTATAGTAATCAAAAAAGTATAGTACTGGCATAAACCGACACATAGACAAATGGGACAGAATCAGAAGACAGAAATAAGCCCTCACAAATACAGTCAATCTGGTAGTTCAGTTGGCAAAGAATCTGCCTGCAGTGCAGGAGCCCTGGGTTCTATCCCTGGTTCAGGAAGATTCCCTGGAGAAGGAAATGGCAAAACCACTCCAGTATTCTTGCCTAGAAAATCCCATGGGCAGAGGAGTCTGGTGGGATACAGTCCATGGGGTCACAAGAGTTGAACATGATTTAGCAACTAAACCACCACCACAAGGGAGCCAAGACTACTCAACAGGGACAGGATTGTCTCTTCAATATGTAGTGGTGGCAAACTGGATAATCACATCCTGAAGAATGAATCCAAGGTTGTCTGCCTCTGGGAGTAGGTAGCCTTTAACTGCTGGGTTAAAACACAGAGGGTAGGGAGAAATTCCAAGGTGTCCTTGAATTACATGTATACAGAAATGTGAACTAAAGTATCATCATTCCACCTTAATCATGCCACTTGACTTCCTCAGATAAAATTATACACTTTCCTCTTTCTCTGGCTTCAAGTACTTGGAAACATAAGGCAGGCAATCCCTTATGGTGTCTTGCCCAGGAAGCAGATATTACCTATACTCAATCTCTTCTCTTTCCTTTCCTTCTTCAGCCAGGAATTATCCTCTAGTTAGAGAGTAGCACTGGCAAAAAATTTACTCTCCACTTTCTGGTGTTCTCAGCGTTTCATAAGGCTTATGTATTCCAGTTTACAGATAAGGAAAGTGAGGTTTTTAAAAGATTAACTCACTGTATCCATTCAAATTTACATGTTAGTGATAGAAATGGAATTTAAACACAAAGTCCATAACCAGGGTTGGTTGACATATGCCTTACAGTTCTTCTGTATAGATGGTTAAACTGTTCTTCCAAGATAAACACTGGAGAGAATGAGGATAAAAATACATCAGTGAAGACCAGGAATACTTAACACTGATTGCCTCCTTTCTTGCTCTTATAATTTGTTTTCAAAGGGTACTGGTTGGTGAAAGTATCTTGCTGTAGCCTCATTGAAAAGAAGAAATTTTCGACAAAACTAAACAAGATAATCAGTAAGGTTGCTCTTTTAGATACATTGCAAATACTATATCTTAATAATAAAAATGGTACTTCGTTTTCAAATGCACATGGAACATTCACCAAAACAGATAGTATTTAGGGTGCAAAGAAAACATCAGTGGGTTTCATAATGGAAATAACACCAGTACTCTGATTGCTGCAATAAAATTAAGGATAATGGGTTAGATTAAAAGTTTTTAATCAATGTTAATTACATTCTTAATTTTAGGACATACAGATATTTGGAGATAGAGAGATATCCTGTATGGAACTTCATCTCAAATTATTTAGAAAAACAATGTTTATATGTATATATTGTATGGACCTACAGAGGAGGAGAGTTGCGTGTGATTAAAAAAAAAAAAAAGATGAAGTAAAAGGAGAAGAGTGCAGACAAAGGATATACAAATATTTTGTATTCTTGGAAATTTGTTTTTTTGTAAGTTAAGGAAAACAACATTTGTAATAGTGTTAACAAAATCGTTCAATAGTGGGAACTCTTATTACTCTATATAAGAATGAAAATCTGTTTAAACACTTAGTAAAATAATTTGGAATATGATTTCAGTATTTGAAAAATAATAATTTGGCAGTTTGTTTTTAGATAGATACCCTGAAGAAATTCCTCTACATGTATGTCACAAACTTATGAAATAATGTGAGAGAAATATTATTTTAATAGCAAAAAACGGAGGGGTGCATTTTAATATATCAAGTTATATATAGCATGTATTAATATCTATGCATCTCAGAAACAATGCTGAGTGAAAAACAGGTCACTGAGGGGCGTAACTAGAAACAATCTGTTTATACGAAGATTAAAACCAGGCAAAACTAAACAACACATTGTTTAGGGCTATGTACCTATTATGTGAGACAGCTATGAAGAAAAAGGAATGACTAGTAGTTACTTGCGGGGAAGGCAAAAGTACTGGCACCCCACCCCAGTACTTTTGCCTGGAAAATCCCATGGACGGAGGAGCCTGGTAGGCTCCAGTCCGTGGGGTCGCTAAAAGTCGGACACGACTGAGTGACTTCACTTTCACTTTTCACTTTCATGCATTGAGAAGGAAATGGCAACCCACTCCACTGTTCTTGCCTGGAGAACCCCAGGGACAGGGGAGCCTGGTGAGCTTCCGTCTATGGGGTCGCACAGAGTCGGACACGACTGAAGCGACTTAGCAGCAGCAGCAGCAGCAGCAGCAGTAGTTACTTGGGTGGAGTGCATGAGCGAGGGAGTCTTGATCAAGGCGAGCACAGGGAGCACTTGGAAAGTCCCAGTATCTTCTGTTTCTTAAGCTGATTGGTATGTAAACAAGTGTTTGTGTTTTCTGTATACAAAATACTCTACTGTGTGTATTTTAAAAACATTTTTTAATTTTAAAAATATTTCAAAACATGAAGCCCTTCTAGGCAAATAATTTTTTTTAATATTGTTTATTTATTTATGTCTGTGCTTAGTCTTCCTTTTTTGTGTGCTTTCTCTAGTTGCGGAGTGTGAGGGCTGCTCTCCAGTTGTGTGAGGGCTGCTCTTTGTGATCCCTTCTTTGGTTAAGGAGCACAGGCTCTAGGCATCCAGGCTTCAGTAGTTGTGGAGCGTGGGCTTAGTTGCTCTGCGTCATGTGAGATCTTCCTGGACCAGAGATAGAACCTGTGTGCCCTGCAATGGCAGACAGATTCCTAACCACTGAACCACCAGGGAAGTCCCAAGACAAATAATTCTAAATCATAAATCATTAAATGACCAAAGCAAGTTTTGAAATTGTGTGTATTATGAACTTTTGTTAAGAAATTGCATACACATGTGTATCTTTGTGTTTAAATAGGCATAGAAATAAGCCTGAGAAGATAAACACAAAACTGTGTTGTTCCTTAGGATGTAGGATTTCTAGAGAACTTCTGCATTATACGTCTTTGATTGTTTACTTTGAGGTCTATGAGCATTTTTCAGCCACAATGATACTATACTACTTTTGTCTTTACTGCTGTTGAATAAAGAGCTTAAAGGTAGGGACCATGTGCTGCACATGCCTTCCTGTGTGTCTTTTTAATCAGAAAAATAATAAATCTTCATTTTGGAGAAAACAATAAAATAAAACAAAATATTAAAAAAAAAAAGAAGAAATTTAAAACCAGAAGAAAAATAAAAGCAGTGTGGAGAGAGGGACGAAGTTGGCTTCCAGCAATAGGACCCACTAGTGGTAACCCAACAGGGCAAGATACATTTCTAAACAGAGACTGGTTCTAGAACCAGCAGAGGCAACCCTAAGACCTGCAGAGACAGTCACCATATGAGAGCTAACCTTACCGGCTTGTCAAGTTCTGCAGTGTAATATGCAGTGGCCAACGTAGGATGCCACACACACGGCAGATCTGCATTTTAGTTTAGGCATCCCAAGTTTAGGAAATCTCAGACTTTTAAAAGGAAGTGCTAAAAAACCTGCCAACCCTTAATCCAGGGGGAGAAATTATCTACATTATCCTGAGGAGCAAACAAATCTGTCCTCTACCCCAAGATAGACACTATGGCTATATCTTCAGTGTCTAGAAGAGAAATTGATACAGAACAGATGCCCCATAAATATTTCTTAGATGTCTGATTGACTGAATAAATGGCGGACAAGTATTTCAAGGAATTGTCCTGAAATTTTGGGGGAAGGGACAGTCAAGCAGAGGTGTTAGGGCAGAGAGAAGAATAGTAATTTCCCAAGCCTGCAAAGGAGGAAAGGCAACTTCCCCCTTGTCATGGCGTTAGGACGGAGATGGTTGTAATATTTTTATTTTTTTGAGAACAGTCTTCACATGGATCAGTCACAGTGCAGAAACATAGGCTGGTTCACTAGAGTGAGGGGAGAATGACTGTCTTGAGACTGAAGCATAAAGGTAGCTTAGTGCAATACTCATTGATAGCCTCAGCCACTTTAGGAGAGAGAAGCTGTATTAGAGGAAAAGAAAGGAGCTAGGTCTGTGATGATCAGAGAAAGGATACTATCTTGAGTCACTTATACAGAGAGAAGTTCATACTGAAACCACAACAAGGGCCAAACGGGTGCATTGTTAGTAATGGAAGTGATTTGGACAATATTATGATTCCTGAAGTTATTTATTGAGGACTTTAGTCAGAGACAATTGTGCATTCCTATCGTTTTTCTTTTTACTGTATTATAAATATTCATTGATTTTTAAAACCCCCTCAAGCTGGTAGACTGTGGGGGCATACCTATTAAACTGTTTGTTTCATGATGAGAATGTAATCTGGGTCACTGATTCGAATCATTGATGACTTGAAAGATAATTTAATTTAATGTGATGAATTTTCTTCATTTTATTCTTCTTCTCCTCATTTAAGATTATGTGTAAAATAGCACTGTAGGATATGCAAAACCAGAAACTTGAGGCTTTTGTGGTAAATACCTAACATACTTTTTAAAAAAATGTATGTATTTATTTGATTGCACTGGGCCTTAGTTGTGGCATGTGGGATCTTTTAGTTGCAGCAAATGAAATCTTTAATTGCAGCATGCAAGATCTAGTTCCCTGAGCTGAGACTGAACCCATGACCTCTGTATTGAGAGCTCAGAGTCTCAGACAGTGGATCACCAGGGAAATCCCACTACCTGATATACTGACTCACTTTCAAGGAAGGTAAAAACCTTCTTCTTCTCTCAGTTTCAAAATTAGGTGCACATGTTATGGAGTAAAGCAGGGGTTTGTTGATAACTTAGGAGAAAATATAAAGTAGCCTCCAGCTCTGAAACCCTACAGGAATTTTAGCCGTCAATCTGAGATTGGTATGTAGCTCAAGATTCAGTTATAATTAATGCAGAGTCAATGTCCTGGTACCACTGGGACATGAAGGCATTTCTCACCCTCCTCTAAGGACACAATACATATAGGGCCCATAGGAAGTTCTAGACCTACCAGTGTTGTAGGTAATTTTAGCCAAAGATAAATATTTACAAGATCAAATAACTTCATTCATGCTTCTCATCTTCAGTACTAGAGCAGCACCTAAAATGCAGACTCTTCTGGCATATTACTCTGTTCTCTCATTTGAAGATCTAATCTATCCACCCCAACCTCTCACTTTGATATTGTTGATTGCCTTCCAAAATCTTTCACTTTGCTCTCAGGAGTCTTATTCCATTATCAACAAATTTTTTTTTCCTGCATATTCGGTCTCCTCAGAGAAAATTCTCTTTATCTCTTTGCTGTAAAGTAGTATCTCAAAGATGATTTCAGAATGCTCATTGGATAAGCATTTACATTTTAATAGTTATATTTTATTTTAATTAGAAAATAATTATATTTTATTTTTTTAGAAAAATATATATTGCAGCTATCTCTGCATGTGTACTATCAGGTTAAAATTAAAGGAAGAATTAAAGAAAAAAATGGAGCTGGTGAATTGATATAAAGAAGACTACTGAGAAAAGAACATGCATAGAAAGTAGAAATGGCAAAAATCATAAATGACTGCAGTTTAAGAAGTTCTACCTAATGTAAACCTAATTTTCCATTGAAAATTCTACTTTCACCTTCACATTCTCCAGTGTGTGCTAGACTTTCTCTTTCATCCTGGTCACCATAAGGTCAGATAACATCAGTTATAGTCTCTTAATATCTTTTCCGGATCTTGACTTTGTCTGCCTTCATTTGGAAACATTCTTATTGAAGCCACATCTTCAAATTATAGTACTCTATCAGATCAGATCAGACGCTCAGTCGTGTCTGACTCTTTGTGACCCCATGAATCGCAGCACGCCAGGCCTCCCTGGCCATCACCAACTCCCAGAGGTCACTCAGACTCATGTCCATTGAGTCAGTGATGCCATCCAGCCATCTCATCCTCTGTCGTCCCCTTCTCCTCTTGCCCCCAATCCATCCCAGCATCAGAGTCCTCCAATGAGTCAACTCTTGGCATGAGGTGGCCAAAGTACTGGAGTTTCAGCTTTTAGCATCATTCCTTCCAAAGAAATCCCAGGGCTGATCTCCTTCAGAATGGACTGGTTGGATCTCCTTGCAGTCCAAGGGACTCTCAAGAGTCTTCTCCAACACCACAGTTCAAAAGCATCAATTCTTCGGCGCTCAGCCTTCTTCACAGTCCAGCTCTCACATCCATACATGACCACAGGAAAAACCATAGCCTTGACTAGATGAACCTTTGTTGGCAAAGTACTGTCTCTGCTTTTGAATATGCTATCTAGGTTGGTCATAACTTTCCTTCCAAGGAGTAAGCGTCTTTTAATTTCATGGCTGTAGTCACCATCTGTAGTGATTTTGGAGCCCAGAAAAATAAAGTCTGATACTGTTTTCACTGTTTCCCATCTATTTCCCATGAAATGATGGAACTGGATGCCATGATCTTCATTTTCTGCATGTTGAGCTTTAAGCCAACTTTTCACTCTCCACTTTCACTTTCATCAAGAGGCTTTTTAGTTCCTCTTCACTTTCTGCCATAAGGGTGGTTTCATCTGCATATCTGAGGTTATTGATATTTCTCCCAGCAATCTTGATTCCAGCTTCGGCTTCATCCAGCCCAGCGTTTCTCATGATGTACTCTGCATATAAGTTAAATAAGCAGGGTGACAATATACAGCCTTGAACCAGCCCCATCTTTTCTCTGTAGACTATTGTCCTTCAGATCCATCTCGTATAGACCTATAAAGCTTGAGCATCCAGTTCAGATTGGTTAGTGTGTGAGTATGTGTGTGTGTATTATTAATAAAAATAATATATCTTCATTTGTGAGAAGTTGGAAAATTATAGAAATTAATCCTGTTTATCATTATTAACAGTTTTTAAGCAGTGTTAAAATTTTAACAGATTTTCTTCAAATTATTACTGATATTACTTTTTTATACTTTATCACTAACAGTACATCTTAATAGTTTTTTTTTTATTACAATATCTGCCTTTACAGAATAATACAAATACCATTATTTAATCATTCCTCTTTTCATAGTGTTCATGGGGTTCTTTGCTGACAAAGATCCATCTAGTCAAAGCAAGAGTTTTTCCAGTAGTCATGTATGGAAGTGAGAGTTGGATTATACAGAAAATGAGTGCAGAAGAATTGATGCTTTTGAACTGTGGTGTTGGAGAAGACTCTTGAGAGTCCTTGGACTACAAGGAGATCAAGTTAGTCAATCCTAAAGGAAATCAGCCCTAAACATTCACTGGAAGGACTAATGCCAAAGCAGAAGCTCCAGTCCTCTGGCCACCTGATACAAAGAACTGACTCACTGACAAAGACCCTGATGGTGGGGGAGATTGAAGGCAGGAGGAGAAGGGGGTGACAGAGGATGAGATAGTTGGATGGTATCATCGACTCGACAGACCTGAATTTGAGTAAGCTCTGGGAGTTGGTGATGGACAGGGAAGCCTGGTGTGCTGCAGTCTATGGGGTCGCAAAGAGTTGGACATGACTGAGCAACTGAACTGAACTGAATCATTGCCCTATTGTAGGACACTTGGGTAGTAATAAACTTTTATTATTATATAATGTTTACAGTAAACATCTTTGTGGATAATTTAGTCTACCAGATTAATTTAGCCCACAGGGCCAGGTTCCCAGAAGAGGAGATTCAAGATCAAGAGTCAAGAAAAAATTTAAAGTGTAATTGGATAAACTGAGGACTCCCCAGGGCCATTCATAAAGAACAGTGGATGACTAGAAAATGGAGAAGGCAGTGGCACCCCACTCCAGTACGCTTGCCTGGAAAATTCCATGGACAGAGGAGCCTGGTGGGCTTCAGTCCATGGGGTCGCTAAGAGTTGGACACGACTGCACAACTTCACTTTGACTTTTCACTTTCATGCAATGGAAAAGGAAATGACAACCCACTCCAGTGTTCTTGCCTGGAGAATCCCAAGGACCGCAAAGCCTGGTGGGCTGCCGTCTATGGGGTTGCACAGAGCTGGACACTACTGAAG
The DNA here is from genome assembly GCA_935064755.1 of Tragelaphus eurycerus. Taxonomy (NCBI): domain Eukaryota; kingdom Metazoa; phylum Chordata; class Mammalia; order Artiodactyla; family Bovidae; genus Tragelaphus; species Tragelaphus eurycerus. The sequence goes on from CAKXYN010000064.1 coordinate 1,200,498, forward strand.
GGACTTAGCAGCAGCAGCAGAAAATGGCTAAGGAGGCTGCCTTTGGTGCTTTTGTTGTCTGAAGCTCTTCCACCCACTAGCAGCCTTTTATTATGCTGAGCAGGATTTGTAAACTAAATGGACTTTCTGAGAAAACAGGAGTAAAGCAGAATTAAGAGCTGAGAGAGATGTGATAGTAACCTAGGGTAGTAAAACTGTGAGAATGAACAGGGATGGTTAGAGATATAATGCGATTTAAGAAAAATCTTTTATATGGAGCCTACATAGTCTTTCATAAAAAGCTTGTAATGTTTGTTCACACTCTGTCTTCAAGAAGTTCAGACAGGTCACATGAAAATTTACAGAGGCCGGTACACAAAGGCTTATAAATGCAAACTTCAAAAGAATATCTGCAAAGCTTGCATGCTATGAATCTTTAAAGTAGGTATCTGGGTTAAGGCTGTAAGCTTTTGGAACAACACAAAAAGCCATAAAAGAGGCTTTTAGCTGTTGCCTGGTAGTTTTGAATTAGGGAAATGCAGGTAGGGAGTGGAACTTATGGAAAGCCCTAGAATGATATTTTCAAAGTTTACATCTTAAGAACTAGGTATGTGTGCATGCTTAGAAACTTCAGTATGTCCGACTCTGTGTGACCCTACGGACTGCAACCTGCCAGACTCATCTGCCCATGGGATCCTCTAAGGCTAGAATACTGGAGTGGGTTGCCATGCCCTCCTCTAGGGGATCTTCCCAACCCAGTGATTCTTTACCACTGAGCCAACAGGGAAGCCCCTACAAGGTATAAATATATGCAATTTTCAACTGCACACCTCCCAATAAAAAAAGATTTGGTAGTTTTTGATGGGGCCATTTCAATCTAGCATTTTGTTTAAGAATATGGAAGCAGACTATCTGAGTTCAAATCTAAAATCATGGAAGGTCAAAAATGAATAACAATGGTTTACCTGTACAAGAAAAGAGAGAACAGGAGAGTCCAGGATGGAAGCTAGGTTTGAATTCAGAATCATGTAAATGTCATACATATTTTTTGAGAAAATAGTAAATCAAGATGACAGAACAAACCATGCCTCAAATTTGAAAACAAATTGAAACAAGTCAACATCAGTGTATATCTGAGTGGTATCCAGATAAGAATTGTTCCAAATAAGTTTAAAGCACAAAATTTGACTGTACATCCCTAGTACAGATATCCTAAGGGAAACAAAGAAACAAAACCAAAAGCATGTGGAAATTGTATTTTGTGCTCTTATGAATAGTGATGTTGATATCATTATTTAGAAGTTTTGTATATTGATATTATTAGTTTGAAACTAATATATGTGTTATATACATATAGGTAAAGCAAATTAATAATTATATTTTATATCATCAAGAAACAAGGTTTTTCAAAGTAACAGAAGTCCTACAAATGCAAAATCAAATGCATAAATAAAATAAATAATAAACTTATGCTTTATTTATTTCTAAAAAATACTTATTTTCTACAGTACCATTTGCAAAAGGTGCCATAAACTGCAGTGAAAAGACAATGACTGCAATCACTATCAAAATAATATCAAAATAAGTCATATATATACACATATATAAATCCTTAGATTCATAATTAAAAAAGAAACTCAATGGTCAGTTTTGATGGTTGTTAACTTGCAAACTCATTATTACAATAGTAGAAGAAAAAAAACAACCATTTATTTATTCTGCTTTTCTTATTCAAACTGCATTTCAGAGTATTCTATCCAAAAGTTAGAAGTTCTTCTTTACAGAATAATAAATTCAGAAGGAATATTAGAACTGGAACATCACCATTTTGCATGCTATAATGAAATAATAAATACTAAAACTATTAGTCAAAAGATTTATAGGGGAAACTTGTAATGTGTGTATGCCAACATTTGAACCATCTTAGCCTAAATAAGGGAGAAGGCAATGGCACCCCACTCCAGTACTGTTGCCTGGAAAACCCCATGGATGGAGGAGCCTAGTAGGCTGCAGTCTATGGGCTCGCTAAGAGTCAGACACGACTGAGCGACTTCACTTTCACTTTTCACTTTCATGCATTGGAGAAGGAAATGGCAACCCACTCCAGTGTTCTTGCCTGGAGAATCCAATGGACGGAGAAGCCTGGTAGGCTGCAGTCCATGGGGTCGCACAGAGTCGGACACGACTGAAGTGACTTAGCAGCAGCAGCAGCCTAAATAAAAGTAGGACAATGATATGTTTTTTTTTTTTTATTAGATGCAATAGGAAGTATAAATCATATTGTCTCACTGTGGTTTATTATCCACAGGAGAAAGAGAGAATGCAAAGCTGAGCTAACCAAGTCTGGATCTACTGCCAGATTATTGTAAAAACATGAGTGTGGAGGAACATGTTAATTAATATCATACTGACATAATTAATCCACTGAAAATGTGAGAAATGATACAGTACACATTATCAGGTGCTTTTATGAGAAATGGCATAAAAGGGTGGCTGGAAGTGGGGAGTTGTTAGCACTCAGTACAGAGATGCTCACACTGTATGCCCACAGGTCTAAAAGTCTTTCAACTGTGCTCCTTTCAGACTCCTGATCAAACAGCTAACCCAGTCACTACCACCTAAGAGTCCAGCATACCCTTATTTTGGACCACTTCTCTCTCTACACAAAGTTAATGGCTAGTTTAGTTGGCTGAAGCTCTGCCCTTTGAGAGGGTTTCCCTTTACTACTGTCTTTCAGAACCATTCCTGAGCTGCAGTTTAAAAACAGTTTATTTTCACTTGCACTCAGATGCCCAGACAATCCATTCATGGATCAAGCTCAAACTTCCTTCTTCCATCAGTTAGTAATGGAGAATCCCTCCCAAGAAGCTGAAGAAGAGCTGTTAATGCAACGGTTGCAGGTGACATGAGAGTCTAGGCCATTTGTTCTTATAGGTTACTTAATGCTCTCTGAATTTATGTGAGCCCAAACATTGATAGACCACTTCTATTACAATAGATTGCTTGTGGGCTTTCCCAATTTTATGACTTAATGGGTCAAGATAGATCATTTTTACTACTCAGTCATTTGATGTTCTCAGGTCAGAAGCCTGGTTTCTATCTGAGTCCAGTAGTATGCCATGAATGGATTTTGAATTCTGCATAGCTTTCTCATGGAGATGGCATATCTGTCTTAGCCCTACTGAAAGAGAGAAATGACACAGTAATTTGAACAGGAAAAGCTTAATGAAAAAAAATTATCAACTATAGGTCCCACAACTAGTGAGAAATGAACAAGGATTCTAATGAAGATATTTATAATTCTAATATCTACTCTCTCTCCACTAGATAGATCATCCAACATTTGACAACAACTTATATGTGCAGAGAAGTTCAGGCAAATATTTCTGGATACCTCAATACTAGCAATATAAAACAATTGCTCAAACTTTACCCAAACCAGGTGAATTGTTTCCCCTTTTGCAACCTTTAGAGGTAAATGTGTATCCAAGATTCATCCAGCAAATATGCCTGCAGTTAAAATTTCATTCTGCAGAATGTTGGGGAAGCTTGCCTGCACCTCTAAATTAGACATTAGTGTTAGAAATATCTTAATGAGTGAGTTTCTCTTTGCATTTCATTATCTACTAGATGGTTATTTTATTTTTAATATTTATTTATTTGTTTGGCTACATTGGGTCATAACTGCAGCATGCAAGATCTTCGTCCCATCAGGTGGAATCTTTCATTGGAATGCCAGGACTCTCTGACTGTGACACTTGGGCTCTGGAGCGTGTGGGTTCAGTAGTGGTACCACGCCATCTTATTTCCTCCATGGCATATGAGACCTTAGTTCCTGAACCAGGGATTGAACCCATGCCCCCTGCATTGCAAGGTGGATTCTTAACCACTGGACCACCAGGAAAGTCCATGGATGGATATTTTAGAATGGGTCAAAAGCACACTTTTTTGTCTGATTTTGACAATCCATATTCATGTCTTCTGACTATACTCAGACCTGAACTGATGAAAGTGAGGTTTCCCTTCATAGAATCTGTAAGTGTGCTATTATTATTAAACAGAACTCCTATTCAAATTGAGTGAACCATGGTGGGACTCTGGATTCAGCATATATTCTTCTGGGTTTAGCAAAATTCCATGCTATGTGCATTTCTCTTTCCCCAGTATATGTTTATCTAAGTAACTAGCTATAGATCTCTTTAAATAATGATGGAGGAAACATGACTGTTTACATTTACTGTGATATTGTTAAATTATTCTTCATTTTGTTGTTCAGGTCCTCAGTCATGTCTGAACTTTGTGACCCAATGGACAGCAGCACACCAAGCTTCCCTGTCCTTCACCATCTCTCAGAGTTTGCTCAAACTCATGTCCATTGAGTCAATGATGCCATCCAATCATCTCATCCTCTGTCATCCTTTTTTTCTCTGGCCTTCAATCTTTCCCAGCATCAGTGTCTTTTCTAGTGAATTGGTTCTTTGCATCAGGTGGCCAAAGTATTGGAACTTCAGCTTCAGCATCAGTCCTTCCAATGAATATTCAGGGTTGATATCATTTAGAATTGACTGGTTTGATCTTTTTGCTCTCCAAGGGGCTCTCAAGAGTCTTTTCCAACACCACAGTTCAAAAGCATCAATTCTTTGGCACTCATCACTTTTTATTGTTCAACTCACATCCATACGAGACTATTGGAAAAACCTATCTTTGACTAGACAGACCTTTGTAAGCAGAGTAATGCTTCATCCAGCCCAGCATTTCACATGATGTACTCTGTATAGAAGTTAAAGCACGATAACAATATACATCCTTGATGTACTCCTTTCCCAATTTTGAACCATTCCATTGTTCCACATCAGGTTCCAACTGTTGCTTCTTGACCTGTATGTAGGAGGCAGGTCAGGTGGTCTGGTATTCCCATATCTAAGAATTTTCTAGTTTGTTATGATCTGCATAGTCAAAGGCTTTAGCATAGTCAATGAAGCAGAAATAGATGTTTTTTCTGAAATTTTCTAGCTTTTTATATGATCCAGTGGATGTTGGCAATTTGGTCTCTGGTTCCTCTGTCTTTTCTAAATCCAGCTTGTACATCTGGAAGTTCTCAGTTCACATACTGTTGAAGCCTGGCTTGAAAGATTTTGAACATTACTTTACTAGCGTGTGAGATGAGTGCAATTGTGTGGTAGTTTGAGCATTCTTTGGCATTTTCTTTCTTTGGAACTGGAATGAAAACTGACCTTTACCAGTCCTGTGGCCACTGCTGAGCTTTCCAAATTTGCTGACATATTGAGTACAGCACCTTCACAGCATCATCTCTCAGGATTTGAATTAGCTCAACTGGAATTCCATCACTTCCACTAGCTTTGTTTATAATGATGCTTCCTAAGGCCCACTTGGCTTCACACTTCAGGATGTCTGGCTCTAGGTGAGTGGCCACACCATTGTGGTTATCTGGGTCATTAAGACCTTTTTAAAATAGTCCTTCTGTGTATTCTTGCCACCTCCTCTTAGTCTCTTCTGCTTCTATTAGGTCTCTACCATTTCTGTCCTTTATTGAGCCCATCTTTGCATGAAATGTTCCCTTGGTATGTTTAATTTTCTTGAAGAGATCTCTAGTCTTTTCCATTCTATTCTTTCCTTTATTTCTCTGCATTGTTCGCTTTAAAAGGCTTTTTTTTTTTTTTTTTTTTAATCTCTCCTTGCCAGTCTCAGAAATTCTGCATTCAGATGGGTATATCTTTTTCCTTTTGTGTCTCTTCTTTTCTCAGCTATTTGTAAGGCCTCCTCAGACAACCATTTTTTCCTTTTTTCATTTCTTTTTTTGGGGGGTGATTTTGATCACTGCCTCCTATACAATGTTACAAACTTCTGTCCATCATTCTTCAGGTACTCTGTCTTTAAGATTTAATTCTTCATGAGATGCCTCTTATTCAGCCAATGAGTTGTGTGTCTGAGAACTAGCTAAAGTCTGAAAATTGAGAATGGGAAGGTAATTGTGGCAATTGTAGGGATGGAAAATTTTCTTACGAAGATGAGGAAATGAATGTGTGCATGTGTGAATGCTCAGTTGCTTCAGTCATGTATGACTCTTTGCAACCCTATTGACTGTAGCCTGCCAGGCTCCTCTTGTCCATGGGATCTGGGCAAGAATACTGTCATGGGTTGCCATATCCTCCTCAAGGGGATCTTCCCAACCCAGAGATTGAACCCCAGTCTAGGTGTGTCTCCTGCCTTGTAGGTGGAATCTTTACTGCTGAGCTACTGGGGAAGCCTGAGGAAATGAAAACCTAGGGGTAATAACTCAGTATATCACATCTATCTATAATGCTAATATTAACATTAAAAATAGTTATAATAACATTCCCACTCTGGAAATCTTCAGGATACTTTTGATGTATTATAATTCATCTAATATTTACAAAAGAGATAAAAACACAGTATAAGAAATATCATGACCTAACTGCTATTTTCTTCCCCTTCATACTATAAGTGTAAAGTAATTTATACAAATAAGCAAAATAATGTCAGACTTGACTCTATTGAGATTTGTAGTAGAGTCTTTGCCATCTCTTATTTTCATTCTCTTCTTTCCTTGTAATAAAGCTTTAAGTGGCTACATATTTGCCAAACTAAAGATTATAGTTTCCATGTATTTTGTATTTAAAGGTGACCATATGCTAGAGTTTTGACTGAAGAGATGTAAAAAACAAAACAAGTATTGTGTATCACTTTGCATCTTACACTAAGCATAATCAGGGATTGTCTCCTCTTTCCATTGTTGGGAGATGGTAAGCATTGAAGCATCTTCCTTGAGTTGTATATATTGGTTTAAACTATGATTTTAGTGGACAGAGATGAGACTACAAGGCCAAGACTGTCTTCTTACCTTTGGACACAAACATAAACAAAGAATGAATGTCTATCTTATTAGAGCTTTTGGTTCCTTTGTTATGATAGCCTAGTTTGCAATATAAATATATAGGGCCCTAGAGAAGAATGAACTTCCCTGGTGGCTCAGTTGCTAAAGAATCTGCCTGCAGTGCATAAGACCCAGATTTGATCCCTAGGTCAGGAAGATCCTCTGGAGAAGGGGGCATGGCAACCCACTCCAGTATTCTTGGGCTTCTTGGGTGGTATTAGTGGTAAAGAACCTGCCTGCGAATGCAGGAGATATGAGAAGTGGGTTCGATTCCTGGGTCAGGAAGATCCCCTGGAGGAGGGCATGGCAACCCACTCCAGTACTCTTGCCTGGAGAATCCCATGGACAAAGGAGCCTGGCAGGCTATAGTCCATAGGGTGGCAAAAAGTTGAACATGACTGAATCAACTTAGCACAGAGAAGAATGTGAATGTAGAGTGTTTCCCCTTCCTGTATTCCTTCTCATTCTGTTGATAGGCATTTCTTAAACAGATCCTGGAGTGAGGACTAGAAATCTCTGAATCCTTATCAGGAGATTGCCATTCAGAAATGAGTGGACCCGTGAGGGAATGGTCATTGACACGCATGAGCATGTGAGGCCTCTAAATTAGTCAGGCTCCTACTTCTCCTTACTCTACCTTTATTTTTTATTAATCTTTTGCATGAATTTATAAAGTAAGGGACACTTGTATTAATCCAGGCATGGGATTAGTTTTTAGAAGGCTTTAGAAATGTTTAAAAATCAACAGAAGTATAATTTGTAAGAAAAAGGCATCTGACTATAAATGAGACCCATTTAATCTTGGAAGAAAAATGGATGACATAACTTTTCTTTTAAATTAGTTGCTTTAGACCTCAGTGCTTATATTATCAGGAAGCCCAGGCTCTCCTTCATAAGACTTTTTTTCCTCATGTATTGCACAAAATTTGAGGCAGAGTGAGAGAAATGGAAAATGTGACCAGTCCCCTGAGGGGATCTTATTAGGTTTGCTAGTGTTCCCCCTGCCACTTAAACTGGTTCTCTAAACCAGACAGAAGCATCCCTGGCCCCTTAGTGATTGAGTTCCCAGAATAGGCTTTGGTAGAGCACTCATGAGCCTTGATCAGGCCCCTAAAGTGAGATTTCCAGGCTCAGCTACTGGGACCAATATGCATAAGCAAACGGGGCCATTCAATGTTGAGGCAAGGGTCACAAGCCTCTACTCTAAAGATATTTTCTTCATTTTCTCAGGCCCAGGGGAATTTGGAAGTGTCTTCAGATTCTGCATAAATGAATTATTGCTTTAAACAACTTAAAAAAATCTCCTGTAAGGATAGATGTCAAAATATATCACTTGCAGTGTTTGCATGTTGAAATTGTGCTTGATTTTTACTTTGTTTTTGTATTTTCTAAAGATCGTCAATGAAAAAATTACTTTTTAAATAAGGTGTTTAATGCCATGAGTTTATTTTTTTTTCATAGAATAATAAGAAATTACAACTTTAACAAATGACCTGGTGATTTGGACTCATGAGAGACTGCAGAACACTGGCAAGCGCCCACTGTAAACTGTAAAGCCAGGTACGTCCAAAGGATAAAGCCACTAAGGTTTGTTTCTCTGGAGCATAAGCCACTGGACCCCATAACGTGGTAAGAACATTTAAACAATACTTTTGACAAATTACTGGAGGCTTATTGTGCACTAGCATGGAAGTGAATGGCTTTCACAGTCATGGGGGGCCCCTATACACTTGTAAGCTTTTTCTCAGGAGCCCTGCCAGGTTCTCACAGGCGGAATCCAAGAAAACTTCCACATGAAATTGCCAAGGAGAGAGAAAGGGTAGCGATTGTGAAAACCTCCCAGTTTTCTTCCTAACAAGGGACTATTCTGAAATTTTGTCCCATCTGGAGAAAGGAGACCCTGCCCTAATCCAGCTCTATCCAGCCTTCCTGTCTCATCTAAACTTCAAGAGGAGAAGCCATAATCAAGATAAGAGAAAGCTTAGAGGAAACAGCCAGGGGGTGTTGTACCTAGAGAAGGTACAAACTGGGAAGGAACAGAAGGGAGGGCAGGAAAGCTAGAATGAGTCATGAGACAGATTGCAGTGGATTAGAATCAGAGCTCTCTATGCTGCAGGGCCGAGAGCTGATGATGCCCCAGTAGCAAGGAACACACCCAATGTCAGTTTCTCATACTTGATGATAATTTGACCTCATCCTTCTTTATTCTGGGATTCATGAAACTACTCTGTAGTCTAGGTCTTTTGAGAATGTCCATTTTCTATTTCTAATTGCTACATTTATTTTTGTGTTACTTGTTTTGCATCTTTAAATATTCTAAAATATAAGTTATAAGGTATGATGAAATAAGCAATAAAAAGGTGGTAAGTGAAAGCTTTGATTTTTGGACTCTTGGTTGCAAATGATAGAAATCCAACTGAAACCAGTTTAAGTAAAATACAGAGTACATGACTCATGTGTTTGGGAGGCTTAAGGGATTGGGCATAGATTAGAACGAATATAGTGTTCTTAGACTTTCAATCTTGTTTCTGCTTTCCTCCAGAGATCCTCCATGAGGTGAGAGAGCTGGCTCCCAGCTGCTCTATAACTAGAGCCTGTATAACTTTACAGAGAATCACAACTCTCTGTCCCTTAAGAATACAATTAGTATTTTGAATTAAAAATTGCCTCTGGAGTCAGGGCCCTTTTCTATTTAATAAACAATAAATAGTTTTATCAAATTCATTGGAAGTAGATAAAACCATTTTACAAAAGACAAGGGGACATGGAAGGGGGAAACAATGTTAACAGATGTCCATTGCATAAACTGGAATGCTAGTATGGAAGATATAAAAGTTACATCTGGAGTTATATTGTATACTTAATGTAAAAATCATGAAAGAGAAGAAATCCCAAAATATACACTACATTAAGAAAGTTGGAGAGAAAGTTTTATGTAGTGTTTAGAATAGGTTATTTTGTCCTTACCTATGTAAGACTTATTAAATTATTAAAATCATTCTGTATTCTAGTAGTCTTCTTTTTTCTGAATCATTAGATAATTCTGTTATTTCTATTTCAAAGAAGACTGTAAATTATATTTAGGACTGTTTTGTATAGCTATTTAAGACATGCTCTAGTATGGAAAAGTCTCCCGGATATTCATGCTAAGCCATTTATTCAATAAACATAACCTGGGTTGCACACACCATTTAATTTTTTTTGACCATTTCATATATTGATAGAGAAGGAAATGAGAAATACTCAAGTTGCTTTTCCACCATACAATCTAGCTATTTATCAATATTTTGGTATAAAATGGATTTTCCAGGTGTGAACATATTTTAAAGAGTTTATTATAATATGATAAAAAAGAAAACTGGCAATTATTCAGTTATTCTTTCAGTTAATAAAAAACTCCTGAATACCAAAAATATAATAAGGAACAAAACAAAGTTTACTTTACACTAGAGGAAAAGAGGAAGAGATATAAAAAAACTTGAGTTTAATTTTTGAGTAAAATTTTGATTTCATGCAAAGTTTTTTGGATTCTTTAATGAAACATATCTTTTAGACTGACAGAAAGAAATCCTTTGAACTATTTGAAATGTTGATATTTTGGAAAAAACCAATCAATATTATAATAATAATAAACAGTAGTAATAGTACTTCTCCAACACCACAGTTCAAAAGCATCAATTCTTCGGCGCTCAGCCTTCTTCACAGTCCAGCTCTCACATCCATACATGACCACAGGAAAGACCATAGCCTTGACTAGGCGAACCTTTGTTGGCAAAGTAATGTCTCTGCTTTTGAATATGCTATCTAGGTTGGTCATAACTTTCCTTCCAAGGAGTAAGCGTCTTTTCATTTCATGGCTGCAGTCACCATCTGCAGTGATTTTGGAGCCCAGAAAAACAAAGTCTGACACTGTTTCCACTGTTTCCCCATCTATTTCCCATGCAGTGATGGGACCAGATGCCATGATCTTCGTTTTCTGAATGTTGAGCTTTAAGCCAACCTTTTCACTTTCCACTTTCACCTTCATCAAGAGGCTTTTGAGTTCCTCTTCACTTTCTGCCATAAGAGTGGTGTCATCTGCATATCTGAGGTTATTGATATTTCTCCCAGCAATCTTGATTCCAACTTGTGTTTCTTCCAGTCCAGCATTTCTCATGATGTACTCTGCATATAAGTTAAATAAACATGGTGACAATATGCAGCCTTGACGTACTCCTTTTCCTATTTGGAACCAGTCTGTTGTTCCATGACCAGTTCTAACTGTTGCTTCCTGACCTGCATACAGATTTCTTAAGAGGCAGATCAGGTGGTCTGGTATTCCCATCTCTTTCAGAATTTTCCATAGTTTATTGTGATCCACACAGTCAAAGGCTTTGGCATAGTCAATAAAGCAGAAATAGATGTTTTTCTGGAACTCTCTTGCTTTTTCGATGATCCAGCGGATGTTGGCAATTTGATCTCTGGTTCCTCTGCCTTTTCTAAAACCAGCTTGAACATCAGGAAGTTCACGGTTCACATATTGCTGAAGCCTGGCTTGGAGAATTTTGAGCATTACTTTACTAGCGTGTGAGATGAGTGCAATTGTTCGGTAGTTTGAGCACTCTTTGGCATTGCCTTTCTTTGGGATTGGGATGAAAACTGACCTTTTCCAATCCTGTGGCCACTGCTGAGTTTTCCAAATTTGCTGGCATATTGAGTGCAGCACTTTCACAGCATCATCTTTCAGGATTTGGAATAGCTCCACTGGAATTCCATCACCTCCACTAGCTTTGTTCGTAGTGATGCTTTCTAAGGCCCATTTGACTTCACATTCCAAGATGTCTGGCTCTAGGTCAGTGATCACATCATCATGATTGTCTAGGTCTTGAAGCTCTTTTTTGTACAGTTCTTCTGTGTATTCTTGCCACCTCTTCTTAATATCTTCTGCTTCTGTTAGGTCCACACCATCTCTGTCCTTTATCGTGCCCATCTTTGCATGAAATGTTCCCTTGGTATCTCTGATTTTCTTGAAGAGATCCCTAGTCTTTCCCATTCTGTTGTTTTCCTCTATTTCTTTGCATTGATCACTGAAGAAAGCTTTCTTATCTCTTCTTGCTATTCTTTGGAACTCTGCATTTAGATGTTTATATCTTTCCTTTTCTCCTTTGCTTTTCGCTTCTCTTCTTTTCACAGCTATTTGTAAGGCCTCCCCACTCTTGAGAGTCCCTTGGAGTGCAAGAAGATCCAACCGGTCCATTCTGAAGGAGATCAATCCTGGAATTTCTTTAGAAGGAATGATGCTAAAGCTGAAACTCCAGTATTTTGGCCACCTCATGCGAAGAGCTGACTCATTGGAGAAGACTCTGATGCTGGGAGGGATTGAGGGCAGGAGGAGAAGGGGACGACAGAGGATGAGATGGCTGGATGGCATCACTGACTCGATGGATGCGAGTCTGGGTGACCTCAGGGAGCTGGTGATGGACAGGGAGGCCTGGCGTGCTGCAGGTCATGGGGTCGCAAAGAGTCGGACACGACTGAGCGACTGATCTGATCTGAATAATAGTACTAAATAGTAATAAAATTTTTAAAAATATCCTCATTATTTCAGATATGGAAAATCATTACTGAATAAGGATAAAAAACTTAATTCATAGATTAATTATAGAAAAATGCTTCTTAATGTTGTATGTTAAAAGGAAAGAATAAAGCTTTGCGTATAACTACCTTAGTTCTCTCGTGGATCTTTAGAATTCATCTTTTTCTTATATAAGGGAAATTTTGTTGCTAGAATTAGTCAAAATAGACTGAAAGCTATTATAAACAATACCAAAATATCAGTGACTTAATGCAATAAAATTTTATTCCTCACACACAAAGTCCAAAGCAGATTTTCTATATTCAGAGTCTCTCTCGTAGCTCTACTCCAAGTAGAAAGTCAAGATCCCAGGCTCTTTTCATCTCATGACTCCTCCATGGATGAGACAGAGACTGGACACCACAGGAAGGCACATTTATTCTGGGTATGGATTTGCTTTACCTGACAGCAATGCTTGGCCACTGTACCACTCATGGACTTACAAAATACCTACATTCACCAGCTTGAAATTCCACATAACATTGTTTCACAGCTAGATAAATGAGGCAGCATGATATTCATTAGTCTTTCTACCTATGTCACTGACTGGGATACAGAATACAGTATATGTTTTGAATACATACGGTGTTGTTTCTCTCAGAGTTAGAATGTGTTGCTCCAGGAATCTAGAGGGAGAAATATGAGTAGCTTGTCTCATGATTATGCCTACTTGTCCACTTGCGAAAGTCTGCTTCTTATCTCAGAAGGCAATGGCATCCCATTCCAGTACTCTTGCCTGGAAAATCCCATGGATGGAGGAGCCTGGAAGGCTGCAGTCCATGGGGTCACTGAGGGTCGGACACGACTGAGTGACTTCACTTTCACTTTTCACTTTCATGCATTGGAGAAGGAAATGGCAACCCACTCCAGTGTTCTTGCCTGGAGAATCCCAGGGATGGGGGAGCCTGGTGGGCTGCCTCTGAAGCGACTTAGCAGCAGCAGCAGCAGCTTCGTATCTCTAAAACTTTGGATGCTTCTGATTTAGTGATCTCAGTTTCCAGGGAACTAAGGAATATTACTACCAGGAGACAGGACCACTGTTCCACTGAACTGAAGACTGCCATTTGGCCATTTCAAGATTTTCATATCACTGAATTAACTGTCAAGGGGGGAGTACCTAATTGACTAAGTGATTGATCCTGATTATCAAAGAGAAATTAGGCTGCTGCTATATAATGGCCAGAGAGGACTAGATCTGGAACCCAGCAGATTCTCTGTGTTACCACCTAACATATGCATATTTAATATTAAAATTAATGGAAAACTACAGAAACACAGAAAAGACAGAATTACTGAGGCATTAAATTCTTTGGGAATAAAGATCTGAATCATTTTGTCAGCTTAATAACCATAACCAGCAGAGATACCAGCTGAGGTGCAATGGATAATGAAAGTTATAATCATCAACTTTCTTCTGACTGGTTCCAGAAATAAGGACTCCAGCATTTTGTATATAATACTTTCCCCCTTATGTTCTTAGTGTTTTTAATAAAGTTTGGTGATGATAGTGCTTTTACTTTCATCCTCAGTTATAGAGTATCCAAGGCAGGCTTATGATTGAACCAACAGAGGAACTAACTTAACTTAATAGATCAAAAGGGTGATGTTGCTGCTCTTCTCTGTGTCTCCCCTTTTGGGGGAGAGGGTGAGAGTACTCTTGTTGAATAAATGCAGAAGCATGAAGTTGTTGCAATAGAAATTAAAATATATGAGGAGAGAATGGGCACAGATGCTGAGATGACAAAGGTGAGGAGTATGCTGGGTATTAGCCTGTGGGTTCTGCTCCAATCCAACCTTTCATAGTGTCTTCCATGAAGCTGGAGCTAGGATAGGTTACATTTCTGAGACACTGATGAATTTCTGCTAACAGGCAGCACTAAAGAGATTTTGGAAAGTGAAAGAGGAGAGAAGGCACTTTTTTTTTCCCTGTCAACATGGTTGGAGCAGCAGCAGTCAGATATGGCCTCAATTGTCTCCTGCGGCTCCCAGAACTGATCTTGTTCCCTTTCAGAGGTATCAACTGCAGCTAAAAGTGCCCCTTGTTAAGAGGTCAGAGTACAATCTTCTGGGGACCCTTCTCTGAGCTCCTCAGGTACAAGTCATAGCTGAAAGACGCCCTGTAACAAAGAGTCTGACTTTACTTTTTGACATTTAGTTTCTGATTTTTGTTTAAGCCTCACCCTCCCTTTCTCGGTTGGCCTTATCTTTGAACAGGCTGATAAGGAAGTGCAACTATGCCTCTTCCTTTGGCACTGGTGGGCAGTTTAAACCTTGAAACTCTCCAGCCCATGCATAGGAATTTCTTCCCTAGCCCCACACCCCTAGAGTGGATATGAGCCACTACAGAGACCCAACCACCCCCTCTGCCTCCCTCAAGTCAGTATGAATATACTTGTGCCTACTCTTTCCTCAGGAATCACTTCTATGTGTAATTTCAAATTCTTTGGGTGTGTGGAGTGCTATTAGCTTCTACATCCTACCCATAATTGGGAGGGAGTCCATTCCACCTTTACGAGATAGGAGGTAACCATAAAATATGGTTTCTCCTTAGAGGACTGAGAGACCACTCATACATGGCTACTCTCTGAGCTCTGAGGTTTTGGTAACCCATCTCTTTCCTTTTGTTTTCTTAGTATATTTGTTATTACCGCTGCATAACACATTACCAAAAACTAGTGTCTTACACAACCATTTATTATTTCCTAGCTTCTGCAGGTCAGGAATGGGGACACAGATTAACTTGGCACCTCCGTAATCACAGGTTTTCACGAGGTTGTATTCAAACTGTTGGCAGGCACTGTGGTCTCATCTAAAGGCTTGATGGGCAGAAAAATCAACTTCCACACTGTCTCCTACAGTTATTGGCAGGCCTCACATCCTTGGCACAAGAGATTCTCTTCCCATTGGATGGTCTCATGATGTGTCGCCTGGCTTTCACCAGATGAGTAACTCAGGAGAGAGTGAAAGTATGCTTAGAGGGCAGCTACAGTTTTTTGTATCGTAATCTTGGAAGTGACATCTCTTTGGTGGTGATTTTCTCGGCTTCCCTGGTGGCTCAGCAGTAAAGAATCTGCCTGCAACGCAGGAGATGCAGGTTTGATCCCTGGGTTGGGAAGATCTCTTAGAGAAGGAAATGGCAACCCACTCCAGTATTTTTGCCTGGGAAATTCCATGGATGGAGGAGCCTGGCAGGCTACAGTCCATGGGGACATCTCATTCTGCTTTACTCTATTCATTAGGAGTATCGCCTGATCCAGCCCCTATTCAAAGGGAAGTTATTATACAGAGCGTGAATACCAGGAGGTAAGGGTTATGGAGACCATTTTATAAGTTCTCTACGACACCCAGTCCCAGGGGTGGTAGCTGTTTCTGGCAATTGTCTCTGAATTACTTTCTATTTCTTCAGCTACAGATTACAACCTGTGTAATCATTGCCCTGATATTAAATCCCCTCTCTTTGAAAAGTGTGGTTTATTTTTCCTCACTTAATATGGAGAGATAGAGTACTTAGAGAAATTCTGCTAGAGTTTTTCCAACCATCCAGCTCACAAACAAAGACAGCATAGCATACTGTCAGAATCCAGTTACATGACTAATACAACTGCATGGGAGGCTGAGAAATGTATGAAGGAAAGTGATATTAGTGAAATTAACATCTTTTGCCACACTGTTTAATATTCAAGAAGTAATATACACATTTTCAATACTTCCTGGATGCCACTTTTTCAGCAAAGTAACTTTCTTTACACAAATTTCAGCAAAATCTCAATATTATCTATAAATAGTGTGATTTGAATTTATTTATTTTTCATTGACTTACTCATATTAAGGCCATTAATTTCTCAAAAGGCACTGGAAATAAATAGCAGGAACTTTATATAGTTAACAATTACAGTAAGTCTCCAGGTCAAAGGACTTTAATATAAGAATTATTATCTTTTAGTCATTATAGAATTAAAATATTAGTACTTGATTCCAAACAGTATTTTAGCAAAACAATAGGAAATTGGACAGCCTATTAGCATAAAATACATTGCACTTTATGAATTAATTTCTCTATTACTGAGAACTTTAAAATCCTTAGAGAGAAAGAAATATGAATTTTATTTGTGTGTGAAGGTTTATCTGAACTTTTCAAGCGGTACAGTTCTTTATAATCAAAATAGATGTAAATAAAATTCATAGTTTAGTTAGCAGGAATTCTTAATAGTAAATTTCAGTACTTTGTAACTATGACAGGAGGATTATTCAATTTCAAAATAAATTTTCCAACTTCATCTTTTTATACATTATGGAATTATGGATACAATTAGGCATTTGTTCTGTTTCTTTAAAATTTTATTTATTATTTTTGGCTGTGTTGGGTCTTTGTTGCTGCAGCAGGCTTTCTGTAGTTGCAGTGAGTTGGGGCTTCTTTCTAGTTGTCCTTTGTGGGCTTCTTCTCATCGCAGTGGATTTGCTTGTCGAGGAGCTAGGGTTCAGTAGTTGCTGCACATGGGCTTAGTTGCTCTGCGGCAAGTGGAATCTTCCCGGACCAGAGATCAAACCCATGGTCCCTGCATTGGCATACAGATTCTTTTATTTTATTAAAAAAACCATTTAATTTGGTATTAGAGTTTAGCTGATTGACAAACAATGTTGTGATAGTTTCAGGTGAACAGTGAAGGGACTTAGCCATACATATAGATGTATCATTTCTACCCCAAACTCCCCTCCCATGCAAGTTTGACAGGCAGATTCTTAACCACTGGACCAACAGGGAAGTCTCTTTTTTTAATTATGCAAGCAGGTAATATATTTACATGGGAGAAGGCAATGGCACCCCACTCCAGTACTCTAGCCTGGAAAATCCCATGGATGGAGGAGCCTGGTAGGCTGCAGTCCATGGGGTCGCTAAGAGTTGGACACAACTGAGCAACTTCACTTTCACTTTTCACTTTCATGCATTGGAAGAGGAAATGGCAACCCACTCCAGTGTTCTTGCCTGGAGAATCCCAGGGACCGCAGAGCCTGGTGGGCTGCTGTCTATGGGGTCGCACAGAGTTGGACACGACTGAAGGGACTTAGCAGCAGCAGCAGCAGCAGCAGCAATATATTTACATATTCCCTCAAAAGAAAACAAAAATGTATGTAATGAAAAGGCTCTTTTCACCCCCTTCTCAGTCCAATCAGTGCATTAAATTTCCCCTTTATATGAGTAAATATTGCTGATTTCATGCATTTCCTTTCAGAATTTTCTTCACTTGAGTTCAGTAACTTAGTCAAGCCCGACTCTTTGTGACCCCATGGACTGCAGCACGCCTGGCTTTCCTGTCCATCACCAACTCCTGGAGCTTGCTCAAACTCACGTCCATTGAGTTGGTGATGCCACCCAACCATCTCATCATCTGTCATCCCCTTCTCTTCCTGCCTTCAATCTTTCCCAGAAACTAGGTCTTTTCCAGTGATTCAGTTATTCGCATCAGGTGGCCAAAGTATTGGAGCTTTAGATTCAGCATCAGTCCTTCCAATGAATAGTCAGGATTGATTTCATTAAGGATTGACTAGCTTGACCTTCTTGCAGTCCAGGGGACTCTCAAGAGTCTTCTCCAACACCACAGTTCAAAAGCCTCAATTCTTTAGCACTCAGCTTTCTTTATGGTCCAACTCTCACATCCATACATGACTACTGGAAAAACCATGGCCTTGACTAGAAGGACCTTTGTCAGCAGAGTAATGTCTTTGCTTTTTAATATGCTGTCTAGGTTTGTCATAGCTTTTCTTCCAAGGAGCAAGCATCTTTTAATTTCATGGCTGCAGTCACCATCTGCTGTGATTTTGGAGCCCAAGAAAATAAAGTCTGTCACTGTTTCCATTGTTTCCCCATCTATTTGCTATGAAGTGATGGGATTGGATTGCATGATCTTTGTTTTTGGAAAGTTGAGTTTTAAGCCAGCCTTTTCACTCTCCTCTTTCATCAAGAGGCTCTTTCGTTCTTTTTTGCTTTCTGCTGTAAGGATGGTGTCATCTGCATATCTGAGGTTATTAATATTGAGTGCAGCACTTTCACAGCATCATCTTTTAGGATTTGAAAAAGCTCAGCTGGAATTCCATCACCTCCACTGGCTTTGTTTGTATTGATGCTCCTGAGGCCTACTTGACTTTGCACTCCTAGATGTCTGGCTCTACATGAAGGATCACACCATCGTGGTCATCTGGGTCAATTTTTGGACCCAGATTAAGATCTTTTTTTCTGTATAGTTCTTCTGTGTATTCTTGCTACATCTTCTTAATATCTTCTTCTTTTGTTAGGTCCATACTGTTTCTGTCCTTTATTGTGCCCATCTTTGCATGAAATATTCCCTTGGTATGTCTTATTTTCTTGAAGAGATCTCTAGTCATTCCCAGTCTATTGTTTTCCTCTATTTCTTTGCATGGATCCCTGAGGAAGGCTTTCATATCTTTCCTTGCTATTCTTTGGAACTCTTCATTCAGATGGACATATCTTTCCTTTTTCCCTTGCCTTTTGCTTCTCTTCTTTTCTCAGCTATTTTTAAGGCCTTCTCAGACAACCATTTTGCCTTTTTGCATTTCTTTTTCTTGGGGATGGTTTTGATTACTGCCTCTTGTATAGTGTTATGAACCTCCATGCATAGTTCTTCAGGTGTTCTATCAGATCTAGTCCCTTGAATCTATTTCTCACTTCCACGGTATAATCATAAGGGATGTGATGTAGGTCATACCTGAATGGTCTAGTGGTTTTCTCCTTTATTCAATTTAAGTCTGAATTTGGCAATAAGGCGTTCATGATATAAGCCACAGTCAGCTCCCAGCCTTGTGTTTGCTGATTGTATAGAGCTTCACCATCTTTGGCTATAAAGAATATAATCAATCTGATTTTGGTATTGACCATTTGGTAATGTCCATGTGTAGAGTCTTCTCTTGTGTTGTTGGAAGATGGTGATTGCTATAACCAGTGCTGTCTCTTGGCAAAACTCTGTTAGCCTTTGCCTTGCTTCATTCTGTACTCCAAGGCCAAACTTGACTGGTACTCCAGGTATCTCTTGGCTTCCTACTTTTGCATTCCAGTCCCCTATGATGAAAAGGACATCTTTTTTAGTTAGTTTAGAAGGTCTTGTTAGTGTTCTCTTAGAAGGTCTTGTAGGTCTTCACAGAACTGTCTAACTTCAGCTTTATGCATCAGTGGTTGGGGCACAGACTTGGATTACTGTGATATTGAATGATTTGCCTTGGAAATGAACAGAGATCATTCTGTTGTTTTTGAGCTTGCACCCGAGTATTGCATTTTGGACTCTTCTGTTGACTGTGAGGGCAAGTCCATATCTTCTAAGGGATTCTTGCCCACAATAGTAGATATAATGGTCATCTGAATTAAATTTGTCCATTCTGGTCCATTTTAGTTCACTGATTCCTAAAATCTCAGTGTTCACTCTTCCCATCACATGCATGTACAAGTATAACCATATCTCTTTATAAAAACTGCTGCTAAGTCGCTTCAGTCGTGTCCGACTCTGTGTGATCCCACAGACGGCAGCCCACTAGGCTCCTCCGTCCCTGGGATTCTCCAGGCAAGAATACTGGAGTGGGTTGCCATTTCCTTCTCCAATGCATGAAAGGGAAAAGTGAAAGTGAAGTTGCTCAGTCGTGTCCGACTCTTAGCGACCCCATGGACTGCAGCCCACCAGGCTCCTCCGTCCATGGGATTTTCCAGGCAAGAGTACTGGGGTGGGGTGCCATTGCCTTCCCCGATATCTCTTTATAAAAACTACTAAATTTTAAATATTGTTCTGTACTTTGTTTTTCTATATTGTTGTACTTTCCAAAACTGTTTAAAGAAAAGTTCTTCATTCTGTTTCTTTATTTTCCCTCCAACAACTGTATAGTACATTCTATTATATAAATGTGTTAAAATTACTTTTACCACTGTCCTATAAATGGACTTTTAGGTCATTTTTAAACTTTTGTTATTATAATGAATAATGTACATGCATTATTTCTATAGAAGCAACTCTTAAAATCAATTTGCTGGTTCCATAATATAATTCTGGTATTTGTATTTTTTTTGTTTTATTTATTTATTTTAATTGGAGGTTAATTACTTTAAAATATTGTATTGGTTTTGCCATCCATCAACATGAATCCGCAACTGTACTCCGTACTCTGCTAAGTTGCTTCAGTCATGTCCGACTCTTTGCAACCCAATGGACTAGAGCCCACCAGGCTCCTCTGTCCATGGGATTCTCCCGGTAAGAATACTGGAGTGAGTTGCCATTTCCTATCAGACTTTATTTTTCTGGGCTCCAAAATTACTGCAGATGGTGACTGCAGCCATGAAATTAAAAGACGCTTACTCCTTGGAATGAAAGTTATGACCACCCTAGATAGCATATTCAAAAGCAGAGACATTACTTTACCAACAAAGGTTCGCCTAGTCAAGGCTATGGTCTTTCCTGTGGTCATGTATGGATATGAGAGTTGGACTGTGAAGAAGGCTGAGTGCCGAAGAATTGATGTTTTTGAACTGTGGTGTTGGAGAAGACTCTTGAGAGTCCCTTGGACTGCAAGGAGATCCAACCAGTCCATTCTGAAGGAGATCAGCCCTGGGATTTCTTTGGAAGGAATGATGCTAAAGCTGAAACTCCAGTACTTTGGCCACCTCATGCGAAGAGTTGACTCATTGGAGAAGACTTTGATGCTGGGAGGGATTGGGGGCAAGAGGAGAAGGGGACGACAGAGGATGAGATGGCTGGATGGCATCACAGACTCGATGGATGTGAGTCTGAGTGATCTCCGGGAGTTGGTGATGGACAGGGAGGCCTGGCGTGCTGCGATTCATGGGGTCGCGAAGAGTGGGACACGACTGAGCGACTGATCTGATCTGATTCCAAAGAATCTTCCAGGGATCGAACCTGTGTCTCTTATGTCTCCTGCATTGGCAGGTGGGTTCTTTACCGCTAGAGCCACCTGGGAAAGAGCCAAACAGTTCTCTGTAGGGAGTGTGTAATAATTTATACTCCATTCAGAAATGTATGAGAATGCCTGTTTCCTACAGTTATTTTTCCAATGAAAATTTTAATTACTTGAGAATTCCTAGTTGTGACATTGTCCATAAACTAAACCCATAAAGTGACCACTCTTCAACCTAACTGGATTGTCTAAAAAGAGCAGAGTGATGATTTTCAGATTTGAATAGTTTTAAGTAGACCTCTGCTAAAATATGTAAAATATATTGTTGTAAATAAGTATCTATATTGTTGACAGAGGAAAACAAGGATAAATATCTTGGAAGACTGTCCTCCCCTGTTGAACTGGATTAACTCTCAATCTGGAAACAGTGCTCTCAGCTAAAGTTCAAATTTGGCTGGAGAATCTGACTTCAACTTTGATATACTCTTTAGTATTCTTAAAATTAGTTTTGAAAATTCTGAATTTGTTAAGGCCATTTAAACTGTGCTTCTGTTATGTGGTGATTTAGCAACAGATAATGTTGTAAGGGGAAGGCAATGGCACCCCACCCCAGTACTTTTGCCTGGAAAATCCCATGGACGGAGGATCCTGGTAGGCTCCAGTCCATGGGGTCGCTAAGAGTCGGACATGACTGAGCGGCTTCACTTTCATTTTTCACTTTCATGCATTGGAGAAGGAGATGGCAACCCACTCCAGTATTCTTGCCTGGAGAATCCCAGGGACGGGGGAGCCTGGTGAGCTTCCGTCTATGGGGTCGCACAGAGTCGGACACGACTGAAGCGACTTAGCACAATGTTGTAACAGTGCTTGAATGTGACATGAAAGCCTCCCTACCCTGAAGCTGTAAGTTAGAACAATACGGTCTTTTGCAGTCAAAACAATCAATCCTTCCCAAAATAATCTTATGTGAAATCTTAAATAAAAATCATATTAGCACTCTAAGGTTAAAGTCAGTTGTGTAAAAGAGACTTGTTACCAAATTGATATAAATTAATGTAACTGCTGTATATATAAAATGTCTTGAAAAGCGGATCACTATACTTTACATCATTAATATCAATGAATGATGAATTTAAAAGCAAACACTTGTGAGTGTTTTAAAAGCAAACAGTTTTGAATAAATTCACAAAATGCTCACAAGCCCATGAGGTTTAGTCTACAATGCCATAAGTCCAACTGAAAAAACACATTCATGTCATTCTGGTGACTGAGGTGTTAATGGGCACACAAAGTCAGGTGGTAGATTTTTGTCTTTACCTAAAATAAATGGATCTACCTTAGACCAAAACCTTTGAGGCAAGGAAGACTTTCTTTAATTTGAATTGACCAGATATTCTAGGTTCCCAGCTTTAGTTTGTATTGCCTCTTTGTCTAAACAAGTTACAGGCCTTTATATTACAGCCAAAAGTTCAAAGGTTCCCTTAGAAAAGCTTCCTAATCTCTTTATTTTCTGGGCTTTGGTTTTGTTTTCTTGCTCATTCTAGTTCAAGGGCTTCACACCATTTAAGATTTTATCTCTTTGTTTCACTTTAATAAAGGTTTAATGATAATGTTTGCTTCAGCCTGAAGGCTTAGCAAAACTGAAACAAAGAGAGTGGGATTCTTATCTTACTTGGGTTTTTCCCAATTCTGCAAAAATTAATCCCCTCAAATATTTTGCTTATGTTTCTATACTGAAAAAGGCACCTATAAGCCTTTTACCCTGCAGGAGATCCCCTAGGAATATACAATTCTGTAGAAATTCTTCTAGGAGCAGCTGATAGAGGGTTTTTTGTTGTTGTTGTTTTGTTTTTCTTTGTTTTCTTTTTTCTCCTCTTTTTTCTTTTATTTCTATTTGAAAGCCTGGGTGATAGAGTGAGGTACCCACTTTCCTTTATCTGATAGAGAAAGCTCTCCTCTAGCCTTTGGTGCCTACAGTATAATTAGGGAGTAGAACTGCTTCTCATTTCTATTTGAACCTTTCACAACAGTTCTACTACTGTTTTCTTGTTTGTGTAAAACAACATCTGATTTCACATCTGTTAATTTACCCTTGCTCTCATAAAAACTTCAACCCAAAAATCTTCTTCAAAAAGTTTGACCCTACTTACAGAGTCTAGCTAAAATGCCTTCCATTCCCTAGTATTAATTAAAACCACTTTTCCTCTAGGCAGTTCCACTGCACAAAAATAATATAACAAAAGTAGATAGAAACACAGTGAAAGCAGAAACAAAGAGGAGGGAGAAAGAAAGTGTGAGAAATGGTTAGTTGTTTTGGAATCTTTAACTGTATGCTCATCAGTGGGTGGGATGCTCATACATTAAGTTACTAGTTTGGCTCTTATTTTCAAGTTACCTCCTCAAATTTTTATTCACATTCCTTTCTTCCAAAACTGACAGTACAGAGGGAACATCACAGAGTTATTAAAACTAAGCAGAATGCATCCATCTGGCATGCCTTTCAGGAATCCAGCCCACTATTTTTTGCTATGGTTTGATGACTCAACCCCCTAAGATGCAGCACAGGAAGAATTTCCTCATTTTGCAGAGCTGCCAAATCTCATTCATTGGAGCAAAGCCTCCCCATTTGGGGCTCATTTTAAACAGTTGTTTATCTCTTTAAATATTTTAAAATCTCCCTCAGTAGAGAGGGAGTTTATCATGATTTTCTAAATGGCGATAAACATGCTCCTCCTCCTATGAAGCTTCAGTTTTCTGGCAAGTTTGTTTTTTCTTCCCTCTTTCCCCCTTTTCCTCTCCCATCTCAGCTACCTCTGTTGGTTTCATCTGTTTCTTAGAGGTTCCAGTTTCTTTTCTTCCACTGAGACATTTGTCTCATTTATACTTCTTGAAAAAAAAAAAAATTGTCTTCGTTTCAAAGCTGTTCATCTAAGATCTCTTTTCACTTATCCCCCCTTGTATTTTTAAAGCATAATAAAGCTTTAGCAAGTGCAAAGTGCACTTGCTCAACTGCTCAACGTCAAGTACCCTCCCAGCATTCTCTCTTGAGGGAGGTGTTCTCATTATCCTGCGCAACAGATGAAAGAAACAAAGGCAAGGACTGGAGGAACTTGCAGAATAAAGCCCTAAAGCTGGAAGGGACAAGGCTCAGTGCTCAACCCAGCTAGCTACTTGGCTCCGGAGGCAATGCACTTAAAAGAATAATCTTTAAAAAGTCTTATTAGATACATATTTGTAAAGGATGTGCAAATTATAACAGAATCTCATCTCTTTCCCACCACGGGACAAGTGTTCCAGTTCAGCCCATTAAAAAGAAACAAACAAAAAAGCTTTCTCTTCTTGAGCCTGTCGCCATTTAACACCGCTACTCGAGGCCCCCTTCCCACCTCGCTCGGCAAACATGTCTTTTATTATGACTCAGCCCAGCTCGCTTCTTGCCAAGCGGCTGACGCTCGCGGCGGAGGCGCCGGGGCCACCGCTCGGGGGCGAGGGCTCGAGCGCTCCTCCCGCTTTACGGCTGCTGAAAACCCGGCCCGCGCCCGGCAGCCGTACCGCAGACGAGTCCGCGCCCGCGCCGCTCAGGTAATCCGAGTCTTTCTGTTTCCAAAGTTTTGCCCCAAGCAGCTCGGCGCTCTGAGGCGGCACGGCCTCGGCCCAGCCGTCCGGACCTTTCCCCTACTCCCCTCCCGCCCGGAGCGGCGCAGCTGAGGCACTGGCCGCACTGCTGCGTGGGTCCCGGCTCGCCGATGGGGCGTCAAGTCCCGGGCCAGAGGGGCGCTCGGGCGGCGGCTGGGTGAGAGCGATTTGGAGGGGCGCCCGGCGGGGCACCTGGCTTTGGCCGCCCTCAGGCACACGCCTCGGAGTAGCCCCAGGCCCCGCCTCGAGGCCCCCGCCCACCTCCCGGAGCCCCGCGGCCCTCGATCACCCATTTCTGACACGTTCACACACGCTCGCACGCCCGGCCCCCCGGGGCATCCTAGCTGGACGCAGGTAGAGAAGGCGGCGCTGCGCAGCCTGTTTTAGGGAAGGCTTGCCGGAGCCTAAATGCTCCGGAGGACGCGCACCAGGGCTCGCTGGAGGAAGTTGAGGAGAGAATGTTGAAGCTTGAGCAGGTTTCTACCGTAGTGTCCGATTCTTACACCACAGTACCCCCATGGTCTCATTTGTCTATCTTCATCCCCTAGTCCTTCTCCTGTCTTCTTCTGCATACTTACTACTACTATTATTATTTTCTTCTTTGTTGGGTATCCCATCCTGTGGTGTCTTCTTTTGCCCCGCACTGTTGGAATAACAAGTACACACACAGTATTCTTTTCTTTTCCATTGTTCTTAGCAAGGCTTTGCTTACCATGGCTTGTGCGTTTGAGGAGCAGACTATTGGATCCTGGCTGGACTTGTACGTGTGATTAAGTTACTGGGCTGTGTCCTATTGCCTCAGTTGGCCATGCAGAACAAAAGAGATGAGTTTGTTTGAAACTGACCCTTAGTAATCTAGATGGTGGTGTTGCTTTTTTTTGGTGGGCTGCTGGCTGCTGCTGCTGCTAAGTCGCTTCAGTCGTGTCCGACTCTGTGCGACCCCGTAGACGGCAGCCCACCAGGCTCCCCCGTCCCTGGGATTCTCCAGGCAAGAACACTGGAGTGGGTTGCCATTTCCTTCTCCAGTGCATGAAAGTGAAAAGTGAAAGTGAAGACGCTTAGTCGTATCCGACTCTTAGCGACCCCATGGACTGCAGCCTACCAGGCTCCTCTGTCCATGGGATTTTCCAGGCAAGAGTACTGGAGTTGGTGGGCTACACCTTGACAAATAAGCAGTTATATAAGGAGTTCCTGTGGTATTCACTCCATTCAGTTCAACCCAGTAATCTTTGAATGTCAATCATGGATAGTTGATGACTGGTTAGGAGAGAAAGATACAGTTCCTGTCCCCCAGAGATTACATATCCAGGAGAAGGGGCCATGGTGAGCACTACTATAGGTTAGTGACAAAGTGAATGGGAAAGGTAGGGATTAATGAAAGGGTTGGGTTTTAAACTAGGCTTTGATGTTTGAGTTGGATTTTCTCCATTTTATTTATTTTTCCCTCTAAGAATTCTTAGTAGAAAGATGGGATCTTTCAACAATATTTTCATCTCAAACTACTCAGATTTTTCTTCTTTGCAATTGGCAGTAACTTCTGATCTCAAGACTTCTGGGGAATGTAGAAGTAATTCCTCTTCACAAGGGTGATCTAAAGAACTCCTGGTACCATACAAAGAGTTTTATAGACTACTATAGGACCAACAAGAGTGAAATGATAAAATTATAGCTTACAAAAAGCAGCATTAGATTCACATAGAGAGCACTGCTGCTACTGCTAAGTCGCTTCAGTCGTGTCCGACTCTGTGCGACCCCATAGACGGCAGCCCACCAGGCTCCGCCGTCCCTGGGATTCTCCAGGCAAGAACACCGGAGTGGGTTGCCAGAGCACAATATTTGTTTATTCATTTAATCAACAAATGTTTATTATATGCCCAGCATTGTTATTGGCACTGGAATAAAGTACTGTTTTTTGGAATATACATTCTTGTGGAGGGACACATTATGTATAGTACATAAAAAAATATGATACTGTATAGGAGTTCCTTGGAGATACTGCAGTTTTAATTCCAGACCATCACAATGAAGAGAATATTACAATGAAGGAAATCACAGAATTTTTTTTTGTTTTCCAGTGCATATAAAAGTTATGTAATGCTGTACAGTAGTCTAGTAAGTGTACAGTAGCATTACATCTTTAAAAACTATGTACTTTAATTAAAAAATGACCTATTGCTAAAAAGTGCTAAACATCGTCTGACAATGCAGGGTTGCTGCAAACCTTCAATTTTTAAACAATGCACTCCCTGTGAAGTGTAATAAGGGAAGGACAATAAAACGAGGTATACCTGTACAAAGTGCTGTGGAAAACCTAAAGCAAGGAAAGGTGTGTGTGCATGTGTTTAGCAGTTTAAAATAGTGTTTAAAATAGCCCAAGGGAAAGCCCCTGGAGTAAGTGACATTTCAGTAGAACTTGAAGCAGATGAGGGAGTGAGCCATGTGATATTTGGGGCATGAGTTTTTCAGGCATAGAGAGTGAAAAATGCAGAAGTCCAGCATCTCGGTGTGTTCAGGTTTCAGCAAAGAAGCCAGCATGGTGGAGTGGCATAGAGAAAGGAGGACAGTAGGATATGTGGTCTTAAAGTTAGAGGATGGGTAGTACCAATCAGCTATTATAATGACTTTGTCTTTTCCTTGAAGTGATGTTGGAAGCCTTTGGAGTGTTTTGACCAGTACTAAGAGAACTGTTTAATTTCATTACTCTTGCTATTGTTTTGAGAACAGATTAAAGGAAAGCAAGGGCAGAAGTCAGGATACCAGTTGGGCGATTATAATAATCCATGTGATGAAGATGGCAGCTTAGACTAGGGTGGTATGAAAAGTGATGGTGAAAAGTTCATATTCTAGATGTACTTTGATAGTATATTACACAGGATTTGCTGACAGGTTAGATATGAAGTGTGCCAGCAAAAGAAATTAGGGAGAACTTAATCACCTAAGTAACCAAAAATGTAGAACTTCCATTTACTGACATGGGGAAGATAGCAGGAGAAAGACATGATGGTGAAGATTAATAATTTGAAATTGGACTTGTTAAGGGTAAGATGCATTTTAAATATCCAAGTGGGGTATGTCAGGCATGCAGTCTGAAGAATACTGGAGTGGGTAGCCATTTCCTTCTCTAGGATATCTTCCCAACCCAGGGATTGAACTTGGGTGTCCCACATTGTGGACAGATTCCTTACTGTCTGAACCACTAGGGAAGCCCTAAGAACAGGCTAACAATACACATTTAGGATTCTTTAGCATCCTACATCCAATCCTAAATCCTAAACCCAACAATTTAGGATTGTTCATTATACAACTGATTTTAAAAGCAAAGAGATAGAGTAACTTCATTAAAAATATATGAGATTAGAAAACTGGAAAGGACCAGGGACTGAGTCTTGGGGGCCTCCAACAGTAGGAGATGAGGAGCTACCAGCAGAAGAGTCTGAAAAAGAGCTCCATGCTAGGTAAGAGGAAGGGCAGGAGAGTATTGGATCATGAGAGTATTTGGAAGCCAAATGAAGAAAGTGTTTGAAGAAGTAGGGGGATTGTCAAAGATGAGGATTGAGAATTGATTTAGCAAAGGAAATCATTGATGACCTTGATGATATACCATTTTCCATGGAGTGATAGGTGGTGAGACTTGTTTGGAATGTTTGACAAAGGAGTAGAAGAAGAGAAGTTAAAGAGTGATGGTACATATCCCTTGAAGATTTTTCTTGAAAAGGAAGTAAGAGAAATGGATCATTATTTGGAGAGCTATGTGATATAAAGGGTTTTAAAGATGTGCAGAACAATAGTATTAATATATTGTTATGCTTAAGAGAAGTAACCAAAAAAGATGGAAAATTGTTGATGCAGAAGAGAGAGGGGAACAGTATTCATAAGTATGTTTGAGAGGCTGGAACAGGAGAGGTTATCTTTTTCTAGGATTATGGGCTATTTACCTATAGTGATAAGAGAAAAGAAAGGGACTTCCCAGGTGGCACAGTAGTAAAGAATTGGCCTGCTAGTGCAGGAAGCACAAGAGACATGAATTTGATCCCTGGGTCAGGAAGATCCCCTGGAGTAGGAAATGGCATCCTGAGCCAGTATTCTTGCCTGGAAAATTGCATGGACAGAAGAACCTGGTGGGGTACAGTCCATGGGGTTGCAGAGAGTTGGACACCACTGAGCACACACGCAAAGAGAAAAGGAAAACTGTGTGGACACAGATGCAGGTGTGTGTGTGTGTGTGTTGGGGGGTAGATTTTATTGTTGGATTCCTTTTCTTTTTATTGTGATGAGTGGCAAACAGTGCATAAGAAATTTGTAGGAAATATTATCTATTTTTCTGCATTTGGTTAGGGAAATGACCAAATTTTTGATGAGAAAATACTTTGAGATTCTAAGAATTTCTCAAAGCAAAGAACTTTGTTGTGTTTTGTTGAAGAAAGAAAAGGGAGAATTTCTACCTTGAGTTCTGCTTGGGAGAAGCCTTGGAAAGGAAGTTGAGATTATAAAATAGTAGAGGTGAAGGAGGAAATAAGATGAGCAAGATTATATCATGAAATCTGAGGAAGACTATGATGAGAGTAAAAATACTGAATCTTAACCTCTGGTGCTGCTGGCTAACTGCAGTAATGTTCTAAGAATATTGCTATCATATTAAACAGTTTACTTTTTAAGTACAAAGTGTGATCTAATAGAGAACAATGTTGTTGCTGGTGATTAATCACCTTATAGAGAGGTGGTATTAGACCTAGAAAGAGAAGTTTGCTAGGAATAGATTTCAGTTGAATTTTGAAAATGACTGGATTGGCAGCATACTGAATGTAAGGAAAGAGCATTTTGATAGCATTGCTCATGGTACAGAGCTATTGGACAAGATGGAGAGAATTTTGCATTTAGAAATAGTACCTTGTTCAAGATGGCTTTCCTTTAGTTATTTAGGGTTATTAAAGCATAATTATAAAATAGGGTATTGTGTGAGGTCTTGGCAAAAAATAGTGATACCAAGATGTAAATGACATGATTCTTGCCTTCAAATTAAAATTTCTAGTAAGGAAGAAAAGAATGTATACAAATATTTGGAGAGAATTGATAAATGCCATATGAAGAGAAATGAGTGATTTGAGTTTTTAAAAAATTCAATGTGGAAATTATTGGACACTCAAAATTAGAATAGAATAATGAACTCCAGTGTACTCATCAGTTTTCAAAATCTGTCTGTTTTCTGCCAATCTTGTATGTTGTGTGAGAGTAAGCTTCTGTTTGTAGACTGGGATAGAGCGATTTCCTGCAGGTTCTCTTATGTGGATAGGTAGAAAAAAACACTGAAATGAGTAAACTGTAGAGTTCTTGCTTCTAGTTTTATACCTGCCAGTGGCTTGCTAAACTGATTTTCTGTTGTTCAATTGACCTGTATGCTTTTCGCTTTCTCAGTAGAGTGTGGCTGTTATTCTGCATCAGGAGGCTGCAAACACTGGCCCTTGAGTCAAATGCGGACTTCTCCCTGTTTTTGTGAATCAGATCAGATCAGATCAGTTGCTCAGTCACGTCCGACTCTTTACGACCCCATGAATCGCAGCACACCAGGCCTCCCTGTCTATCACTAACTCCCGGAGGTCACTCAGACTCACATCCATCGAGTCAGTGATGCCATCCAGCCATCTCATCCTCTGTCGTCCCCTTCTCCTCCTGCCCCCAATGCCTCCCGGCATCAGAGTCTTCTCCAATGAGTTAACTCTTCGCATGACGTAGCCAAAATACTGGAGTTTCACCTTTAGCATCATTCCTTCCAAAGAAATTCCAGGGCTGACCTCCTTCAGAATGGACTGGTTGGATCTCCTTGCAGTCCAGGGGACTCTCAAGAGTCTTCTCCAACACCACAATTCAAAAGCATCAATTCTTCGGCGCTCAGCCTTCTTCACAGTCTAGCTCTCACATCCATACATGACCACAGGAAAGACCATAGCCTTGACTAGACGAACCTTTGTTGGCAAAGTAATGTCTCTGCTTTTGAATATGCTATCTAGGTTGGTCATAACTTTCATTCCAAGGAGTAAGCGTCTTTTAATTTCATGGCTGCAGTCACCATCTGCAATGATTTTGGAGACCCCAAAAATAAAGTCTGACACTGTTTCCACTGTTTCCCCATCTATTTCCCATGAAGTGATGGGATCAGATGCCATGATCTTTGTTTTCTGAATGTTGAGCTTTAAGCCAACTTTTTGACTCCCCACTTTCACTTCCATGAAGAGGCTTTTTAGTTCCTCTTCACTTTCTGCCATAAGGGTGGTGTCATCTGCATATCTGAGGTTATTGATATTTCTCCCAGCAATCTTGATTCCAACTTGTGTTTCTTCCAGTCCAGCATTTCTCATGATGTACTCTGCATATAAGTTAAATAAACAGGATGACAATATACAGCCTTCACGTACTCCTTTTCCTATTTGGAACCAGTCTGTTGGTCCATGACCAGTTCTAACTGTTGCTTCCTGACCTGCATACAAATTTCTCAAGAGGCAGATCAGGTGGTCTGGTATTCCCATCTCTTTCAGAATTTTCCACAGTTTATTGTGATCCACACAGTCAAAGGCTTTGGCATAGTCAATAAAGCAGAAATAGATGTTTTTCTGGAACTGGCTTGCTTTTTCGATGATCCAGCGGATGTTGGCAATTTGATCTCTGGTTCCTCTGCCTTTTCTAAAACCAGCTTGAACATCAAGAAGTTCACGGTTCACATATTGCTGAAGCCTGGCTTGGAGAATTTTGAGCATTACTTTACTGGCGTGTGAGATGAGTGCAGTTGTGCGATAGTTTGAGCACTCTTTGGCATTGCCTTTCTTGGGATTGGGATGAAAACTGACCTTTTCCAGTCCTGTGGCCACTGCTGAGTTTTCCAAATTTGCTTGCATATTGAGGGCAGCACTTTCACAGCATCATCTTTCAGGATTTGGAATAGCTCCACTGGAATTCCATCACCTCCACTAGCTTTGTTTGTAGTGATGCTTTCTAAGGCCCACTTGACTTCACATTCCAGGATGTCTGGCTCTAGGTCAGTGATCACACCATCATGATTATCTGGGTCGTGAAGCTCTTTTTTGTACAGTTCTTCTGTGTATTCTTGCCACCTCTTCTTAATATCTTCTGCTTCTGTTAGGTCCATACCATTTCTGTCCTTTATTGAGCCCATCTTTGCATGAAATGTTCCTTTGGTATCTCTGATTTTCTTGAGGACATCCCTAGTCTTTCCCATTCTGTTGTTTTCCTCTATTTCTTTGCATTGATCGCTGAAGAAGGCTTTCTTATCTCTTCTTGCTATTCTTTGGAACTCTGCATTTAGATGCTTATATCTTTCCTTTTCTCCTTTGCTTTTCGCTTCTCTTCTTTTCACAGCTATTTGTAAGGCCTCCCCAGACAGCCATTTTGCTTTTTTGCATTTCTTTTTCTTGGGGATGGTCTTGATCCCTGTCTCCTGTACAGTGTCACCAACCTCATTCCATAGTTCATCAGGCACTCTATCTATCAGATCTAGGCCCTTAAATTTATTTCTCACTTCCAGTGGATAATCATAAGGGATATGATTTAGGTCATACCCTTATGGTCTAGTGGTTTTCCTACTTTCTTCAATTTAAGTCTGAATTTGTTAATAAGGAGTTCATGGTCCGAGCCACAGTCAGCTCCTGGTCTTGTTTTTGCTGACTGTATAGAGCTTCTCCATCTCTGGCTGCAAAGAATATAATCCATCTGATTTCGGTGTTGACCATCTTGTGATGTCCATGTATAGAGTCTTCTCTTGTGTTGTTGAAAGAGGGTGTTTGTTATGACCAGTGCATTTTCTTGGCAAAACTCTATTAGTCTTTGCCCTGCTTCATTCTGTATTCCAAGGCCAAATTTGCCTGTTACTCCAGGTGTTTTTTGACTTCCTACTTTTGCATTCCAGTCCCCTATAATGAAAAGGACATTTTTTTTGGGTGTTAGTTCTAAAAGGTCTTGTAGGTCTTCATAGAACCTTTCAACTTCAGCTTCTTCAGCATTACTGATTGGGGCATAGACTTGGATTACTGTGACATTGAATGGTTTGCCTTGGAAACGAACAGAGATCATTCTGTCGTTTTTGAGATTGCATCCAAGTACTGCATTTCGGACTCTTTTGTTGACCATGATGGCCACTGCATTTCTTCTGAGTGATTCCTGCCCACAGTAGTAGATATAATGGTCCTCTGAGTGAAATTCACCCATTCCAGTCCATTTTAGTTCGCTGATTAGTAGAATGTCGACATTCACTCTTGCCATCTCTTGTTTGACGACTTCCAATTTGCCTTGATTCATGGACCTGACATTCCAGGTTCCTATGCAATATTGCTCTTTACAGCATCGGACTTTGCTTCTATCACCAGACATATCCACAGCTGGGTATTCTTTTTTCTTCGGCTCCATCCCTTCATTCTTTCTGGAGTTATTTCTCCACTGATCTCTAGTAGCATAGTGGGCCCCTACTGACCTGGGGAGTTTCTCTTTCAGTATCCTATCATTGTGCCTTTTCATACTGTTCTTGGGTTCTCAAGGCAAGAATACTGAAGTGGTTTGCCATTCCCTTCTCCAGCGAACCACATCCTGTCAGATCTCTCGACCATGACCCGCCCATCCTGGGTTGCCCCACGGGCATGGCTTAATTTCATTGAGTTAGACAAGGCTGTGGTCTTAGTGTGACTAGATTGACTAGTTTTCTGTGAGTATGGTTTCAGTGTGTTTGCCCTCTGATGCCCTCTTGCAATACCTACCGTCTTACTTGGGTTTCTCTTACCTTGAGTGTGGGGTGTCTCTTCCCGGCTGCTCCAGCAAAGCACAGCCATCGCACCTTACCTTGGATGAGGGGTCTCTCCACTGCCGCCCTTCCTGACCTTGCTGCTGCTACTGCTGCTAAGTCACTCCAGTCGTGTCTGACTCTGCGTGACCCCATAAGACGTCAGCCCACCAGGCTCTCCTGCCCCTGGGATTTTCCAAGCAAGAAAACTGGAGTGGGTTGCCATTTCCTTCTCCAATGCATGAAAGCGAAAAAGTGAAAGTGAAGTCGCTCAGTCGTGTCCGACTGGAGGGGTATCTCCTCACTGACGCCCTTTCTGACCTCGGTCATGGGGTAGCTCCTCTCGGCCGTGCTTAGTGCACCGGTCCTCACCGCTGCCATTCCTGACCTTGGAGGAGGGGTATCTCCTCACCGCCACCCTTCCTGATCTCGGTCGTGGGGTAGCTCCTCTTGGCTGCGCTTGGTGTGCCAGGCGCAGCCGCGGAGGCGCTTGGTGCGCCGGTAGCAAAGTCTTATTGGAACACAACTCTATCCGCCAGTTTATTGTCTGTGCCTGCATTTGTCATAGGTTGAAGGCAATGGCACCCCACCCCAGTGCTTTTGCCTGGGAAATTCCATGGACGGAGGAGCCTGGTAGGTTCCAGTCCATGGGGTCGCTAAGAGTCCGACACGACTGAGCGACTTCACTTTCACTTTTCACTTTCATGCATTGGAGAAGGAAATGGGAACCCACTCCAGTGTTCTTGCCTGGAGAATCCCAGGGACAGGGGAGCCTGGTGAGCTTCTGTCTATGGGGTCACACAGAGTCGGACACGACTGAAGTGACTTAGCAGCAGCAGCATAGAGTTCTGTGGTTGAGGCAGAGATGGTATGACTAAAGAAGCCCAAAATATTTCCTTTGTGGGCCTTTAGAAAATGGTTGCTGATTCCTGTTCTACATGATCTCTGATACTACTTTAGCTCTGGTATGTTACTCTATTAGCTGAGTAAAAATTAGTAATAATAGGTATTACTTTTTTTTAGCATTTACTATGAGACAGCACTGTTGTGTGGTTTGTATTTACTCATTGAATCATCACCAAAACCGTATGAGGTGGGTTTTGTCATTTCTACAAATGAAACTAAGGCCTAAGGTGGGTAGGTTCACTTACCCAAGGTTACATATTGGTTTACAGTGGAGCCAAGCAGTCCTGTTACAGCATCCATATCCTTAATTATAATGCTGCATTTCTTTTAGAAACATAGAAAAATATGTATGAAAAATTTTAGCCATTAGAGAATGAAAATAAATCAGTGATTTGCACTTAGGTAAAATTCTATTATGATTATAGATGTAAAGGCTTTAAGACACTGATTAATCCTGAATGGACTTTAGGGATGAATGGTGTGTGAAATCCAAATATGCCTGGTTAGAAAATTCTAGTACAGCATCATTTTCTCATGAAGCCTTAGTAGATTTCTGAAAGCAGAACACTTTCCTTAAAAAGCAAGTAAATATAAAGTGATATACCAACAGGAACCTATAATTGTTTCTTCTGACAATATTTACCAGTTTTCAGGACTCTGTGCTTTTAGTATATGACTTAATTGGTACAAAAGAATAGGAGTCAGGAGCCCAGAGTTCCAGACCCAGTTCTGTTCCCAGCTTGATTTTATGTCCTTGTCTTCCCTGGCCTTTGATTTGTTTTAACTGAAAAATGAGCAGGTAGTTTAAGATCATTTGAGGGCTTCTTACAGCACAAAAATATAATGGTGTAACTTTTTACATTTCATATTCAAAGAAATAGATATGATAGCAACCTGGAAGAACTAGGCTCTGTAAAGATAAAAATTTAAGCTTTTTTATTCTCTCCACCTATGCAAACACATATACACAGATATGTATACACAAAAATAGAAGTATCCATATAAAACTATAAAATCATTGTGATTCATTTTATGTGTGATTTCTAGTCACATTTGATGTGCATGCAGCCATGCTCAGATGCTCAGTCGTGCTGTGACCCCATGAACTATAGCCCACCAGGCTCCTCTGTCCATGGAATTTTCCAGACAAGAATATTTGAGTGGGTTGCCATTTCCTACCAGGATATCTTCACTACCCAGGAGTCAAATCCAAATCTCCTGTGTCTCCTGTATTGGCAGGTAGATTCGTTACCACTGCACCATTCTTCACCACTGTGAAGCCCCACATTTGATGTGGAACCAGTTAAATTATCTATTCTATGTTAGTATATTTTCATATTTGTATAAGAGAATGGATGACTTTTTTCTCCCTTAGCCAAAAGCATACAGTTGTATAGAAAGTGAATCTTGATGAATTCCTTGACCTCTCTGATCTGGCAGGGTGCCTCATGTTTTCTTTAGCAACATTTGATCGATTCATTGCTCAATTTGTTTGTCAATTAAAAGTAAAGAGTATGCTTGATATCACGGTTGTCTGTTTTGCATTGTTGTGTGGGATATTGATGTTAGACAAAATTGTCATTTAATTGTTTTGACATTTTGATCTGAGTACTTCAGATAAGAAAGAAGATTTATCATTCATAGAAACCTTGTATGTTCAGCTCAGCATAATTTTCCCCAACCTCTTGCTTATAAATGTGGTTTCAATTTTTTAAATGTTGGGTTTTACTCATAATGGGAATTTGCTCTCAGTATTAATTACCAAAGTTTGTCTAGGAGTTTATTACAGATATTTTATATTGTATATGTTCAGTCATGAAAAACTTATAAGAAGTTATGAATCCTTTAAAAACAGATAATGAAAACTCTATACTCTTTACCTTTTCCATTTTATATATCATATATGAATGCTTTCTATATTACAAATGGGTTTTTGCTTATTTACAGCCTTCGCATAGAAAATTATTCATGAACTTCTTCAGTTTTAGGGCTTTATTATATTGGTCTAGCCTTATCTGTTGGTAAGTTTATAACTCTGCATAGCCTGTGCTCTCTTACTTTTGTGTATTGAGTCCAATTATCATTGGTGATAAAATGATCTCAATATATTCCTAAATATATTTTGGGTCTCCTTATCTTTTTACATTTAGTTAAGAAAAAATGAAACACAAAGCAGAAACACTTTTAAACAGATTGTACTCTCTCTGTAAATAGTAATGATGTAAAATTTTTGTTTATTTTCAGCTTAACAGATTACTCAGTGATT